>OX101802.1:23515000-24115000 GCA_944452935.1 Rhogogaster chlorosoma
GCTGGAAGGTGAGCTGGAAAAGCTCAAGTCTCAGCTGGCCGAGGCGAAGTCCAGGGCGGATGAGCTCGAGAAAGAAGTAGCTCGGCTTAAAGCGGAGAAAGAAGAGGCGGAGAAAAAGCTCGGAGAAGCGAGGGAGGAGATTGGAAAGCTGAAGGACGAGCTCGCCGAGGTAAAAGCTGCGAAAGAAGCCGCCGAAAAAGGCCTCAGGGATTGCAGAGCTGAGAACGAGAAGCTCAGGGAAGAAAATGAGCGGTTAACTAATGAGCTAAACGCGTCCAAAGCAGAGAACGACAAGCTGAAAACCGACCTAGAGAAACTGAGAGGAGAAACGGAGGATCTAAGGGCAGAGAATGATCGGTTAAAAAATATGCTGGCTGGGGCCAAAAACGAGATCGATAAGCTCAGAGGTGAGCTCGAGCAGCTCAGGGCAGAGAATGAAGAGCTCGAAAGTGAGGTGGAGAAACTTAACGGAGATATAGGCAGGCTGAAGACAGACAATGATAGCCTCAAGGCAGAGCTCGGGAAACTTAAAAACGAGCTCGCTGGGCTTGAGGAGGAAATCGAAAGGCTGAAGAATGCTTTGGCGGCAGCTAAAGCTGAGGCTGAGAAGCTCAAAGAAGATTTGGAAAACGTGAGAAATGAGCTCGGAAAATTAAGGGCTGAGAATGATCAGGTCAAAAGTCAGTTGGCCGATGCTAAAGCTGAGAACGAGAAGCTCAAAAGTCAGTTGGCCGATGCTAAAGCTGAGAACGAGAAGCTCAAAAGTGAGCTCGAAAAATTGAAGGGAGAAATGGATACGCTGAGACAAGAAAATAACGACCTTAAGTCAGAGAGAGACAGGCTGCAAGCAGAGCTCGGAAAAGTTAGAAATGAGCTCGGCGAGCTCGAGGCTGAGATGGAGAAGGCGAAGAACGCTTTGTCAGCATCCAAGGCTGAGGTTGAAAGGCTCAAAAACGACTTGGAAAAAATGAAGACAGAGCTCGACAAGCTCAAGGCGGAAAATGATCAGCTGAAAAATGAGCTAGGCGACGCTAAGGCGGAGAACGCGAGGCTGAGAAAGGAGCTCGATGAGCTGAAGGGAGAGATAGACAAGCTGCGAGAAGAGAGTAAGAACCTCAAGGCGGAAAAGGACAGGCTGGAAGCAGAGCTCAATAAAATTAGAGGAGAATTGGATAGCCTTAAGGGTGAGAATGAGAGACTCAAGGCTGACCATGAGAAACTTAAAAGCGAGTATGAGGCCTTGAAGTCAGAGAATGAGAAGTTGAAAAAGAGCTTGAGCGACGCAGAGGCGAAGGTGAAAGCGCTCGAAGCCTCGAACGCTGAACTTGCGAGTAAAATTGCGGAGCTGAAGAATCAAGTTGATAAACTTGAGAACGAATTGGCGTCGGAAAAAGCTGCGAAAGAAGCAGCGATCAAGGAACTGGCGGCCCTCAAGGACGAGCTGAAAGCTCTGCTGGGAGAAATGGACAGACTTAAGGCGGACTGCGACAGGCTGAAAGGACAAGTCGACGATCTGACTAAACAGCTGTCGGATTTGAGAAACGATTTTGATCAGCTTAAGGCCAAGTATGCCGACGCGGCGGCAGAGAGAGACAAGCTTAAAGCTGAGCTTGATAAGTCGAAGGAAGAAAACGACAGGCTGAAAAATGACCTGGAGAAGCTCAAGGCAGAGCTTGACGCGTTGAAGACAGAGAATCGCGCGCTCAAGGAAGAGAATGCCAAATGGAAAGACGAGAACGAGAAGCTGAAGAAAGCTGTGAGCGATGCTGAAGCCAGGATTAAAACACTCGAGGACGAGGTAAGGGCGAGCGAAGAGGAGAAGGCGAGGCTGCGAAAAGAGATCGAGGGTCTGAAAGATCGGATTGAAGAAATGCAGAAGGAGCTTGCTGCCGAGAAAGCTGCGAAAGAGGCGGCCTTGAAGGAACTTGGAGCCGTCAAGGCTGAGCTGGCTGCACTTAGAGCCGAGCTGGACAAAGTGAGAGCGGAGAATGCCAAGCTTAAAAGTGAGCTGGATAAACTGAGATCAGAAAACGGCGAACTTAGAAATGAGAATGAGAAAATGAAGGGCGAAATTGACAGGCTGAAGGCAGAGGCTGCGAGATTAGAAAACGATATGAATACCTTGAAGGCAGAGAATGCGAAGCTTAAAGAAGATCTGGACAAGCTAAATGCCGAAAACAAGAATATCAGAGCTGAGAATGACAAGTTGAAGGGAGAACTGGATCAGCTTAAGGCAGAGAATGCGAAACTGAAGGACGATCTTGCTGCTGCTAAATCAGAAGCTGCGAAACTCAAGAACGACTTGGACAAATTAAAATCTGAACTCGATGCCATGCAAGCAGAGAATAACAGGATGAAGGGAGAACTTGATAAGCTGAAGTCAGAGATTGCGAAGCTACAAGATGATCTGAATACCCTGAAAGCAGAGAATGGGAAGCTCAAAGAAGACCTTGAGAAACTAAATGCTGAAGTCAAGGCACTGAGATCTGAAAATGATAAATTGAAGGGAGAACTGGATCAGCTTAAGGCAGAGAATGCGAAATTGAAGGACGATCTTGCTGCTGCTAGATCAGAAGCTGCAAAGCTCAAGAACGACTTGGATAAATTGAAATCTGAACTCGATGCGATGCAAGCAGAGAATAACAGGCTAAAGGGAGATCTAGATAAGCTGAAATCAGAGAATGCGAAGCTACAAGATGATCTAAATACCCTCAAGGCAGAAAATGGGAAGCTCAAAGAAGATCTTGAGAAACTAAATGCTGAAGTCAAGGCATTGAGATCTGATAATGATAAATTAAAAGGAGAGCTGGATCAGCTTAAGGCAGAGAATGCGAAATTGAAGGACGATCTTGCTGCTGCTAAATCAGAAGCTGCAAAGCTCAAGAACGACTTGGACAAATTGAAATCTGAACTGGACGCGGCGCAGGCAGAGAATAACAGGATGAAGGGAGAAATTGATAAGCTGAAATCAGAGAATGCGAAGCTACAAGATGATCTGAATACCCTGAAGGCAGAGAATGGGAAGCTCAAAGAAGACCTTGAGAAACTGAATGCCGAAAACAAGGCACTGAGATCTGATAATGATAAATTGAAGGGAGAACTGGATCAGATAAAATCAGAGAACGCGAAATTGAAGGATGATCTTGCTGCTGCTAAATCAGAAGCTGCGAAACTCAAAAACGACTTGGATAAATTAAAATCTGAACTGGACGCGGCGCAGGCAGAGAATAACAGGATGAAGGGAGAACTTGATAAGCTGAAATCGGAGAATGCGAAGTTACAAGATGATCTGAACACCCTGAAGACAGAGAATGCAAAAATGAAGGATGACCTCGCCGCCGCTAAAGCAGAAGTGTCAAAGCTCAATGATGACTTAGTTAAACAAAAATCTGAGCTCGCCGCGATGCAAGCAGAGAACAATAGAGTCAAAGGAAAACTCGACGGGCTAAAAGCAGAGGATGGTAAACTCCAGGCGAATCTTGATGCCTCAAAGGACGAGAATGCTACGCTGATGTCTGACAAGGTTGACAAACTGAAAATCGATGGCGAAAAGTTGAATAAGGATCTTCAGGACGCGAGTCCACGGTTAGATAAGCCGAAAGCTGAGGTCGATAGCCTGAAGAAATTAGGCAGCGAACTAAAAGGTAAACTATTCGCTAATCAAAATACTTGCTGGTGATCGAAATCTTGCGTGTAAGTTTCTAGTGCGACGGGGGGTGAGCTTACGATCATTAGATACGTAACTACTTGATCCTATTTTTTTTTTTGTGAGGAGGAAGTCTCCGGGATTTAAAAAGAAATATTATCCAATTCGATCTGGTTTTCAAGGTCCGAAAAAACCGCTTTCGGAAACACCGAAGAGATCCGATACCGAAAGGGCGAAAGACGCCGGGAAGAAAGAGCCGCAGATTAAAGTACCGCGGGCTACCGTTCCATCCGGGAAATTTTTTAAAAGTGATCAACGACCCTCGGTTATAAAAAGGGACCAAGGTTCACAGGGCGCGGGCTGCGGCGATTACGAAAATGCAAACGAACAGCTGAGGAGAAACATGAATATGCAGGAGAGAGGTAGCCGGTGTTATACTTGTAGGGTTAGCGTTTTCATACTTGTTAAAAAAGAGGAAGAAAAAAGGGAAAACAGCGATCAAGGAATAACCGTTATCCCTTGAATAAACAATTGGTGTAAAGTATCAAGTTTTCCTCTCGGTATAATAGTGCAGGCAATAGGAAATTTTTTCCTACACTAAATTACAGGAGCTTTTTTTTTTTTTCATAAATAGCTTCAGTGTGACGTACTGAATGTAAATTCACAAATTTTGAGACAAACCGTTTCGGCCTATATCTCCGTAATCGTGCACTCTAGGCCCAAAATGATAATGACCTTTATTGTAGATCATGATATTTCCTATCTTTTTTGTTCAATGATTTTTTTTGTATCACTAACTGTTAACAACTTATACGACTGCCAAAATTCATTTATTGACTTCTATATCAATATCTCAATATCTCGAATTTTGGCAGTCGTATAAGTTGTTAACAGTTAGTGATACAAAAAAAATTATTGAACAAAAAAGATAGGAAATATCATTATCTACAATAAAGGTCCTTATCATTTTGGGCCTAGAGTGCACGGTTAAGGAGATATAGGCCGAAACGGTTTTTCTCAAAATGAAAAAAAATAACTCCTGTAATTTAGTGCATTATGGACAAGAGTAACGGGTCCCCTATGGCCTGTACTATAAGGGACGATATTACATCCAGGTGTCCAACGGGTACGAGACTTCGTCAAGTACGTTTTGGGCGAGAGGAGTTCCCCGCCTGAAATGGCTACGCAGCGAATGTCTTTGATGCCGGGTAGAAATTTCCCCGAAGACATAATGCAGCTGTTAAAGGAGTCGCAGTTCCTGTCGGATTCTATATTCGAAACCGAAGTCGAGGTCCAGCGGCTGGTCGATCTAGTCGAGGAGTTGAACAGGCTCAGAGATCAAGTGCGTTAAAAATTGAATAGCGTTAAAAATCGCCGCTTTTTGGATCAAGGATCACGGAAATAACCTCGTTTCAGGATACCCAGGACGCGGAGGGGTTCGGCGACGCCTTCGACGCCGAGTCCTGGCTGAAAGTAGGAAGTCTTTTTTTTCCTTCGTTTTTCGAGGGGTTAATCCTTTCCGTTTATTCCCAAATTTCCAGACACTGACGCTAACGGAATTGGCCGAACTTCACGACAGGATATGCCTCGTTACGTCGTGCATGGTTCAGCAGGACATAAACCCCGAGGATTACCTGGACGGTATTGAAACCGAGGGAGTTTGCCGCCCCTGCAGTTTGCCCGACGAATTTACCGAGGATCCAATCCCCGACCACGAAGCATTGAGCCGAAGAATAGGCGCTCTCCAAATGCAGATAAACAAAAAACAGGACGAGGCGGCTTTGAAGGTGAAAAAAATGCGGCAGACTATGTGGCGGGAGCAGGAAAATCTGATCAAATTATCGGAGGAGATGAACGCCCAGAAGCGTAGAAATCTGTCGATGAAGATTAAAATCGACGAGAATATCCACGCCGAAGATGAGAGCGAAACGGTCGTCCTTTGCGACCGGAAACGGCCCCCGAAGTTCGTTATTCGAAACTATTTTTCGAAATTTTCGATTTTTAATTTCGGCATTTATTCCCTCCAGGATCAGCGCAATGAAGGATAATAAATTCCTGGAGAATAAGGGCGATTCAAGATCGTCTTTAACCCCGGCCAGGGGCCAGAGACAAAAACCACCGCCTTGTGCCGCTCCGGTTAGACGCGCGGGTGTAACTTGCTGTGTCAAGCCTTGCTGCCCTTCGGCTATGAATAGGGATACTTTGTTCGGGAAAAAAACAGGGTCTGGATAAAATACCGTGACGGAATTTGAGAAGAAAACTTCGGAGAAGCTGAATAAAATTTTATCAATCAACCCCTCCCCCCTTTTTTTTGGTAATTTTGGATTGAAAAGGATAGACGAGGTCCGATTCGTTCTCTGGATTCGTGTATATGTGTACCTATGCGATTACAGGAAACAGTAACAAGCTCATGGGTAAATCCTCGCGGCTAACAAACCGCTGGGCTATACGTTGTACTCTGATTCCCATGGCTTTTGAATTTTCCAGTAACTCGGAAAGCCAAACTGAACTGAACTGAACTGAACTGAACCGGACCGAACGGAACGTTACGTTCGATGGCGATTAAATGGATAAACAAATTGATCCTTCCTCGGTGTACATTGCACGCTGTGATACTAGACGCGAGTAGAAACGATCCAGTTTTTTTTTTTTGGTTTTTTTACCAATTTCGAACCAGGGCGGAAGGAGAAGCCGTCTCATTTCCTTAATCCTGATTAGAAAATAATTAAAAAAAACAATTCTGAGGTAGAGAGTCGAAATTGTAAAGATTCGACGAAATTCAAAGTCGCTTTTCGACCAAAAAAGCGAAAGATAAAAAGACGAACGTATTTAGTGAACTCAAGAACGTGATTAGAAATTTTTGGACGATGACAACTTTCGCTTTTAAAGCATTGGGATAATTTATTCAAAATAATGTTAATCGAGTAATATAGAAACGATGATAATACATTTCGTTCATATGTTCGGCGTGGAATAAGTGCCTTTTTTTACCAAAGTGAAAAAGCTAAGCGGTGTAAAAGCTACGAGGGATATAGGCACTGTTTAAAATTCTTCACAGCAGGTCCAGCTGTAGCGTCGCGTCAAGTTTCTCCCTTTTTCATTTTCCTCTTATACACATCTCCTCGGGGGTCATTTCCTCACGTATTTCTATAAACTGTATACACATATACATATATACGAACGAGGAAGGTCTCTTCGAGAAAATGGAGTTAATCCCATGCAGCTCTCCGTACGATCCTGATGTCTCTGTTCCATTCGTGTCCAGGTCCGATAATGAAGGTATATATATACAAGCGGCTCTTTATTCTCTCTATTTCATACACATGTACGTTTACGACAGGAAATTATGAGGCAATAATTATCCCACGGTAATTACGCAGGCTTAGATTAATTCGACAAACAAAAAATAGATGAATCATTTGTTGTATCTCACGTGTCTCGATGAATAGTGGTAAGCCAGTAAAAATAGACGTTTTTTTTGGTCAACTTTGCACTAAATTGCCGATCCAATTTTTTTTTTTATAAGGTTTAGGACCATTTACTGAGTATAAAATCACAAAATGCTGACCGATTCCGGTGGAGCTTCAGGCGCCATCTTGAAAAAAAGTTTTTGGCCGATATCTCGGCAACTATGCACTTTATGGCAAAAGTCATATAGACCATTGTTGTAGAAAATTGAATTTCGCATCTTTTGTTTCTCATAAACTTTTTTGTAAAACTTACCGTTTACGATTTATGGCTCATTTAATGAACAGGTTTTTCTATCTCGGCCGATAACTTTTATAATATTGGATTAATCAATAAAACCTGTTCATTAAATGAGCCATAAATCGTAAACGGTAAGTTTTACAAAATAGTTTATGGGAAACAAAAGATGCGAAATTTTAGTCTCTACAATAATGGTTTCCATGACTTTTGCCTTGAAGTGCATAGTTTCCGAGATATCGGCCAAAAACTTTTTGTCAAGATGACGCCTGAAGCTCCACCGAAATCTGTCAGCATTTTGTGATTTTATACTCAGTAAGTGGTCCTGAACCTTGTAAAAAAAAAAAATTGGATCGGCAATTTAGTGCAAAGTTAAATTCTATTTTTACTGGCCTATGGAGTTTAAATGGTAGATAGATTTGTTTGAAAAATTTCCCAATCTTCAGTCCCACCCAAAAAAAAAAAAAATGAAAAGAATCGATTTCTGACGTATGAAAAATTATCTCCGAAATTCTTGATATCCTTTTTAAAAATCGTTCGATAGCTCAAATATCAAAAACACGAGGAGAAAATTTTTCAAAAGTTATCACCCTTCAAATTTTCCCCCAAAAAAAATTGTCAAACTTTTTTTTTCTACGATTTGAAATATCGCGTTTAGCTATAACCGCAATGCATTGATTCAATCGTTTAATTTAGAATGACACTGGCCGTTGGTCAGTTCGTTGAGCGGAATTAATTCCCTGGAAAAAGGAAGGGAATTCGATATTTTTATCAGCCGTGTAGGATCGCGGGGCGAATTTCTAGTATCGCGAAAGTCAAATATTCGACAACGTCGGCGAACCTGGGTGTAAAATTAATGCGTTTATACCGGCGATATTCGCTAATCGGACTGCAACGCGTGTATTATATCGCGAATCAGCGATTTTTCGTTTTCACGTATTCTAGAATTATTTTTATTCCCACGCCTGTACCACGGCGGTGATGTAATCGCTCGTCTTCCGGAAATAGGATCGCAACCAAGTTATTCGACGGGTGTGTATAGGCCGCGGCCGTGATTCGGGATTCGTGACATTCACAATGAAAATAAAGAGGAAAAAACTGTGTAATAAGGATAGAAGAATAAAAAAAATAAAAACAAAATGAAATACGTCGCGATGAGCCGCGGAATTAGCTCGCGTGTTGGCAAGAGCTTGCAGCGACAGCAACACCGGCACCGCAGGATTGATGTAAACGATAAGGTAATGATCGGGCCGAAGGTATATAGTCGGGCGCCACGCACGCCTTGGGACACAATTTTCATCGCCGTTTCGACAGCAGACTCTGGCGACGAGTGATTTTCGGCAATTTTCAATACAAGGAGAGAAATAAGGAGAAAAAGAAAATACAAAAAAATATAAAAGGCGATAAAAAAAGCCGCGTTTTAAGTCCCTATGCAAAGAATGCTTCTGATTGGACTGCTATTCGGGTTTTTATCCGTGTCTCAAATCGAGGTAAGCTTGACCATTATTTTTTCTGCCGTTTGAATTTTACCGATCACAAAACTTATGTGGAAGAATCTTACCTGGAATATAGCGAGCTTCTGCGAATCTCTCGGAATTAAACGAAGGAATGTAAGAGGCGGAAGAATTCTTTCGGTCTAAAAGCATGTGGGAAATTTTGAGAAATAATTCCTGTCCGTAATTCGAATTGATTGAAGCTAGTCCAGTCGAAATAGACATTCACCTGGAAATAATTAGGGGGAGCAATTTTTTTTTTTTTTAATCTTCGAGGGGGGTGGTTGAGAGTGTAAATCTGATTTTTCTTTGTTTTTTCAAAATAACTCGCTTATTTGCAAGTTTAGAGCGGAAATGATGGGATCCAAAGTTGTTGGAAATTCAATTTCCCACAAGTTTGGTCATTGTAATTTTTACTCTAGAATCGATATTTGCAGAGTTATACTGAAATCAGGGGTATAGTTATACTCAAAAATTTCCACCCCTGATTTGAGTATAAGTCCGAAAATACTGATCGTAGGGTAAAAATGGTGATAACCAAAGTTGTAGGAAATAAAATTCCCCACCTGATTACCTGTTACCATTTTTACGATAAACTTGATAATAAACGAGATATTTGTATAATAAAAAAAAATTTCACTCCTGATTTGAGTATAACTCAGCAAATATCGATCCTAGGGTAAAAATTATAATGATCAAACTTGTGGGAAATTGAATTTCCAGCAACTTTGGATTCTATCATTCTCGCTCTAAACTTGCAAATAAGCGAGTTATTTCAAAAAAAACAAAAAAATTCAACTTTAAATCAAGATGGCGGCGAACGCAATTTTTTGGAATCAGTCTGCGCTTTGTCGCAGTGGAAATTATTCATGGGATATTTGACGAACGGCGTAGACCGTTCTTTCTCGTTTCTCATCTATATCAATAATAAATCGGAGAGAATGATCGGTGAGCATCGATTTGAGATGTTATCTTTGGAAATTTTTTCTTTTTATTTATACTGTCGGACTGAGCTTGAAACTTTTCGAAAATTCTCAATCGGTAAGTCTCGAAGGAGAGCGAAATTTGTCCTCATTTATTATCGTATGTAACGTAATTCGAGGGGCTGGGATACTACATCGAAGATGCTTACTTCGAGGAATTAGACGACGAATATCTCGACGTTGAAGCAACCCAAGTTGAAGTCGTATGGGAAAACGTAACGACAAGTGGACTAGCGATAAACTTTACAATTATTAAGCAATTCCCAGAAGAGGTCACCGTGAGTTTCCAGATTTGCTATAAATTGAAGAAAAACGTTAAGGGATCATTCTGGTTTAGATGTTCGAAAAAAAGACTATTTTTGTGAATTTTTTTTATTGAAAAGTGAAAATTTTATTCAGCTCTAGAAATACACTTTTGAAAAACGTAGGAAACATCCGTATTTCTTTTTTTTTTTCACTCTTTTTATACACATAATCAACGGGTGAACGGAACTCCTCGAAAAGTTGGTGTGTCGCTTGCGGCGTTGATAACTTGATAACGGCTCATCTAAAACGAAAAAACCAAAAATGTTTAGGTTCAGTGTATCATTGGCTCCAGCGCGTTCTACGGAAATCAAAATTTATCGATAAACAACAAAATGGCGGACATTTGAAGAAAAAAACAAGATGAGGTTTCTTTTCACCGTTTTTAGCCCCCCCAAAAAAAATAGTAAAAATCAAAATTTTGATTTGGTTGTAGAACGCGCTTAAGCTATTACTGTGTAGAATATGTGGTTAAAATTTCGTGAAGATCGGTTCAGTGGTTCCGGAGCAATCACGGCCACCGACCGAAAAACTATAGTTTTGAGAAAATCGCGTTTAAAGTTTATTATTTTTTTCTTTTGAGGAAAAAGTCTGACCTAAAGTCAATCAGCGATGCCTGCGCGATAAGAAAAAATCCCTTAAAACCTCTCAAAAACGTTCGTTTTCTTCCACTCGAACGTATTTTTTTTTTTTTTTTCTTATTTATATTCATTCTTAAATCGATTTTTCGAAAGTTAAAAACGGGGAATGATCCCTTGCGGAATTACAATGAAAAGATAAGAAAAGAAAAGGTGAAAATTATATACCTCTCGCTTTCATCCCCTTCAGGGTCACTTCGACTTGTATCTAAAATCCTTGGGGGAGTACAAAACCCATTCCGGTATAACCGCCAATGTTCCGTGGTGCAAGATGTTCAGTGATCCCATAATGTTAGGAAGTTTGGCAGAAGCGTTGGGCATAGATGCAAAAACCTGTCCACCACCGATTGTGAGTCCGATGATATCCTATCCGCAGTCTATATATATATATATGATAAATTAATTTTTATACAATTGTTCAGTTAATATTTGTGAGAAAAAAATTAAAACAAAAAAAAAAAAAAAATTATAATTATTCCCAGGGTCATTACGGGACGGATTATTGGCATCCATCGACTGCTAACATGCCGGAATCTTTTCCAGGAATTGATTACAAGATAGAGTACGCTCTGAGGCTTAAGAAGAAGACTCTGCTACAGCTGTACGTCTTCTTGTCACTGTTTTGAAAAAAAAAAAACAGTTTTTTTTTTTCTCTCTTTTTTTGTCGTTCATTTTCCGAAAATTCAATTATTTCTTATTGAATATATTATTACTAACGGCTTATGGTAGCGGGGGTGAAAAAAAAAAAAGAGAAATTAAAAAATTAAAAATACGTTGTCTGTCACAAACCTATGTACATGGATTCTGAATAAATTGAATTTCCCTATATGTGATCGCGAGTTTTTTCTTTCTTTTTTTTTTCCCCCTCCCTTATTTCGCGTATTTTATATTTAAGATAATTACAGACAATGTAGATATGTATACAAGATGACGAGGATTTAGAAATGAAAAATTTTTTCTTCGACTTAGATATAGAGAGAAAACTGAAAAATCTAACAAAAAAAAAACAAAAAAAAAAAAGAATTATATTAGCCCAGCAATCTTATCCTCATCCCTTATTTCGTTAGGTTCGAACGTATATCGATGGGTATAGGGTATGGGTACTGAACTCTGGGAACTACTATAAGCGCGAACGAAAACCGGGATAACGCGGTAGAACGTCGCGTCGCAACGGAAACGTGGAACGTGAACGAACGGAACAAACAAACGATTTAATTCCCGTTGGGAATTTGCGCGGCAGTTATCACCGATCGTTACACAAACCGTGGTGGTCGCCTTGCCAAAGCTTGGTGTGTAGCCTGTAGGCTATATGGCGATGCCGAACGTTCCCGTTCCTGTTAACGTTACGTTTTTGTCCTGCAGGACGCGTACAGGTATACCCTGCTACGTGAAATTATTCGGGAATACGAGCTCTGGAATCTCCAGCTTCGTGGGAGGGGAGTGGAGAATTTTTCTCTATATATATGGAAAGAGGGGGAAAAAAAAAAGGAAAATTTCACCGTTTTTTCGGTCGAATGTAGATCCGGAGAATTAGGGAAGAGAAAAGAAATTATAAAAACGAGAGAAGAAAAAGGAGAAAAAAAAAGATAAAGATAAAGGAGTGGGGGAGAGGGAGAGCGAGTGTAAGTGAGGTTTGTCATTTTTCTCGAGGCTGGCAGCCTAGCCGCCCAGGGTTCGCTTCCTTTTTGTCCTCCTTCAGGGCGTGAATCTCAAAGCAACCCGAAGGCGCGAGGATGAGACACAGGGTAAAAAGACAAAGAGCGAATCCTCAGCGAATAATGAAAACTCCTCGCCCCGGGGTCCTACGTACCCTGTACCTCTATACCTATTCCACAGAAGACTGAGGGACGCACAAAGGGAGCGCGAAGTATCGAAAACACGAGTATCCACGGCGATAGAATGTTTAATACATTTGAATTCGTCGGGGAAACTCAACACCGCCTATATATATTATACATATATATATATGTATACACAGACGCGGTAAAGCTTCGGGAATAACATTCCCCAAACCCTGAAACAATTTCTCTGTTTTTTCGTTCGTTTTTCTGTTTTTTTTTTGGTTTTCACAATGTCATCGTTGACGTGCGAGTATAAATTTCTAAACGGTAATCCACTCTGTCTACGTTTTTTTTTATTTTTTTTAAATTCATTTTTTTTTGAATGAACGAAAAAGTGATGAAAGAATTAAGGAAGAGACTGCAAAGTCTGAAACACAAGAACTATCCTCAAATTCGAACGTATCTCTTATTTTTTAAGTAGACAATATTCCTCTCTAATTCCTACGGTCGACCAAATGAAGCGACCATTTCTTTTTTTCCAAAAATTTCTTCTTTATGCTCGAATAATGAGCCTCGAAAAAAAAAAAAATTGTTCTAAATATTAACATTTAGAGGTGACTTATTGCCATTTTTCATTTGAGTTCTCGTCGAGCTCTTCGATTTTTATATCTCAAGAGAATTGATCTAGTTAAGAAAAAAAAAGATTCTGCAAGTCTTATATTCGTTGGAAATTGAAAGCTCTAGAAAAAAGGTATATCTTTGTTCTTTTTCGACAGATCTATAACCGTATGAAAGTTAGCCCATTCCCATAATATATTAAATGACCAGATAATCATCGGATAAACTTCTGAACGGTTAGACCCATCGAAAAATACCGAGATACCATTTTCTTCCGGAGAATTTGAGCATAAAGAAGAAATTTTCGAAGGTGCAACTTGCAAAAAAAAAAGAATACTCGGTTCATTTGGCCAACCCCTAATATATATGATATTGTGAAGAAGGGTGTTCGTATACTATATATCAGTTTAACGTATGATTCCTGTAGTATCCGTATACATACCGTATATACCATATAGTACATGGTATATGGGTTATAAAAAATAGGACCTGGGGTAAATTTGTTTTTGTATTAATAAAACATCTCCGCTTGAGAATAAGCGCACGGGGGTATAAGGTATAAGGTATAAGGTATAAGGTATAAGGTATAAGGTATGGGTCGTCGCATGATGACAGAAGGTGGAGAGACGAGTGGGGCATAAAGTAAGCAGAAATCGTGGGCTTGGTGCAGGGTGTAGGATCTTAAGGCTTTGGAAAGGGAAGGGTTCTCTCGCCCATCTCTATTCGAGGGAGTTTTTTTTCTTATCTGTCCCTGTCCCTTCCCCTGCGCCTTGCCTCGGCTCGCCTCTACGTACCAAACATTCTGCGGGACGCTATAAGGGATGAGACGAAGGATGAGAACGAGGATGAGGACGAGGCTGGATGGGGGGGTGAACGGTATAGAATTGGTAGGACAACGCGAGGGATGACTAGCGGTTAGGGGTACGTTAACCAGCCGGAGGGTGGCGGAGACGCACGATTTACCCCGAGGAAAACCGAAACAGGTACACCCCGCGTCAGTTTGCTTGCCGCTACGCAGCAGTGAGCGCGCGAGACCCAAAAACCTTTAAGGGTACATTTTTTTTTGCGGGAGGGTTTCGTGGATTTACCGACGGAACAAACATTTCCAATTCTTTAAAACAAAAACGAATATTCACACCTGACAAAATTGGCATCAATCTCTAACAACGTTTTTCAAACAAGGGGGATGCGATCCCAAATTTCCCCAAGTTTATTCTCACCACCCTGCGTCAATCTGTGATTGAAAATATTTCGCTATAAAACTTATTCGACCGTTTGAAACTGTTTAAAATTAGCACGGGGTAATAATATTGGTGAATTAGGTAAAAAGAATAACAAGTGAAACGAAGAAAAGGAAAATGATATAATTGACTTAAAATTTCTTCGAATAGTGATAAAAAAAAATTGGAGTTTTTCATTCGTCGATTCTTTAAATGTCATTCCGCACGATCTACGAACGTGCGAAAATGAATCTTGCCATCTTCAACGAGGAATAGTGTTTCGTTCGTTTAGTTATTCGGTGGAAGATAAAAAGAATGGTGTGAATACAGTAGATAGAGTTTATATTAAAATTTTTTTTTTCTTTTTTCATTCTTTTACTTCATTCGAAATTTCGTTTTATTTCTAACATTGGAGTAAAGGGTTCGACGAAATAGACGGCTAATATGAAGAGACTTTACTTAGTGAGCATTTTCATATTCGCTAGTGCCGAAGTTCTGATAACCGATGTCGACAAGCCGGGTAAGTATTTCGAAAAAAGAAGAAAAAAAACGTGTCCCTAATACGAGATAAACACAGACTAAATACGCTGATTATCGCGGCGATAAATTCGATCGAGGGCGTTCGACGATGAATTTGTACTTCTGTCAGTCAGCGTGAATTGAGAATTTTTGACGAGGGGAAAAAAATGAAATAGAAAAGAAAAGAAAGAATAAAACGATTCGTCAGCGCAATAATTATCGGGGATTCGAAGTTTGACAGAGATAGAGATCGGCTCGTTAATTGACATGTTGTTCTGTCACGGCTCGTAAATACCGTAATTTTATTATCCACCGTACATATGCGCGTGTATCTAATAAGTAAATTCATCGACTGTTTAATCAGTCGGGTATGTATGTTAATTTATTTAACGTTACCTCAGCCCTGCCCCAATATACAAATTGAATATTAAGATCGCCTCGGGGGTTGTCGAAAGGTGGATTTTAATCATGGCAAAATCACAGTCTCGTTTCGTCTCGCCGTTCTGAATATCGTTTCCACGCGTATTCGTGGATCTGATCTGTTCCCCGAAACTTCTAGTCGATTTGCGAGCGAAAAAAGTGACCAGAATCCGCGATATCTCTTCCGAAATTTGATCAGTGATCGCAAAAACGGGGTTAGATACCGAAATTCGACACAGGTTGAACTCCTTTCGTAAAAAAAACAGGACACGGCCGGTTTGATAAGGATAAAAATAACCCAGGCGAGAAGAACTTGATGAAAGTTGTTTAGCCGTTGCGGAGGGATTGCCGCGTGTGAAGACTCGAAACTTCCCACAACTTCGTAAGTCACTACCAGCATGTTGTCGGTGGATAAGAGTTTATTCTTGTGCAAAAGCGTGTTACACGATTCTCCGCGAGAGCCGCGTGTACGTCGGGGTGCCCGCGATTAGTTGAGGGCTTCCGGCGAAGTTTGAGATGATAAAAAGAGAGAAAAAACCATCCCCACAAATTGATCGATCGATCGAAGATCGGAACTTTATTAATGAATTGATGCGCTCTTCGTATCGTCTCCTTGCGTAAACTGCAGTGAAAATGAACCGCGATCAATATAGGCGCGACTTTCTCACCCCTTTGGCGAAAGGGAAGAACAATTTATCGCATCTTGCTCATTTATTTATCGCCTAATTTAGTCCGGCTTACATGTCTCCTTCTGGTTCCATACCATTACGTCGATCCTCCAGGACGAGGTATAAGGCCGAAGCCTAACCATCGATCGAGTGAACTATTGACGTGTATAGCTGCCGCACTTCGCGTGTCACGTTCTTTTATTACCCAATTTAAAGCGAATTTATGCATTATTATTACCGCGATGAAAATCGCTTCATTTTAAAACCGTCCGAAACTGTCAGCATTTTTTCATTTATGTAGGTACCCGGCATATGCGGATATCGTAGTCGGGAAAACTTCTTTCGACGATATCTCCGTCGCTGTTGAAGATACGGAGATAAATTATAGGACCGAAATTGAAGCCGATTAAATTTACTGTGAAAAAGTACGAACACGCTTTTCCCGTATCTTCGTTCGTTCGGCTGTAATTTCAGGTCGAATATTTGAACACTTGCGAGAGTAAAATTGTTGAATAAAATTGAATTCGAAGTGAATGTTAAAATACAGCGAAACCGACGGAGACAGGGGAAAAATGTATTCCACCTTTTGTATAGGAAATCTAATTATCTTCAACTTCGGTATTCACTTGATTCGCGATATCATTCACGGTTCTCGAGATATAATCGAAAAACTGAATTCAAGTGTTTATTGACTCGCGGGGAGGGTTCTTTGTCTTTCGCCTTCTCTCGCGCCCTGGAGAAATTTTCTCACATCAACTGACCTCCGTTTCGGAGATGATAAAGGACGAATCTCGGGACTTGATCCTTGCGATTTTAACAAGGATTCAATCAACGCCACGAGGAATCTTTTTTCTCGCCACATTATTTATAAATTTCTTTGAAATTAATAAACGTGCATATATATTGTACAGTGTGTATATACCTCGGGCTCCTCCCACGTAGGATGTATAAGATAGGTAGGTAGACTCGGCTGAGTAAGACACCGCTCGCAATTAAGACGCTACCCGGCCCAAGGCAGTTCCTCTTTCGGAATGAACCCTGGCGCCAAAGTTATGAACAAGTTTAATTTATTTGGCCATCTCATAAATTTGCAACTTGACCGGACGCCTCACACCCGCATAACTACCCTGCTGCACCCTAAGAACAAGACGCCGCGTAAGGAATACACCCTAAATCAAGTTACGGTTCATTATATTAAGCGCTCAAACTTTATATTACAAAAAATGAAAAGAAGAAGAGAGAAAAAAAAAGAAAAATGATCATTTTTTGAGGAAACAAAGATCCGGCGAGTTTATTAGAAGCGGCGGTTATAGTTAGGATATACCTACCCTGATTGTCGGAGGATCGAATATGAGACGATAAAATAAGGAAAGAAATATATAAATGAAAGCGAATGGAAGTAATAAGTAAGAAAAGAACGATAGAAAACGTTGGATCAGGGTTTTTCTTGGGATTTGAAAAATATTCGATTTTTAAAGAAACATTTTCTTTTTTTCTTTGTTTTTGTGGTCATCTATTCCCTAAAAATTACAAAAAGTATCGATGAGCGAAAAAAGAGAAGAAAAAGATGATAATTTTCGAAAGACAAAACCAGCTAGGCCGACATGAACGAGAGATTTTTCTTCTTTCTCCTTACAGAATGAAAAACAATAACTATGAAGCTTCTTTTTATCCTTCTGTCTGTCCGTCTGCCTGTCTTCCTGCAGCTTCTTTCTTTTCCTTTTCTTTCCTTTTTTTTTTTTATCTTCCCTCCGTTTCTTCTAGTCAGTCGCTTGTTTGCTGACTGAGATATTTCTTCTTTTCCCAGCTTTCCCATCATCTTGGTCTCGGGTTATATTGCGGTGGTTTTTGTTTGGCTAGACACTCGAGGGTCTTTCCATCGGTTGATATTGCATTTCCCAGTTTCTCATTCATCATTTTCGCCCGATTTCATTCCAGAATGAATATACCATATATATAAATACATCCGGCGTTTAATCGTCTATAATATTCCGCAGAGCGTGGTATAGGCACGAACCACTACCAATAATTAAAGAAAAAAAAAGAAAAGCCCGGCTTACCAACTCGAATATCAATATAATATCACAGAAATGAAATTAATTGCCGACTATAAAACCCAATCTTAAAAATACGGATTAGATTTGAATAAATCGGTATTAGCATCACACACCTGCGCGCAACCTGCACGCGGTAGCTGATAATTCATACGTATTAAATTTCCCATAGGTATCTAATTAAATAACAGAAAAAAAAAAGAAGATTGCTCATTTTTATTCAGAAGGTATAGAATTTCGGCAGAATTTTTTTTTAAAATCGAACACACCGGATTCTCCGACGATTTCTCTTCTCGCGCTGGTCAAACTCATGCCCATGTGATAATCAGGGTGTAGGTATCAAAAAAATTGAGCCCTTAATATCGATATTTAGAGATTTTTTTTTTCGTCAACTTTGGAATCTTATAACTCGTCGTAAGACCAACGTGCCGGTAAGATCCTTGCATATTCTTACAGGAAATTGAATTCTCTACAAAAAAGCTCTCTTACGATTTTTCGATAAACTCACCCGTCCGTCGGTTATTCAAGGCTAAAGTTTTACGTGTAGAAAATTTTCAGATCTTTTTTTTTTCTCACTTTTTCGCCAAAATTATCATCATTATGAATTTTTTTCAGAACGAAAATTACGCCACTCGTCGATCTCTTTTTTTTCACACATCCTACGTTCGTATCTAGGTATTGTACCCGTTCCTCCGGGCTAAGTTCTCGAGTGCCTCGACGATGTTCCTCTTAACAAATGCATGACACAGCTGTTAGATTCTAGCAGATATAAAGCGTGAGTCTTGAATTTTACCAACAGGCAATCAATATTCAACGATTTTTCGACAAGTGACAAAAAAAAGTGCCAATAATTTATCGCCTCGTTATTTAAAAGCGGTATTTTTCTGCGACGCGACGAAATACCTCCGATGATCGGCAAGGTCGGGATACGGGCAAGAAAGAATCGTCGAAAGAGCAGCAGGTGCGATGAAACCGGTCGCGCAACGTCCCGAGGCACATTCTCGTTATCATATTTCGGGACTTAATATTACGAGCGATTTTTCATACGAGATGAAATCGGAGACTCGAATTCAAGCGATTACCTACACTAATTTTATGAGAGATTATGAAAAGAAATATCGAATGGGCAGAAATTTGGAATTCTTCTCACTTCCGATTTCCTGGACTTTGATCATCGCCGTTTTATCCGACGATGTGTCGACGAATCGCGTCGACTCTGTGGACTCCGAAGAGCAGCATCGATGCTCTACTAATTATTCATTCGAAACACACGAGTTAGCTGGCGGAACCGCAGACTCGATGTTAGTTGTGTGTTTAGCAAACAGATTTGTACGCACGACGTGCATTATAGATAGTCTAATGGTAACTGCGGCGGGAAATCAAGTAAACCAGAAACCAGAAACCAGAAACCAGAAACCAGAAACCAGAAACCAGAAACGTGCGTGCAGCGTCGACAGGCCGAATGGTATCGATGCTTTAACGTCATAAGCTCCCAATAAGGGTTGATTTAGCGCCGTATCTCTCCGCCCCCGTGGAGTACAAACGGATTGAGAAATCCCTGCGGGATATTAGGGGACAGCTAAACCGATCTGGGATTTCGTTATCGGAGTAAAATAACACCGCGGAGTCGAGAATCGTTGCTCTGCCATTTTTTTTTACAATATTTTAGAAATTTCCTGGCTCCTTTTAGGCCAGTAAAAATAGACGTTTTTTTTGGTCAACTTTGCACTAAATTGCCGATCCAATTTTTTTTTTTTATAAGGTTTAGAACCACTTACTGAGTATAAAGTCACAAAATGCTGACAGATTCCGGTGGAGCTTCAGGCACCATCGTGAAAAAAAGTTTTTGGCCGATATCTCGGCAACTATGCACTTTAGGGCAAAAGTCATATAGACTATTATTGTAGAAAATTGAATTTCGCATCTTTTGTTTCTCATAAACTTTTTTGTAAAACTCACCGTTTACGATTTATGGCTCATTTAATGAACAGGTTTTTCTATCTCGGCCGATAACTTTTATAATATTGGATTAATCAATAAAACCTGTTCATTAGATGAGCCATAAATCGTAAACGGTAAGTTTTACAAAATAGTTTATGGGAAACAAAAGATGCGAAATTTTAGTCTCTGCAATAATGGTATCTATGACTTTTGCCTTGAAGTGCATAGTTTCCGAGATATCGGCCAAAAACTTTTTGTCAAGATGACGCCTGAAGCTCCACCGAAATCTGTCAGCATTTTGTGATTTTATACTCAGTAAGTGGTCCTGAACCTTGTAAAAAAAAAAAATTGGATCGGCAATTTAGTGCAAAATTAAATTCTATTTTTACTGGCCTATTTTCTTCTCACCCCTACAGCTGAGAGCATGAGCCAATAAAATTTCCCACTCGATGGAGACGATCGGGTATAAATCGGCTGGCTGAACGATTAATCGACTCGATTGTCAGTCTCGGTGTTTGTGCAGGAAGCAGGGTATATTACAGGTAGGTAGGTAGCGGCGCGAGGTTTGGCCGAGCTTTGGCCAATTTGCAGTAACTCGCGGAGAGGTAGTATATCGCGGAGTCATTTTGAGCGTTCGCTGTTTATCTCTTGTGAGCGAGGCGGACAGCTAGAAGGTAAAAATATCCTCTTTCTTGCCGGGAACTAGTGTAGGGAAAATTAATTTCGACCCGGAGAATAACCTGCTCGGTAGTGTGCCGGGATCGCAACGCCCATCGTAGCCTCGGGCGACGTGTGTACCGAAAGAGAAGAGGAGAGGAGAGATGGAATAGAATGGAATGGAATGGAATGGAATATAATAGAATGGAATAGGCCAGGGGCTTCGCTTTTTTTTTATTTCATACACTTCGCCCGCATCACTCTGGCCCCGGGAGCGTTAAGGGGCACCACTAGTGTGACCGAACGAAAAAAAGGCGATTTTTCAGAATTTTTTTAAGGAAAACTACCGCATTGAATGTTTTCATTTTTTGAGGATATATTCGTGGATATATGACGAATACGTGATAAAAATATGTCAAAATTACGAAATGATCGGATTTTATCTTCTTATTAAAAAAAAAAAAATTCCCGAAAAAACGTAGAAATTTCAGCCGTCACAGTGGGCTACTACCTTAATGTTTATTAAAACTACGAACAGAACAGAGCCTAGCGTCTTCATTGTTTCTTAATTTTCGAACAGCCAGTTCCGAATCTTTTCAAGGTGGTAAAAACGCGACTGCGGTAAGGGTTGCGGATCGATATCATCGCGACGTGTTAAGATCCGGCCCTTGTCTCCCTTATTTCTGTTTTCCAGTACCGCTGACAGAGGTGCAAGCCGTGGCCGGATTCAAGGCCCACTTGCCGTGCGAAGTGGCGCCCGAATCCAGGGGCGACGTGCTTTTCATGGTGCTTTGGTACAACGAAAAAATCGACGGCGAACCGGTCTACAGCCTGGACGTTCGTGGGCGCGGATTTGACCAGGCTAAATTATGGTCAGACCCGAACGCCCTGGGCGAACGCGCCTTGATGAACGTCAATTCAAACCCGGGCGAGCTCGTCATTGATAAACTGAAAGCCGAAGACGCCGGGGTTTACAGATGCCGAGTTGACTTCAAGAACAGTCCGACTCGGAACGTGAAGATCAACTTGACCATTATCGGTAAGCCGCACCGGCCCAGAGCTATTCCCAGCGAGCCAGCTGAACTGACCGAGATTAAACCCCCAGTTCAACCGGAGCGGCCCGTCATCCTGGACGCCAGTCGAAGGCCCATCGAAAACATATCGCCGGTCTACAACGAGGGGGCCAATCTGACCCTAATATGCGAAAGTTCCGGGGGCAGACCGGCGCCCAGACTGATTTGGTACTTCGGGAACGACATGCTCGACGACTCCTTCGCCAGGGACGACGACGACGTGACCGTTAATCGGCTCGAGGTCAGGAATATCAGCAGGGAATTTCTCGGAGCGAGACTGATCTGCCAGGCCAGCAACACTCTTCTCGTTCCAGCGCTCACCAGCGAGATCATAATGAACGTTAACCGTAAGTCGAAGGAGTCGGTGGGCGGTTTTTGGGAAAGCAGTCGGTCCTTTTCTCTCTTTTCGTTGCAGTGAAACCGTACGCGGTGAATATAACCAGCAAGGAGTCTCACCTGTCGGCGTTCAGGACGTACGAGATAAACTGCACGAGTTTTGGGTCGCGGCCGAAGGCCGTGATGACTTGGTGGAAGGGGGATCACCAGGTCAAGCACATGGCCAGAAACGTGAATATTGAATGAATTTGCATGGGGTTAAGACTTAGGTTTTGAGGCGGTAAGTTGGTACGACGATTGTCAAGCTGTGCGTAGTTTGCAGAGTTTCGAAACGTGACGAAAAGCATACTGAGCTACGTGCCGACGATAGAGGACGACGGGAAATATCTGACGTGCCGTTCCGAGAACCCGGAAGTACCCAACAGCGCGCTCGAGGACAGATGGCATTTGGTTATCCATTGTGAGTTGAATTCGTGACAATGAACCCGGCCGGGGATTCGCGAACTCTAGCCGACGCCGGAGCCGCACTTGCTCTTCAAATCCTCGGGGTGATCTTTCGCTAGTTTCTCGTATCCAACAAACTCGAACATCCTGCCGCCGTGCTTTCGAGCCATTAAACCTCAAACTTGAGAAACATTCGCGGCTAATTGAAGGGTTCTGTTCTGCGGCTCCCGGAATAAACGATGTTTCCGAACTGAACCACACCCTCGGCGAGATCGTGCCCGAAATAAGAATCGGGATTATAAATATGCCAGGCCTGAGCAGGGATCAAACAAACTCAGGGCCGCCGATTCACTCTCTAGTTCGAATTAAAATTTATAACATTTCACCCGCAGACTTGCCGATCGTAACCATCAGGATAGGGTCGAGCATAAATCCGCTTGACATCAAGGAGGGCGACGACGTCTACTTCGAATGTAACGTCAAGGCTAATCCCAAGGCCTACAAGCTCTCCTGGTTCAAAAACGGGAAGGAATTACACCAGAATCTATCGCTCGGGGTTATACTCACCGATCGTTCCCTCGTCCTACAGAGTCTCACCCGGCATTCGACCGGCGACTACACATGTCTCGCTGCCAACACCGAAGGGAAGTCTTCCAGCGAGCCTGTCACCCTAGAAGTTATGTGTAAGTATTGCTTTTGGGAACCTGAATGTTTTTTTGAGTCTTTTATCAGCTCAAAAGTTTCCCTTGGGTGTGAAAAAAATTCTCCTAAAAGCGAAGCTCGGTATTTTAACCCTGTGAGACGCTCGACGATCTTCCGTTTTCCCATGTAATAATATAAATAACAGGTGAAAAAAATTTTTCTTCCAATTTTGGTGGATGTATTCTTGCGAGAAATTTAATTCTCTACAAAAAAGGTCTGATACATTTTTCTCGTGACTTTAACAGATAAAAAGTTATCAGGCTTTGAATGAAATCTGACAAAGTATGATTTTAGATCCCAAATTGTATCATAATGGATCTGATTGTGGAATTATACCGTTATCAACTGCAAGTAATGACTCGAGGCTCGAAATAAATATATATCAATGTAAATATTCGCTTGCGTTCTAGTCGGAAAGAAATTTGATGATCGTTCCGAGATCAAATCCGTTTGAATTCAATTTAGTTGCAAGCCGGGGTTTAGAGCCCGATAACTTTTCACCTGTTAAGATCGCGAGAAAACCTCAAGAGATCTTTTTTGTAGAGAATTAAATTTCCTACAAGAATACGTCCGCGAAAATTGGCAAGAAAAATTCTTGCGGTAGTTATATGCGGTAAATAAACGAAAAACGAAATTTTCTTTATTTTTTCGACCACCCTAAGACGCCCCCATATGCAAGGACGGATCGGTGATGCAAGTGGTCGGCGCCCTGAAGCACGAGACCATATCTCTCGTCTGTGGCATACAGTCGAAACCGGCGCCGATCAGTTTCCACTGGACGTTCAACAACTCCGGAGAGCTCGTGGACGTGCCTTCCACCAGGTACTCGCAGGTCGAGACTCTCAGGTCGTTGACGAACCAGTGGCACGGCTCGAGGCTGAACTACACCCCGTCGACGGAGATGGACTACGGGACGATCGCCTGCTGGGCGAGAAATCGCGTTGGGAGACAGAGGAGCCCCTGCCTATTCCAGATCATCGTCGCCGGTCGGCCTTATCCCTTGCATAATTGCACCGCTGTCCAATCCACCGGACCTTACGCGTATCGGATGGGTGAGTCGATCTTTTTATCAAATTTCGTCACTTCGTCGAATTCTCGCCGTTACTTTCCGCCTTTGTGTCTGTTGCATCGCCGCAAGGACTAGACGAGACGAAGGCGACTGACTCGAGAGAAGCGGACTGGCTCATAGTGAGATGCGCCGAGGGATTCGACGGCGGTCTGCCGGTGACAAGTTTTGAATTGGAAGTCTACAGCGAGGAGACCGTTTACCACGCGAATACGATATACTCCAACCAGAGCGACCGAGGCAGCTTCTCCGGCCCGATATTCGAGGTGCCGGGGCTCGAGCCTGGGAGAAACTACAGGCTTTTACTATACGCTGTCAACGCCAAGGGGAAGAGCGATCCTGTCGTACTCGAGCCCATCACACTCAAAGGAGTAGCCATGTACACGACTGGTGAGTGCCGAATCATTTTTCACGATTTTTCCGAGGGGTAGGGGTTCGGAATTCCGAGACTGTGTCAAAAAGCTTCCGAAACAAGTTTCCAAAGTCTTGCCAATCATTCGAATTTCGGACGTAAGTTTTCCGGTCTAATTTTGACAAGTCTGCAGTTCGTTACTCGCGGACATTTATCGTCTTTAATTTCCACCCCTCATGTTTTATTCATGCCGTTTCCTCGCGCAACTCCCATTACCAGTAGCTGCATAACAGCCTGCACGCGTTTGCATGCGCTAGAAACGCGTTAAAGCCAGACTGCAGGACGCGGCGAAGACCCTTTGCCAAAAGGCAACTGCTCATTCCAAAGAGCCGAGATCCTGGTCCAGGAATCGTGTTCGTCTATAACAACTCCGGCCTCTGGTCTTGAGCGGAGAGAGGAGAGAGGAAAGAGGAAAGAGGAAGGAGGGCCCGCGCTCCTCTCGACTTAGGTATCTGCAGAAACGCGCTAACGCTAACGAACCAACGCGCATCTTGAATCTCAAGGACGCGAAACATCTCCCGAGCAGTTTTGTTGATAGAATAAGAAAGGCGGTATAAAAGGGGGGGAGGGAGGAAAGCCTTAATCTAAACTTTCGTGATCCAATAATGGACCAAAGCAGAAATTACGTTTCCCTTAAGCGGATTCACCGAAATGTCATTCGTCTCTAGTTTCCCTCTTACTCTCGTTTTTCTCCTCGCACTCTCGCCCCCCTCGTTACGCTCGTTTCTGTTCGATGAGCCGGCGAAAAAAGGGGGAAAAACAAAAACGCAAAAATATTTCATTCCCCAGGTAGGGACTCCGCGGAGAACACCGACTACAGCCTACTCGTCGCGTGTTTCGCCGGGGGCATAACCGCCGTCTGTATTCTGGTGGTCGGGGTCACGCTCACCCTTTATCGAAGGAATCACCCGACCCTTTCCGCCAAGGGTACGGCCGGACATACGGATCAGGTCCTTGAATACGAGGCCAAGGAGGCCCGCAACCACATCTCAAAAGATAAAGACTCCAAGGAGCAGATTGTCCTCGAGTCGATTGACGACGACCCGGACGTTATACCGAGCAAGGCGGACCGGAGGGGCGACATATTCGAGCCGAGTTACCCGACGAAACCGGAGAGGATTAAAAACTTTTCTGATATCGATAACGACTTTGGCTACCCGTCACCGTCCTCGGTTTTACACGGGAAGGACTCGTGGATTTATTCCGAAGGTTTTACGGAAAGAACAAACGGCAAGATCAGCCCGGTCAGACCCAACACTCTCCCCGTTCATCGCAACCACGATATTTACACGAGGAGTTCACGCGTACAGGAAAGCTGTATATAAGATTAGAAAAATCGACCGATACCATTTTTTCATCAATAAAAAAACAAAATATACAAAAAATAAAGAAGAAGAAGAAAAAAAAAACAACATTAAGGAAAATACAATATGAGGATGTAACAAATTATGTATATCAATGTTTGTACATATATTATATTATATAGACAATAAATTATCTTGTTTATTAGATCAGCGCAATCGATTCTATATGTACACGATTTTTTTTTTTTTTTTATCTAACGATTTTACTAAAAAAATTTTCAGCGAATATCTCCTCTTTCTGCATTTTTTATATACACAGGTATATACAGGGTGACTTTTCTCCGGGGTCTTGTCTGGGCGGAGTTTCGACGTGGCGAGACTCCGCCTTTTTCTATTCACATTAGTTCGTTTCGGAATAATAGTAGCGTGATTACAGAGCAGATATCCTGATCTAAAAATTTCTTCACGTTCACAAGTGTCAAGGAGAAGGCGGAGTCTCGTCACGTCGAAACTCCTCCCATAGATGAGACCCGGGAGAAAAGTCACCCTGTATATATGCCTATCGTTATTTCGCCGAGCGTTAAAGAAATCGTGCTTTATTCTTTTCGAGCAGAGAATAGGTGTATAGCCGGTTTCGAGAAGCAGAAGAAGAATGAGAAGAAAGAAAAAAATGAAAAAATGAAAAAACGAGGAAAAGAAAAACAAAAATCTCGGTTGAATTTATTATATTCACGGAGATGTAAAGCTGGTCCGGGTGCTTGTGTGTAGCCGGTGGAATCGAGAGAGAGATGGTGCTGGTGCTGGTGCTGCGGGAGGCAGTCAGGTAACGGGAGAGCCTTTGGAATTGGGCCATTCATATCCATCCGGCGTTAGGTGTTGTTTTGCATACCATTTAAAACCGCCATTTTCCTCTTCAACCTGCAGAGCCACAAATATCCATTTCGTACCCCAATTCAGTGTCTCGAATGTGTGTTGGTTGGTAGGTATACAGAGAACGTATATCCTGCGTTATCGGAATACAAAAACGCAAGAATAATAAAAAAAAATTGCAAAAATTGCAAAAATAAAAAATCGGAGGCACGTTTTTTGTCGTTTTACCTCTTAATTATTATTTTTTCGGTCACACGTCGTCGAACCTATGTACGTATATATGTGCCTATATTACATAGGTATAATTCAGGTGAAATAGTTTAACAGACGGAGTGATTCAGTTTTGGAAAAATCGCATTTCGTTGAAACGCTAAACTCTGTAATCGGTGTCGAACTGTCTCGCTGTTTTCATCCCCTATTTTTTTTTTTAGAAACACGTATACCCTCATCCCGTTCCCGCAGTTCATGGGAGAACAACAACAACAGCAACAGCAGCAGCAGCAGCAGCAGCAGTAGCATCCTGCAACAGCCGCGCCATTATCTCCCTCGTGACTCTAGTTTTCCCCGACTAATTATTATGCATTGGTATGCAAATGAATGGGCATTTAATAGACTGGTACCGCGGTTTGATGCGCGCTGGCTGGCGATAAAATGTCTGGGGAAATCGACTAAAATACAGATTCAGTCGGTATGGAAAATATTTTTACCCAAAAAATAAAAAAAAAAAAATATAAAAAACAAGTAATAATAAAATAACAACGACAAAAACCGACAACGACGACGCGGAAAACGTGAACGAGATATGTTTTATTCACCGGTCACACGGAATAACCAGAAAGAAAAAAGGAAAAACAAAAATAAGTACAAAAAAAAAAAAAAATGTCCAACAGCTTCTATCCCGATCTGCATAAATATTTTTTTTCACTCCGTATATAGCTGCGATACGATATCAACCGAATTTGATTTTCATACTGCGAATTTATATGGTATACCATATACTTACGTGTTTTTTTTTACTTTTTTTCAAAATTAGCCAATTTTTTTCAATACATATAATTGTGTTGTTTTATTCTTTCATCGTTTCGTGAGAATTTTCGTAAAAGAAAGAAAAAGCGTGGGAGAAAAAAAAAAAAAAGGAAAAAGAAAAAAACTTGTCTAGCGAGGCAACGGCTTGAGGAAACGACCTGGAAGAACGCAGGTATCGCGTCGTATCCTTGTCGTTGGTATAGGTACCCTTTATCACCCGACACCTTTTCTCTTCTGGATAGGTGTATGTATGTACATACCTATTTATATGAGAATGTATATGGGTGTGGGTGCATATAGGTACGTATAAAGGCCGGTCCATTCCCTCTCGCCATAGCCTGTACTATATACAATGACAATTCCTTGCTCCATTTATTCCGGGTCATCCTGTGCTATATGCTCGTAGCCATATAATACCATATACCCACCTAGCGCCGTATATACGTATACACAGGTGTATAACCGTCTAGTAGGTACATATTGTTCATTGTCTGACGATGGAAACAATGAATTCCCGTTTACCATAATAACGTTTACTTCATTTTACCCGGAGAGCCATTTCTCAAGCGCTCATTTTCCACCCTTATTCGAGAACCCCGCGTATTGTCATTAATGGTTTAGGAAGCTTGTGAGATCATTTTATACCGAGGCAAGATACTGTTTTCACCTTTATTTCGCATTATATATCCACCTGTCTGCTGATATAGAAACGGGAGAGTTTATACCGACGAGTAGATTCATAATGCACGATCAGAACTCGTCGAATTTAGATCGACGATGATAAGAGATTTTTGGATCATTTTACCCGCGTGGATGGGGAGGTTGTTTTTCATTAAGTGCCGAAAACAAACCAAAAAGCGATAAAAATCAAAATTTGCCAAATGATTTCTACACCCTCTCCGGACTTTTGAAGCGTGGCTTTTCTTTTCTCCCTCGCCTCGAATACACCTGTGTAATTTAAATTCCTCGCGAGCCGTTTCGTTGTAATCTGAGATCGAGCGTTTAGGGAATTGGGAGAAGGAAGAAAGCTGCGCGTTGCTGCTGCTGCTGCTGCTTTTACAACGAACATTGAAAATTGTTTTTCTCTCCGTTCGAGTCACACCCCCTTTTTTTTCTCCTTCCTCTTTCCCTTCGTGAGGATATAAAAATATTCGAATGAAATTAAGAAACGAAGGAAAAAACTTTTCGTTAATTAACATAAATTCATCGAATTTTACAATCGATTATAAAGTTTTTGAAAATTTTAAAAATCAGTCGTCTTATTTTGCACAGCCCAATATATATCACATATATATACAGGGTGAATTTTTTTCCGGGTCCGAATGAGGCGGGGCATCGGCAGTGACAAGCTCCTCCTCGTTAAGACCCGGAGAAAACTCACCCTGTATATGTTTTGAGGACAGAGCCGAGGAAGGACGATGGGAATAATTAATTGGCTCGAGATTAGGATTAGGATTAGGTATATCTATAGACTGTGGATCTAGGTAGGTCTAAGCCGTATACACATCTATACAGCACCTTACTGTATATATTATATAAATATATACACATATACACGCGCGTGTGTGGACAAGGTATTGTATAAGAGATTGTCGAGTTCCTCCAAGGTACGTACCTACTAGATACGAAGCGGTTGTATAGTTTCCCTCGATTTTCTCTCGGAATATTTTCACACCTTTGAAGGCTGCACCAGTTATATATCTATGACGTGGAAAAATAGCTAGTAGAGATATAAGTGGCGGACGATATACGTGAAACAGCTCAGCCAGCTCCAGGCGCCAACACTTGTCGTCGAAGTGGAAATGCAAAGGTAAGAAAAGGTTGCGAACGTGAAAATTCGTTTTCTCGTAAAAGGAGGAAAAAAAAAAAATTATCAGTAGTATAAATATACTACATATTTTCAATTTTTTACTCTCACGCAGGATTTTTCGACAGGAAGTCTTTTTTATTCTTTTTTTCTCTCTTTTATCTTCCTTTTCTTTATTTATTTTATTTTTTTCTCAACGACGGAAGTAGAGACGCGATCCGGCATCGCGCGTATGTATATATAATACATAAATATAAATATAACGTCAAAAAATCGACGTAAAATTTCCGCCCCCCCTTTTTTTTTTTTTCGTCTTTTCCTTCTTCCTTTTTTTTCTCTCCCCTGTCGGCCGTCTTCACGGTCCTTGCCTCTTCTTCGAGTACTTTGAATTGCCGTTGGGCCAAGGAGTCCCTCGGGGCAGATAGAGTCAGCTTTAATACGTTCCAACCAGCAATTTTACGCTTCGAGCACTTTAAAAAGCCGCACGAATGACGAGGAGGGACAGGGGGACAGGTGGGACGGGGAGAGGGGCCAGAAAATACGGACAAAAATAAAAAATAAATAAATAAACTAAAATAAATAAATAAATAAATGAAGAGGGAAACCGCAAGCCCGGGTTTACATAATTTAGATGCCTGTACATGGGCGTCCATGTATTTGTATGTATCTAACTCTCGTTTTACCCGACAACAGCGGTGACATGGGAAAAACGAGAGAAGGAAAAAAAAAAATGTCGAACTCCGAATTATAATTCTACCCTCGAAAATAATTTGTGATTTCAATTTTTTTATTTTTTATTTTTTTGTTATGTGGTCAAGGCGCTGTTCGTCCTGGGAGAAAGTTTGACTGTATACCTACCCGGGCGTTAACTTGTCCATTTCAAACCGCTTATTGAGTTCCCGCGTCGTTTCTGGGCTAAAGCTTGCACGCGGTTTTGTCCTAATTTTATACTAAACTTGATTAAAACTTCTGTCCGCACGTTATACACACAGGGACGAACTTTAACACTGAATTACACACACGCGTGTGTATAGTTTGTATACAGTTATACGCTATAATCATTCCAGCGGAATCGGGTTGAAAGTAATTCTCGCGTCCGGTGGGACAAATGACAGGTGAAGTACAAGCGGTATTATAACTTGTGGAAGAAAACTTGCTCCGAATCAGTTTTTCGATCGTACATCGATAACCGTCGACGATATCGAGATTGACGTGAGAAACAAAAGTAAAGGAAATTAAATTTCCTATAAAAAAGGTACAACACGTTTTCTCCGTATCTTCCGTAGTTTCGCTGTATTTTTATACTCAATATCGCGACTAATCGTCAGGCTTATTTCGCTCCGAACAATGACTGAATATTCAGTCTCGAAATACAGCGGAACCGATGAAGATACGGGAAAAGTGCATTGCACCTTTTTTACGGGAAATTCGATGAACTTAACTTTCGATATTCACCTTCGTCTCGATATCGTGAACGGTTCTCAAGATATGGTCAAAAAACTGTTTTGGATTCCAATTTTCCAAAGATCTCCGCGCTCGAGCGTACCAACGGATGTTATAAAATTGACTGTAAAATGTTAAACCGTTGATCTCAAACTTAACGTGAGTAAAATTGCTACCGGCAGTCAGCCAGCCAGTTCCTTTACAACCGGATGGTAAAAAATCCTCGGAGCTTAGTATCGCCCTCTGTATCGCGGGTGCTCCTCCCGTTTTATGGCGTCCGCCAACATTCCCCGTCGAATCCTGGATTTCGTCAGCCCCAAAACCGAGGCTTTACGACGTGCCAGACATGCCATCGGCTTCTACGGGCCAGACCGCTCGTTTTTACGACCCCATGAGCGAGCGGGTGAGCGAGTGATCCCATGGCCTCAGTTTCGACTTTCCGAAAAGCGAATGAAAACTCGGAAGAGAAAATAGCAAATCGTCGTCGTTCGCCGATTTATTTTTCTCCGCCTTTACATCGGTTCTATTCCTCGTCATCCTCTTCATTTTCGGGCCTGGCCGACTGGAGCCAGCCGCCGTCCCTTATGGCCTCGAAACTCTTAATTGGATCGAAAGATCTAAGAATTGTGAAAGAAAAAAAAAAATTATATGACGTGGGTGGACCTTGATTCTGGAAAATGACATACGCGTAGTAATCTTCGTAAGCTTTTCTCCGCGGCCGAGCTATTCCGAAGTAGTAAAGCGCCGAACTAGTCAGACCAGCGAGCAGCGAGATCACGACGTGTCTACGAGTCTGAATCGCGAGGAGACCCCGCATCCTTTTCGGAGTTTCGCACATGCCGAGAAATTTCACGGGAAATACAGTACTACGTGAGTAGGTTAAGTTCGCGTATCGTGCGATGATTGAATATTATGAAAACAAGTAAACAACACGAAACGAAAAAAGAGCGAAAATGAGAACAAAAAAAGGAGAAAAATGGGAGAAATTACGCGGAGGTGACTCGGGCCGGGTGATTTACTCCGTTTTTTTGTATTTCAATTTATTTTAATTAAAAACAGAACGAGGCTCTCGATAATTAAATTTCCAACTACATTATTAGACACACGTTGTTCGGAATCGTTGTATGAGAATATTGTGTGATACAAAATTTGCGAAATATCTATGAAGTGGCAATTAAAATCCACGTGGCGATATCCGTATCTGGTATGCTTGTGTTTGTAAATATTTATACGTTGGTTTGATAATAACAGGTGTACGTGTATTTATACATCGAGGTTTGATACCCGCTATATGAAAGTTGGCCGGGCGTAGCTGGGAGAGAGAGAGAGAGAGAGTGAAAAATGAAGGGAGAAAGAGTTACGTATAGGTATATGTAAAATAATTTTATGACGAACAATATGAAATCAACTCCATCCAACCGTTCATCCTCAACGAAACATCAAAGGCTGTATAGTGTTTCGTTTTATTACCGGTATAGAATTGTATTTAATGTTTCGTACCCGATTTCTGTATATATATACATCACGGGGGATGAACTCGATTCTATATCTGTACAGAGAAATCCCATATAGATTTCTCCGTCTTGATGATCAAATTTAATATGGCGTCAGAGAATGGGAGAAAATCTTCTACCTTTTGATCTCAAATTCCCAATTCTCAATCTCACCCCGAAATTTCTTAGTTCTTAGCATTTGAGTAGGCCTCGAACGATCTTTAAATGTCACTCGAGAATTTCTAAGACACGCGATTCAATTTAGCAAAAATCAATTTCGTTTCTTATTTCTGACTCAATATTCACGGAAGTGATCCAAATTTTCTCGCAAAAATTGAAATATCAATATTCAATTTGAATCGTCGTATTTTTGGTTTGTTTTGCACTTTTTCGGGTAATTCTTTGAGAAGCGATCTGAGATCTGTTGAGAATCGGTGAAAATTGTGAAATCCAACTAGAAAATACGACTCTCATTCCTGCGTGTAAAGTTCGGCAATAATCTCGGCCCGTTAAGTCTTTGGGAATTTGCCTTTACAAACGCCCTGCTGCCCTCGCTGCTGCAGATACTCGAGAATGTTAGTTCCAAGTAATCCGCTAAGTGCTAGCCGGTACCCACACAATCCGGTTAAGATGCTTACCGCCTCGGCCATCCAGACTTACGGCTTTTGAATCAACTCGCTACCACCATGGAAATTTAACTGTACCCTACCCTACCCCGCGAATTCACCCTTGAAACAATACACATATAGGAATAATATACGACGAGGAAAATATCCCGAATCTCAATTTTTTCACCGCCTTTTTCTTATTGAATAAAATTGTAGAATCTTCGTCGGTCATTACGAAAGAATTTTAGGCTCTCATAGTATTCCATAGAAAATTGTAGATTTTTCCTAATTTTGTAATGAAAAAACAAATAAATAAAATTGTAGATTCCCCTAATTTTCCACAAATAATTGTAGACTTTCGTAGTTCTACTCGAAGAAAATTGTAGATTTCCGTCATTCATCATAAAACAATATTATAGATTTCGTAATTTTTCCCAATTCTTCACAGTTTTTCATGAAAAAAATTCTAGATTCTTTTCATTTTCTATGAAGAATAGTCGAATTTCGTAGATTTTTTCGCAAAGAAAATTGTAGATTTCCGTCTTTCGACATGAAGAAAAAATAATGGTAATAATTCCGTATAGTTTATCGTGAAAGAATTAAAATTTTTTTGATATTTTGTCTGTGAAAAAAAAAAAAGACTGGTAGATTTTTCTTTAATTTCGTTAGTTTTACGCCGGGGAAATGTACCCGCCTAATTAACCCTTGAGACAATGAAAGCAGAGAAATATCGGATGAGTAAAATATGAGAAATCGGGTTTCCCCCGTGTCTGAATGTTTTTTTTTTAATTGTTTTTATATTTTTTTCGACCCCCTCTTAATCCGCGCGTACAAAGCGGGATTTTTATCGTCTCGTCTCGTCATTTTACCTCCCCACAAGCTTCATTCCGGCCGTTGAGTTTTTCCCGGCTCTAACCCTCGGGTCGAGTGTTATTCCTGGTCTTCGTACTACGAGATCTCTCATAGAGTTGGAGCACGCGGTCAGGCGACTACTGGCTCGCCCAGCCCACCCTTTCGCCCCCTTGGACAAGGGTTGGATAAATTCTTCGAGACAGCCAGACCGGGGAGGAAGCCAGAGTAGATTCGTTCGATATCTGCCACTTACGTCAAAGAACTGTAATTATTCATGTTGCGATACTCGGGAGCCGATAATGCCGTTTCTATCTCGATCCGTCGTGTCATTATTGTTATTCCCTCCGCGTTGAATAATACAGAAGCAAAGGGCGGTCGGGGGTCGGAAACTTTGACAAACTTCAATCGAAGGAGTAAACCGCGCCGGGGTAGCGGCTAGGAGAACATCGGAAACCACTCCGATCTTGTTCAACTCGGTCTTTCTTCTCCTCCTCAAGAATTTCGCCCATAATTACATACCGCGGCTTGACACCCGCGGCCCACAGCCTCGGCGAACTATCAGACTAATTGGCGAGACAATTAGCCCCTCGGGTAGTTCGCTGCTCGATCGGATTTTCCCGGAAAACTCAGCCCCCCTTTTCGACTTTTGACGATTAAGAAATTGGGGGAAGACATCCCGCCCCGTCCCGCTAGTCGACCTTGGCCCTCCCCTGATCAAACAATTCTATCGAGTCACGCGGCGGAGGTAATCGTCCCCGTAATCGCTCCCTAATAAATAACCTTTTGTCTGCGGAATTGCTAATTTTCCAATAGCCCGGAAGCAAGTGGTTCTCGACCGTATAGGTGGTTCTTGTTCGCTGAGAAAGCTGAAAGCGGTAGCAGACCTTTGTCTGCCTTGGTGGAGAGCTATTACCCCGCATTCATTACGTTGTACCTATACCTTCGGCCTCGGATACTTATGACAGATTTAACCCCCTCGGCGAAAATCACAGAACTATAGAAAATTTCTATTGTTTCCATTATTCGGCCCGGCGATTATTTCGACTCTACGCACCACGCAACGTACGACTATCGATTAACCCCGTCGATTTCTAGTCCAGTCGAGATAGACATAAAAATAGCTCAACCTGGAAATAATTAGGGGGAGTAATTTATTTTTTTTTTAACTTCGAGGGGGGTGAATTTTTTTGTTTTTTTGAAATAACTCGCTTATTTGCAAGTCTAGAGCGAAAATGATAGAATCCAAAGTTGTTGGAAATTCAATTTCCCACAAGTTTGATGCTTATAATTTTTATCCTAGGATCGATATTTGCAGAGTTATACTCAAATCAGGAGTGAAATTTTTTTTTCATTATACAAATATCTCGTTTATTATCAAGTTTATCGAAAAAATGGTAACAGGTAATCAGGTAGGGAATTTTATTTCCTACAACTTTGGCTGTCACCATTTTTACCCTACGATCAGTATTTTCGGACTTATACCCAAATTAGGGGTGAAAATTTTTGAATATAACTATACCCCTGATTTGACTATAACTCTGCAAATATCGATTCTAGAGTAAAAATTATAACGACCAAACTTGTGGGAAATTGAATTTCCAACAACTTTGGATTCCATCATTTTCGCTCTAAACTTACAAATAGGCGAGTTATTTTGAAAAAACAAAAAAAAATCAACTTTAACTCAAGATGGCGGCGAACGCAATGGCGAGATTTTCCCGAAAATCGAAGTAAAACGGAATCTGAGTTTTTTTCCTTTTTTTTAAATTATATTCGAACTGAAAAAAGGACGACAAAAATCGATGGGGAAAGCCGGCTTCCGGGGATACAACGTTTTCGGTCTTTTTATTATTCTTCTTCTTCGAGCTCGAGCCCCTTTCACCCCGGTGGGAAAATCCTGACCCAGCATATTATGCCACTCACGTATTTCCTAATGATTATTTTTCAATCACTACGAGCGTTTTGCCCCCTTCGTACCCCATCGCGTTCATGGTTTGTGAGGTAAGAAAAAAAAAGGAAGAAAGAGCACAAAAAAAAGAATAAGAGCATATTTTACCTGGATGAGAGAAATAAAACTTTTCGATTCTTTTTTTTCTTCCTTCCCTTAAGAATTTCACTTTCATATCCCGTTCAACGGCGACCTTCTCCAGGTCCGTAACTCGGCAACTAGGTATTTGCCGTGCATCGAATAGCTGCGAGAAATTGAAAGTGAAAAAGAGTTCTTTCCGTTTTTCGTTTTTCAACCCCGAATCGAAATTCTCCGAGCTTTAAGGCAGCTGCCTCGATTTCCTGGCTTTATTCTTTGTTCGGGTTTACCTTTATCCTTTATTTTATATAAATTTCGACATCTCGTTGTTTAAATTCTTAAGCTGATGAAATACGACGCGTTGAGAAGGCCGGAGGCCAGCTCAAGTCTCCCGAGTCTGAGTCTCTCTCGGGAAGGATAAAAAAGTAGAGAAAAAAAGAAGAAAAAAAAAAAGAAAAAGAAAAACGGCAAAGGTAGACTTAAAAGCATTAAAACCTTTAAAGCCTTACTAAAACGGGTAGAGAAAGGGTCGGGGTTGCCCCGCGGCCCAGGTTCTCTGCCGTCGATACATTATCAATAAAAGTCTCGAGACCGAAGGCCGAGGGCTAACTTTAGGATAGAAAATGAGAAAAACAGTAGCTCACGATCAGCTCAGTTCGATTCAGCTCGGAGCGAGGTTTTGGGGGTTAATTTTTAACGGGCGAATAGAATCCTCCCTTCTCTTTCCATTTCTCTAAAATATTTATCTTCCCCATATTTTTTTCATCTGTCAGAACGGCGAGACTCTATCCGCTCATCTATTCACATATATTTCTATCTATCTACCGGCTCGGATATAATATACTGCCTGATTTTATATTCAATGAATATTTTCTCATAACGAACTAAAAATCCCCGCTTGTAACAGATGAACCGTACCAGCTTTTGATCACAGCGAGCATATGGGCAAAGTTCATTAATTAACTGGACTCGCCAGCAATACCTCCCTCGTTGTACAAGCTGATCCAGTTTCGAACTGCCATATTTCCAGGGCGGATTGCCCGCGAGAATACAAGCCTAAATTTCCTTTACCAAAAATTCGTGGGACCGATAGTTCCCGAGATACGGAAGATCTTGGTTGAACCAATCGCGGAGCGTGTAGGTAGCGCAGACTGGGCGCCGCTCGACCAACGCTCACGCGGTCAGCCTAGTCTGAGCGGACTGAGCGGTAACTCCGATCACCCGTATCTCGGAAACTATCGGTCCCACGAATTTTTGGTAAAGGAAATTTCGCCTCAGAATTTGACGAGGAATCCACCCCCAAACTTGGAACACCCTGTATAAATGGTCGATGTATTTTACACGTATATGTGTGTATCCGAGCTTGTTTCTGTGTTGCGTTTCGGGGCTGATTACGAGACTTAGACCTCGGGCCGAGATATGATCGTAATTTATACGACAGTCGTTTGTTTTAGTCCCGTCGCGTCAAGATAAGAGCTGGAATATGCTCCGCTTATTTCTCATCTGTCCCCCGCCGGATATCTTCCAGCATCATTCCTCCGCCTCCGCCTCCTCGCTTCCCAGTCTCTACCCTAAAACGGTGCGCTGGTAGGTTCTGTATAGGTAGACGTACCCAGCCCGTCAGAGAAGAGTCGAAATTTATAATTGCCTCTACCCGGAATTACTCCCATCAATATATTTCCTGGATAATACTAACCCTCCGTTACTACCCCATTGTTAACAGAAATTGGATTGAATTCCTCCTCTTCCTTATCGTCCTTAGCCCAGATTCTATCTTACATTATCATTATTATTATAACAAATATAATCAACGCAAGAATATCGGCTGGCTGTTGAAAATTTCGTCTCCTCCGTCCGGTTTTACGCGTTGCGGAAAATTCCAGAAATCCGACTTTCGCCCCCGTTTCGGATTCTTCGGCTCCGAGAGGGGCTAAAAATTTCCACGAATTAAAAAATCGCCGAAATTCGGTACGACGAAAGGTGCGATATTTAAAAACCGAAGCCAGAAATTTCGGTTCAGTTTAATTTGATTGATGTCGTATATTAAGTGGCGCCCAGGGTTTTTCCCGGTATAGTTGCAGGGCGGGGTTGTTAATTTGACGAATTAACGCGCGGATCTCTCTCGAGGATCATTAGGCAAAACGAGGACGAGGCGTCGACGTGTATACGTGAGTAAGTAGTGCACTAATACAATTTCGCGGCTGTATGATAGGCCAGGGCGTCATAATCTACCCTGAAAATAAATAAGGGTGTAGATGTGAGTCGCGAGTGGCTTTCTCGCCTCGAATGGCGTCGGACTTCTTCCCCTCCAAGCATTACACCGCGTCACCGTTACCTTGCATTAATACATTTCGTTACATTGGATTGCGAGACGAGGATAGGAAAGTATGAGGAAAAGCAGGGCGAAATAGCGGAGGAGAAAACTGCCCCTGCAGGGCTGCTCTCCTTCCGCCTTTCCTTCTCTAAGTGACGTGGGATCTCGAACGGCTGGTGAGAAACTGCCGACGCATCCATCATTCGATGTGTACTGGCGGTAGCTGAGCTGATGGTACCACCGTCGTACGTTTACGTCGACGGTGATAACCGGGTGGCAAAATCCCACCCTACACCCCGTGCGCCCGCCCATCCACCTTTATTCCCTTATATTTGGTAGCGAAAGACGGATGACCTTGAATAAGAAGACGGGGCGCAAACATCGTGAAAAAATTCTAAAGGGGGATGGGAAATTAAATGGAAGTTAGTTTTCGGTCAAAAGCAACGACGAAACACACATCTTACTTTTATTCCACGCGCGAATTCTGATACGCCGTTCCTATTATTTTCCGGATTTGTAGGTAGGCCTCAGGTGCGGGTATTACGGGCATCGAGTAATTACGTTGGTTAATGAGAAATGGGGCAGTTATCGTTATAATTTCGAGTACGGTTCAGACTCGAGTCACTCGAGTCGGTAAGTATGATAAATTTCGTACAATTCCAAGCCAAGACAACGGCGCTGGTTTCGTATACAGGGTGCCTCAAGTTCGGGGGTAGATTCCTCGTCAAATTCTGAGACGAAATGTCCTTTGCCAAAAATTCGTGGGACCGATAGTTTCCGAGATACGGGAGATCGGAGTTACCGCTCAGTCCGCTCAGACTAGGCTGACCGCGTGAGCGTTGGTCGAGCGGCGCCCAGTCTGCGCTACCTACACGCTCCGCGATTGGCTCAACTAAGATCTTCCGTATCTCGGGAACTATCGGTCCCACGAATTTTCGGTAAAGGAAATTTAGGCTTGGATTCTCGCGGGGAATCCACCCTCAAAATATGCCCTGCTAAACCTGAATCAACCCCCGCACAGGAAGTGTTGTTATAGGTGTGGTCTTACCTGCGTAGTCTGTCTCTTTATGCCTCGTAACGTTACTATTAATACTAGGCAGGGGTATTCGCTGCTCTATGTATGAAATAATTTACAAGCTTATATTACAACCCGGAAGAAACTCGCCTACACTTACCCCCCCCCTTTACCACGCGTCTATTCATCTCTTAAGGTAAACTTTACCCACAAAGACCATATCAAACTATAGTAGAGAATTATCACACGATCTTAAAGTTAGCAGAAATTTTCTTGAGAAAACTTATGGTTTAGCTATTAATTACGTCAATTTTGGAAATAGACGTAGAATTTGAAAAATTTTCCTGACGAGAAAAACCATCAAACCGAAGAATACAGGAGTTTGAAAAGACGACGAAGATCACGAATCCTTCGGGCGAAAAGCTTTGAGGGGGTGGAATCGAGCATCGACGTTCCTTCGACTCTTTGATCCGACAAGTCTATAGAAATTATTTCGTAAAGATGATTCTAATTTGTGGTAATATGAAAATTGTATGCAGGCACGTAACAGCGATCATTCCATATTTTCTATTTCTTTTTTTTTACTTCTTTTTTCTTCGCCCCGATCTACGTCGGATTCCCTCGGCCGTTGTGGGCTCGCGCGTTTTGATCGAAAACCGTCTATTTACCCCCGGGCAATAACGTTAAAACGTCGGAAATTGATCTGTGTATTTTGACAGACGGAATGGAGGACGGACGACGCGGATATACCTATACACCTATATAATATATAACCATCGATTCGAGACCTAGCCGCGAATCGATCGGTCAATATTATGCCTGTATTCTCAAGCACACATACATTCTTCTTCTAGCATTTTTCCATTTTTCTTCTTCTTACTCTTCTTCCTATCATTATTATTATTATTATATTTTTTTCCTTCATTTTATATTTTTTTCACTGGAAATAATACGCGTTTCTTGTAATTGGAAACCGAGTTTTTCCAGAAGCCGTAGGATAGGTACGTGTATATAGGTATTCGAATAAAATCTCCCTCTAAGCTAAAACATGTATATATGCATATATATATATATATGTATAGATTTTTTTTTTTTTTTTTTTTTTTTCATAGCATATTTTCATTATACAATTTTTCCGCGGTACAGATCGCGGAGATGGGTGAAATTTCAATATTATTTTAATATAAATATATACACCGTCTGTCGATATCAGTTGTAGAAAAAAATTTTTTGTTAAAAGAAAAATGAAGGAAAAAAAGAAGGAAAGAAAATTTATAATAATAAAAGTAAAACGAGAATGGAAGCTTGAACAAAACCGAATCTGCACCGGGTAGAAATAATATATAACCGTGATTTCATACAGGGGATGATGATATTATATTCCATTCGTCGGCTATAACAACGGCGCAAACCCCCGATCACACCCCGTGTCTTGAATACGATTTAATATAATATGCAGTCGGTATCCCCAGCGTTTTTATTTTTTTATACTAGAGGTATAATGGAAACGGGCAATTTGTTTATTACACAACAATCGGCCCATGGTTTCATAAAGCATATATATAGAAAGAAGAAAGAAAGGAAGGAAGGAAGATAATAAAGAGGTGTTTGAATTTTGTCGAGGAAATTGAAAAATGCGGGGATGAATAGAAAAAAAGGGACAGAAATAGACAAAGAAAATGAATAATGAAGAAATAAAAAAAATTGATAAGAAACGAGGTGAAAAATCAATGAGCGATATTATTTCCACCCCCCAACCCCCTTCGGAGTTTATCTACCGCGTAGGATTCGAGGATGTTGAAATTAGCCCTCGAATACGATAAGGTGCATGACACAGAGGTATAAGGGGTGACGGTGGTGGGTTTTGGTATAGAATACAGGGGTCTATATTAGATTTACATGTAGATGGTGCTCAAGCAGGTGATGTGGGGTACGAAGTAGGGGGCCAAACACTCGCGGTAAGACGCCCCTGAGGCGCAAATTGAAAATCAGAGCCCAACCAACCTAAGATGGAATAAATTATACCCACACCCCCGTATACCACCCCGCAAACTACCTGCCTAGCTATATACGTTGCGGAGGCAAGTGCTTACACGCTTCTTAACGGTACTTATATAACGGGATTGCAATGTCAAGTGAGATGGCACAGCTTAAGGAGGAGAATAAGAAAAAGAGAAAATGAAAAATGGAAGCCAAAAAAAACGAGGGAAGAACTAAGAGGAGGAAAAGAACACTTCCGACGCTGCTGGTCCTCGGCGTAAATTGTTTTTCGAATATATCTCGAGAACCGTTAATGATATCGTGTTTAACTTAGAAACCAAAAATGAAGGAAATGAATTTTTCTATCGAAAAGGTTGTACATGTTTTTCCCGTATCTTCGCTGGTTTCGTTGTAATTCAACGCGGAATCTGCGGCTGGTTGTCACGTCTGTATTACAGAATGACTGGTAACGTTTCAATATTCAGTCTCGAAATACCGGGAAACCGACGAAGGTACGGAAAATATGTATGGGACCTTTTTTATGGGAAATTTAATCATCTTCAAGTTTGATATCCGACCTCATCTCGATATCATTCACGGTTTTCGAGATATCGTCGAAAACCTAGTTTCAAGCGTCTCAGGAGTTTTTTTCTGCTCTCCGAACGGACCGACGATAAATCGAGACTGGGTAAGTTTAATCTGTGAAACGTAGGTCTGAAAGTTTCGTCCCTCTCCCGAGAGCGGGATAGAAAGAGAGGGTAGAAATTAGTCTGGTGGAAAAGAGGACGTCACGTGCCTCGGTAGGAGGTGAAAATTCGCAAAGCGGGAATAGGGCGAGGCGGTCGCATTGTAATTTGGGGAGTTAACCCCGTGCCGAGAGTCGAGAAGAGGCGAGAAGAGGTGAGATAACTGAATTGGCTCTACGCGATTGTTAATCCGGTTAGGCTAAGTTTTCGAAGACGATTCGTTGCTTCCCTCGACAGAGCGACAAGTTTGTTGGCACACCCCGGGGAACCGGAGACACCTGGTTCAGTCCAACCCCTTCTTCCTATTCCGTACGAACGAAGGAACGAAGAGCAGATATAGACGTTGCAGAATCCCCGTTCCCCCTTTCTTTCTATTATAAACAATTTAAATTTCACACCTCGAAGTCCTCCACCCCTTTTCTCGCTTTCCATTTTTCCTCGCAATTTTTTTCTCCTCTTCTATCAATACGTATATGCGGCTGCCGGACGGGAAGAGAAGGTGGTTTCTCAGAGGCAGCTAATAGGCGGGTGTTTATGCACGAAAAAATATGAAGAAAAAAAGATGAAGGACCTGGTTCTTTTTTCCCAGCTCTTCTTTCGGGCACTAGCTGAGCTAGGGGTCTATTAAAAAGTTCGAGATAGCTGCTTTGGCCGAGCAGAGGGTCGACGCGGTATGAAATTCTGTGCGGTAGCGAGTTCCGCTCTATTTACTACTTCATAAAAATCTTTAAAATCTTCACCCGCTACAGGGCTGCGTGTTTCCTCCTCCATAACGCGGACCTCTATACCCTCGCGGAACTTGAATTTCGGGGTTTTTATACGCGGGACAAAAAACACCGCAGATTTTTATCCCGCTTTGATGAATATACCCTTTCTCCTTTCTCTCCTACCGCGTTTCTCGGTTTCCCGAAAACATATCTCATTCTATAAGCAAGTGTACATGTTATATACACACGTGTCACGCACACGTACGGAGCCACAGAATTCGCGTTTGATCTCAAACCCCCCCGCGTCTGTTCGCTCTGTTTTTTCGGATGAAAATAAAATAACTCGATATAGGGAACTTTACTTTTGATACGAGGATTTTTTTCATGGCCTTAATAAACAGAAACCCCGGAGAGAAATAATTTTCGGATCTCATTCCGGGCGAAATAGTAGGTATCTGGGCACGGTAGCGCGGCCGCGCGATTCCGTAAGTAAGAAAAAAAACTCTCGATGTGAAAAACGGCGGAAAAATATATATTCACCGCTGAAAGAAACGGGCTTTAATTTACACATCTGTAAATAATTCTTGAACGATTTTTTTTCTTTCATTTTCGTCAAATCAACCCGCAGATGTTTGTTTGTTTCAATGGAAAGAAATTCCTTCCCGCACGCGATTTGCTGCCATTTTTTTTCAAACGGGAGCAGTTTTTCATTAAACGAAAGCGAATTCGTTCCCATGAATTTATCCACTTCAAAGCGGAAAGTATAACCAGCTTCGTTTTACCACTTTGAAAATATTTCGGACGATTTTTTTATTTTTTTTCTTTTTTTTTTACTTCTTCTAAGATATATAGAATACTTATTTTCTAAAGATCGAAAATCCGATGAGGTCATCATCGATACGACGTTGATGATAATAAAGGGTAAGTGCAGAGCTCGACGAGGGCCGGAGAGGGTAGATGTGACGATAATAAACCGACGCTGGTAGACGGAGGAAAAGGGGCTCGGACCGATTCACGACTATGATTTATACCCCAATATAACTTATAGCCGATATACAGGGTGACTTTTCTCCAGGTCCGAACGAGGAGGAGCTTATCACCGCCGATGCCCCGGCCCTTGCTTTATCACACTCTTATCAAAATCTAACTTTACATCATAGGCCGGTAAAAAAAGGCGTTTGTTTTTTGGCCGATATCTCGGAAACTATGCACTTCAGGGCAAAAGTCATAGAGACTATTATTGTAGAAAATAAAATTCTGCATCTTTTGTTTTCCATAAACTTTTTTGTGAAACTCACCGTTTACGATTTATGGCTCATTTCATGAACAGGTTTTTGTCGATCAATCCAATATCAGTAGAGTTATCGGCCGAAACAGAAAAACCTGTTTACTAAATGAGCCATAAATCGTAAACGGTAAGTTTTAGAAAAAACTTCATAGGAAACAAAAGATGTAAAATTTTATCTTCTACAATAATGGTCCTTATGACTTTTTCCCTAAAGTGATCCCAAGCCTTATAAAAAGAAAAAACGAAAATTAGATCGTTAATTCAGTGCGAAGTTAAATTCTATTTTTACTGGCCTATCAAGCCGGTAATCGGTTTGAAAATCTTACGTAAATACTTGACAATCGATAAACTGAAGTCACAGGTCAAGGACGATGCACGGGGCGGGGCATCGGCGGTGATAAGCTCCTCCTCGTTCGGTCCCGGAGAAAACTCACCCTGTATAGCCGTTGTAGTATAAGGAACTGAAAATTAATATATAAGAGCTCAGCTCGGAGCCTGAGGGCAATCTGTCCCGTCTGTCCTCGGCAAGACTTTGGTCTTCGGTGCAGGACGAGAAGTTCGAGTCGTTCCTAGGCCCGTCTCGTTCCTTGGATTTAAAGGAAAACTAAATAATTCTTTTGTGCATTCATAACCAATCGAGCGAATGATTTCCCCGAGAGCGATTGTTCCGTGTGAAAGTTTCCTCCCTTGGACCCTTCACAAAGCACACCCGAAGGAAGAGAAAGAGAGGTAATAGGATCGGGAGGTTGGGCGCCGAGTACGAGATGGAAGACTTCATCACCGCAACTGATTGCCCGATTTGTCACTCGCTAACGGAGTTCAGGATCCCAACCTTCTAATGGCTGATAGAGCCGACGAACCTGATCTGACGAGGTGGTTTAGCGCTTTCTCAAATCATTCCCACGGCCGCTGATGATCGTCCTGCGTAGAGCTGCTACGCCTTTACTTCGAGTGCCATCAATCCAATTACCCATTCAGCCCCTACCACCGATCTCATTTCTCGCCTGGAGACACCGGGGCGAATTTCAGGTACGTTGAATGCGATCATATATCCACACAACGTTTTATTATCAGGAGGAGATGCGACGAGATGAAGAAAAGAACGAGTGGGATATTTTTTTTTCTCAAGCGTTTTGTTTCTTCCAAAAAATTCTACATCTCTCTAAATTTAGAAATGACGCCCTATTCTCGTACGGTCCACGGGAGTTTTCTTTCGAAACGTGACATCCTCGGGAAAAAGGAATATCCAGCTAAAGCTTTCGATGATTTTTACAAAGCCTGGTATACAGTACTCGTTGTCGTCGTCGCATTTGCTATACGGCTCTAAATAAAGAAGAAAATACTTCAAACGTACGGCTTTTTTTCTTTTTTCTTTTCTCTTTTCTCTTTTTATTATGTTTTCCATTTTCATTCTTCGAAAGCCTGTTATTCTCCGGAAACTCCCCGGGAATGGGGGGTTAAAATAAAATATATTACGCGAGAGAGGCAGCTAGAGTACGTTTCGTATATCATCTATACCCGCGTGTTTGTCCCCCGCTTTATTGCACCGCCCCTGGTTCATATATTTACACAATTCTTTCACTTATCTCTATATACAGATGATTGTATGCTAGGGTGGTCCAAAACAATTTTTTTTTTCAAGTCTCGTCAACTCAAAAGTTTCTCTTAGGTAGAAAAAAAAAAAATTTCTCATATCCGTTTAAATTTAATTCAGTTGCAAGCCGGGGTTTAGAGCCCGATAACTTTTCACCTGTTAAGATCACGAGAAAACCTCATGAGATCTTTTTTGTAGAGAATTAAATTTCCTACAAGAATATGCGCGTGAAAATTGGAATAAAAATTCACTAGAAGACTAGAAGATTATTTAATAACCTATAAGAAGCTTTTGAGATGAAGATATTTTTTTTTTTTCGACCACCCTGGTGTACACGGGTCGTTTTGATTTCGTACCGCGAAAAAATCCGTGTCTGCACTCGACTCGGACAAGGGTGCAAAGAGGATTTTCTTTTTATTCAGTTTTCCCTTTTTTACCCCTCCTCTTTCCCCTTCTTTTCTTCTACTCTTTTTCGCCTTATTCCTACGGTGTTAAGCTCCTAATCCTCGGCTGGTCTACCTCCTATCCGTTATCGCATTAATCCTGAAATTCTACCGCGCCGCATAGGGCAGACGGGCGAGTGGTGACCAGCGTTGTTATATCCCTTTTATTTTTTATCCATTTAATTTTTCACTTCACATCTCTCGCTCTCTCTCTCTCCCTCTCTCTCAACCAACAAAAGATTTATGCAGTATTAGCCAGGACTTCGTTTAAATCTCGTAAATATAATAATAACGATTACAGCTGGATGAGGGAGGTGCACGGTTCGATCCTGATCCCTACAGCGTTAAACTCAGACTGGATAAAGCGCCAACCCTCTCGTTGGCTATTATTATTCATTAGGATTTTAGCCACTCCCGAAGTATATTTTTTTTTCCATTTTTCTTCTCTCTCAGAGAGAGAAGAGAAAAAGAGCCCAGTGCGGCGAGGAAAGAAGTTGCTAAAAGCAGTCCAGAGTCTCTTTTTTTCTGCAGTAGTAGCAGAAATTTATGGTCAGCTCTCTGCGTTGTTATATTCAATTCGAAAATTTGGAGAAAGAAGAAAGAAAAAAAAAAAAAACTTTTTCACCCTAGAGTCGCTCTAGAGTTTGACGGACAATTTTCAATTCGTTAGAAATCGATTTTTCTCTCATTTCCCCATACACCGCGACTAACTCGACCCTAGATATTTTTTTATCCTTAATATTCATGGAAGTGTTCTAAATTTTCCGGCAAACAGACAAAAATATTAATATTCATGGTTCGTTTACGGTTCGAAATTCGAAAAGATCATTATTCAAATGTTGAAAAATCCTCGAGCTGACCCTGAATGTTAATATTTTGGCAAAAAATTTCTAACACTTACCGACGTCGAATGAATGAGGCTCGTCGGAATTCTGAAAACCGCAAGATTTCAGGGCGAGAATAAAAGTTTGGAATTTATCATACGAAAGACTCGTCGCCCTGAAGTCCAGTTTCGAATCCTTTCGCCAATTTCACCCAGACCCAGCTCCCTTCTCTCCCACAATATCCTACGCATTATTTACGTTTATCCTTTCATTGCTTCCGCTCCGCCACGTCTCGGTCACTCCGGGCTTTGGCCATGGTGGTAGACACCCCTAAATGTGCTACCACTCAGAAGCAGCCCTAACTCTTCTCTTCTCTTCCCTTCTCTTTTCGGGTTATTATTTACTGGACCAGCCAACCCAGACGCCTACTACTTCGCGCTTAATTTACCCCAGCCATGCAAGGGCCGAGGATACCAGACCAGCAGGATATTAAATATCCACCTCTCATCTGTTGCCAATACCGTTACGTGCCTCACTGAATATATGCCGTTATTACCGCCGAAGGTATCGTCGAGTAGTTCTTTTTCCTCTCCTCTCTCTCATCCCTTTCGTTATTGCCGTTAGGGGTGGTAGGCAGTAGTGAAGTATAGACGGCCGATCGAGTACGAAAATGGAAAAAAGAATCTTCCCCGATTTACCCATCGCCCGTATTAATTGGTTGCGGAGTCTCTCCTCCCTTCCGTATCGGGAGTGAATTCGAGTCCCGTCGAAGCTGTCCTTTTCGCTTTAACCCGTAAAAATCACCCGCATTTCTATCCCCGACCAGTTCGTGTGTACGATTCGGATGTTGTTGAAATGATTTGACATCTCGACATTCGGTAAGCAGTTTACGTTATATCCATGGGTCTCGGCTATGGGGTGAAAACGGGAGAAATCGAAGAGCGGCTACGCCTCACTCTGCGCTACTATCCTGATGGCAAATCCCAGGCAGAAACTCGCTGGGGCTTGGCTCGCTGATACACACCAGCTAACGGAAACGGCTTACCGTATTTGCCCAGCCGAATCAACACGCGAGTATGTTCACCTATCCTCTATACCACCCTTCGTGTATACACGCGATGTATTAAATATACACAGCGAGACAGAGAACGGTGGACCTCGAAGGGCGATATCGAACCGGAGAGAATCTTCGCATTTGTATGATTTGATTTTCAAATTTCTCTTCTCTTTTTACTCCTCCTCTTTATATCCGTCCCTCGTAACTATTTTCAGGAGGATAGTTTTCCCGTGCGCTAGGGTCCGTTTGGGGATCGGGAGATCTTAAATCCACGTTATTTTCGCCGGCCCGTGAAAGCTCGGACTGGACTGGCCGGCCGTCGGCAAGGAGGTAAAACCAGGAATAGTGGATACCGGGCTGGATGTTTCCCGGCAGTCTATCTGCTCCTAAAACAAAGAGCATACCCGTAAACGGGTATTTCTAATCATCGCGTAAACCTCCGGGAGAAACCCTAGGGCCGGGGCGCTATTCCCCGAATGGCTTCGGGGTTTGTACAGACGATAAAACACCCGGGTTTAAATGACACTAGACACATATCGCCCCTCGTCTTCATCATCATCATCATAATCGTGAGGAAATCAGATCGCGTGCGCGCTGCATTGCCTTACAATTTTACTTCCACATGTTTGACGCCGGTTTCGAACCGAGACTCGGGTGTTAGTCGACGCGACGCGGCGGTGCATTCGCGCTCGCATACGTCAGTGAAGCTCCGAACCACCGGAGCCACTAATTCTCCTAACAGAAGCGTCGTGTCCGCGTCGTGCGGAGGATTTGAGGAGGTAAAACACAACCTCATTCATGCTATTTAGTTAGAGTACACTTAATTGCACTAACTGATTCTGAATGAGGACGGAAATAGGCGCGTTTACGCAACTGATAGGGGCGTAGCTACGACACGGGGCCCCGGGCTACAGGGGCCCCCGGAAATTTTATCCGCAATCTGAGTTAAACTCTCGGGCCCTATTTCCCGAGGAATTCCTAAAATAATCATGTCATACAAAAAATTGGCTATAAAGACGTTTTCACTTGAAAAATTATCGGCTATCGGAAGATGAGAGAATTTCGGGATACGGAATCATATGCTGTTTTCATTCCTTTTGCGAAAAATCTTCACCCTTAATTTCGGCCCTCCAGAAATTTTGGTACAGGGCCCGTCTGAGGCGCGCTACGCCGCTGGCGACGAGTTAGAATAATTAGCGACGCGCGTGGGGTTAAAACACGCCTTTCACTTACCTGGTTAAAAGTATTATGAAAAAATAGGACTAGTTAATAATTCCGGGCCTGGTTCTTGTATTCCTTTTGTCGTGATCTTTTCGTCTTCTACCGTCGATATTCTCGGCTTGACTTATTAATGTCACTCCAGTGTACTGCAGCTTCTTTATCATGGCAGAGGAAGCAAGAGACCCGGGGAGGTTGGATTACCAGGGTTTTTGTTCGAGGTTCGGTAAACACGATTCTCTTACAAGTCTAACGACGGGGGGTGGGAAGGGCGGAAAGGAAAAGGGAGAAAGGCAAAGGGTATAAGGTGAAATGGGGGAAGATGACACAACGTCCCGGATGACACTCCCGAGGTTTGAGCGCTGACATCGGATACAATGTTTGAGATGCTATTAGGAAAAGGGTTATCAACCGGGAGAATACAAGATCGAATCGCAGCGGTGTCGTAGAGAATGTTTGCGATTCCGTCTATTTGTCTGATACAAGCAGTAGCGGCACTGGCAGCAGCAACAGCAGCAGCGCTCAAGCTGCGATCTGAACCGACCTCCGACCTTTCGATCGGCCTACGCTATTCCCAACACGTTCCGACCCTAGAAGAGAGGTCAAGCCTCGAGAGACCGAGGAGTTGCAGCAAGGGACTAGCCAGGCGACGTACCTAACGGCGGAAAAGGGTACGGCGGCCCCGACCTAACGTGGGTAAATACAATTTTCAACGAGACAGAAGAAATTTCGACCCCTCGCAGCTCGCTCGAGGACATCGACGAGTGAATTCTACCGTAAAACTATAGCCGATAGGGTCTCCTCTCGCTGCGAAATACTTTCTATTTTCTATACACCAGCACGCATTCAGAAAACACCGGACAGGGGATTCCGGATTAGACTATTAGCCGAGTAAGAATTAGGCCGGATTTTGTCGGGTCAGTTTTTTCACTATTTCTCGACAACCGTTGGCGATATCGAGATAAAGGTGGAGATCAAAAACGGAGTAAATTGAATTCTCCGTCAAAATGCTAGAACGCATTTTTTCTCTATCTCGATTCGTTTCGCTCTAATTAGGCTATTCATCGCCAAGATTTTTTCATCCGACACATAATGCGGCTGATAATGTTTAAACATTCAGCCTCAAGGTACGGGGTGAGTGATAGAGATAGAGAGAAACGACATGGTAACTTTTTGTAGGAAATTTCATCCTCTTCATTTTTCATAACCACCTTCATCCTGATACCATCAACGGTTCGGGAGATATAATAAAAAAACTGATTCCGTGTGCCGTTCTTCCTGATCTATAAACCACTCGGACGTTCATCGTGGGGTCTGGGTCTCAATTGAAATACATACCAGCACGCATTCAGAAAACACCGAACAGGGGATTCCGGATTAGACTATTAGCCGAGTAAGAATTATACCGGATTTTGTCGGGTCAGTTTTTTCACTATTTCTCGACAACCGTTGGCGATATCGAGATAAAGGTAGAGATCAAAAACGGAGTAAATTGAATTCTCCGTCAAAATGCCAGAACGCATTTTTTCTCTATCTCGATTCGTTTCGCTCTAATTAGGCTATTCATCACCAAGATTTTTCCATCCGACACATAATGCGGCTGATAATGTTTAAACATTCAGCCTCAAGGTACGGGGTGAGTGATAGAGATAGAGAGAAACGACATGGTAACTTTTTGTAGGAAATTTCATTCTCTTCATTTTTCATAACCACCTTCATCCTGATACCATCAACGGTTCGGGAGATATAATAAAAAAACTGATTCCGTGTGCCGTTCTTCCTGATCTATAAACCACTCGGACGTTCATCATGGGGTCTGGGTCTCAATTGAAATATACACCAGCACGCATTCAGAAAACACCGAACAGGGGATTCCGGATTAGACTATTAGCCGAGTAAGAATTATACCGGATTTTGTCGGGTCAGTTTTTTCACTATTTCTCGACAACCGTTGGCGATATCGAGATAAAGGTAGAGATCAAAAACGGAGTAAATTGAATTCTCCGTCAAAATGCCAGAACGCATTTTTTCTCTATCTCGATTCGTTTCGCTCTAATTAGGCTATTCATCACCAAGATTTTTCCATCCGACACATAATGCGGCTGATAATGTTTAAACATTCAGCCTCAAGGTACGGGGTGAGTGATAGAGATAGAGAGAAACGACATGGTAACTTTTTGTAGGAAATTTCATTCTCTTCATTTTTCATAACCACCTTCATCCTGATACCATCAACGGTTCGGGAGATATAATAAAAAAACTGATTCCGTGTGCCGTTCTTCCTGATCTATAAACCACTCGGACGTTCATCATGGGGTCTGGGTCTCAATTGAAATATACACCAGCACGCATTCAGAAAACACCGAACAGGGGATTCCGGATTAGACTATTAGCCGAGTAAGAATCAGGCCGGATTTTGTCGGGTCAGTTTTTTCATTATTTCTCGACAACCGTTGGCGATATCGAGATAAAAGTAGAGATCAAAAACGGAGTAAATTGAATTCTCCGTCAAAATGCTAGAACGCATTTTTTCTCTATCTCGATTCGTTTCGCTCTAATTAAGCTATTCATCGCCAAGATTTTTCCATCCGACACATAATGCGGCTGAGAATGTTTAAATATTCAGCCTCAAGGTACGGCGTGAGTAATAGAGATACAGAGAAACGACATGGTAACTTTTTGTAGGAAATTTCATTCTCTTCATTTTTCATAACCACCTTCATCCCGATACCATCAACGGTTAGGGAGATATAATAAAAAAACTGATTCCGTGTGCCGTTCTTCCTGGTCTATAAACCACTCGGACGTCCATCATGGGGTCTGGGTCTCAATTGAAACAGTTGGGTTCCTGGTGTCAGCTGGTCAGTACGCGGTTAATGTCGAGGAGAATTATCTTCATCGGAATACAGTCCACCCCTATCCAGTCCATTGGTCAATTGACTCGAGGGTATACCCAGACGTATCTATACACGCGCGCGGTGGCGCAAGTCCATATCTCGAAAGGCAGGAGATAGTGAAACGAAGAGAGGGGGGGTTGTACCGAATGTTTGAGGGCATCAAACCCGCGCTCTGTCACAGTCAGAGTTCAAAAATCGTTTCCGTCATTAACCGCCTTTTCTCCTGCCCCCGACGTCTTCCCATCTGACAGAAGGTGTTTTTTCGAGTTTATGACGCAGGTGACAACCCCGGGAAACTTGACTCTTGGAAGTAAAGTAGGGTTGCGGTAACCCCGAGGGATTCGCCGGTTTAAAACGTCCGATATTTGAGAAAGGGGTCGAAGGCTAATCCGCGTTATAATCCGCAAATATTTTCTCATATTTATTTCCCGCCAGTTTTACACCATCCCTCAATTCCTTTGATGTTTTTCCAAATTTTCCTACGACTGAATTTAACCGGGAAGAAGAAAATGCTGTGTATCCGACCCCGACGATATCCCCGCCGCAATTCCGACCGCGATACCCGTAATCGTGTTTAGATCGTGATACGAATTCGAGATAATTGTTTAGTGAACGGTTTAAACCGCGAATCAATTAGCCGCGTTCATTCTCCGCGAAACCCCGCATCCTCCTTGAATAAAAACGCCGAAATATAATCGCGAGCGAAATTCCCCGTCGGATCTTTTCGGCTTCAACCCTTGTCGCGTTTCCATCTCGCCTAGGTTTCCCGGGCTCCCCAGGCTGCAGTAATGCAAGCGTCATGGCACGGGCATGGGCATCGATTCGGGCAACGATCAGCCCAGTAATGGCGGTAATTTCGGTGCCAATTTAGGTAGCAATTTCGGCGCCAGGTTACCCGTAAACAAAGTTTCGACGCGGAATTAATAGCTCGACATATCTCTCCCTCTCTCTCTCTCTCTCTGTTTCTCTATGAACGATCGGGATATATCCGTTTCTGCCGTGCGGTCAAACGTATCCATACCGAATGACGGACTGACGGACGTGCGATATCATCGCGGCGCAGCTGGCCGGCGTGATAGAATTTTGTAGAAAATTAGCGTAACTACGTGCGTCGCGATCCGGGTCCTTTGAAGTCTGACGAGTCAATTAGCCGATGATTAAATTGTGGGAAAAAGTAAAGGGGGAAGAAATGCACCGACCGGGACCGAGTTTGGTAACGAATGCAAAGTTATGGAACAAGTAATTAGCTCGTGGCAAAGTCGGGCCAAGCCGGGCTAATCGAGGCCCTGCTTTTCCCCTGACCGTACCGATCCACCTGGTCTCTATCCCGAAACTCCCGAATATATTAACCCTTTGGGGTGTATTATGCAAGTAACTCGGTTCAATTTCGTCGCTACGAGATCAGCCCCGGCTATACGAGATGAGACAGAAACTGTCGCCTGTTAACCTTCTAGTTTTCGGGTCAGATGCTGTGTCGCTCAGCCTGTGAAGGATAATTAAACAAACCTTGTAGTCATACGGGGCTGAATTTTCTTCGGGTCCTTTCATCCGTCCGACGGAAGGCGTACGTTGTAATTAGAAATTACATCGCGCCTCTCAGGTGACTCCTGTTCTTGTATTAATCTTCCGAACTGATGCCGGGGATTTTTTATTCCATTTTTATTTCTTTTTATTTTCTATTTTTTTTTATCAAAGTTCGGTTTAATTGGGTCGACGTCGATCGTTGTAATGAGAAAAGTTGTCGAGGAAAACTCGTCCCGTCACGAGTTTAGCTGGTGACTACCACCCCGAGCTCATCTCCCGTTTCCCACCCCAAAGGCCAGGTATTCCGATCGTCGTCGACGTAGAGTTCGCGGTTTTATGCGACCCGATAACTCGCGGGTTATATCGATTACGTGTAACGATGCAAAATCGCTTTTAACAATACCGAAAATCGACCCCTATACGTATTTAGGGCTGATAAAAGCGAAGTATAAGGAACCGAGCAGCTAACTAAGTAAGTAAGTAAGTAAGAAAGGCTAATTTCAGAATTGCAAATTTAAAGGAGCTTATTACCTCGTTTCCTCTATTAAACCTAAAATTGTCGCAAGTCCTGGTGGGATTAAGGGGAATAATTAATTAGATATTTAACGTGAAGTGCGAAGATTCGTCGGATGGGAGTTTGTTCCAACCCGTTCATGAACGAAGGTGTAAGTCTCGGGGCTGAAATCCCGGAGGTGTTATTCAAAAGCCTGAAATTAGTCGCGTCATTTCTTTTTTACAACACATGCATGAAAACTCCGGATTCTTAAAAATGCGAATAGTCCAGTCGAAATAGACATTCACCTGGAAATAATTAGGGGGAGCAATTTTTTTTTTTAAACTTCGAGGGGGGTGGTTGGTAGTGTAAATCCCGATTTTAGGAAAAATCTCGCCATTGCGTTCGCCGCCATCTCGATTTAAAGTTGATTTTTTTTGTTTTTTCAAAATAACTCGCTTATTTGCAAGTTTAGAGCGAAAATGATGGGATCCAAAGTTGTTGGAAATTCAATTTCCCACAAGTTTGGTCATTATAATTTTTACTCTAGAATCGATATTTGCAGAGTTATACTGAAATCAGGGGTATAGTTATACTCAAAAATTTCCACCCCTGATTCGAGTATAGGTCCGAAAATACTGATCGTAGGGTAAAAATGGTAATAACCAAAGTTGTAGGAAATAAAATTCCCCACCTGATTACCTGTTACCATTTTTTCGATAAACTTGATAATAAACGAGATATTTGTATAATAAAAAAAAATTTCACTCCTGACTTGAGTATAACTCTGCAAATATCGATCCTAGGGTAAAAATTATAATGATCAAGCTTGTGGGAAATTGAATTTCCAACAACTTTGGATTCCATCATTTTCGCTCTAAACTTGCAAACAAGCGAGTTATTTAAAAAAAAAAAAAAAAATCACTCCCCCTAATTATTTCCAGGTTGAGCTATTTTTACGTCTATCTCGACTGGACTAAAATGTCATGCTCGTCAGAAAACGCCTACTTTCCTCCCTAGGTGTATAATATACTATTTTTTTTCGTATCGAAAGAAGATCGAAGGATTAAAAGCAACGAGTAATGGGAACAAATCGAGCAAAAAGAATCCCTCGACGTACGCTTTTCCCCATGATGTAGTTACACGGATAGGACATGACTCGAATTATCGATATACAACGCGCCCCGGACCGAGAGGGTAGTCGTTGGTAATTATTCAGCGTGTATATGGATTATGGATGATATATTATCCACGCCGTTGGCAGTCGAGGTTGAACAGTGAAATACCTGTTCATCCCGCGCTGTTCAATGCTCGGTATTTCGGCCGAGCAAGGATTGGTCTAATTCACTCATCCCCGCGGTGACGAATTCCGCAAATATCCGCGACGCCCCGATCTCCGTGACGGAATAAACGGGGAGACGGACTTTATACACCTTCGCAGAGTCACCGCAGCCGCAAGTTTTCACCTTATCGGGATACTCCGAGGAACCTAAATCCAGCCTACGTTTCTAATCGCTGATCTAAAATCGCGGACGTGTCAGCAGACCTTTTACCAGAAGACGAAGAAGAAGATGAAGAAACGGACGACTTCCGCGTTTGGCTACAGAATATCTTCTCTTCTCTTCTATTTTCCACGAGAGGATGAGAAGGAGCGTTTGGTGGAAAAAACCACCCCCGAACCCTTCCCTCCGCCGCTCAGCCGACGGTTATTCGACCGGGATATATCCACGTGTTTTTTGCGATCCTGAGGGCAACCCCGGGTTTCCGGGTGAGTCGGTCCGCCCTCCTCATATCTTGGCCCCTCGACTCTGCAATCCGGACAAGAAATAGTGCCAATGCTGCTGGGCTGCCTCCTCTTCTCTCCTCTTCTCTTCTCTTCTATTCTCTTCTCTTCTCTAGCTATCTCTCGTATTGTTACTGGAGAGGATACTCTTCATCCCTCTATAAACCGGGAGACCAGGATAGATATACGTGCCGCAGTGTACACCAGGACTCGGAGATATAATCGCGTGCGGTATAATAAACTGCGGTTTCAAACCGTACGGGCTATTGAAACGAGAATAGTATTTTCGGTTTTCTTCTTCCTTCTTTCTTTCCTCATTCAGACGTGGAAAATCAACTCGGTCTATTCCACGAGGCTAGGGATGGATGGATAATATCAAAGTGTACAAATCGTCCTGAGACGCATTATATTCGCATTAGTTTCACCGCAGGATAGATACGTGTATATAAGGGGTACGAGATATTAAAAGTCCATTAATTCACCGAGCCGAGGTCCTGGGTATACGTACTGACGCGGATTCGGAATTTTCAACAAAACAGGAAAGAAGGATTTCTGGGCTGAAGGCTGCTCACTTTGAGAACGAACACTTCGATACAGTTTTTCGATCATATTTCGAGAACCGTTAACGATATCGATATAACCGTACATACCAAAAATGAAGCTAATTAAATTCTCTATAAAAACGATGTAACACACTTTTCACGTATCTCTACTGGTTTCGCCGTATTTCCTTGCCGAATGTCAACCCATTTTCAGCGATTGTCGACGAAAGAATAGAGTCTCAGTGGGGCAGGTAATCGATATTGAAATACAGCCAAACCAATCACGATACGGAAAAAGTGCATTCTACCTTTTTTGTGCAAAATTTAATCGACTTCATTTTTGGTGATTACTTTAATCTCGATATCACGAACCGTTCTCGAGATATAATCGAAAAACTAGAAATCCCGAAGATGGAAGATGGAAGATCCAGCACACCGCTTACGCCGTCTATGAATTCTCTATCAGCTCTGTGACGGGGTAATAATTCTCTACTAAAAAAACATGTCCTTTAAATATTCTGCCGTATTTCCACCTCTCTCACTTACGTGAATCAAGTAGAAATACACTGGCACCTACACGCGGCTTTCCCATTCTGTTACCGTGCAGAAATAGCCAGACAGTCGGAGCTACACGTGAGCGTCGAGGCTCCCTGTCTAGCAGAGAGAAAGGGGGTTGGTATGGAAATACGAAGCGACACTCGCCCTGGACTCGGCAGTGATTGCCTTTTTAATTAACGCTGGAAGAGAGAGGCTCTGTATTCTGTTTCCTGTTTCCTGTTTCTAGTTTCTAGTTTCCATTTTCCTCCTGTTCACTCTTTGCTCTCTTCGCGGCCAGAGTGTGTTCGCTGTAGCTCCTTGTTCCCCTTTTAACACGCGAGACGCGGAATCGTAGTACGAAATTTCAAATTCGGGAAAGCAAAAAAAAAGAGAGAGATAGAGAGAGAGAAAATAAATAAAAAAGAATGCAATAAGGAAGGAGTAAAAAAAAATTGTGAGAGGTGCGAAAATACCGTCTCGGAATACTAAATAACAGGCCGAACGACTTCTTCGGCGTGGATAGGAAGGAAGTAGGTTACTCGAACCTCGTATGACTTGCGAGGGGGCTGATACCCGGCTTCCTGAAAACCTCCGGGAGCCTAGCTTGCGTTTAGGTTGCGAGGCACGGTCTGGAGTCACAGCCAGTTACAGCCAATAAAAAGAGATTAGGACGCGAACATCCCCGGTTCCACTGGGAGGCAGTATGGCTGCGCAAGAGTTGCGAAGAACCTGAAAGAAGAAGAAGAAGAAGAAGAAGAAGTGGAAGTAGAAGGATACGGCGCCACCTCTCTCTTGGGAGAGCGACGTCTGCCAGTCAGACTTCAAAAGTCTATCCCCCGTTGCAACGGGCGAGTTTTTTTTCTTCCCCTAGTAAAAACTAAAAAGGAGGAGGACTCGCCATAGATCCCATGATGCGGTAACGCATCAACAACACGATCATATTGATCTATCCCGACGCCGTGGCACAGGCTCGTAAACAGTTCCGGGTTTTGCCAAGAGACTCGCTTCCTCCCTCACTCCTTCCCTCCCTTTTCTCTCTCCCGACATATTTGACGAGCGAAAAGCCACTCCACTCTCGCCTCTCTCCCCTACTTTTTGCTTTACAGTATCCATCCCTCTCCACACTTTCCTTTTTTTTTACTCACGGATATTTTTCAGCGGATTTTCAACCGATTCTACCGCAACTTCTACTCGATTTGTATTAGCAAACTTTCGACGAGTTTACTCGCCGTTAAGGGGAACTTTTGAAAAATACATTTTTTTTTGTTTCTTGCGTACTTCGATAGTCTATACCCTTAGAAATAACGTAGCAAAATTTCAAATGCATATCTCGAACAGTTTTTCAGTTACACCCATTTTTCCGGAGCTTTGGGTGATTGCGAATAACTCGCTGAATTTTGAATCTTTTTGTCCGAAAATTGCATCGTGTATTTATTATATATCCACGAATATATCCTCAAAATATGAAAACATTCCACGGAGTAGTTTTCTTGAAAAAAATTCTGAAAAATAAAAAGAAAAGAAGAAAGGACGAAAAAATTCGAACTACCGTCGATTTCTGTTAATCCTTACATTGAGGTTTGGTTTTTGGGTGAAATTGAAGTCTCGGTCCTGTTTGACGTTGGCTGACCGATGCGGCTTAAACCTACCCCAAAACGCGCTCCCTCTCGTCGGCAGTTTGCATCTTAAAATCGTTTCTTTCTCTCTCTATTTCCCCACCGTACTTTCATTCTCTTCCTTTTCGTCCTCGCGAGAGTCGAGGCATATAAGAGAAAGAAAAATATTCTCTTATTCTTTGAATCTTACCTCCGAGGATTACGAGGCGAGGGCGAGGGCGAGCTGGTGAAGGAAAACTTTTTTTTCCTAATCTTTCCCTTTTGCATTTTGTTTTTCTTCGGGGGCGTTAAAGCCTCTTATCTCTCGTCTTAATCGGTAATTACCAGGAGGGATTCAGACCGAACCCAATTCTTTATTTACTCCTTTTTTCCCTTATTTACGAGACGTTAATCTCTGCGGGAAAAAGATTCCTCTCTCTCTCTCTGTTTTCTACCCTTCTATTCCCTAAGCTCCTATCATCCGACGAGCAAGCAAGCAAATAAATAAATAAATAAATAAATAAATAATAGAGATTTGGAAACACGTTTAACGCTGCTTCGCACATCATCAATCATCCAGCCCGGTTGTATAATCCGGTCTCTCCCTCTCTCTCTCTCTCTCCGAGACTTGGCAAGTATGAACTAAGGACGAAACGAAGGACGTCAAGGCTTAGGGGCATGAAAGGGTGGAGGGTGAAGGGTGAAGTTTATCAGGAGGGTATCCATTACTTAGCCGAAGAAGATTACCTCGAGGTAGCGGCTAGGAGCGTCTCAAGGAAAGGTTATCATACCTTGGTTACACTCGACGATATTTTCTCCCTTTGTCAGGGTAGGTATAAGGCGGAGGCATGTATACGCAGTTGTTGGATTTTCTTTACGCTGCAGTTTCCCGACTTTAAACGTTTCTCAAGTTTGCGGAGAGACCGCGGGCTCTAGGAATATAACAGCAAATCTCCCGTCTTCTACTTCTTATTCTTATTCTTATTTCGCTAGTTCCCGCGACTAACTTCCGTCCACTTTTCATCCCTTTTTTGCTCCTTTTCTTTACACGCTACATCTGTCTCTCCCCTCGCCCTATCTTCGCTAATTTAGTTAGTCTCGCTCGAAAACACCAACAGGAATTAATTTCATTGTGGCAGCGCGGCGGCGGGCGAGGTAATTCGGATGTTTTAGCGCCGCGGCAGCCCCAGCCCCGGACTTGAAAATTGGTTCTTAAAAAAGGCGGAAGAGGTAAAAACGAAGACCGGCTCATCTGGACTTCGATTTGTTTGGGCCGGGGGTTAGCGGTCACTCACGTCCGACCTCCGCATGTTTGCTCGCTCGCTCTCCATCCCCAGAAACCCCCAACCCCCGGGCCCCTCGAAATGGGGTAAATACTCTGCAACCAGGCGAGGGGCTTAGTTGCCCGTAACGTACGAGCTTGCCCAGGGAAAACACGAGCGTTCTTGCCGCATCCTCTCCGACCTGAAATCGTCCGGAATCTATAGACTGCGCCGGGAAGTAGAAGCGTCAGCGTTTTGCCCCGAGTCTATCAACGCCAACGCCAATTAACAAGCCCTCAGGGCTTGGTTACAGAAAAGAAATTAATTTCCATAATTTTTCGCCCCCTTTTTTTTCTTTTTACAAAAAATAAAACAAGAATCATTATATTCCTTTAGCAGTAAAATACGCGGGGGTCGATTCACCGCAAGACTGACTCCTGACGAGGGAAAATTATTAGTTGCCGGACAAAGCAGATACGATTTTTGTATTTTTATCATTGTTTTCCTCTTGTTTCCCTAATCGATTAATTTTTCGCCTCAACCTATGCGGAGGAATAATTTTAGTCCGGGAAGAAATTCGGCAAAAATACTGTACTTTTTGGAAAGCTCCTTTCGAGATGTGAAACGAAGAATTTCGCGAAGCATTAGGACGCAGATATTATCGGCAATTTTTCAAACCGCATAATTTTTCTTTTCTTCTTCTTGTTCGTCGTTTTCTTTTTTCCAAGTCTAGATAATCCCGTGGAAAGTTTCACCCTGTTCGACCCCGACTCGCGACCCATACATATATATGTTCGAGAAGAAATCGAAGAAAGTCGAGCCAAGCTCAAGCTCCACAATCACCGGCAATAGACTGGCCCCTGTTTTCCACGTAGGAAAAACAACCCCTTCCTTAGTAGCTACATAGTGGAACAAGGAAACGGGTATGTTGTTCATACATAGATACATGTGCTAGCCGAATAACGAAACGAACCTTTGTTCCAGACTGGAGAACATCGTCCGGCTTATAAACCCGGGAATCTCTCTTTAGCCGGTCGTTGATACTGCTGCAGTTTCTACTGAGAATACCGTTTCGTTACTTAGAGGAGATTTTCTCATCTAGTTTGCGGCACATAGAACATTGGACGGTGTTTTTCCTCTTCGTTTATTCGGGTGAAAATAGAAAAAAGAATGTAGAATAAAAATGGAAAGAAAGGAGATAAAAGAAGGAATTGTTTTTGTTGTTTTTTTTGATACTCGGAAGCTGGAAATTTGGTTAATTTTTCATTACTTTCAAGAATACGGCTCTTAGTCGATTGTTCAACGATCCCACGAGCGAAAGGGAATCAGTAGAATATATCTTCTATAATTTACGAGGGTTAAAAGGGGGCGATATATTATTCGTGGCACCTACGTTACGTCATCGTCTCACTTCCTGAGGTAAGGTAGCTAGATAAATCACCCCTGTACGAGCCCTGATTTTCACTGGTTGAATTTTCAAAGAAAACCTCCATCCCGCGACCAGATTTTGGAATAGTGAACACTCCTTCCTTCCTTCCTTCCTTTCTTTCTTCGAGTATCGATTAATTCCTGCCGGCCCCCAGCGTGGTAAGCAAACTCTTTAAAACGACGAAGGAATGAGTAGAAACAAAAAACACGCTTCCTTGTCTCAGTTTATTCTCTAGAAACGGGGTGGTTTAAATCTGCAAAGGGATGAAACTCCGCGGCGGGGAATAAAGCAGCCATTTAAAACCCCCGAATCGATTCGACGACGCGTTCATTCCAAAAAAAATAAAAAATAGTAACAAATAAAAAGGGAGAAAAAAAATAGAATAAGGGAAGAATCGCCGAAATCTGATTGAAGTTCTCCACGCCATTCCCCTTCGGGAAAGTAACTCGTCGCGATTTGTATAGTCGATTAAAAACGGCGTTTAAAATCCGCATCTACGTGGGAAAATAGTCCCGCTCTTGCGGCGGGTTAGGGAACGAAGGAGAGAACAGTGGCCCTTTATAAGTCAAGGTTACGTCGATTCAATACTTCGGTCATTAATCACCGAGGGCCTTTCATCGTATAAATTCGTGTGCGGGTTGTCAGCCGAGAGAATAGCTGAGCCGCGGGTGAAAATGTGTCCGCAAAAATCTTCTCTCGCGGTCGCGGGTCGTAGAGAGAAAGAAAAGGCGAAAATGGGGAGAAGAGGAGGAGAAGAATGAAGAATGAAAGAAAAAAGAAAAAAACGCAAGACGGAGTCAGGGAAAGAAAGGACGAGGAAAAATGGGTTAAAAAAGAAATTTTTATAAGCGTTTATCTCTCCCTCTACTCCGTGAAAGGGGCCAAAGCCCTTCTATTATTGATGGAAGCTCCTTTCTATATAACCATCTCCGAGCCTCCCTTAACGATACCGCGGTCTTACGGCGATTTAGTATAGTACAACGAGCCAATCGGGCGGAAAAGTGAATTTTGATCGGTTTTTATATAAATGTACGCCGGCTTCTTACCGAAGTCCGATATTTATCCCCCGGTTATTCCTCGAGGATTTTACGTCCCATACGCGTATAATCGAGGCCCGTTTCGCCCATCGCCATCCTTTGTATCTGATGGGATGCGGTCAGGGTCTGGCCGGAGGTATCGGCTGTTTCCGGGAGAACTTCGAGGTCCGTAAGTCCATCGGCTGCCCATAACGTCTCTTTGATCTTCTGTTACCAAACAGTATAACGGCGCTCGATTCAACCGTGGATAATTATACCTGCAGCCACTCTTCTCCGAACTCTATCGACTATTTTACCCTCGATCGTTCGATTCCACATGAAAGCGGCGGGCCGCAAACCGATGCATAAATTAGCTCTTAAATTAATCACCGGCCACCCAAATCGAAGATGGAAATCATTGTTCTCCTCATTACGCGGGATTCGTCCAAACTGATTACGATCCATTCCTCAATTCGTCCCCGAGTCATGGAAAACGAGATATTTGCCAAAATTCCTCGAAAGTCGTGCGAAAACGGATGTTTTTTGCAAAACAGTTCGTTGCACGTAAAAAGTGGATTGGACCTTTTTTATGGAAAATTTTATAATCTTTCTTTTCGATCATCACCTTAATTCGTCTCCGAGCCATAGGAAGCGAGATATTTGTAAAAATACGTAAACAATGGTGCGGTAACAGACGCTACGTACGACATAGATATTCTTCACCTTGTATTCCGTAAATCGTCGATTGTACGTAAAAAATGAATGAAGCCTTTTTTGTGGGAAATTTTATAATCTTTCTTTTTGATTCTGACCTTAATTCGTCTCCGAGCCATAGGAAGCGAGATATTTGTAAAAATACGTAAACAATGGTGCGGTAAGAGACACTACGTACGACATAGATATTCTTCACCTTGTATCCCGCAAACCGTCGATAGTACGTAAAAAATGAATGAGGCTTTTTTTGTGGGAAATTTTGTCATCTTCAATTTTGATATTCACATCGATTAGCGTCCGAGCCATAGGAAGCGAGATATTCGCAATAAACCGAATTTGTTGACCCTTGACCATGGATATTTATTAACGTGAACGCGATCTCGTTCTCGATTTTCAACACGTTTTTACATAATTTCACCTAATTTCTGGATTTCTTTCCGACATCCTACGACACATACCGTTCCAACCTCGCAATTTACGAACCCATTTCAAAACGCGAGGGAGTATCTGCACCGCGGTAGGGTCTGCATATGTGGATTGGCCATGGGGTTGCACATTGGTACCTGGCCCGCACAGGCGGTGCATGAAACAATGTTTTCATTAGTTTCAGCGCACCGTTTCACGCCGATACGGCTATAATGGAGTCGGCCGAATCGCGGGTCTGTGCAACGGATGTATACCCAGTTCCCTTGAAATTAAGGCATTTAAAAAATCTCCGATTTTTAGGGGTGCTTTTTTCAATTTTTTTATCCTGGTCCTACTGTCCCACGACGATTAATGATTTAATTAAATACAATAACTGCGCGCCTGTAATGAACGTGTATGTACCCGTGCTGAACGCCTGAAACCCCCCCATCGCACGATCCGATCTAATTTCATCGTGGAATTTCGGCTCAATTAACATTCAGGCGACTCGCGCTAAGATAACGTTGTAATGTTGCAGGAATCGGAGGTGAGGTGTGGCGGGTAAAATCCACCCTCTACATGTGTGCGGGATATATGACATCCACCGTCAGTATCTACAATGCTAATCCAATTTCCGCCCAGCCTTTACGGTTTACGAGATCATCACACTGCGAGTCTGTGTCATAGGTGTCTGCGTATATCCATGAGCGCCCGGGCGGGTATCGGGATCGGTATAGGTATGCAAATAAAACTATCATCCTCGAGTAATTCTCTTAGCAATAGGACCAGGTATGACATGATTTAACTAGGAACAGCGAAGCCCGCAGGGCTTAGGCGCGTGCTAACGCGAAACGGATTTTCGACGATATCTCGATAACCGTTGAAGATATCGCGATGAAGGTGGAGACCAAAAAGAAAGCCGTTCAAATTTCCTACCATAAAGGTCGAATACAATTTTCTGTATCTTTATCGCCTTCGATGTAACATCCGAATGTTTTCAGCGCAGACAAACACACAGGTGATAATTAGTCAGACGTTCGACGTTCGATTACAACAAAAGGAACGAAGATACGAGAAAAATGTACGGAATCTTTTCGATAGGAAATTCGATTGGCTTCATTTTTGATGCAGTTCATTATTTCGATATCGTTGACGGTTCGCGAGATATAATTGAAAAGCCGTTTCGGAGCGGCGCGCGGTGTTTACTCGGACCCTGAAAAGTCAATTCCGGGCGAGGTATTTCTCGGCTCGTAATCGCGCCGAGTTTTTGGGGTGAAATGGGCTCGGTGAAACGGCGTGGGACGGGTATCCCGGCCACTACTATGCCTTGTGTAGAAATTGAAAAGAAAGTATATATAACGAGGAGAGAAGACGAGGCCGAGAAAGGAGAAGAAAAAGGCAGGTACGTGGGTGCGGTAGGAGACGGTGCAGGCGTGCGGATAGCTACGTTTCGCGGAATGCCCCTTTAAGCCATATCTTAACCTTAATGTTTTTCTTTTGCGCATTAATTCAATTTAGCCCTCGCTACGTCGGTCCAATTCTCTCTCAGAGGCTGGGAGAGGAGTCTCATTCCCATTCTCCCGGTCCTTTCCACATTTACCCCGCTTTTCACTACGCCGATCCCGACGTTCTCTTCTTCTCTACGGCCACCCACTACACCGACGACTACGACCACCGGCTTTCTTTGTCTTTTTCTCATTGAATTACTACGCCGCGGAAAGAATTAACATTTTTCCGTGATTATTTAAATTTAAAGCAACCAGTACGCCCGCCGTACCGCCGCACCGCCGCACCGCCCCGCCTCCTCCCTTGTTTTAAATACCAAAAACTGAAGCGGAAATAAAAGATCCGACATTTTTACCCGACCCCGAGACTGCCTCAAAGAAATTATCATTTCTTTCGCCCCTTATCTATCTCTCTCTCTATATATACGTGTCTCGTTCATCTGCATTAACTTTGAATAAATTTCTCCTCGCAAACTCGTTATTCTTCCCTCGAAATCGGGCGTGCCCGAGAAAAACGCATGATTTCCATGTGACTCCGTATAATAACGAGCAACTTTATACTTCAATGACCGGGCATTTATTATAGCAATTATATAGCCGTCGCGTAATCATCATCACCATAATAATCATCATCATCCTCGTCGCAGTACTGTTTGTAATTACCTCGTTAATGTTAATGGCCGAGGGTTTTACACACAACTCGTCCACGGCAAACACCTTGCCGGAAATCTTTACCGAAGAAATTATTATAGGCTCGGTAGGAAGAAATTCGGGCGAAATTTTCTACGCGTTAATGAATAAATGAAACGCTTGGAATTTTTATGAAGAGAATTTCACGAGCGAACCGGTTATCCACCGTACAGCTCGCCTGTCTCTCTATAGTTTTATCATTTTACCAAGCAGAAAATTGTTTCGTAGTTTGTCGTATTAATTTTACCCCGGCTGCCGTTCCGCTCCGCCGTTTATATAATTGGAATAATAAAGCAATTTCAGTCCCGTTTTTCCGCCCTCCATACGGCGCCGGTCCTCCTTTTTATCCGGGCATTCACTGCGAGATGGAGTTCGCAGTGCGGAGTCATACGCAGAGGATAAATGAAGACAATCCTAAATCGAAAAAATTGTGCAAGCAACAAAGTTGCTGGAACGATCTTGTCCACGGAAGAAGAAAGAACTAATACGAGATCAGAAATCATTCGAGAAAACCCGTAAGCTTGATCCAGAATTCGATAGAATTGGTCGAAATGCATATTATCAAGTGACTGAAGAATCTATAGTCTGTCATCGAATTGAAATGGAAGGTCGGATCTTATTCTCGTAGGATTTTTTGAATCGAATGAAATTTGGCAACTTCTAGCGTCCATCATGCGGATTTCAAGTCCTGTAAATGTCGTGGAGATATTTAGCTCGTATTTAGTTCATCCGTCCTTTTTGACGAATATTTCGAGTGGAAAGCCAAACGACTTTTCCTATCATCGTCTTATCACATTGATGAAGCCTTGAAATTAGTGCGATGCGAATGCCGCAATTACCTAACGAAATCGCCCAACGCCGTTCCATTATTAAGGCGGATAATTGCCCGTAATTAAACGATTGCGAAACTTTTACGACTTGCATAAGTTCCACGTCGACCTGTCGCCTGGATATAAAAAGCCAAAAATCAACCCTGATGGTCAGTTCCAGTTGATTCGCCAAGCAGCTAACTCTGCAGCTTCATAAACTTCACGAAAAATAAGGAGAAGGATTTCTACGGTGAGTATCGAAAGTCGGATTTGTTTCTTTTCCATATTCGTATATTTTTGCATAAAATTTCTCGATTCTTAGAATTCGCTATGGGAAAACTCATGAAGTCCGTCATTGTCGCGGTTCTTGGCGTTGCCGTTTTGTTGGAATTGATTGACTTCGTTGGAGCCGTCAGAAACGTGGGGGACACTATCTTCAAGTGTGAAGAGGCTGGAGACAGTGTCAGTAGAAGCATAAGTTTGAGTAACGGAAAATTTCAATCGCGGGTTGAAAAGTTTCCCAAAAATAATACTGATCATTTTCTTCTCCATCCAAATTTCAGACAATAGAATATCACCATTCGACGTTATTTTGCAAAGCCTACACGATATTTGACCGATAGTTTTCATAATTTCGCTAGAGATAATTTCAACGCTAATTTCAAGATTGATTTCACCGGTAATTTTGCATGCTGTCTGCATGTATATGCAGAACAAAAGATTTTCCAATCCAGTCAACCCTCCATCGAATCTGACAGATCGAATGTACATTATAATCCTGTGAATTGAAAACTTTGAATTTTTACCTGTGATTTTGTCTCGTGCTGCGATTCTAGTGGCTGAAATTTGGGAGGAAAAATAATCCGCCGAATAGCACCCGAGCTTTAAAATTAGTCGAGTATTTCCCTCAAGGCTCCCTGCAGTCAAACGGAGTCGTCAAGTTTTTCGGAAACATTTTCTAACCTGAACAACTTGACTCCCTCATTTGTTTGTAACGAACCTGTCGGGAAATATCCGATAATTTTGAAGCTCCAATGGTATTACATGTGAAAACTTTGCTCGGAACTTGAGATTTGGACGACGATCGAAGGAATAACGTTCAACGTTTTCGTTTTCAGTGCACGGGTGCTAAAATATGCTGTGCAGAACTTAAGTGTGTTCCGAAATCGCAGTATGAGTCTAAGTGCGTATACAAATAGACATCCAATAAGGGATAAATCGGCTGGTATTCCAATAATTATTGTTAAAACTGGAATGACCAATTAAACAAATGATATAAAAAACAACTTCCAATGTCCGATCATCATTTCATTTTTCCACTCTCCATATAGGCCAGTAAAAATAGACGTTTTTTTTGGGCAATTTTTTTTTTTTAAAGGTTTAGGACCACTTACTGAGTATAAAATCACAAAATGCTGACAGATTCCGGTGGAGCTTTAGGCGCCATCTTGAAAAAAAGTTTTTGGCCGATATCACGGCAACTATGCACTTTAGGGCAAAAGTCATACAGACCATTATTGTAGAAAATTGAATTTCGCATCTTTTGTTTTTTATAAACTTTTTTGTAAAACTTACCGTTTACGATTTATGGCTCATTTAATGAACAGGTTTTTCTATCTCGGCCGATAACTTTTATAATATTGGATTAATCAATAAAACCTGTTCATTAAATGAGCCATAAATCGTAAACGGTAAGTTTTACAAAATAGTTTATGGGAAACAAAAGATGCGAAATTTTAGTCTCTACAATAATGGTTTCTATGACTTTTGCCTTGAAGTGCATAGTTTCCGAGATATCGGTCAAAAACTTTTTTTCAAGATGGCGCCTGAAGCTCCACCGAAATCTGTCAGCATTTTGTGATTTTCTACTCAGTAAGTGGTCCTGAACCTTGTGAAAAAAAAAAATTGGATCGGCAATTTAGTGCAAAGTTAAATTCTATTTTTAGTGGCCTAAGTGCCTAATTTGGGTAAAATCAATCCTGGGGCAAACAAAAATATAAAAAAATAAAGAAGGAAAGAAAGGAGGAAGGAGAAAACCGAGACGTGGAACTTTTTTCTCATCCTTGTTCACATTTTTCAACGTCCTGGGGTCTAGTACAATTAGCCAATTGCTTCTGGATTTCATAAATTATAAGGAATTAAAAGTTGGCAGAGTAAGAAGAAGAATAAGAAGAAGAATAAAAGGGGGAAAAGGACACGTGGAGTTTAGGCGATAATTAAAGGTGCTTGTTCCGTCTCCGTCTCTCTCCGATTCTTTATCAACGTAAGTAAGTAGGTACATGGAAAAGGGTAGAGGCGGATATTCCTCCGCTCTTCTTTCCGGCTTTCCGGTATTATTCTTATTCCGAATCTCGTTGTAGACGGGTATAGGTTTCCCTCATCCCGCTACTTTCGTTCCGGGCCGCGTCTGCCGCCCTTCTCCATCGAGTTTTCTCCTCCTCGTTCTTTTTATCCTCAACTGAGTTAGAGCCTGCTATTGTGTAGTTTATTTTATTACCTACATTCGTCTTGGTGTAATATTCAGCCGAAAAGTCTTGGCCCACCCCCGCTCTAGCCCCTCCGACGTAACCCCGTTTTAAAACTTTTACGCCACTGATAATGAAGCCGTTTACAATTTTACGATAGAAAAATTGTCTCCGTTAAATTTCAGTCTCATTATTTTCGCCATCGTGTTTCTTTTCTATAAAATAAAGGATGGGGATAAAATTCCTATAACAAGAATGAAAAGGGGACACTTTCGCCCCTGATGTTGCCCGATGCTGCTACTGCACCGACCACATCGTTCCGGGTGTAAAATTCGATTCCAGATAACGCGGGTCGAGAGCTAGAAGCTAGAAGGTAGAAGGTAGAGGTCGAGGTCGAGATATCGGATTCACTCGCGGAATTCTATTTAACAGAAATTCAATCTACCTTTTTTTTCTCTCTCTCTCTTTATCCTTCTGCGATTCCCTCTTATTCTCAATACGGTATAGAAGACTGCTCTTTTCCTTACAATACATCAGACTGACTGACTGACTGGCTGCGTGAGATCGAGGAGCGAGCAATTAGCGTCTTTTGTGCCACAGACGTTCAAGTTCCGAATATAAAACCTCCGAAAGTCTAATGATCGAAAAATTTCGATTTATTTCTCTCTCTCTCTCTCTCAAAAAAAAAAAATTAAATAAAAAACCACTAGTTCATTCTGATCGATGCCAGATTTCATCAACTTCTTTTTTTTTAAGTTTACCTCAAGACTTTATCAAATTTCGGAATTTTGAATCCCATCGTATTTTTTTTTTTTTGTCTTTTTTTTCTCGACGTATAAGATATTTCGTGAAACCGGGAGAATGGGACCCACGTCTCGTATCTTTTACATATATATATACTGACGACTTGGGTTAAGGTGAAGAAAAATGTCGGTTAGTTTTTTTTTTTTTTTTTTTTCTCTCACCCTTGTTTTTCCTCCCTTTACTATATGAAACCGATGCGATGTACTGTATCGTCGGTGACAGGATCGTATAATACATGTTGTATCTATATGTGGAAAACTACACCGCGTATATATGGGCAAAATAAGAGACACGTCAGAAATTGGAATGCATATGTCGTTTCTGGTGCAGATGGAAAGAAGAAAGAGGTTTCCCTCGAGTATATGTATATGGGGCATTACACGTCGAATTTTCAACCTACGTACGTACCTCTGGATAATTTTTTTAGCAGGACGTTGCAACCGATCCAAAAGGGTATCTCTGATTATTTTTTCGTCAAATTTTATTCAGCCGCTGGTAAAATTAAAAAAAAAAAAAAAACAAATTGAAAAGCCAATTCCGAAATTGCCATTTTTATAAGAATCTGAAAAAAAAATTCACACTGATTTCATGATTTAGAAATATGATTTGCGTATTTATTTATTTGTTTTTTTTTCGCAAGTTTTTAGGTTTTTCATGTCAGAATTGGAGTCTTTAGTTTTTTTGAATCGTTCGTAACTTTCTCAAATATTAACGGATCTCAATTTTTCTCAAATCTAGAGAAATGCCAGGAGGACCTGAATACAGTTGATGCCACTCGATTTTTTTTTTTCTTCAATTTCTCCAACCAAAAAAAAAAAAAAAAACCTAAAAACTTGGAAAAAAAAAAATACTAATTATAGAGAATATGAGTAAATATAACATGGGTTGAAAATTTGAGGTGGAATGCCCCATATACATAATAATACACGTGGGGGTTTTTTTTTTCCCGGAAAAACGAAAAGAAAAAAAAAAAAGAAGATGAAAAAAAAAAAAAAACCACATCTGTTCCATTTGCAACGTGAAACAAAATGGTTTATCGTCGTTGCATTCAAACTGCGTGTATAGGTATACGGTATAATTGTGAAACAGGAAGGGTTGTTGCGGGCTGCAGAGAGTACACCTAATTAGTGCCATTACGCGCTTCTACTGTTTTGCCAAATCTACATCGAAATAATGTTGACCGCGTTAGCTACTGAATTTGGGGACGGAAACGAGATACGGGGCAATAATTTCCCCGGTTAATTGCTGCAGTACCCTACCCCCCCCCCCGTATTCTAGGTGTGTAGGTTGGGTAGGTACGTGGAACCGTGGTAGTAGGGTGCATTCAATTAGTTGCGTCCGCGTCGGCGAGAAGGGAAGAAAAATAAAAAGTACAATTAAAATTAAAGAAAAAACAAATAAAAAATAAAAAAAGATCAAAAACGCAGAAGAACGAGAATCCGCCGATTCCTTCTTTCCTCTTTTCTCTACGTATACGAGGTGGTAAAATAACGAGGTAAAATATAGGAATCCTGGGAGTTAAATTACGCTGAGTGAATGTATACACGCTCGATTAAACTGGCCATGTATCAAGCGTGCTTTAACACACTTGGAGAATCTTTGGGTATAACTAGTTCGCGGTGGTAATAAGTACCCACTGCCGTAGGAAAACGTGGGGGTGAGATAAGAACGAGGCGAGGGGGATAGAAGGATTGGAGAGAAGCGAGAAATAAGAGGCGAGGAAAATCAGACGTGAAAGTTGAGGGAACGATGTGCCCCGAAGAGTGGGAAGTATGATCTAGCTGAGGTAAAAGTTTTTGAGATATCAGTCGACGCCGCGTAGACTGCCCCGAGTCGCTGAGGGAGGGCGAGCTTCCTTTTTCGGTTTAGAAAAGTCTCTCGAGCGTAAGTCACTGTTGAACTTAAGCCAGGGGCGGGTTGTTTTAGAAAATCTTGCGCACGCTATCCTCGGTTCGATTCTCTCACTTTGAGACACGTCGGCGCGGACCCTCCGCGGGAATCGGGGATAGGCGGTGGAAAAGAGGAAATTCTAACGAAATTAGCCCTGGCTGAATACAGCCATCCACTCCGGAGCCCCTCGCGAGCCGTTTTCCTCTTCTTCATTCTTCCTTCTTCCTCCCTGCTTCGTCTAATGCTCCTTACATTTTGTCCCCAAAGTCCTTTCCCAGTTGCTCGTAATTGCCAAATTAGCTTCGGTTCATCGCGTCTCTCTACCCCGATCCGAGGAGACCCTCGTCTAACGATACACCGAACAAAGTAACAAACCCCGCGCCTCCCGTCATCTTATTCACGGTTCAAAGTGGAAATTGAAAACGTGGACAATTAACATTCCGTACGAGAGGCGCCGGTCCTCGTTGTTTTCCAATTACTGCCGTCGCCGATATTTTCTCCCACGTATGCGACGATTCGATGTCATCTCAAACGCGACATATTACGGAAGTTTGATATTGACGGAGAAAATCTTGCGAACGTCGATTATGCAAGCAACAAGTTGCTGGAACGATCTTGTCCACGGAAGAATAAAAAACTGATATTAGATCAGAAATCTTTCGAGAAAACTCGAAAGCTTGATCCAGAATTCGATATAATTGGTATATTATCAAGTATAATCTGAAGTCATCGAATTGGAATTCAATTCATCTTTTTCTCGTAGAATTTTTTCAATCGAATGAAATGTGGCAACTTTTAGCGCCCATCGTGCGTATTTCAAGTCCTGTGAATGTCATGAAGATATTTCAAGTCGAAAGCCAAACGACTTTTCCTATCATCGTCTTATCACGTTGACGAAGCCTTGCTATTAGTGCGATACGAATGCCCAACGCCGTTCCATTATTAAGGCGGATAATTGCCCGTAATTAAACGATCGCGAAACTTTTACGACTTGCATAAGTTCGACGTCGACCTGTCGTCTGGATATAAAAAGCCAAAGACCAACCCTGGGGGTCAGTTCGAGTTGATTCGCCAAGCAGCTAATTCTGCAGCTTCATAAACTTCACGAAAAATAAGGAGAAGGATTTCTTCGGTGAGTCATCGGACGTCGAATTTGTTTTTTTCTCCATATCCGAATCGGTGTTTTTTTTTCTGCATAAAATTTCTCGATTCTTAGAATTCGCTATGGGAAAAATCGTGAAGCAAGTCTTTGTCGCTCTGCTCGTCGTTGCCGTTTTGTTGGAATTCATGGGAACCGTCAACGCTGAAGAAACATGTTCAAAAGTTCAAGAAAATGTCAGTATACAAGCACAAGTTTGAGTAAAGAAAAATTTCAATCGCGGGTTGAAAAGTTTCACAAAAATAATACTCATCATTTTTTTACATCCAAATTTCAGACAATAGAATTTCACCATTCGACGTTATTTTGCGAAGCTTACACGATATTTTACTGATAGTTTTGATGATTTCACTAGAGATAATTTCAATGCTAATTTCAAGATTAATTTCACCGGTAATTTTGCATGCTGTCTGCATGTATATGCAGAACGAAAGATTTTCCAATCCAGTCAACCCTCCATCGACTCTGACAGATCGAATGTACATTATAATCCTGTGAATTGAAAACTTTGAATTTTTACCTGTGATTTTGTCTCGCGCTGCGATTCTAGTGGCTGAAATTTGGGTGGAAAAATAATCCGCCGAATAGCACCCGAGCTTTAAAATTAGTCGAGTATTTCCCTCAAGGCTCCCTGCAGTCAAACGGAGTCGTCAAGTTTTTCGGAAACATTTTCTAACCCGAACAACTTGACGCCTCTATTTGTTTGTAACGAACCCGTCGGGAAATAGCCGATAATTTTGAAGCTCCGATGGTATTACATGTGGAAACTTTCCTCGGAACTTGAGATTTGGACGACGATCGAATGAGTAACGTCCATCGTTTTTTTTCCAGTGCAATGCGAAAAATAAATGCTGTGAAGGACTTAAGTGTAAACCGGCAGGGCTGCACCTGTACTTGTGCCTCAAACCTAGGCCCAAGAAGCAAAAAAATCCAAGTGTCCTCCAAGAATAATTGTTAAAACTGTAACGACCAATTAAAGGGATGATATAAGAAACAACTTCGAATTTCCAATGTCCGATCCTCGTTTCGATTCCCGCCTCGTTTATTTTCTCATATTTTTGCCAGTTCCTTGTAAAAGACGACATCTCGACGACGCGCAGCCTTCCGGCGATTCAAACTTCGTTTTCCAAAGCTGCCAAATGCCCTCGAATACTCCCCATGATCAAACCTCGCCCGGGTCCTTTCGCACGCAGAATTTTCGGCCGATCTCCTCGATATTGCGATTGCCAGAATGGGTATATATTTCACTTGTGAATTGGCTAGCATCTCGGAAATAAAACGGAGATTCTTGCGACTTTCGGGATGAATCTCTTCCCGATTAAACCAGCGCGAGATTAATCAGTAATGAACGAGCTGTTCGTTAGCCGCAGCCACGGGTCCCCCGGCACGTAACACATGTTGAATTTTTTCCCTCCCGTATCCCGCCCGGCTCGTCGCTCCACGGTACGAGGATAAATATTTACGCGTGCTTTGCACCGAGCCGTCGCTCACCCCGCGTCAGTTCTGGCTGGCTAAGTGACACTCTGGTTTACATGAAAAAACGGTTTACATCTCTCTTTCGGTGAAACGCCGAAATAACATATTAACCTGGTCCCCGGGGACGGGGCGCGTACGCGGCCACCCTCGACGCGGCGCCTTATCCAAACCCTCCCCACCCACCTTGTACGTACCTATCCCACTGCAGCTTCCACGAAATCAGACTCCTTGATCTCGTCTTCGCATGCTGCACGCCGTACTGTTTGTTGATCCGCGCGGCGTCTGCGCTGTTTTTCTTTTTTACACTCCCCCCCCTTACTTTTTACTCGTTTCAACAATTTTCCTTCTTTCCTCCCTCCAGCCTCCCCCATTTTTATCACAAACCGCGGCCGTTGCCCCCGCGGGAAAAATAGCTCCCGAAACACGCGACTCCGTCTCTTACTCGCCGCACATCTGCATACACCTACTTCACTTTCCACCTGCGGGCATATCGCGGAAAAAGATACGCCGCCTTGGACTTTCCAGACTCGCAACGGTCCGCAACAAAACCCACGCTCCTCTTCCTCTTCCGTCCATCCATGTATGCGGTTGAAATACGAGAAGGTCTTTTCACCCCGCGTATCCTGCCCACTGGCCAGAAATCAGAATCCTCTTTCTTTCTTTCCTCTCCGAAATTCTAGTTTTCGTTCAGGCTGCTTCTTTCCCCTTTCTCTATTCGTCGATTCCTCTTCTTCGTCCTCAACGTATTCTTTCGGTTTCTCCAAACTGATTCAGTGTCTCTGATTTTCGGCCGGAGTAGAAGAGCGAGTAAATATAAGCGGGGAAAACATCCCTCGGAGTATGAAGCGAGAAGATTGTCGGGAGATTTTAGATGCTACTGCAACGCGATTTCCTCCCGCGGCCGCGTTTCTTCGCTCGTTGATTCGCAGCCTCTGTAGTGTTGCACCAGCTCGAACCCGGCGCACCAGTTCTTGAGAAAAGTTTAGTGCTAAAACCTTTTATGCGACGTAGCGCGGGCTCACCGAGCTTACGAGTACTTTTACGCCCCTCTGCCAGCTTCGCGATGCATAATGCACGTAGAGACGACGACGTGCCGGTTCCGTAGGGGTTGTGAGTGCTACGTGGTAATTTTCGCGTCCAGTATATGTGTCTGTGTTTCCGTAGGTGGAAAAGGCGAGAGGATTCAGGCAGGGAGTAGAGGTAAGCGAGAGGAGGATCACGCGGACTTATAAGCCTTGGTAAAAGTCGCGTCGAGACAGAAGTTTACCTTATTCTTGCTCAGAAAATCGCTGGGGATAATTAAGCGTAACGGCGGAAATCGAACGATGGCGAATTTATTTATCGGGACTATATAATTCTCGGGGAATAATTCTACACCCGGGGATAATGGCCGGGGATTATATTTCAACCCTTAATGATCGTGCCGGGTCAATTCGACCCTGTCAAACACTTTGGACGATTACTGAATGGGAATGAAATTTATAGAGGCAATTTGAGCACTTTTTAATCTTTTATAATCACAGAATTTCGTATCCTAAGTTCCCGAAATATGAAAACCGTTAAGGGTTGACAAACCGAAATAGGAATGATAGATGGGGATTATTCGTCCAGGAAAACTGGTGCAGCCTAATTACTTTTTACCCTTGCCATAATCCATGAACACAGAGTGTTTCATCTCGTCGCGGGTATATAACTTGTTAAAGGTAAAGAGTCGGAGGTGTAGTATCAGTCGGACTTTAATCAGTGGTTATGAGTCTCAAGCGTAAAAGTTAGCTGGGTCGAGCACACGCACCGTCATGGGACTACTGTTGCCTGTGTAAAGTCAAAATTTTCCGTAAGCCAGCTTTTACTCTGTGTGGCGTAAATTCCCGCTGGTATATATATACGCGCAGCCGTATACACGCCAATGCGAATGGGAAGAACCGCGGCCCGGCGTGAAATAAGGGAAGGTAGGTAATTAGCGAGCGCAACAAAAAAGAAAAAAAAAAAAGAAAAGAAAAGAAAAGACATTTTTACCGTAGAAATAACAATTTAGTGTTACTTCCTTTCTTCTTATTCTTCTCCTTCTCCTTATTCTTCTTCTTCTTCTTCTTTTGTGTTTTTCGTTAGTTAGTCCCTGGACTATAACTTCGTGGAGTTAGGTTTGGTGCAGCGAAGGATACCGCGAACTACAACAATAGTTCTGAGCCTCGGTCTTAGAAAAGGAGAATAGAGACCAAGCCTCGTCTCTTCTTCTCTCCTCTCTTCTCTCCTCTCTTCGAGGACTCAGACCTACAGACGAGGGTCTATTTTTGTCCCAGTTTGCCACCGCTGCAGGTCCTTTCATCTTTCTTTCAGCTACTTCCCCGACGCCTTTATGCGCCGCGCCTAGTTCAGAGTCCATAAAAATTATGGATTTATGGAGCCATCGGTTAAACTGTTTACCGCGCCTCCACTCCACTCGTGCATCGCGGTTGTATAATCAGATTTCAGAATCCTGAGAAACTTTATCCAATTGAAAATATCAGAATCCAAAAACACGTCTTGTCAAATATCTCCCGAACCGTGCATCGTACGACAAAAATAGTAGGAATCATTTTCGTAGATAATAACATTACCTACAACTTTTATTTCAAACTTTTTCCCGTACAGTGGACGATTTTTCATTTACAGCGCGGCAAACTTTTCCACACATGGTTAGTACAAAGTATACAGTTGAGAGTAAAAATTGAAAAGTTTGTCGCGCTTTAAATCAAAGACTATGCATTATACAGGAAAAAGTTTGGAATAAAAGTTGTAGAGAATGTTATTACCTACGAAAATGATATCTACTGTTTTTGTCGTGCGATACACGGTTCACGAGATATTTGATAAAACGTGTCTGCCAAGATGGCTTGAATTTACATTCAGGGGACTCCCCTGAACATGTTCCAACAATAAAATCGTTTCAGTGGAAGATTGCGTTATGAACCAACTTTTTTTTGCTCTGGCTCTCGGGCTGTTTGGAGTTTCGGGGAATCGCGGATTTCCTCGCTTTATTTAGTCTCCGTTCTTTTTCTTTCTTTTTTTTCTCGTTGAATTTTCGCACCGAATCGGGGATTCCTTCAACCAGGGTATACATATCTTGGCTACACTCGCCTCTGCGAGGGGGAAAGGCAGGGCCACTCGAGCCGTGGGAATCCGAGATTAGAGAGATCGGCGTAAGTACGTTGGGAGTATGATTTATGTAAGGTCGTGCGGGGGCGGTCTCCTTCCTTCCTCAGAGTGCCGATTTGGAAAAAAGTTTCCCTGCCCTCCGTCTCTGTTTCGAAGATGGATAGTCCCGGGTCTTCGTGAAAATATTTTACTCCTGCGGTTCTCGTTTTTCGCCCTTCTCTGACGCTCGAGTCTCCAGACTCCGTCCGCGTCTCTGGGACGAGAGGAACGCGGAATCGCCCGACAACCGACAAGCGTCAAGCGACAGGCGACAACCTCGCGCTCCATTATTCCTCTCCTTTCCTTCTTGCGGCGATAAAAAATTTCCAACGTCCAACGCGGGGCGAATTTCATCCCGCCTAAGGTCCCGGGTCGCGGGCCAACGTCCACAAAGGACAGGACCTCTTCCTTCACTCCTTCGCTCCTTACCTCGCTTTCTGTTATTACGGTACGCGGCTCTGTCTGCTGCCGCTCATTTAACGCAAGTTACAGTTTCTCTACGCCCGCCTATTCGTTCTCAGGAACCGAGTCCACGAAATTGGAACAACAAACGTCTGACAGGCCCATTACAGTTTCGAACAAATTATATTTCGTTACGAGTTTCGCCGTGCCAGCCGACGCCGAATACCCGACCAAACTTTGTGACTTTGGTAGACGTGTGGATACGCAAAGAATAGAGACGGCCTCTTTGACCACGTGTGGCCCACAGGCCTGTTTCCTGCGGGCATCAAGATGTAGAAATAATGGCTCAACTTTTACTCGTTTTCCGCTAACACCTTTGTCATTCTTTATACTTCTTCTTATTACCGCGAATATCTATTTCCTTTCTCCTTTTCTCTCCCTGGAATTCTTTGTCGAAAACCGAGGCGAAAGTCTATCAACGAAAATCCGAACGGTCCAGCAGTTTTTAAATGACAGCGATTCCAAGCTGCGGCCAATGGCGGCTCGCCCGGCGACCGTTACGCTCGACGGTGATTGGCCAGCTTGGATTCGTTCTATCTCGGAAACGATTGATCCCTCGACGTTTTGCCTGATGAAAATTCTTCCCAGTTTTTAACGAAGCACGCAAAGAAAGGCTCCGCGATTCTCTATTGTGCGAGACGTGTTCTGTGTATAGTTTGCGAATATAACTTTGCGAAGACTCATTCCATGCCCCTGATTTCGTGGAAACTTTGTCGCCGTTCTCCGGGCCGAGTAGAGCTGGGAAATTCTGATCTCCGCACATTGTAACGGGTCATATTGTCTCCGGAAAGTCGGGATATTAATTAAGCGGGAATTTCGCACGGTAACGATACGATCCTTTTTCAATATTTAACATCGCCGATCCCCGCGGAGCTGTGAATGATTATTTGACTCTCGGAAATTCGGAACCTCGGCGTATTTCCCATCGGAAAAAAATCGCCGCGATGTCGTTACCCGGCGAATCCTGGTTAATAAAGAGAGAATAAAATTCAAGTTTTTGGTAATCTTCTTTTAACACGCTGGTAGGTGGGTCCGCCTCACTGACTGAGGTATGATTAATCACCGTTTTTATATACGGGGTTAATTATCGCCCATAAAAACCCACGGGGAGAAGAAATATTTGACTGGGGTGAATTTTTTAGCCCATCAGCCGGCTCTCCCCGCCCAGGTAACAAGACTCGCGTTTGAAGTTTGGATTGACGGGAAGCCCGGGCCGTCGGCGATCCTCGGTGATGGAATAATTTATAATTCGTTAGCAATTAACTCGCGAGGATCCGTGCAGCTGTAAACCGATTATCATTTTCTCGGGCCGGAGGGCGGGGGCGGTTCACCCCAACCCCCAAAGCGCCGTGTGAAACGCTGCGGAAAAATCGGCGTCTATTCAACCGGGGGGGAAATTGGTTTAGCTTATTACTCTCTGCAGTTGCAGTATCTCACCCCCCGGGGGTAACAAGAAATTAACGAATTAAACCCTTAACTTCATTACGATCCGGGTGGCCCGGGCCGAGGGCGAGCGAGCGAAAAATTCTGATTAAAACTTAATCTAATACACCGACGCAGCGAGCGCCGGCTTTCGTGCGGTTCGGAGTTTAACGCCTTGAGGCCTTGCCGTAGCAGGGCTCCCACCTCGTTTTGCGACCTGGCAATTAACATGTAAATCATTCATTCGCCAAACACTGTGTTTCTGCAAGAAAACATCCCCCTAATTACTGCGGGGGGAACACCGGCGCGGAATACGTATTGCGGGGTGTTCACGGGGCGAAGAATTTGGCCCGATCAAATTATAGCCAATTATCTCGAACGGGGATGTGACAGGGGGAAGATGTCATAGCGTAGGTTATCGTGGTTCGGAACGCGGAATGAAATACCGAGGAGAAAATTACTCGGTTACAGTTTTTCGGCGATATCTCGAACACCGTTGGTCACATCGTGATTTAAGTGAATAGCAAAAATGAAGCCAATTAAATTCCCGACGAAAAAGGTAGAGCACGTTTTTTCCGTATCTCGATTGGTTCCGCTGTATTTTCAATGTGGAACGCGTAACTAATGAAATATCAATATTTGCCTGTATAGCGAATCGTTGGGAATATTCAATCCGAAAATACGCCGAGATTGATAAAGGTAGAGTAAAATTGTGCTGTACCTTTTTTGCGGAAAATTTGACGAGCTTTATTTTTCGTATCCACCTTCGTCCGGATATAATTGACAGTTCGTGAGATATGTTGAAAAAACTCTTCACTTATTCTGTTATACTCAATTTCACCGGGCTAAATAAGAATAAGAGCGATCCGAATTCTTCGGGCATTCTTTTCCCCGAATCCCGGGTGTTTCGGGGTGTAAAGGCCACGGCGTTTGAACGATCGGTCCGATCAGTCCGAAACTTTTTCCCAACTTGTTTTATCACCGGGCGTGTTGTCTCGCTGTTTGCGCTCAAACGCCGCAAGAATTTCGTCGTTTTTTTCGATTTTCCAAATTTTTCTAACGCCGTATGTAACCCGTTCGTTCTCAACGATCCTACCCTCATTCCGCGTCGCCCCAACCCCCCGAAGAAGAACCGAATATCCATTTGAAAAAAGGGTTTCGTTGTCGGATGAATATACCATCTATCCCGAAAGTCCTAGTGAAAAGTTCTCGGGACCCGGAAGAAGGGACGTCCAGAACGAAATAAGCCCATTTCTAGTCCTGCAGGCTTTTCAAAGACACCTTTTCGCTCCCTATTATTCACTCGAACCGCACTTACGGCTTTGAATTCCCTCGCATTCCTGTTACATCAGAAAAAAGAGAAATAGTCCAGTCGAAATAGACATTCACTTGGAAATAATTAGGGGGAGCGATTTTTTTTTTTTAAACTTCGAGGGGGGTGGTTGGGAGTGTAAATCTCGATTTTCGGGAAAATCTCGCCATTGCGTTCGCCGCCATCTTGATTTAAAGTTGATTTTTTTTGTTTTTTCAAAATAACTCGCTTATTTGCAAGTTTAGAGCGAAAATGATGGGATCCAAAGTTGTTGGAAATTCAATTTCCCACAAGTTTGGTCATTATAATTTTTACTCTAGAATCGATATTTGCAGAGTTATACTGAAATCAGGGGTATAGTTATACTCAAAAATTTTCACCCCTAATTTGAGTGTAAGTCCGAAAATACTGATCGTAGGGTAAAAATGGTGACAACCAAAGTTGTAGGAAATAAAATTCCCTACCTGATTACCTGTTACCATTTTTTCGATAAACTTGATAATAAACGAGATATTTGTATAATAAAAAAAAATTTCACTCCTGATTTGAGTATAACTCTGTAAATATCGATTCTAGAGTAAAAATTATAATGACCAAACTTGTGGGAAATTGAATTTCCAACAACTTTGGATTCCATCATTTTCGCTCTAAACTTGCAAATAAGCGAGTTATTTCAAAAAAACAAAAAAATTCAACTTTAAATCAAGATGGCGGTGAACGCAATGGCGAGATTTTCCCGAAAATCGAGATTTACACTCCCAACCACCCCCCTCGAAGTTTAAAAAAAAAAATTGCTCCCCCTAATTATTTCCAGGTTGAGCTATTTTTACGTCTATCTCGACTGGACTAAAAGAGAAAGAGGAAAGCTGTATTATCCCTTAATTCCTCGATTCGATAATTTATTCAACTTGTTTTTTTCTCCGTTTATTCTCATTGGCCACTCGCACCCTTGCGGCAGAGTGAAAAGTTCCCTGCGTCAAACACCTTCTTTATAATATATAGTTTCTCTGTTTCTTTTTCCCCGCAATTTAGGGGTTGTTTTTATTTTTTATTTTTTTCATTTTTCATTTTTTTTTCCCCTCTCTCTTTATCCTCGTCCCCTTTATTTCATACTCGACAACCGTAGCCTACGTGTAGCGGCGACGGGTGGTCCAGATTTTTGAATACCGTATAAAGTATAAGAGGAAAGTTTTGCCTCGCGAAAATTGTCCCTCTCTTCGCGCGTTCGCTTGGCTTTCGCATACTACAAACCGAGAGGAATATATCCCGAGCCTTATTTTTGCCAATTCCAAGTTGTACTTTTCCTCTCGCCGCACGTATACATATATTTCGGAAAGTTTTCATCGGCGAGAAAACTCGCGCCTTCGTTGTCGTTGTCGTCAGAACGTAGGGTATAGAAAATAAAAGTAATACGAAAAAAAAAGAAAGAAAAAAAGTAAGAGATATGAGGAAACGATGAGGCGACGAAAAAAAAAGAAAAAGAAAAAGAAAATGAAAATGAAAGCCAAACCCTGAATGGAGAAACATTTGCAATTTCTGTTATCTCTTATACATCCTATTTTCGTCTTTCATTTTTTTCTTTTTTTATTTATTATCCAACGATCGTGGGACAAATTGATTTGGTATTTAATCAATCCATAAAACTCGAGGGACACAAAATTGCGGGGGAAGAATTTATAATTGAAAACGTTTTTCGTACGAACTATACCTAAAAAAAGAGAAGAAAAAAAAAGAACGTGGGGGTGGCGGCGTAGGGTTTCGACGTTGAAAAGAAGTGCGAAGTTTTTAATTATTGGAAATTTAAACAGACTGGAACGATTCAATTTCCCTCCTTCTCTCAGTCCCCCCCCACCCCCGTCTTTTCCTTCTCACGAATTTAAAGCTGCTTCATCTTCCGATAAGACGTCCGCGCATAAATTTCCCGTTTGCCAGAGTGCAGAGGAAGGAAGGAAGGAAGCCAGGAAGGAAGTAAGGAAGGATGGGGATGAGAGGCGAGGCGAGGAGAGGAGAGGGTCGTTTAATTTGCAACAAAAATTCACCGTCATATTTTACCGCGCGGCTTCCTGCAACCTATAGCGAAGAAACGTTGGAAATGACGCGGCAGCAGCGGCAATAGAAGCGAGTAGAAAAAAAAGAAAAGAACAAAAAAAGGTGAAAAGAATTGAAAAAGGCGAAGAATTTCGGAGAGAATAAAAGAGAGCAAAATATCCCGTGGAACGGAGCGGGTTTAAAAAAAAAAGAAAAAAAAAAAAACTAAAATTCTCGGCCACGTTTCGAGTTAACAAGGCTTAAACAAGATTTAGTGGTATACTTTTATCAAATAAATGTACATTTTTCACCAATTCTCAAGGGTAGAGAGAAAGAGAGGGGGAGACGAGGCTCGAACTGAGGCTGCAGGTCCCGACTCCCCGCAAAACGAAAGCCAACGGTATACGGCTTACGGTTTTGTTTGAGATTTAAACTTGCCGCTCTGTTCGCTCCCCATTGGACAATTCTTGAGAATCATCCCCTACGTGTCGGTGGATTTTTCTCCCCGACTCCGCGTAGAGACGGTAGATTATACTTTCGGGGCGTGGGAGAAGGACGGAGCTAGAGACTTTTCCGACGTTTATACTTACTTTTTCTTCGGCAAAACGCGGAAAGTTTACGCGATAACGTTCTAGGTATGTACGTCGCTGAGATGGTGTATCTATACACACGCGCAGAGTGCACAACGAGACGGCGAGAGACAATAACCGACTGTCTCGGAGCTTTAATACCCGGCAAAGTCCGCACTTTAATACATCGGGAAAGTCAAACAGTACGGCGAATAGTTCGCGAATACCCTGGGGGGGGGGCAGCTTGCAGCGATTGCCAAAGCAATTTTAGACGGCTTTCAAACATCCTTGTGTTATTTTTCGAAAAAATCTTCAAACTTATTCTGTTATTAAATCGATTTTTCGGAATTTATAAACCAGAATGATCCCTGATAATCGCATGAGGTTTTTATAAAAAAAAATATAAGATTGAAGAAAATAGTGAAATATTGAGCGAAGTGAGAGGTTGATGATAATTATTCCTAAATACTTATTCAAAGATCGTTACTGTTAGGTAACGGACGGTATATGTAGAATCCCGCAAGGTTACGTAATCGCGTTTCTCATTATCTGGCAAGAAATCACCGCTGCAACAGCTAAGGTCTTACGATGAGAAGAAAAAGTAATCTCGAGTCGGCCGGCGTTCCCATGACGAATCGTCGCGATACCGCAGATAGAAATTTGTCCGCATCGAGTACACGGTCGCATAACATATACGGGGAGTTCCATATGAAATTTGCAATTGGTTGTCCACACCGTCCCGTGACTTTTCTTCGCGCGAAGATTTTCGGAAAAATCTCGCTATTGCGTTCGCCGCCATCTCGATTTAAAGTTGATTTTTGTTTGTTTTTTCAAAATAACTCGCTTATTTGCAAGTTTAGAGCGAAAATGACGGGATCCAAAGTTGTTGGAAATTCAATTTCCCACAAGTTTGGTCATCATAATTTTCACTCTAGAATCGATATTTGCAGAGTTATACTGAAATCAGGGGTATAGTTATACTCAAAAATTTCCACCCCTAATTTGAGTATAAGTCCGAAAATACTGATCGTAGGGTAAAAATGGTGATAACCAAAGTTGTAGGAAATAAAATTCCCCACCTGATTGCCTGTTACCATTTTTACGATAAACTTGATAATAAACGAGATATTTGTATAATAAAAAAAAATTTCACTCCTGATTTGAGTATAACTCTGCAAATATCGATCCTAGGGTAAAAATTATAACGATCAAACTTGTGGGAAATTGAATTTCCAACAACTTTGGATTCAATCATTTTCGCTCTAAACTTGCAAATAAGCGAGTTATTTCAAATAAACAAAAAAATTCAACTTTAAATCAAGATGAAAAACACTTTGCGATCTGTAGAAGGTAGAATTTTCATTATTTAGAGTAATTTTTTTTCAACCCATTCCTCAACTTGACCAAGTTTGAGACAGCTGAAAAGGGGTGCGGACAACCAATTGCACATTTCATATGTAGCTCCCCGTATATGTGTACCGAATCGCTAAAAATACATTATTATACTCGGGGGTTAAGGGTTTTTGCAATTGCAAATGCCGCTAGCCGTTGGCTGGCGATCCTGGACAAAAGACTCTTGATAGCCATTCAGAGGTTGAACGAGACCGGAATACGCGGTTTAGTGTCACGACACAGAAGTTATCTGATGACAAAGGTACGACAGAGTATAACCGAGCACGTAAAACGCGAAAACGTGGGAGCCCCGATCTCGCCTTATATACCAGCCGATATAATGCGCGATAAATCCCGAACCATTTTTCCTCCAAACTCTGCCGTGCCCTGGCCACCGTATACGTACGGCTTCTATATAAAACCGCGGAGAAAAATGAGCTGAAAATTTTCCTACCCAACCAAAGAGCGCCTCTGTAGAAAGTAAACAAGCAAACATGTTTATGCCGAGGACCGAGGAAATCTTGATACTATACAGCCGACCGCGCATGCGCCGAATAATCCGATTTTATTGGTCGGCGAGATCGTCCCGCGACGATATTTCGACCTGCGAGGCACGGCTGCCAACTTGCGAGAAATTAATCCCCGCGAAACCGCACAAGCGGGTTGGCTTGAGAAAGATTTAGAAAATCTTTTCCTGCGTTCGCCTGTGACCGTATTTATTCGCTCTCTCTCTCTCTTTCTCTCTATTTTTTCTATCCTCCGTTCGAATCTACGCAGACGATTTTCCGTCACGCGATGTTCCTAAGCCCGTTGGAACGCCGGCGAAATACGAAACTCGGCCTAGTTCGATTCCCGTTCCCGGCCCGGAATCCGCTCGTTTTTCCAAACCAAGGCCGCCGTTCGGCGTACGACTAGACTGATCGATCCGTGAAACGAATTTGAAAACGCACGAAGACTTGGCCGCGCGTCGCTGCATAATTGCGGACCTCGTGTCGTTGTGCGGATTTTCATTCTTTGAATAGTTGCCGCGAGCCACTTACCCCGTACCGAGGCGCAATCAATGCCTCATTAGCATATTTACGATGAAATAAAGGGGCAGGGGTTGAAAAAATGATTGTTAATCACCGCCTTCCATGTCGCTAAAGTTTATGGAAATATCGGCACCGCGATATATGGGATAAATTATGACGGGGATGATGCGTATAAATCCGAGAAATGATTACCGGGGGTCGAATATCGCGCGGACTTCGGTTCGGTAGATCATACTCGCCTCTCTCCATCCCTCGGACGCTTTTTGACTGTGTAATAAGAGGTAAACGCGCGGTGTAAGACGCTCAGCCGAGACTCGAGGAGCGGAGGAACGGCGGATAGCATCGTGACTAGAAACTACCCCTTGACACGCAGGTACAACGAAACCGGCCATTATACTTGCTCGGAAGTGCCGGAGGGTCGGGTCCGGGGTCCGGGCTGGGTCCTGCTCCTTACCATACACTACGTGCCCCCCCGGCTATTACCCTGGTGAAATCACCCCTAGACCAGTTATAACGGACAAAGAATAGTTAATTGTTTGTAATTAATATATTACATGCCAAGTCTCGAGTCGGCGGGTCCTCGCGAGGGCAGGGGGCAGGTATGTACATTGCCCGATAATCATCTATTATTTACGACTTCGGAATACCACCCCTAACGTGATACTTCAACGCGGGAGATTTATGCCCTCGGGATTTTAATTCCTTCTCAAAAATAAAAATAAAACTCGGGATTTATTTCGCGTCAATTTCGATTTTCAATCACCGAATACGCCGCCCTGTCTTCTATTCTATTTATCCCGGAATTGCGGCAATCCCCGTCTACGATATCGCCTCTGTAGTCGTTGAACGACGCCGATCGTTAGCCTCGTTGAAGACTCTGAGTTATTACGCGATCTATCATTTACATGGGATTATTATTTGCCAAAGAATTTCACGACCGTTAGGTGGCTCGGACTTGACAGGTGAGTCTTAACGACGAAAGAGTACTGACCGCGAGACTGTTCCGAAATCTAATCAAAAAAAGTACGTTCATAATTCAATCTTCTACTGGAACGATTTTCTTTTCGGAACATGTTCAGGGGTGAACCGTGCATCGTACGACAAAAATAGTAGATATCATTTTCGGAGATAGTAACATTCTCTACAATTTTTGTTTCAAACTTTTTCCTGTATAATGCATAGTTTTTGATTTAAAGCGCGACAAACTTTTCAATTTTTACTTTCTCTGTATACTTGGTACTGACCATGTATGGAAAAGTTTGCCGCGCTATAAATGAAAAATCGTCCACTATACGGGAAAAAGTTTGGAATAAAAGTTGTAGAGAATGTTATTATCTACGAAAATGATCTGCGCTATTTTTCTCGTACGATTCACGGTTCGCGAGATATTTCATGAAACATATTCCAAGAAGAAAATCGTCACAGTAAAAGATTTGAGAATTCATTCATTTCAAAATATCAAAATTAGGGGTGGAATTTCCTTTCGTTCCAGCTCCCTCTTAGTCGAGTTTTCAAAAAACAGCGATCCCGGAGCGATTTGCCATTTCAAACATCAAAATTTAAAATAACTTTTCTGACCGACTAAGAGAGACGATCCAAAGAACGGGAGAGAGGATCGACGGATACTTCTCTGATTGAAGTAGTCCTATTTACCGAAGGTAAAATGACCGGATATTCCCAACGGCGGGGGTTGTATTTATCTAGAACCTTTGAACCGCGGTGAGTAACTACAAAGTGGCGGTACCCGGGGAAGAGCAAGGTCCAAGGGGGGGGGGGAGAAATGGAGTATCGAGAGTGTCTGGATGAGTAAATAATTATCGTGTTGAGAGAAATAATTATTTGCCCCTCTTTTGAAAGGGCGTTAAATATGTATCGAGATTTTTCCCCCCCTACCGAACTTCTTTTTACATCTCTTTGATTAAGTTTCTCTTCACTTTGAGCAAAAGCATGCAATATCTACCCGCGAAATAATCATCATCCCGCCCCGTGCGGGAGGGGGATGATGTGCTTGTTTATACGGATCAGCTTTGGGGCGGTGCGGATGCAGGCCGAAAACTCATTGTCAGCCCCGGCGAGAACCGGGCGCTAAATCGGCTCAACATTTTTCACCGTCATTCCAGATTTACGATCCTATACCGGGCGGAGATATTAATGAAATAACGAACAGCCGAAACTCTACGCGTCCCACCACGCAACCCTCAGCTGTCGAGAGTTATACGCGTATATCCCGGCCCTGGAACGTGGACAACGTTTGTCTGCGCCCTTTTGCATACACGATATATCTGTCCTAGGTATGTGCGGTGCAGCCATGCACCGGCTGTATGTGATTGCGAATAATTATTTAACCCCCTTCCAGTTTTTATACACCCCAATACCGGAGAGGAATTCACGAGTGATACATGCATCACTCGATCCTCGAAATCAGAAGCAGGCACACGGCTGCGAGAGAAGGCAAAAAAATAAATGAATAAAAATTCGAAAAGCTGGTAGTTTTCCGTTTTTCGTTTTGCTGTTTGGACTGAATCGTTGAACAGGTTGTGCCTCGTAGTTCCTCGGAGAGATGGAAAGTCTTAAGAGATTTGTTTGACGCGGAACGTGCCGACGAGACGAGACGCGGTTTCTGGAGACGGAGAAAATAAGGGAATGTAAGACGGGGCGTAAAACCGAGACGAGAATAGCCGGCGGTTCCGAGAGGGACGGAGAGGAATAATAAGAACGAAGACGGGCGAAGATCTCGCGTCAGGATAAGAGGAAATGAAGACGCAGTGCCAGCTCCTTCGTGTCTGCCAATCCCCTCGTAAGGATGCTTAAGGACCCTTAATCCCTCTCGGTTACTTGTATTAGCTTAAAATTGGCCCGTGTCTTCGGGGATCATCACACGAGCTTTGTGTATTCGTAAAACATGCTTCTTTGTTATCTACCAAAATTTATAGCCGGGGTTGATTTTTCCGATACCGTTTTGGCGGGAAATTAACAACTCCACATATGTACAAGACCGTGTTGTAGCGGCGACGTAGAGTCGAGGCGTCTTCTCGCTCCTGCTCCGCAAGTATCAGACCCATAAATTTAGCCAAATTGTATTACCCCATGAAACCGTTTCGTTGTCGCTCGTGTAGAAGTTCCTAGTCGAATTGGTGAACCGAACCCATTCTGGTATATCTGCAGCGGGGAGACATTCGCCGTTTTCCACATCCACGTCCACCTCCACCTCCGGTCTTTCTATCGCTTTTTACCTATTCCTTTTCTATTACAGTTTACTCTTGTTATTGCAGCGCCTGCGTTTTACTACCCCTAGTGCTTTCCGGACAGTGGCTGCAAGGTATTCGGAAATTTCGAGTCAGATAATAATCCGGCATTTAGATCGCCGGAGTTTTATACACTTTCCATCCCCCTGAATAATAGAAGAAAAATGAAAAAATCACTCGCTGAAAATCGCGGGTATAAAATTTCGGCGATATCTCGGAAACCGTGAACGATATCGAGATGAAGATAGAAACCAAAAATGAAGATAATGAAATTCCCAGCAATAAAGGTACCGCACATTTTTTCTCTATCTTCGTCAGTTCCGCTGCACTTCGAGGCTGAATATTGGAAAATATTCGGCCACTGAAAATCCGAAGAGCCTCGTCAAACCGAGCCGCAAGTTTCTCGTTAAAATACATCGACACGGTTAGAGATACGGAAAAAATGTATCCCACCTTTTCGACGAGGAATTCAATCAGCTTCATTTTCGTCGCCCACATTAATTTCGCTATCATCAACGGTTGCCGAGATATAATCGAAAAACTGGTCCACAGAACCGCGCGACGAATCTCCTAATTCAATCGAAATATATCGATCAAAGGACCCGGCGCGGCGGGTTCGGAGGGGAGGGTGGCGTTTCCTTTTTGCGAGAAGTGAAGTAAAATTTTCCTCCGCCACAAGAAAGGAAGACAGTGACGAGTCAGACTAGCGACAAGTTGAGAGGAGCTGCATGCCTCATCCATCATTGGTAGGAAACTGAGGGTGAGTCACATTGCCGGAAGTGATGTCACATGCCTGAAATATCGACTAATAATTTATACCGGTTTTCGGGGCTCGGGCCAGGGTCGGGGTATGTTATTGGTGCAGTACTGTGCCCGGCACAGCTGCAGGGTCCGATGCTGTTCAAATCGTAGAATAACTCGCGCATATACGTATACGCGTATGGATAGATATATGGAATAGAATACATGGGACGTGTGTATACGTGCATGCCGTGGATTTTGAACACCGTTGAGCATTTAGCCAAATAATTAAACATCATTAAGGCAGACGCGTTTGTCAACTGTCAGGTGATTAAAGCGAATGGACGTCCGTAACTGCCATACAGTACTGTGCCTCTGGTACGTTGGTATTGTTTCTCGACTATAATGGCAATGCTTCTTTTTCTAACAAGTATAATACACGATATAAAAAAACCACCCCCCCGCGGGCTGACACGAAAAGTGCTAATTTATCAACGATTAATTAATCTTATACGCACGAGACCGTGGCCCCGGGTACTCCCCGCTTTTAGCATAATAATATTTATTGCATAATCTATCTCTCGCATTTTATAGAAATTTTTATCCCACTTTTTGTCCCCCGGAAAGTCTGAAGTACAGAAACTAAAGGGGGAGGATAATAAAAAGAGAAAAATATCGCGTTAATTAGACGACTCGTATTCGAATTTCTATTTTTTCTAAGATCGACGTATGCACGGAGAATCTTATTCTCGGAGGATATTTAATTTTTCTATATTTCCTCGTGTGAAATAAAATGTACTTTGCCGATGGCGAAAACGTCGCCGTAGGTACGCCCGTTTACGCTTTTCACATTCTACATGCATTATCTGTACAGTATACCCGCCTATTTCACATTCTACGTTTTTCTACGCTCAACGCGTTACACGTACCACCCTACACCCATGTCACATACGTTATACGTTTCCATCTTCCACTTTTACCCCACTATAACGGATTGCCGTTGGAAGCTTTTCATTCGCGTTCGCGGAACCTTTCTTCCTTACAACGCATCGCGTCGCCGTTTTGCCCCGGTATCACCACCCCAAGAGAGCGACGTAGTAAAGGGAAGTCTATAAATTTACCGGGAGAAATTGTCGCAAGAAATATGGAATATTGAGTGCGAGCAAAGGTGGTACTTCCGATATTCATCTACACTCACGCGGCAACCGCCTTTACCAATTTTCCTATAACGGGGGTTGCGGAGACTCGGAGGTGTGCATTATTCTTCAGCGCAGCCGTTATACGTTAACTGCCCCATGATATTCCTCGTTAAAAACTGCGACGATTTTATATCGGGTCGAACGAGAAACGTTGGATAGTTTTCAAACTAGAGCGAGTCGAGTAGCGGGCCAATCAGCGCTCGCCGCGCGGCCGTTATTCCGAACAGCGGCTCGTCGCGATTGGACGGGTCTTGAAATCGGTGTAACTCGAAAACGGCTCGACCCTCGGCGTTCCGCCCGATACAATTTCGCTTTGGTTTTTCGCGGCGGATCTGATCCGCCGATGGAGAAAATCGCGGTGAAAATATTGTTTCTTTTGACGCGGGGTGAGGTTCCCTCGCGCCCCCGTGACGCGAGGCAGTCTCGCCTCATAGTCGTTACTTCCCGACGCCACGGACTAGTGACAGTGACGAAGCGAGATATAAAAACATCGGGAGGGTCGAATAAAAAGTTTTTCTCTACATTTTCGGGGGTGGGTTCTCGAGCAGACCGAACGGAGGTCAAGAAGGTCACGTGGGTCGGAGAGGGTCAGCCGATCGCGTACACCTAGGGCTATAATTCAGTAGATTTCTTCTTCTCGTCCTCACTACTGGGCTCGGCTTTAGCCAAGGACGAAAATTCCGCGTGCGGAAAGGACCTCGCACTTTTACAGGACGCAAATAATTAACGCTAGCTCGGAGTATCCGGAGCCAGTTAAGGTCGTTAAATCCTTTGTCATTCCACGAGCTTCGAGCTTCGAGCCCTGGTTCCATTAGGCTTCGAATCCCTTTGATGATTTTCGACGACATCGCAGCATGCTCTCCCACGACACGTGGGTATAATTCAATTATAACATCCGTCGCTCGCCACAGGCGATGGCCAACTCTTCCGACTCTGCCACAGCTAGCGCTGAGGAAGTACGTGGATCGAAAAATCGCTCGCCAAACAACGGCGTGTCAACCGCTACGTGGGCGTCGCCGCGTGCGTGGGATGATGACAGAAAATCGATCGATACAGGAATGAAAAAAAATAATATAAAATAAAAAATATAAAAAATAAACGGCAAGATATATTATGATCAGACTGACATCACAGATGGAAACTCGCGTTTTTTTCAAATTTGCTCAATTTTTTCATCCCGCAAAGATATTCTCGGCAACGAGTCCTAGGATTTTGATTTTCTATTGATCAATCGACGCGGTATCACGCATCTCAGAACTGATTAGAGGACATTTTTTTTTACAACGGATGCATGAAAACTGCGAGTTTTAAAAAATCCCTTTTCTTTTTTCTTTAGCGATTTTGGTCATTTAATGGAAAGACTAACTTTGAAACGGTTAGATTTATCGAAAAAGACCAAGAGACGTTTTTTGTAGAGCGTTCAATTCCCTACAAGAATATGTACAGCGATTTACTGTTTCAGCGGTCCTTTGTAGCGTACAAAAATCAGAATGAGCAAAAATGATTTTTTTTGAGTCTGTTTGGAAGGAAAAACAAATTTTTTTTTTTTTTTCGAATCACCCTAATATATATACCTGGCTGAAAATTTCTCTTCGTCGATATTTAAGAAACCCCAAATGTCCCATGGCAAGAATTGTCGCACGCGATAGCCGGCTTACACTGAGTATACGGACTGACTCACGTTTTTTTGTTGATACGACTTATTTCATTAGTTATATACAGTTAGGTGTGATTGGATTACGCCGAGTTACAACCACAAAAAAAAAAAAGAAAAAAGAAAACTGTACTAAATCGAACTACTGACTGAATGTCAGTGAATTTTTCTAACAAGAATAAAAAAGGCAGAAAAAAACGAAAACGAAAACTAACAGAATAAAACTTCTATCGAATAAGTGAATAGTAATTTATGCGCATAATATAATACACAGGCGAGTATTTACTCTCATCAGAGATGAATGGACGTCGATCATACCCGATTTAGAAAAGTGGGCCCGCGGTGTATTGCCTATTGTATGAATACGCCTTGGGCGGTTTATGCGTGGGATGTAAATCCCGCGTTACCCAAACTCCAAACTCTAAGCCAAACACTACCAGCTGTCATTCGGCAAGATCGAATTCTAATAAATAACCGGAGATCGTATCTTCGTCTGTAGGTTTATCGTGCATTGTGCGTGGGATCTCCCAGCGTTATTAAGATACCCGCGATACACTCAGGGGTTTAGGCAATAAATAATAATAAACAATCAGCGATACCGCGAAATGTCACGATCGTCATGACTTCGCGTATCTGTATAGACGCACAGTCGATTACTTTCCATGTCCAGGTATTCAGAAACCCGTTTAGCAAATCGTCCAAGTAAATCTATGCGTGTATTCTACAGGCCTCATTATTGCTCGGGAGGAAACGGGTCCTTTACCTCATCGTGAATTTTATTATCATCATTTCACTTCTCCTCCCTTTTTTCTTTTTCTTTTTCTTCTTCTTAACCGTCGCGGTAATGGTGTACGGAACAGGGAATGAAAATACCGGACATATATCACGATTCTGATTCTTTTACTCGCGCTTAATCATGTAAGTATATATGTACGATTTTGACGCGTGGGATACGCGCTTGTATATTAATTACGAAAAAATATTGTGACTTTTTAGTTATTTTTTACCCTATTCTTTACGGCTCATGACAGATATTACAGCCGCGCTTATAGGTATACCTGGCTTTTACGAGGCTATATATATATCGCCAAATTAAGTACAGGGTATAAATAACTCCCACGCATACAAGCATATGTATATATCTAATAAATATACAAATACAAGATCAGATCGGAGTTTCAGATTCTAAGATCCCCAGAATCCAACATTTTTTCTCACCTGAGAATTTGGAAAAATTGATCTTGGTTAAAGTGACGAAAAATATTGTCTCATACTTGCCATTTTAAAGGCCAATAAATATGTATGCTTGTCAGTCGCAGATTCCTCGGCGTGTTGCTGCAGGGGTGCCGTTGGTGTAGTAGGGTAGCACTTAGCCGGCTCCTGCAGGCTTCTCGTTTCGGGTTTTTTGCTTTTATTGAATTATTATGCAAAGTAGCAATTAACCTCTCTATTCGGTAATGGGTCTATTCAAGCCGCGGCATAAAACATCGATGACGAATATTTCGCGTTATATGGTGATGAGCGTGAATTATGATTATTAAAGGGCAAGCCGGGGGAGGGAAGGGGCGAAATTTCAACCGATATTATTTCCTTCCACCTGTACGAGATGCGAATTCGCAAAATTTCATCCATGAAAAAATATTCCACAATTCATTCATATCCACCGATGTAGAAAATTTGGAGAAAAAAATCTCCTCCGCCACTCGTCACGCCTCGACAAATATAAGGACAAGTTTTCGAAACGATAGAATGGATCTCGACTAATACTAAGGACGTAAGTAGGAACGAAATGTTTATCCTCGTATCTCTGTACTTTAATATACATATGGTAATGCTAGAAAGGGGATAGACACTCTCCTTCATTCGCCACTCGCGGGGAATCTGATGTCTGACATTATACGCGATATTAAGTATCCATATGCCGTAATAACGCACCTCGACGCCGATACAGGAGAGAGATAGGATCTCTCTGTGCCTCGTAACTATTTTCCCGTGATCGATTCCGAATCGGTTATTTCAACGCTAGCATGTAATATCCACATCCGAACGTCTCGCCTAGTGTATTCCCTAGCCTCGTAGCATCTACTAGTCGCGGAAAGTTTTCATTCCAATTATTCCTCCGGGGTATTTCGTAAATATTTTAAAGGTCAATTTCGCCTCGGACCTCACTCTCCTCACCTCGGACCTCACTTCGATTTTCTTTTTGGAACATGTTTTATCAAATATCTCGCGAACCGTGCATCGTACGACAAAAATTGTACAGATCATTTTCGTAGGTAATAACATTCTCTACAACTTTTATCTCAATTTTTTTCCTGTGTAGTGGACGATTTCTCATTTACAGCCCGGCAAACTTTTCCATACATGGTTAGTACCGAGTATACAGTTGAGAGTAAAAATTGAAAAGTTTGTCGCGCTTTAAATCGAAAACTATGCATTATACGGGAAAAAGTTTGGAATAAAAGTTGTAGAGAATGTTATTATCTACGGAAATGATACCTGCTATTTTTGTCGTACGATGCACGGTTCACGAGATATTTGATAAAACATGAACCCACCTTTTTGCTCCGGCTCTTAGACTATCGGCTGTGGAAGTAAGTGGGACGTGGAGAAGCGAGGATACAATGTCTCGTTAATATTCAGAGTGTCTCGATATATCAGACTAATCAAATCACCTCGAAGGTGCAGGGAACGGGTTGGGAGTGGATCCAGGTTGACGGGTTGTCTCCGAGGCCGAAGCACGCGGAATTACACGCGGAATAATCTCTCCCGCATCTCATTACCAGGAGCGACTGGGTCATTTTTATGTACATATTAATCATTCTGTTTTTCCAGCTCCTTTCGAGTTCGCGCAATTGTACAAACTCGAAGAGTCTGGATGGCAGATCGGAGATTAGGCCGAGAATTGACTTATCTCCACGCCGGGGATCTTAACTCGGTTTGTAAATACAGCAACGAGACGCGATATGGGGAAGAGGAGATGAGGCAAAGATCCAGGCATTTGGTGCGGAGAAGAAGCGCAATAAATTGAATCTAACGAGCCTTTATTGGAGAAATGACGTGACTGCAATCAGGGCGAAGTCAGTCCCAGCTCCTTCGTCTTTCGGGCCAGGTCCTTGAACCTGGAGTTTTCAGCTCGTTAAATGATCGGATGTAAATTTGATCGAACCCATAAATTTACTCCGCGTACTGTTATCCCAGGTGCAGAATTCCGGAAACACACGTAGCGCGGTTAGAAAAATACACGAGCTCGTGGAATCCCTCATTCCAGCGTCACCGATGCTGCTTCGATCGCTGGGAATCGCTCGAATTCGAGATTGAGGTAAAGGCGGCCGGGGCGTCCCGACCATAACCGTTTCCACGGCGACGATCTCCTCGCCTCATAGTATCCCGTTACTCCTAAGAAACTTGGAACTTGAAGTTTAGAAACTTCGGTTTAGAAATTCGAGCCGGAAACTTCCGGTCCTTCTGACGCTCTGATACAAGCATACGAGTCTCGTTGTTCCGTAGCTTCCCTAATTCTTGGTCTTTGATATTTTCGCGGCAGGACGCTCCCCCGCTTTGAATAAGGGCGGCAAAAATCGCGGGGGATAATGGGGTAGAGAATAATTCACACGCGTGTGTATATAATATAAGGGAAAGAAGAGTTTCTCACCGGGAAAACAGGAGCGGCGAGAACTCGTTGAGCGATTCCTGGAGGATGAATAGCGGCGCGATTTCCCATCGGAATCGTGCGCCCTGTATGTGTGTAGAAATTCCCTGTTGAAATAGCCGGGCTAGAAACGGCACGGGCAAAACTTGTGCCCAGAGTCAAGTGCACTTTAAAGTTAATTTCAACCACCGAAAGCTCGAGGGCGAGGTATACGGATTCCTGCCGCCGCAAGCTCGTTGTAATTCCAGCCTGCCTCGGTATATTTCTACAGCGAATTATCGGTTCACTGAACCTTTTTCTTCTCCGCTATATCACGTGATATTCTGTAAAAACGTGGCGCACAACCAAACCCGGGGTTGATTTATGCAGCGGAAATTCCATCCTTCGGTTTCCTAAAAAATCCCTATATTTACTTTTTTCTCAACATTGGAGCAAAAGAAGTACGTTCGTAATACAATCTTCTACTGAAACGATTTTCTTCATGGAACATGTTCAGGGCTGTCCCCTGGATGTAAGTTCAAGCTGCGTCAGCCGCCATCTTGGAAAACACGTTTTATCAAATATCTCGTGAACCGTGAATCGCACGACAAAAATAGTATAGATCATTTTCGTAGATAATAACATTCTCTACAACTTTTGTTTCAAACTTTTTTCTGTATAATGCATAGTTTTTGATTTGAAGCTCGACAAACTTTTCAATTTTTACTCTCTCACCAACCTATACTCAGTACTAACGATGTATGGAAAAGTTTGCCGGGCTGTAAATGAAAAATCGTCCACTATACAGGAAAAAGTTTGAGATAAAAGTTGTAGATAATGTTATTATCTGCGAAAATGATTTGTACTATTTTTCTCGTGCGATGGACGGTTCACGAGATATTTGATAAAACATGTTCCAAAAAGAAGATTGCAGAAAAAAAACGAATACCCAGTTCCCATCTCCCCGGGTCGAATCCCAGTTTCTTCTTCTCGGCAATGAGTCCCTGCCTAATATATATGATGATAGTATAAAAATTTCACAAATTTCAACTAAAACAAATTGAAATATATTTTATAAAATAAATAAAGTATTTCTTGTCACTGAACATAAGTGGTACATAGTTTTTATTGTTTTAAATTGATTTGTCAACTTTTTACAAGTATGATACTTAGAATGAAAATCAAAGAACAAAAAATACTGGATCAAAAAGGATCAAATCGACCAATAGCGTAAGTTTTAATATTATAATATGTCTTGTTCATTGTCGTTGTGGGTTTCAGCTCGTATCTTATCTTTTCTCCGCATATCAGTCAGCGAACATTGCTCGTTTGAATTCGGTTCGGAATTTTTCTGTCACAGCTTCTAAATTATTGAATTACACACATCATTCAATATGTACGTTTTCGAAAATTATAAACCACATATTATTATTTAAGAATAAAGGTAATTATTTGAAAGTGGAATTCACAATACAAGAAATTTTTTTTTTCGTTTCAAAATCTACATGGAAGATAGTATGAATGGAAACAATTTTTTTTATTTTTTTATATCACCAAACAAGTAATGTAGGAAGCTGTAGGACGAAATAAATTCATTTTTAGAGATAACAAAATAATTAAACGACTAAAATTGATTTGGTTTTTGACCGGAGGTTATCAATGCAGATTCAGATTCCTTGTTGCTACATGAAATGCCCCCAACAGTTACAATTTAACGTACATTCAGATTTTCATTGTTTTCTACAACTCTGAAGATAACGTACTTTCATTTACATTATGTACTTCGTTTGTTATGTAATTTTTTAATTTTTTTTTCCTTTAAAATTTGCTAATAAACCTGGCGTTGCTATGACAAAACCTATCGGGATTGTTTACCTAACCCCCCATATAAATAATATATTTTTTCATATATTGCAAAAAATATACACCTGAATATATCCTCAAAACATACAAACATATTATATGTTGAAAATATATTCATACTTATACATAATTTCGGCAACATATAATGCCACCTGTTCTCATATATCCTTGAATATATTTTTTCCATATACAGTTTTTTATCGAAATTGGCGAACGCAGTTCCATTATCAATACGAATAGTGGCAAGTCATGAGACGATTGCGAAACTTTTACGACTTGCATAAGTTCGAGGTCGACCTGTCGCCTGGGTATAAAAAGCCAAAAACCAACCCCGGGGCTCAGTATTCGAGTTGATTCGCCAAGCAGCTAACTCCGCAGCTTTCATAAATTTCGCAAAAAATAAAAAATAAAAAATACGGATTTCTTCGGTGAGTATCAAAAGTCGGATTTGTGTCTTTTTCCATATCCGTATTTTTTTGCATAAAATTGTCTCGATTCTTAGAATTCGCTATGGGAAAACTCACGAAGTACGTCATTGTCGCTCTTCTCGGCGTTGCCGTTTTGTTGGAATTCATGGGAACCGTCGACGCTGGTCAATGCTATCAATATGGAGAACCGGTCAGTAGAAGCATAAGTTTGAGTAACGGAAAATCTTAATCGCGGGTTGAAAAGTTTCCCAAAAATAATAGTGATCATTTTTTTTCCATACAAATTTCAGACAATAGAATATCACCATTCGACGATATTTTGCAAAGCCTATACGATATTTAACTAATAGTTTTGATGATTTCACTAGAGATAATTTCAATGCTAATTTCAAGAGTGATTTCACCGGTAATTTTGCATGCTGCCTATATATCGTGTATATGCAGAAGAAAAGATTTTCCAATCCAGTCAACCCTCCATCGAATCTGACAGATCGGATGTACATTAGAATTCTGTGAATTGAAAACTTTGAATTTTTAACTGTGATTTTGTCTCCTGCTGCGATTCTAGTGGCTGAAATTCGGGTGGAAAAATAATCCCCCGAATACCACCCGAGCTTCAAAATTAGTCGAGTATTTCCCTCACGGCTCCCTGCAGTCAAACGGAGTCGTCGAGTTTTTCGGGAACATTTTGCAACCCGAACAACTTGACGCCTTCATTTCTTTGTAACGAACCTGTCGGGAAATACCCGATAATTTTGAAGCTCCAACGGTATTACATGTGAAAACTTTGCTCGGAGCTTGAGATTTGGACGACGATCGAATGAATAACGTCCATCGTTTTCGTTTTCAGTGCCCGGATTCCAAACCATGCTGTAAGAACCTTGAGTGTATTCAGAGACCGGGGCTATTTTCTATATGCGGAGTCCGTCCGCGAGGCTTGCTCGGATAAATCGGCTAGTATTCTAATAATTATTGTGAAAACTGTAATGACCGATTAAACGAACGATATAAGAAACAACTTCCAATGTCTGATTCCCCTTTCAATTCCCGCCTTGTTCCTCGAGTCGACGAAAAAATCTGTCCCCGTCCGGGGCGAGAATGCACGAGGAAAACTAACGGCGAGACTTTCGAGAATAAGGCAAGAAATTTTGAGAGAGAGGAGAGACCGGGGTGGCAAGAGTAATATTATTGTTGAGAGGTAAAGATAACAGTGCCAGAACGCATATGTTACCGTAGCTGTAGCCCAGGATCTACTCTCCGACTCGAAACGCCATAAGTGCCCACGCCGAGGCAAAACTGCTCCGGCTATATGGGCCATGGAATATGGGATACGGGATGTGGCGACGGGTGCAGGGCAACTTTGTGTCGGCGTTGAAACTGGCTCGTGAACTCGTGGGGATATGGGACTGAGTTATATCATCCAAAGGTTGAAAAGTATGGATAAAGAAAGGGCTGCACGTACAGCGGCGTGGGGAATGAGGCGATGAAAACTGCGGCTGCGTTTTAGTGTCCATTAAATGAGCCATTAGATATTTCCGAGGCTTGAAAAACAGCCGCTCTCTCTCTCTCTCTCTCTCTCCCATACTTCACTCCTTGTATTATTATTTTTCTTATTCCTTTCGATCCGCGGTTTGATGTCTATACACGGTTTAAGCCCGCGTTGTCGCGTGGGAAAACGCGATCAAGAATAACATAAACTTTACGTTCTGTCACTCGCGTTCTGGCGTCCCCGCGCATGCATGGATGATCGTATGAGTGGAGTTCGTCCACGGAATTATAGTCGTGGGTGGAAAGGACCGTTTCATTTCCACTTTACGAGCGAAATTCGTCGGTCATTTTGCAACAGGGCGAAAGAGAGGAGGGAACTTTCGACTTTTCATTGCTAAGATATCATTGCTGCCCGTTTCTACGACGCGCAGTTAATTCCATCGCGTCAAAACGAGCGAACTACGATGTATCAAACCCCGCGGCCTCGACGCGAGATCCGACGCCGACGATAATTCAAGGGTATAAAAAACGGATAATTAACCGTCCAATAACTCACTGTCTCACCGACGTACGTTTCGACAAAGTCAAGCTGCCACGGGAACACCGCCTCTCGACTCTCCCCATCGAGCTGTCGTATTTGTTATCGCTACGAGATACCGATCTTCGTTGTATACGCCGGAAAGCCCATATGCGAGAACACATGTCCTCAGGTGTTAACGAATCGGGAGAAAAATAACAACCGGCAATTCGGAAAATGAAGAAATAGGCCAGTAAAAATAGAATTTAACTTTGCACTAAATTGCCGATCCAATTGTTTTTTTTTTTACAAGGTTCAGGACCACTTACTGAGTAGAAAATCACAAAATGCTGACAGATTTCGGTGGAGCTTCAGGCGCCATCTTGAAAAAAAGTTTTTGGCCGATATCGCGGAAACTATGCACTTCAAGGCAAAAGTCATAGAGACCATTATTGTAGAGACTAAAATTTCGCATCTTTTGTTTCCCATAAACTATTTTGTAAAACTTACCGTTTACGATTTATGGCTCATTTAATGAACAGGTTTTATTGATTAATCCAATATTATAAAAGTTATCGGCCGAGATAGAAAAACCTGTTCATTAAATGAGCCATAAATCGTAAACGGTAAGTTTTACAAAAAAGTTTATGGAAAACAAAAGATGCGAAATTCAATTTTCTACAATAATAGTCTATATGGCTTTTGCCCTAAAGTGCATAGTTGCCGAGATATCGGCCAAAAACTTTTTTTCAAGATGGTGCCTGAAGCTCCACCGGAATCTGTCAGCATTTTGTGATTTTATACTCAGTAAGTGGTTCTAAACCTTATAAAAAAAAAAAAATTGGATCGGCAATTTAGTGCAAAGTTGACCAAAAAAAACGTCTATTTTTACTGGCCTAAAAACCGCGCGGTCAATCACGGAGCTACATTTCTTCGTAGTCGATTTTTAATTTTTATTTCTTTGCATATAAGGGGCGGTATAATTTATCCGGGGATATAATCTGGCCGTATTAACCGTCCTTGAACGGGGCGAACGAATGAAACGACTCGAGTTCCTCCCTGAGTGAGTCTCTCCCTAGCAGACCTGCATAATTTAACCCTAATTAAGTAACAGGATCACATGAGCCCTCTCTGCACCCATTCCTCGATAACTAATCGTTTAAGCCAACCTTTAGCCGCAAAAACAAAGGGCGTTTCTCACCTGACAAAACCCCGCTTCAGGTTCGAGTTTCTTATTGACGGGATTCGAATACAGTCCTACATACTAATTCCGTTGTAAATCTTTCCGTGGATGCGAGTACCGATGGATTACCGATTTGGCCATCGGAGCTAGGTCGAAGTTTTCTTGTTTTCAGACGATTTTGAACCCTCGAAAAGCCGCAATCTTAGAGTATGAAAATCCCGAGAGTCTAGAGCTTCGAGAATGAAAAATTTCGATTCGAAACTATTGCGGAAGAAGAGAGAGAGAGGGAGGGTTGAGTAAATAAAAATGAAAAGCTCGTGTTTATTTTCTCATTTTTCACTCTCTCTCTCTCTCTCTCTCTCTGTGTCTCTATTTTTTGAATAAATATTTAAACAATGAAGAGTAACACACAACAACAGACACCTGAATAATAATATTATTGCGTCGTTTAATAGCGAGTAGATTGAGTTTCATACAAGTACAAACAATTCCGCTGGGCGATGATATTACACCCGGCCGAACCAAACCTTTGTTTTCATTCCAATTAAAAGTTAGCTACCTACCCACCCGCGACGTAAAGCCGCATTTATAATCCTGCCTCCGCCCTTCAACGACTATCGGGGTTATGGAAGGTACAAAAGTATTAATTTACGACTAACTATACGTGTACAGCTACAGCTAGAAGCTACAACAACGCGGCCCACGTCTAAGTATTTGAAAACAAAAATCAAAATAAAGTAAAGGAGAAAAAAAATGACATTTTGATGGGGGGGAATGGGAAGAAGAAACGCTGAGGTATATCGTCGGACTGGACTCTTAATTTACAGAGTTGATCACGACTGAATTACGAATGACGGTATATAAATCTGGTATTGGAGTAAAGAATAAGAAACGATTTTCAGAATCGAACTAACCTAGGCAGTCAGGATTGAGGCCAGCATTGCGGATGCATTATTCATCGGCAATAGTCCTGGGGACCCAGCGGGTATCTAGCAGCTGGTAAATGTGCCTTATATACTGGTTCGACTGTGCCAAATATCTCGCGTCACAGTTTCGCAGTTGGATGTCCGAGGGATGGATTGAAGAGAGAAAGAAAAACAAAAAAAAAAAAGGAAGATTCGAGGGGTTGAAAATCCCTCTCTCTCTCTCTCTCTCTGGATATCGGCGATCATTATTTCCCGTACCTCCATCATAATCTTCTTTCTCTTCTCTTCTCGATTTCGATTTATGAATCCCAACGCAACATCCCCGCGATGCAATCGTTGACGAAGTTCGCCCCGACGGCGTATGTGCAGTTCGAGTAATAAGCTCGAGTTTCCGGTCCGTCTTTCAGGGCGTATAACCTACGTTAGGGTACTAAAACCGTCTTGAGTTGGAAACTATTTGAAATTCACTGCCTCCCCCGAGTAGGTACTTTTCACGTGTGCCTTCGCCTCCTTCCCTCGCACTTATCTGGCACACCAGTCCGCCACGTTGTCTCGGCGGCCAGGAGAGCGCGAAACGATTTCGCCTATGCAGATCCCGGCGTAGCTATTTCATAGTCGGGGCAATTCGGGCCGCGATTTTTGCCTCAATTTTTCAAGACCGAAATAAAAAGAAAACGGGAATAATAAATTATTCCAAGGTACTTATTATATCTCTCGCCGTACGTATATGCGGGGCGAGAATTACGATCGACTATTAATTGGCAGACGGCGCAGCTCGAGGTACCTGGTGAAATTTTAACACAGTGTATTCTCCTCGCCTAATGACTCGGTTGACATAGTTCGAGTTTACGACGTACGATCACTCATTCCCGAGTGGATAAACCGAAATTACACCGGGCACACGGGGCGGGTTATTATATCCGGCTATCTAATCTGAGATGTGTTATTCGTCGGAATTACGGAGGGAGGGGATCGTAAGGGGGTTGTAAATAATGAGAAGACCTCGCGGAGTTTAGAATTCTAATTTCAATTCGAAAGGGTATTTCAATTCGATAGAATTAGTCAAATCTGAAGAATCTATAGTCTGTCATCGAATTGGAATGGAAGGTCGGATCTTATTCTAGTATTTGGTTCATCCGCCATGCCTATCGATGAATATTTCGAGTAAAACGACACGCGACTTTTCTTGGCATCGTCTAATCAAGTCGACAAGGTCAGTAAGTAGTGCGATACGAATGCCGCAGTTACCTAACGAAATTGTCGAACGCCGTTCCATTATCAAGACACATAAGGTACTCGCGGGTAATAAGGCCTAGCTAAGGAATATTTTGAATAAAATGAAAAATATTTAAACGGAATATTAAATTTTTATTCTAATCTTTTCTTTTATACATTTTTTACAAAATGTCATTCAAAAACAATAACTTTTACCATAAACAAACACAAAATGAAACATTTTAAAAAACCTTACAAATAGGCCTTATTATACTATGGTGGTGTAATAAGGCCTGTGGCTTTAACATACTTAAATACCTCAATTAAACCTAATATGATTAGTATTTTGAGATCATAATCGTCTTGATGACTTCTCTTTGAGTTATCTAACTAAAGAGCTTTGCTTAGCAACACTCAATATTGTAGATATCATCTTCGGTTAAACCAAGACAAGCTTCATGATACCTTTTGCCGCATTTAATGCATTGTCTCACATCAGCTACTTCATCCTCTTCACAGCCGTAACAATACCAGTTTCCTGGTCTTTTCAAGCGAGCACTGGTTATTTTGGTAATAGATTTCTTCACCGGTGGAATATCTTTCTGTTTAGGGGTTATGATTTTCTTGGTTTTTTTTTTTTTTTCTTCATCTTCGGGCTTATGAAACAGATCTTTCGTAACTGGGGTACCTCTGTAATTAATAGCTTTCTTTCTAATTTTCGTTGTTTTTTCCGCAGATTTAACTGGAGAGGGCATTGGTCCAGTAAATGAAGATCTTCTTAACTTAGTTGTAGACAAATTGTGTCCACGATCATTTGGAATCAGACTATGAACCGTAACAGTACTTTCAATCGGTCCAATGGAAGTCTGCTCAGTTTCTTTTCGAGTCATTGAGTTTGGAGATCCAACATGCTGTGAGTTATCTTTCTCAATATCATCAAGTGCAAGACTCACTGGTGCTTCTGTCAACGTAGAAGGGCCAAACGCAGCTTCCGGAATAGCGTTAGGATCTAAAGGATGTAAACCAGTAGCTTTGAAGCCACTAGTAATATTACTGAGAGTCATACAACTTGACCAAACTTTGGAAAGAATAGTATTAAATCGAGCTTTAGTCAGTTTCTTATCAGGGTTTTGTTCTGAGAATAACAAAACTTCCTTATCCCAGTGATGTTCAAATGAACGGTAAACTGCTTTGTCAAGTGGCTGAAGTTCATGAGTAGTGTTCGATGGTAAACAGTATAAATATATGTCCAATGAATCGGCCAAATCAACAATGGACAAGTCTAAATGACAAGCTGCTCCATCAAATATCAACAGACATTTTCCAGCACTTTTGTACTTGGCTAGATGTTTTAAGAACTTCTGAAAAAGTTCGTTGGTCATATATCCTTTGGCAGATTTTTCTACCAACGTCCCAGATGGTAAATTATCGTATAGTTCTGACTTTAATCGTTTGCCTTTGAATATAACCATTGGCGGTATGGCAGTACCTATGGCATTTACACATCCCGCGATGGTCACACTTTCAGCATGCTCCGACGATTTTAAGTGGACTCTTTTAGCTCCTTTTTGAGCTAAAACTTTCTGTTGGCGATGGATTGTTAAACGACACCCTTTTTCATCCATATTATAAATTCGCTCGGGACGATATGTTACATCCAATTCATCGTAGATCTTCTTTATTTTTTCAAAATGATCACTAACAATAAATTTATTCAATTTTTGCGCTCTGGCCGGGTTCATAAATTGAGCTTTTCTTTGTGAAAGTTCAGGATTTCTTTTCATGAATGCCTTGAACCAATCTTTACCGGCAAGTCTTGTATTATTATTAAAATTATTTTTGATCTTGTTCTCTTCACATGATTTATACACCAAACGCCGAAGTATCAGAGGTGTTATGGGTAAACCTATTTCAGCAAACCTGGTTATTCGTTTTACAAGCTCAGCTTCCTGGTCATTACTCAATAAAGTTTTCCGACCAAGAGTTTTTTTCAAATTGCCACTCTTAATGTGGTTTCGAATTGTTCTCCTAGGAACTCCATACCTCGTTGCAGCTTCATATGAACTCAAAATTCCTCTCTCCACTGCCCTGACAGCCGATACTAAATTATTTTCCGACCATAATGCTCGTTTAGGCGGCATCGAGATCCTGGAGAAAAAAATTGTCAAAGTATTATCGTCATTATGAATAAAATTATAATTAATAATTGATAATATATATGTGATTTAGTCATTTATATTATTTAATGTATGAAAGTCAAATAAAATACATGATAAAATCAACTAGTTTTCAATATCACAGTAAGAGGGGGTAATAAGGCCTAAGTCTGATCTTGGTAGGCCTTTATAACCTCTAACCACAAACATTACAATGTATTTAAAAATAAATATTTGGACCATGATATTTTTCCTAATCTATTTACAGGATTAAAAGAGATATATAAATAGTGATAACAAACACAACTTTTAATAACTAAGTGTGGTACTATTGAAAATACTTACAATTTACGTAGGCCTGTTTTTATTATTTTTATTGCACGAGTGCGTCATACGATGGAAAATGTAACATTGATGACAAGAAACGCAGGGACAAGACTTTGCACGCATGTAGTGACATCTTTATGCATTATACTGAAATAATTATAAGTTTGAAAAACAACGGTTACATTTAAATATTATTTTTGTCAATTAGGCCTTATTACCCAACAGGCCTTATTACCCGCGGGTACCTTAGTTGCAAGTCATGAAAGATAGCAAAATTTTTACAACTTGCATAAGTTCGAGGTCGCCTGGGTATAAAAAGCCAAAAACAAACCCCGGGGCTCAGTATTCGAGTTGATTCGCCAAGCAGCTAACTCCGCAGCTTTCATAAATTCCGCGAAAAATAAAAAGAAAGGATTTCTTCGGTGAGTATCAAAAGTCGGATTTGTGTTTTTTTCCATATCCGTATTTTTTTGCATAAAACTTTCTCGATTCTTAGAATTCGCTATGGGAAAACTCACGAAGCACGTCTTTGTCGCTCTGCTCGTCGTTGCCGTTTTGTTGGAATTCATGGGAACCGTCGACGCTGGTCGTTGCCAACCGTCAGGAGGATCGGTCAGTACAAGCATAAGTTTGAGTAACGAAAAATTTCAATCGCGAGTTGAAAAGTTTCACAAAAATAATAGTGATCATTTTTTTTTTCCATCCAAATTTCAGACAATAGAATTTCACCATTCGACGTTATTTTGCAAAGCCTACACGATATTTTACTGATAGTTTTGATGATTTCACTAGAGATAATTTCAACGCTAATTTCAAGATTGATTTCACCGGTAATTTTGCATGCTGTCTGCATGTATATGCAGAACGAAAGATTTTCCAATCCAGTCAACCCTCCATCGAATCTGACAGATCGAATGTACATTATAATCCTGTGAATTGAAAACTTTGAATTTTTACCCGTGATTTTGTCTCGTGCTGCGATTCTAGTGGCTGAAATTTGGGTGGAAAAATAATCCGCCGAATAGCACCCGAGCTTTAAAATTAGTCGAGTATTTCCCTCAAGGCTCTCTGCAGTCAAACGGAGTCGTCAAGTTTTTCGGAAACATTTTCTAACCTGAACAACTTGACGCCTTTATTTGTTTGTAACGAACCTGTCGGGAAATACCCGATAATTTTGAAGCTCCGATGGTATTACATGTGAAAACTTTCCTCGGAGCTTGAGATTTGGACGACGATCGAAAGAATAACGTCCAACGTTTTTTTGTTTTTTCCAGTGCACTCTTGGACAAAAATGCTGTGAAGGGCTTAAGTGTGAAAGGGTATTGAGGCACGTGCGAAAGTGCAAGCCATAAATACCCAAGAAGTAATAAATCGAACGGTCCTCCAATAATTATTGTGAAAACTGTAATGACCGATTAAACGAACGATATAAGAAATAACTTCCAATGTCTGATCCTCGTTTCGATTCCCGCCTCGTTCCTCGAGTCGACGAAGACTCTGCATTCGAATAGTTGCCATGATCAAACCATGCGCTTAACAACTCGGACTGTATCGATCGGATCGAGATCAATAGGGGATTGAATCAACCGTCTTGAGTTGAAATGTTTTTTTGAAGAAACAAAAGTTTCCAAATCCCACCAATCATTTTAAACGTATCTAAAAAATTGGAAATCGTCTCCCATAGCATACCGCCTAGTCCGGGCAGATTCCCAGTCGACAAAACGCGTTTGATAGAGATACGTCTACCCTTATAGGAACCGGCGGATCCTCTTACGGCGAGGTGTAACAAGGCGCAGCTAACAAACCATGTACTACTATTTCAAGGCAGTAAATTTTTACGATTTATTTATTTCGTCTCTGTGCACTTCGCCGGCATACCTACGTGGTATTCCGCCTTATTCCCTTTCTAACGACCGGACCTGCGACGGGTGGATCTTCTCCTTCAACGATCGTAACTCTGCAGTCTCCGAGAAATAAGCGGATGAATGAGTTTTCGGAAACTAACAAAAGTGAAAAACTGTTTCTTCTCCACTGTAATGCTCTTCGGAAATATTCATCCCGACGCGAGTTTTCGAATCGAACATTCACACAGATTGAAATTTCAAAGACCCATCTCCGCGTCGAATTCCAGGAATCAAACCCCGGAGTTTCATCGCGTCTGATTCTCCTTACATTCGGATGCCGAGGACCGGTCAGCCCTTTCATTCGACTTAGAATTTCGGACACAGAACAGAACCCGAATGTTTACGGGAGCAGAAACATCGACTGCAGTCTTGGCGCCTGGTAGGATAAACGAAAGACTGACGATACTTTGAGACTGTGTGAATAATCTAGAGTCCAAATTATAATCCATTCACAGTTGACATAAATTTGAGTTCCTTAATCCGAAGGATAGAGTAGATTTTTGTCTCTCGAAGGATGCGCGGCTTTGTCAACTGTTACAAAGCGTTTGAAAGGAACAATATTCGGCCCCCGAAAGCCCGTCTGGAAACTCGAATGATTCGAGAAATTTTACGAGGGCGAAAGTTCAATCGGCGACAACGGGGACCACGGGAATGAAGCGAGGAAGTAACCGGGGGGCCGATCTTGACTGCAGCTATTAATTTGCATATTATTATCCTCGTAGGCGGCGAGAGAGTCACGGCCAGTTATACGGCCATAACGACGAGTCGAGGAGAGCTGTAAGGCTAAAGAGTCGCGAGAATATATCTGGTTAAAGTTTTCCGAGCAAACCCGAGAGTTCCGCGAACTTTGCCTCATCCTCTATTCAAAACCTACTCCCCCCGACCGAACTGCATTGTTCCCCGAACGTCCGGGGCCAATAAATCGTCGTTAAAGTCGATCTATCTATAAGATTTTCGGAGGGGTTTGAGGAGGGGCGGCGGATAATACGCCAAGTAGAATTTCGCTCGCTTTTCGAATTTCCCCAACATCGCCGTTTTTCCCGACAGTCTAGGCCCGAATTTCGCCCAATCACGGGACCCAGTTGCCGAGGCGGCCGGAGGCGGAAAGCAGGACGAACCGGTCCGGGATCTGAATTACTTATCAGAACCCCGACGCCTCAGCTGGGTCGTTGGCTGAGCCAAGGGACGCCACATTTTTACAACATCTTTGCACAGAGAGGCGTGCCCGTCAATTATTACCAAGCAGGCCTCTGCTGTCTCGCTTTTTTCGCCTTTTTCCCACCTCTTCCCGCTCCCGTCTCATCTCTCCCTGTCCAGAGTGCTCGACTCCTCGCAGAGGGCCGAGATAAAAGACCCACCGTCGAATAACTGATCGCGACTGGCGAGCACCCTTCGTTCGTTGGTCGATACCTGAAAAAACAGCGCTCGCACTCGTCCAGAATTTCATCCCACGTCCCGGAGATAGAGAGAGAGAGAGAGAGAGAGAGGTGAATTATTAATTAGAAGAGATACCCGAGGCCGTAGGATAAGCGCGTGTGACATCGAGTGCATTCCGTATCCCACCGCTGTCACCATTCGATGTTTTCGCCTAAAGATACGTATTCCGTTTGAGGAACGCTCGCGGGTTAAAGATTATCGCTGTACGTCGTAGAGGCGGGAGTTTAGGGGTTAAACTCGCGAGTCAAAACGCGTGTGTAAGCGCCTTCGTCTCGGTGGCGAAGATCAAGAAGGCGGTGACGCTGCGGGCGGTTGTAGAACGGCAAAGGACCAACTTACGAGTTACAGACGAGGTGAACACATCTCGAGAAGCGCTACTTGCAAAGTGGTGGCGGTTTCACGCGTGGAGAGGCTCGAGCAGTCGTTAACCAGGAGTTACCGCTGGAGAGACACAGACAGTGAGTCGGAGGGAGATAAAACCGGATCCGATGTCTGCATGGGGGTAGAAATTTTTTGACTAAAATCGGAGGAGGGAAAATAAAATAAATGAAAATAAATAGAAAGAGGATAATCGATCCTCACGTCGTATATTACATAATGGGTACCAGAACGTTATTAATCGTTGGCGTGGCGATATCTATATTTACAAGCGGGGGAATTTACGGCCTGGCAAGTGCCACCGGCGGCAACGACTCCCCTACGCTAAAAGAATTATGGGAACTGATCTGAAAGAGGGAGAGAGAGAGGGCCGGGACAAGGGACACTGAACAACGGGTATTGTCCGATACAGGGCAGGTCGCACGCCTACGCAACGCCCAGGGTCTACGGGACACGGCATTGACCCGATGAAACGGAGGTGAAGAAATACGTCGAACTGAATGACGGAGAGGCCCGCGACTCTCTTCATCGCGCCGCGTGTAGCTAGGGAGAATAAATAGAGTAAAGAAAAGGAGGAATAAGGAAACGGGGGGGATGGGAAGGGGAAGAAAAAGCATCAGCTAAGGACTAGGAAGATAAATAAAATTGCTTCCGATAAAGATACTCTGCAGGGGATCCCTCGGCCCTTGGCTTGGTTGCGTGTGTGCCAGACACTACCCCCAAGGCATGATATCGCGGTATCAATTCCGAGGGAAAAGGTTAGGCTAACCATAAGTCAAATTACCTCCCCGTTCCGAGCCCCGGATACATCGGGGGTTGATAGTTTCATCGTGAGGCAGTATGCTAGTTAAATTTCCTACGGATTTATAGATCCTTTGCGTCCCTCCTCGACTCCTTGCCTAGACTTATTTCAAGCGTACCTCAGCCACTAAACTGGACAGTAGGAGCAGGTATATACTTACTCGGTTTTACAAGCCTGTCCTGATTAACGCAACCAGAATTAACATGTAAGTATATTCGTCCGGTGATAAAAAACGGGAACCTGCCTAGCCAGCAACGACCTCGTGGTCGGAAGAAATAAGAGAAGAAAACAAGAAAAAGGTTTCGGATTTATTGCCCGAGCCCATGAAGAGGGACCAGTTTCATATCCATTCGACTCGCCGGCGCAGGTGTATGCCTGTGCTCTGTACACACGCATGCCTCACATGCTCTAATACCAGCCAGACACGTAATCAGCTTTTCGGGTAGTCGATGCACTGAGCCATCGTCAGGGGAGGCTTAAGGGCTTTCGCAATTGTAATTATTATCAAACTTGTTCGCGGGTGCGTTTCCAGACGCCAAAAATCGGCGTTACTCTTTCGAGCCGAGTCGAGTGTTTGAAAAATCGTAAGAAGAGAAGAATTGTGAATTTGTCCCCGGGGCTTGTTCAAACCGGGCGAATAAGCAACTAGGTCCGGAAAACCTGTCTCATCAGGGATTCGCTCGACGGAAGTTTCACTCATATCGGAGACGAGACGGAGAGTTCGGGCTTCCGTAAGACCCTGAATAAATTACCTACTTCAAGGTCGCCCGCGCTAATTAAGGCTTCAGAGTTTAGCTCCGTGGGCTTAGGTATGCCTTAGTTCCTACCGGGCAGAAACCCCAGGTGTTTGGATAACAGTTTCGTATCATCCAACCCAGCCTCTGTCTCCGAAGGAAAGGATTCGCGATCGGAAGTGGATGGAAAAACGTTTTTGGCCCGATATCTCGGAAACTGTGCACTTCAGGGCGAAAGTCATAAGAATTATTATTGTAGAGAATCAAATTTCCCATCTTTTGTTTCGGATAAAATTTTTTGTCAAACTCACCGTTTACGATTTATGGCTCTTCTATTTCGGCCGATAACTCTTCTGGTATTGGATTAATAGATGAAAACCTGTTCATTAAATGAGCCATAAATCGTAAACGGTAAGTTTTACAAAAAAGTTTATTGGAAACAAAAGATGCGAAATTTGATTTTCTACAATAATGGTCTATATAACTTTCGTCTTGAATCGCATAGTTTCCGAGATATCGGTCCAAAAACGTTTTTTCAATATGGCGCCTGAAGCTGCACCGGAATCTGTCAGTATTTCGCGATTTTCTGCTCAATAAAAAAATAAAATAAGATCTGTAATTTGGTGGAAAGTTAGATTCTACTTTTACTGGCCTATGAGGAAGAATAAACAGCGACGGTTTGGCTGTCCTTTCTTGAATCGTGAGATCGATTATTCCCCGGCTTCGAAGCGTGTTTAGTTGCTCAGACCAACGGCAAGCAAACTCCGATGTGTATTCAGGATTAGGGAACGATTAAGACGCCGGTTTTCCGGCCCGGTGAAATTCCGCCGTATATACAACTCCCGCAGACTTCAGCATATCGGGTCTTCCGACAAGCTATACGGAAACTGGAGGCAAAAATAGGCAGCCGAATTCACGAGGGATTCTTCGCCGATGTTATAGAAGGATCGTGTGTTATGCCAGATTCTTATTTTACTCGGAAAATAACGTCCTTCGAACCGTAGAACCGGGTCCCAGCTCCTTCCTCTTCGTCTTCTTCTCTTTCGCTTTGAATGAGAATGTATCTCGCCCGGGGCGTTCGCGTTTCTTTGCTTCTTCGCACCTGCCGACAGTACGGTTATTCCGTAGTAGTTTATTTTCCACCCTATCTCCCCCCCTTCCACCCCCTTCCCGCCTTTCAATGTTTCTTCCTTTTTCTTCGCACAAACACTGCTTCACTCCCGGGGACAAAGAAAGGCCGTTTCACAGAGCCGGGCTTTCGCGCACCCCTCGAGCGACCAGCGGCACCTTTTATTTACGATATTTTAACTGCATTTTGAAATGACCCCCGAGGCTGCCGGCTTCTTCCTACTATTCTATTCCTTATTTCATTCTCAAACTCCTCATCCTCCTCCTCCTCCTCGGCTCGTATCCCCTTCAAGGCACAGTCAACAATTACCATTTTCCAACCCGCTGCAGATCAGCCCTGACGCTCATCTCCTCTCCTCTCGTATCACTCGATCGATTGAGATTTAATGCCTGAACTGATCCCGGCTCAGCCAAACATCCGAGATATCGAAGACGAGGAATAAGAAGAAGAAGAAGAAGAGGCCCGCTTTTTTTCGGCTCAATGCCTTTGGATGGCCTCTCTTCCTTCCTTCGGCTATACCGCACCCAACTATCACCTTTGTAACGAAATCCGAAATACCAGGGCTGGTAATCGGCGCGCATACCTACACCTGTCTCGGGTATTTTTAAACTGGTCCAGGGATCCTGAGGCTGTGTAGTTATCATGGTAGTTCAAGCAGGCGACAGGGGACCGATTACGACCGGGTATATTATGTGTATAAGGCGTAAAGCCAAAGGGAATATATTTTCTCGGTAAGAATCACGTGTGATAATCGAGGGTAATGACGATCCCCGGTTTTTATTATGCGGCATTATGCCGTGAATACGTGTTTCTCCATACGGCTTGAGTCTGTTATAAACTCGAGATTCACGTCTGTCTTTACTCGCCACTTATTGTTGGACATTTTATACAGCCCGAGGACATGTAGGAGTCGGGGATTCAGGTAGATGAGCATCTAACGAGCCTAGAAAGTTCCCTTCGAGATATACGACGAGATATCTCGAGAACCGTCAACGATATCGGGATAAAGGTTCACATCAAAAGTGAAGATCGTTGAATTCGCCGTAAAAAACATTCCACACATTTTTCCCCTATCTTCATCCGTTCCGACGTATTTTTAGGCCGAAAATTTTCCCTCGTGAGAGCAAAAAAGTTGGATTTTTTTTTTCTTCAATAAACGTGATAATTATAGCAAAACTAATAAAGATAGGGGAAAATTGCGTTCTACCTTTTTCATAGGAAATTTCATCTTCTTTATTTTTTGTATTCACTTTTATATCGATATCGTCAACGGTTTCCGAGATATAATCGAAAAACTGATTACGAGTAGCCTGCCTATTTTCAAAATTGAATAAAAAACGAATTATTTGAGCCGAATTCAGTTTATTTTTTCCATTCGATAAAATTTATCGCACGTATAATTTATGTCGTTGGCTTAATGAACCAATAAAATTCGATTGTTTATTCGTTCTTCCGTTCGTCGGCTCGTTCGGTTCGGTTTAGTTTTAGCCGTTGGATACATCGAATAATCGACATCTGATCTATAGGAATTTAGATTGGTTATTCGTACGCGTATAGCTGTTTATTTGAACGGTAAATCGTCGATCTCTAACTCATATCTTGAGTTTATTTATAAAACGCGTCGATTTCACGATATGGAATAATGCGATTATTAATCCGACGAAAAAAAGGAAAAAATAGAAGGAAGAAGAATCCCAAAAATATACAACAGCAAACGAACGGAATGGGTCAACGGATTTCTACACATCGATGTATCGGAAGCTTTGCTAATTGAGTTACATTCAATTTTTCGCAGTCGGTTCATTAGCAGCTTTCCGTCCTTTTTTCTCTCCGCTTTTCTCCTTTCATTTCATTTCATTTCATTTTCCATTCGTATACGTACGAACCCTACCTACGTGCCTGCATTCAGATATTGGGAAAAAGTCCATTGCCCGTGTTGCACATTAGCCGTTATACCAAATCACCATTAATGTGGAAAGTTAATTACCGTGTAGCTAATGAAATGAACTGAATCCAGAATCCATAATCCAGAGAAATGTTCGCCATCTCCTATTCCCGTCTTTTTATTTTCTCCTCTTTTCCACGCGTCGGGAAGTTCGAGTTGTCAATCTTCAAAGCCGAGAGAAACACGACGTTTACATGTGTGTTTAGATCCAAGCCTGGTACCAAGGCGTGAAGAAGACATTCGGCAGTGGGTCTAGCATCGAGATAAAATCACGCGTATTAATCGTGGGTTAATCACGGAATAATTACACATTTATACCGGACTAAATCCGGGCAGAGTATCAGTTTAATAAATGGAGAAATAAACGAGGAGAGAAGAGGTCCAGAGGCATTGGGACAGTCTCATTTATTACCACTGGCCTCGGGAATACCGCTGCAGTTTCTCTTTTAGGAACGATCTATGCGATACCTGTCGCCTTATGTTTTTGCTTTTATTAATTACGCGGATCGTCTGTCAGCCGGTTTACAAAACTCGTAGGGGATATCGGTTACCCGATTGCAGGCAATTCATCGATACCGATATTCGCCGATAATATCGAAGTCCGATCTCTGTCACACGAATATAATCGTTACGTCGCGAAACAGCGTGAAATTTTTGTCGAAAATTCAAGTAAATGAATGAATTTAATCAAAGAGAGAGAGAAAAAATCAGAAACATCCTCGACTAACATATAACGTGTATAATTAGGTAAGAAAACCAGTTTTCTTTAAAAAACGAAAAAATAAATATATCGTGATGAAATTCTTGTGCTAATTAAGGCAATTAAATTAACCTATAGCTAAACAACGCGCGGTGTGATGTAGATTTTATACCGTCTCGTGTCCTCTATGTCTGCGTTCTCGTAGTTCCGAATAAAAATATGTATAAAGTATGAATTTTATAGGGAGCGGCGATTAGGAGCAGATTACAAGTATTAGTCGGCTCGAAACCAATTGCTAATGGTCAAACTGGTAGATACAATTAGTCGGTGAATAATATCCCCCGTATATAATATCACGGTGCCCAGATATTCTTCAAGATATATTAATGGATTACGAGACGTAACGCGATTTCCATATTCATGATCCCTGCGGTCACACGGCTCGATCCAAACATGTTAATAACGCGGTTTTATCCTCTCGTAGAAAATTCCGAAAACCAAAAAAAGTTCAAAAAATTGTCTACTTTGATCGACGACTTCGCGACGTCGTTAGGATTTTGAAATCTCCCTTTTTTTTCTGTATCCCAAAAAGTGCTGCTCGAAATGATTAATTCGAACTCTCGATTTTCGGAATCTTTTTTTTTCAATCCACCAATTTTTCTCTTTCTTTCTCTCTTTCTGTCTCTCTTTCTTTGAAAGTTTGCGAAATCCATACCGTGTAGACTTCTCGGTGAAATATGAATTTCTAAACTTATTCAACCTGCCCTTGCGAACAAGTCGACGGTTTTTACAAAGCGTCTCGTATATAGGTACCTACGTTTAACTTGTATAATAATTTCGTGGATATAATTAGCCAAGAATTTCGTGTTTTCCCATCCCTAATTAACTAATTAACTAATTAATTTTCTTCTACTATTATTATTATTATTATTATTATTACCCTAATAACGCGACCCTCGAGAAAATCTCTCTTGACTTATACGTCTCCCAGCGTGTGCATGTCTAGGTGTGTGTAGATGTGTTTGCCTAGGCTGTTGAATGAATTTTGACAAGTGACACGAATGTATCCGAGAGAGAGAGAGAGAGATAGAGAGACGTGCGTGAAAAAAAAGAAACCCTGGAAAGAAGAAGGAGGGTAAAAAAATAAAAAAATAAAAAGAAGAAGAAAAGACGACAAACGTGAAGGAAGAGAGTAAGGCACACATCGTTTTGATGGGTTAGAAGAAAGGAATGAGAGGATGTGGATGGAGTATGGGGAGTTCTCTAAGTTGGTCATAATAACAATCAGATAAAGGCGCTTATATAGGAAAGGCAATAAGATTAGGAGGCATTAGGGGATTTGAGCTTGTATAAACTTAACCCAGTATAACGAAACGAAACGAAACGATACGATACGATACGATACAAAACCGCTGAGAAACGAGATACGACTTTGGTATATCTAAACATCAATTAATCCGAGTCTCATTCAACTATACGTCTGGCATAGTCAGTCGGGGCGAGATGAGACAGACATGTTTAAACTAGCGTTTCAAACATCCAGAAAAAGAATTTATTCTAATGAAAGAAAAACTCTATTTTCTTTTCGTGTTTTTTTTTTTTTTTTTTTTTACTTTATTTTTTTCTAAAAAGGTGAATCAAAATCCACTGGTAATCGTATATCGATGAATTATGCCCGCGAGAGAAGGAGGATCTATACGCGAGATGCGAAGAAGAGAGAAAGGGAGAAGAAAGACAAAAAAAAATGAAAACTGAGGGAAACTGTATCCAGATGTATTTCAAAGTGCAGATAGGATAGGAAGAAGGTATTCTCTCCACTTTGCGGCTATATAATGATGTCTGGATCGCTCCTTTTCATGTGGGTTATACAAGGATACATCGTACGACGCTAAAGGTTAGGTAGGCACATGTATCCGGAGGATAAGGGAAATAACCAAAAAAAAGAAGAAAAAGAAAGAAAGATTTTTGTTTTAAATGATAATGAAATAAGTTTTTATCACCGCGTCATGCGAAGTGGACCGAGATTATCGGGATTTGAACGTTTTTGGAAAATTCCGAGCATCGGCGCAGCCCCGTTTCTTCCAACGAACAGCATGTACGGTTTTCATCCATTCTCCGCTCACCTCGATGATACAAAATTAGAATCCAGAAGTATATATGTACCGATGCTATGTACTCGACCGCGTGTTACCAGCTGCTGAATTTAAATGACAGATAAACATCCGATTCGCGTTAAGAACTGGCGATGAAACAGCTCTTATATACAGTGCTGTATAATATGTGGCTTCGATTGATCAATTTTTCATTCATTATTCGATCGCTTGTCTTGTCTTGTTCGATTTATTTTTCTTATAATATAATAAAATAAGTAGGAATAAAAAAGCTCGTGAGCGTAAGAAAATGAAGATTTTTGAGAGGTTTGAGGGATTTTTTTCATCGCGCAGGCATCGCTGATTGACTCTAGGTCAGACTTTTTCCTTAAAAACAAAAAAAAAAAACTTTAAACTCGTTTTTCTCAAGACTATGGTTTTTCGGTTGGTGGCCGTGATTTCTCAAGAACCACTGAACCGATCTTCATGAAATTTTAACCATATATTCTACACAGTAATAGCTTTGGTGTGTTCTACAACCAAATCAAAATTTTGATTTTTGCTATTTTTTTTGGCGGGTCAAAAACAGCGAACAAAAATGATCGAGAATGATGCCTTAAACATATGCATTTAATACAGTTTTTATTCCAATTTTCAAAGTGATTTTGGATCGGTATCCAGTTACTGTACAATATTACGATCACCCGTATACATATAGATACACAAATATACGTACCTATATACATGGCCAATTATTATTTATGAGGAATAATATTTGGACTGCCAAACTCGATTGAGTCATATACGGCTATTGATAAGCATTAGTTATTAATTTAGTTCGACTAACAGCATCGAATACAGAAGTTTCAATTAGCCAATTTATCTGTATAGTTTATATTTATAGTTTAATTAATTGAAAAAAAAAAAAAGAAAGAAAGAAAAAGAAGACAATTAATTACAGTATATTATATACAACACACACGTATATATATATATATATATAATATACATTTATAGTTACTGTACCTCGGACTGCCACTCCACTCAAAGGTTCGTTAGGCTTTCTAATTATCTGCGATCATAGCTATAAAGAGAGCCAGTTTTTTTTTTTCTTTTACATTCATTGATTTTTTTTTCATTTAATTATTTTATTATTACCACCTAATCAACCGATAAATGAGAACGCGTAGAAAAAATTCTGGGAGAGAAGGGATCAAAATACGGAAATAAATAGAGAAATTCTGTGATTTTTTTTTTTTTTTGCGGGTCGGAGGGAGCTGTACAAATATTTGATAAAAAAAAAAATATTTATACAGAAAATATGAATTTATATATGAATTTATTTTTTTGATTTTTTTTTCGAAATTATTGCGGGAGTCCGGATCGCGAGACTCGCGGGATACAGTCTGGTTTATTTTGTTCGCTGCGGTTATTGTGGTCCAGGGTTATAAACCCCGGGGGGGATATGCTGTTCATTGAGAAATAAGGTGGGATTACGTCACTTGATATCTACCTACGTATCATGTAACTTGATTTCGCTTCACGTTATAGACAATCTAATTATCCAGGTACGCGATGATGATATAGGCATCAGATTCGTAGGAAAATCAATGTATCCACCTATCTACATCTCTCTCTCTCTCTCTCTCTGTCTCTCTATACATTTATATAGATGAGGTGAAGAAGAAATTGGATTTCGAAGATCAGATATTGAAGCGATATTGAAAAGACTGTACAGCTACATTAATATAGAAAAACTTGCCGTGTGTATATATTATATTATATACTCTAGAAATTGATGAAACTGTAACTAATTTAACGTGCGTCTGATCATGGCGAGGAAATTTTTACTCTTCAAACTCGAGTTTCACTTGATTTGAAGATTTTATAAAAAATAATATCTGTAAAAATGTTATGAAAGTCGCGCGAAACTTTTGACTAGAAAATTCCGAAATTCTATCGGATTCTAATTGGATGAATTTCCATACATTTGATGAATTTCCGATATATTTTTGCATAAAAAAGGGTTGGAAACATAGTGTAAAATTGTTCATCATCGAGGATAATGATGCAACGTGATTCTCGTTACTCATAACATCGATCTGATGCACAGGGTGATTCGCATTCAACGCACCATACATTGGGGGTAGATTCCCCGCGAAAATCTACGACTAAATTTCCTTTACCGAAAATTCGTGGGACCTATACTTTCCGAGATACGGAAGATCTTGGTTCGACCAATCGCGGAGCGTGTGGAGGGCTAGACTGGGCCCCGCGCGACTCGCGCGAATGTTCAGGCCCGTCTGAGTTGCGCATGAGTCCCGGGATCGGTAAGCTGCGATCTTCCGTATCTCGGAAAGTATTGGTCCCAGGAATTTTTTGTAGAGGAAATTTAGTCTCAGAATTCGGCGAGGAATCTTCCCTGAAAATATGGAACATCCGACGTGAATCACTCTGTATATGAAACGCCTGTTGTTAAAAGAGCTTAAGCGTGAGGACCGGGGAGAGAGAGAGACGGCGAGCATCGGGTGGCTGCAAATTGTAAAACGTGACAGAGATCACGTGAAATAGCGCGTGCAGCGGAATAATAATAAATTATAATCGACAGAGCGACGTTAAACATCGAAAGCCAGGAACTGTCCGGCAGTCCGATGGGCAAACTTGCGCGTTCGCATAAAACAAACACATAGAATCGCGTGTAGACTATAGCAGAACAGCGCCATGGCGTTTCGGTGGAACGCGGGGCGCATACGTCACGAAATTATGTATGCGCTATAAATTTACAATATTACTGCGCAAAACACGGTCAGATTATAAAATCGACGGCATCGGCCCATTTCGAGATTGAATTGTAGATATTAACTAAAAATTCATTAAGCTCTCCCGATTCGGCTACACGGCCCCGGCTCCGCGCTACTATATCCGATTTATGCCTTCAATGGGTTATAACTTTTCCAACGCTCTCGCTCTGCACACACTCCACACCACTCCGTCAAATTGTTTTACATTTTTACCTGTTTCGCCTTATTTTTCATTCAATACGAATCGGCGGTGCAATTTTATCTCGCTTAAATATCATCCGGGTTACTTCGCAGCCCCCAGCGATCTTCGACCGTTGATAATCCGGCACGGGATCTCGTTCGCTGATCTTTAAGACTTTCGAAATTTTAGCGGAAATTTCAATCCCCACATATTCCAGTGAACTTTGAACTTTGATTTATAAAAACGTCGATACGACGATGGATTCGCCCCGTCTTAGTCCCATTTCGTTGTGTTTGTCTGATTGATTGAAAAGGAATTATCCCGCAGGAGAAATATATTGCTATCGGTTGCTTTTCACGGAGTGGTTTATACATTATTTTTCCTTTTCTCCTTTTCTGAAGAAGGATTTCATCGAAATCCGTAGACAGGTACAGGGTATACGGTATATTCACGATTCCTTACTATTAAAGACGCAATTAGACGCTCACTGTGATATCGTGTGCGGGATTGGTTCGTCACAAAGAAAGAGCCTAGCCAGCTAGCCAGCTACTTATCAGGAAAATCCCCGGCGAAGATATACAGGGCGATTCAAATTCAGCGGGCGATATTTCGCGAGGAGATTCCCCGCGAAAATCTACGAATAAATTTCCTTTACCAAAAATTCGTAGGACCTATACTTTCCGAGATACGGAAGATCCTAGGTGAACCAATCGCGGAGCGCGTGAGTCGCATGGACTGAGCGCTCGCTCGACTAACGCTCATGATCGGCCCAGTCTGAGCGCCTAATATTTCCGCGATCGGTGAGCTAAGATCTTCCGTATCTCGGGAACTATTGGTCCCTCGAATTTTTGGTAAAGGAAATTTAGCCTCAGAATTCGCCGAGGAATCTACCCTGAGAATATGGCTGTCCCAACGTGAACGAACCTGTATAAATAGAAAGAGAGAAATAAGCTGTTGTAATTTGATTGGAATGTCGTAATCTCCTGGGCTCGGGGTAGGACCCTACATCGAACGACGTCTTATTGAAAATGAAGAGCCGAGGTAGCTGGCTCGGCTGGAAACTCTAACGAAACCGGGAGCCCGAAGACGGGAACCGGGAAAGTTAAGAGGCTTAAAAGGAAGATGCGACGGTCCGTCTGCTCTCGAGAATACCTAAGAGTAACGGGTGAAGACGTAGCGAAACGCACTTCCCGAATAACAAGCCTCACCCCGGGCAAAGTTCCGATGGTAATAAAACCGGCGAAGTTATACTCGTAAATGACAATGTCCTCGATAGAAAGTCCTTAAGGACTTGGTTAAGAATCTCGCGCGGGTCAAACCGTTGATTACTTGCGTATTTACTATTATAGGTGTATACGATTGGGTTGGGCGACGCCATTTGCTCTTTTTTAATTTTTCAATCCATTTTTAGGTCCAGCCGTGTATCATGGTCGTTCGCTTTGAAGACGATGGCCTCACGGAGCGAAAATAATTGTCGAAATAGGAATTCAGCCCGGGAGCGGGAGCGGGAGCAATTTCGAGTAGCAATTTCGGAAATCTTTGTTTCTCCTGTATCTATACTAATTGGAAAATCCCCCGGGCGTGGGTGGGTACGGTTTATTGAAATCCTACTCTCAAAGAGAAAATAACAGCACCGAGTGACGCTGTCCTCTCTATTTTCACAAAGTCGTGGCCGTTTCTGGCCCGGCAGCGGAGTACCACCCTGCAATGTCGTTCATTCCTAATTAGAAAACCGAAGAAAATTGTGTAATCGGAAAAAGACAAGCGGAGGTCTAGACTAGCTAATGCGAAGAAAATTTCCGCCTCTGTAATTCGTGCGAATGGAAGACATAGTCTCGAGTCAAAAGGGACAGGAGTTCGCGGTTACCCGCACACAGTACGTCCAGGATTTCGATCGGTCGGAATGATTTGCACCCTGATGTTTGATAAAACCGAAAGGCTAGAGCTAGGGTTTTGGTCGCGGGTTCCAGGTGAGGAAAATTTATCCGAAACTAAATCCGTAGGTTCGTCGGAGTCATGAACCCGGCGTTATCGTCCCTCAGGATCTGGGCGAGGATCGATACCGTGTTTCTTCTTCGTCTAGGTGTGAAGGGAAGAAGAAGAAGAAGAAAAAAAATTTTCTTCTCATTGGCAGGGAACGGGCTATAGAAAAATCTGAAAGATGTATGGGTGATTCGCTGCCAAATCGAGCATCGAAATTTTTTTTTCACCCTTTCTCGCCCTCGACTGTTTCTACTATCTGAAACTACCGTTTCCCGTTTCTAAAGAACGAACGACTAATCGACGGCTATCCAATAGATCATAGAGAGGTTTTGACCGGATCTACGATCGTTCCCGAACTTGTCCGAGGGTCGTCGAGTGGCACGCTACCATCGCCGCGGATTTCAATGGCTTCAGTACCGAGCCGCGCCGGGTCAGGACTCGACGTGGAAATATATCCCTGCGACTCGCGTACGGATAGAAAGCGAGTATATATATATATAGGAGCTGGAGGCACGAGATACCGTATAGTATTTTCTCATTTGATATGAGGATACATATATATATATATATATGTATATATAACATTAATGAGCGTACGCTTTTCTTCTTTTTTTTTTTTTGTTTCTTTCATTAACGATGATGATGAAAAAAAAAAATTCAAATTTCTAATATCAAATTGAATTGAATTTATTTAAATTTTAATCAAGAATCAATTCAATCAATCTTTCACTCGAACATATTCTTAATTGAATATTTATCATTATTATTAATATTATTATTTAATTATAATCATCTATATTTTTTTTATTTTTTTCATTTTTTACACAAAAATATATATATATATCCTCTATAAATATGAATAATTGCAAAATTCAAATGTTATTTTCTATTTCTCAATGAATTATATAATGAATAAAGTTTGTGTCGTAGATCAGTTCGAAACAAAATTAAGAAAAAAAAATAAAAAAATACGAAAAACAAGTATCAAAAAATTAAAAAAAAAAAATTTCTGAAAAGTTTCTAAAACCTATATACATGTGACAAAAGTGGTGAAATTGTTGCAGTTGATATGTGAACCTGTATATAAATATATATACATCCGATGTGTGTGAATTCTTTAATAAAAAATCAAAAAATCAAAAAATTAACAAAATCGTGATAATAACAATAATAATAATAATAGTAATGAAAATGATTATAATAAAGGATAAAAAATAATCTTGATAAGTTTTGTGTAATTGGTTATCGCGGGAGGGTGGGAGGGAGGGAGGGGGGGGTGGGGTGGGGGTCGATGTAAACGTCCGTCTGCATTAAGGGGTTGGATATACACAACAGGTGCGCAAAGTACAATTAGACAAATCGTGATTATGACTAATTAGCACAAGGCTGTGGGGGGGTGGGTTGGGGGTGGTTTTCGTTGCGGATGTGGTATTGTGTGTTATTGTACCTGTACTTGTACCCGTGTCTGTGCTTGTGCGATTATAGTGGTTAATAGTTATTATACAGAAATTATAGAGACGTAGGGGTGTGACGAACGAAATGATGTGGTCGTCTAATATCGTGATTACGAAAATAATTCTATTACTGATATACCCGGGGGTGGCTTACTCGCAGGATGATTTATCCGATCTTGATAAACCGAGTGAGTATATATCATAACTGCATTACACAACATACAAATACATACCCACATATTTTATATACCTGACGAGAAAATATAACGTGGCTGTATATGTATTCGAATTTTTAAACGATTTAGGAATTTTTGAAAATTTTCAAAAACCATTTCGACGTAACAAAAAGTGCAACAATTCAAGACGGTCAATTTCACACCTCATTAGTTTCGACAGGATCGATACAGCCCGAGTTATTAAACGCCGAATGAACACATGCGCCAATTTTCGCAAACCCCCGTGTTCTTCGTTCACAATTTTTCTCAATATATCCATTTCGGCGATGAATACTTATATAATCTTTCTTTTAGATTACGAGAATCTAAAAAAAAATTGTTTTTTTTTTTCGCACCAAAATCTACGAAAACTTACAATTTTCTGCAAGACCCCTTCGACCCTCGACACAAAAAAAAAAAGAAAAGAAAACCATTTTTCGCTCATCATTTTTGTACATTTCTATCACGTAGTGTAATTCCTGATTTCTTATATCTTGTGTCCCGCGCCTCGCTTAGCTCGGCAACTTTTCATTCGTCATTGCGGTATGGAGGGTTGTATGAGGGGGTTGAAGTCGTGCCGAGGATTTGGTAGTTTTAGCATATTTTACCCTCGTTTCTTCTATTCTTTTCTCATCTTATTTATCCTTTATTTCTTTTTCTTCTTTCTTCTGCGTAGAATAAGGAAAGGAGAAAAGAAAAAAATGGAAAGAAGAGAAAGTAAAAAAAACATCCCCCGATTGACAATTAATATTCTTAAGCGAAATCCGTGGCTATAGGCTGCAGAGCGGCGACACTTTAACGAGCAATTAATAGTCAACTTCCGCCCATCCACCTACACCCATACATCTATAACTATTCCAGGGGTGAACTTGATAGATGAGGGTTGGGATCGGAGGAAAGGTTCAAGAGTAATCGTAAATTTCTTCACTAGTGACGCGTCTACAGCGTATACATAGCCATGGCTACACGGAGTGTCGACGCTCGGACCTACACCCATCTAGCCATCCCTTAAGTATTAGCTACAGGCGGCCGAACTCGCCCCTGACATAATGAATTCGGACCTTTATTTTCCCCACAAGTTTAAAATTTCTTGCCCTTTGAAAAAATTTCCTAAAAAGTGTGAAAGGAGAAAAGCAAAAAAAAAGAAACAAATGGAATTCAGGGGATGTTAAAAAAAAAGTAAAGAGATACCCATTTGTTGATAAAAAAAAAAAAAAATAAACGTACAAAAAGAAAAAATGAAAAGAGAAGAAGAGAAAAAAATATCCCAAACATATGTAACATCGAACGATTGCGTGACGCGCCATACGCCGAGGTTTGGCTTTTTCGATATCAGACGAAGAGGAAAGAAAAAAGATCGCCTTTCCAACAACGCGCGGGGGTATATAGGTATAATAAAGAAGATAGCAGAAAAAAGAAAATTCAAGAGAGAGAGAGAGAAAAAAGAAGAGAAAGGGAAAGAAGAAAAAAAAAAAACGATTTTTTTTTATTTTTTTTACGAAAACGAAACACGTTTCTAATAACGGGCCGCGAAAGTCGACGGTGTCTTCTTTTTCCCGGTCGTTCGGCACGGTGTGTCGTACAGCTATCTGAGCGGATTCCTTCCGAGCATAATAAATGACGAGGTATTAGGCACGCGGTGATCCCGCTGAGGTTATTTCCCTTTTTTTCGTTTTTTTTTTTTTTTCTCTTCATTTTACATATTTTTTTTTTTTTTTGTATACATATATATTTCATTTCATTCGAGTCTCCCGGATTCTTATTTCTTCTTTTTTTTTTTCTCAAATTCTATTTTTCATCTCGTCACGACCCCGACGTCTTACGGCTTTACGATTAGTTCATGTATCTTGTGTACCTACTCGCAAGAGAGTCTCACGCAAAAAGGTAATTAACCTGCCACGTCATCCCTTCTCTCCCTCTCTCTCTCTCTCTCTATCTACTATATACGTATATAACTGCCATAAAGTCAGAATTCACCTGCAGGATCTCTCGCTGTCGTCCTTTGTCAGAATGAAGAGTCAAGGACGTGGGTTGCTGCAGGTACAGCTAAATTGCTGTGTTAATATTTTCAGGCTGGGACAAGAAAATTTTTCCAGAAAATTCCAAAGCTAAATAATTTCCTGACTCATGGATTAAAAATACCACCATGAAACTTTTCGAACGTCAAATATATGTTAGTGTAAAAAATCCGAGCTCCCCGCAACTCCCCGGCTTATTGTGTGAAAATATGAAAAACGGTAAGAGATGCGAGAAAAAGTTTGAAACAAAATTTACGGAGGATGAAATTTCGCGTCGATAATGTCCCGTGAAGTTTTTCCAAATTCCTAACGGTTGGACGGAAATTTTCGTATAAAAATTTGAAAAAAATTTCGCCATTTTAATTCCCGTTTTTTTTTATTCTTATTCATTCGTTGGAAATTTGAAACGACCTGGCGTGGTGATGTAATGAATATATATATATTGAACTTAGATATATATATAATTGTATGTATACATGGTTATCAGTTCGTCCTCGAATATGATCGTTATCTATTTGTTTGAAGAGGATATCGGAGGAATGATATGCGTCTGCTGGTTTATTTTCGTTGTTAAATTGTATAAAATGATACGAAAGAGTCAGCGACTTACCTGTCCCCAGTCTGCAGTCCGGGCGTCTCGAGCAGCTTATAATTTTAAGTACCCACCTACCTACGCAGCCTGCTTGCGCCTCGGAAGTAAAAAGGAAAAGGAAACGAAGGGACGTTAACGAATCACGTCGTTCAACATTTCTCTTGAATATTTCAATTTTCTGAATTCGTTACCAAGCCCCACTTTCCAGGGGTAGAATAAGGAGAAGAAGAAGAAGAAGAAGAAGAAGCCCTCGCCAACCAATTACCTAATTCGCGTTGTCGTTGCCTTTTTCAATTAGCCCGAGACCATTAATTGGCTTGAAAAGAAACAGCGACTCTCCCTCCCCTTCTCAATGCGAAAAATTCATTCTTCGACGATTCCCCTACCCTCTTTATATTTTCTCTATCTGACCGCGATATCTATCGCAAGAAATCTTCAGCAATAAAGAGCGGAAATAAAGAAGAAAGAAGAAAAGAAAAGAGGAAAAAAATTCCGCCAGATGAAGAGAAGCGAGAACGCGTCAATCTTGCGGAACCAAGAGATAACATTTTCCCGTCTCTCCCATCCAGCTTCACATGAGTATAATCATCATTTCTTTGAAAGAAAATACCTGCCTATATACATCCCAAAATTACTGTTATGTCGTACATTACATAAGTAATACATACACACGTATATATATAAATGGTGTCGGGCTGGTTTTGGTCCACCGCATGCGGCTGTTCGACAAACAAACTTTCAGTAGTCTCTAGGACCTATGTAAACGTGGTTTGTTATCATTATTAGCGTCACTATGCTCTTCGTTTTTCTTTTATTTTTACATTTTTTACAGGTTTTTTTTTTCTTCGTTTTTTTTTTTCTACTCTAAAAGAGATGGAAAATACGCTGCGGGACATCCCGTCTTGCATTTGGGTATATGGATACTTAAGTCCAGTGACGTGGTACTTATATTACCGAGGTGGCAAATGGGCAGGTAAACCATACGTACTCTGTACTACCTACTTGGCACACGAATCAAAAACGATAATAAAATTGCGCCATTCAATCCCGCATGAACATTAGGTCGTAAATTTAACGTCCCGAAATTCTCGTCGAGTCCAACGAATGAAAAAGTGAAGAAAAAAAAAGAAGAAATTAATGAAGAAGAAAAAGAATATCGAAGAAACGTGTATATCGGTAAAAATCGGAAAAAAGGAAAGAGGAAGTAGAGAAGAAAAGAAGAAAAAGAAATACTCGAAAACAAATAGAATTTTATAGGCAATTTTTAAATCAACTATCCTTCGGTTATTATGTTATATTAACGATACCGATCGTTGCGTTTAATGTCGAAATGCGAGGACGTAAATTGCCTTGACACAAAACAAGAGTAATAACTAATAATGTAAGCCGTTTTACGCGCTCGTGCAATTCTAGAATCTATGATCACTTTGTTACGTAAAAATCGGTAAGAAATTTACACACGATCGAATGTAGCGTATCAGGAAACAATAGTCGATTTTCTTTACAGTCGATACATGCAGGCAATCGCGGACGGCGAAGATCGGCAATAAATCGGCAGAATCACGCCGTATTGAATCTTTCAGAAAAAAGAACAAAAAAGTAAGACTACAACCGGGTCAAAATGAATCGAGATTTGTAGCGATAGTTGAACAGTCAACGAGTCGGAATGTCTTGTACCGATGTATTCGACTCTGCATCGGTAATAATACCCGTAAGACATCCGCCTCAGCTGTATAAATATATAGTATATGTGCCTTTGCTCGGTGAGTATAAAGTGCCAGTCACTTTGTAGTTAGTGGCAATAAGAAGAATGATTGTTCTCCTTGTCATGGCGGTTTCTTACACACAAAAACCAGCGCGTCGTCTTAGTAGTAGCTGCTTTACACCAATACCGATCTTTTCCTTTCCCTCGCTCGTTTTATCCCGCACTATACAATTTTTGAGGATTTTCTCAACGACGACAAAAAGTCGACCGATTTATATTCAGATTACCGATCTTGACTTATTGCTTTATCATTAACCGATTTATACTCGATTCGGTTTATGCCAAGAAACGAGGAGGAGACTCGGAGAAGATCATTAATTACATCGCTCAGCGATCGTATGACAAGATGGATTTATATATCGTTAGACCGGCGAGTATCGCTTTCTCGTATGGAATTCGAAAAGGTTTGTATATTATATACCCTTTACCAATGTCAGAACGGGCATATGAGGTACCGGCATAGAAATGTTCAAAGGTTGAAAATACCAGCCAGGTTATTAAATCGGCAATAACAAGTATATGGGATCGTTAATTACCGCGGTTTTATCTATTTATCTGAGAGAGAGAGAGAGAAGAAATGCAAAATGAACTTCTTTCTTCTATCTTTCTCATTTTCATTCGTTCGATTTAAAACCATATACACACATACCGATCTCGTAGACATGGTATGTATTTCAGAAAAATCGACGATTAGGCCAGTAAAAATAGACGTTTTTTTTGGTCAACTTTGCACTAAATTGCCGATCCAATTTTTTTTTTTTATAAGGTTTAGGACCATTTACTGAGTATAAAATCACAAAATGCTGACAGATTCCGGTGGAGCTTCAGGCGCCATCTTGAAAAAAAGTTTTTGGCCGATATCTCGGCAACTATGCACTTTATGGCAAAAGTCATATAGACCATTATTGTAGAAAATTGAATTTCGCATCTTTTGTTTCCCATAAACTTTTTTGTAAAACTCACCGTTTGCGATTTATGGCTCATTTAATGAACAGGTTTTTCTATCTCGGCCGATACCTTTTATAATATTGGATTAATCAATAAAACCTGTTCATTAAATGAGCCATAAATCGTAAACGGTAAGTTTTACAAAATAGTTTACGGGAAACAAAAGATGCGAAATTTTAGTCTCTACAATAATGGTCTCTATGAGTTTTGCCTTGAAGTGCATAGTTTCTGAGATATCGGCCAAAAACTTTTTGTCAAGATGACGCCTGAAGCTCCACCGAAATCTGTCAGCATTTTGTGATTTTATACTCAGTAAGTGGTCCTGAACCTTGTAAAAAAAAAAAATTGGATCGGCAATTTAGTGCAAAGTTAAATTCTATTTTTACTGGCCTAGATCTATTATCAAAATTCTAGACTCGCCCTCGGTAATTGGATTAGTGCTCGGCGATGGAGTGAAGAATGAAAAATCGAGGCAATCGTCGAACGATCGTTCTTCGGACGTCGAGCGTCCCGGGTTTTAGATTGGACATTATTTTCTATAGGATAAAAATGGAGAAGAAAATGTTGTTTTTTCTCTCTTCTTTTTTCCCCTCTTGTTTCTTTTAACTTCCATTTATTTTTTCGTTTTTGCATCCTGCCGATCGTTGGTACGATATCTTGCCGGTCTTTCGCTGCCTGTTACTGCCGTGGTAGTAGTACTGTGCCAGCTATCGCGAGTAGAAAGTTCGTTTCGTTTCATTTCGATTAGATTCGATTCGATCCGATCCGATCCATCTGCCTGCGACGATGAAGAAAACAAAAACAAAAAACGAAAAGAAACGAAAAAGAAACAAAGTTGATAAACCGCTACCCATAGAACCGGGAGGTGGTTCGATGTTCACAATCTATCCGCGGGGACAGATAGAAGTACCGTCGCATTGATTTCTTTCATTTTCGAAAAATGAAAATAAAACAAAATAATCTATAGGTTTGATCGTACTTTTTTTTACTTCTTTTTTTTTGCGCCTTTTTTAAAAAAAAGAATAAAAGGGTAAAAATAAATAGCTCCGCGACACTTATATATTTTCAATCGTTTGGAAAACGATCGACGAAACAATATAAAAGAGAAACTGGCGAGTGGACGAGCTGGTATGTGTATTGGTATGTGGTTATGTGTAGGGAGGGTGCGAAATGAAAAAAAAAAAAAAAATAGAATTAAAAAGACAAAAAGACAAAAAAAAACGAGAGAAAAAAAAATTCAATTTATTTAACCCTCGAAAGAGAAAATGGTCGATGTACAACGCCTGTGTGTATGTATATCTAGGTAGAAGTATAACGTTGAACGGTGTGAACTGAACTGAACTGAACTGAACTTTGCGGTATATATATATATTGGTGAAAAAACAAAAAAAAAAGGTTTTAAATAAAAAAAATTTCGTTCGATATATAGAAAAAAAAGATAACAGAGAGAGGGATGAGAATAACTGCACGGCGACAGGAAGTAGTTTTTTTTTTTATTTTTTCCTTCATTTTTTTGTTTTTAATTGAAATCTCGATGATTACGATCACATTTACCTAAATTAGGATCACAGCTTCGTTTTATATACTATATATATATAGTATATAGTAGATAGAAAAAATTCCGAAAGTTGCAATTCGCCGTGGTATTTATTTAGCTTTTGATATCCCGGGGGCTGTATCGATCGTATATATGCCAATTATTATTATTCAGGTCATCTAAATATCTAATCCTGATAGAATAAGTAATCGATTGATAAAATGAGTATATTACGGCGATAAGCATCGTAGGTGAATGAAATCGAAATTTTCCGAGTTTCTAACGTAACTCGCGAAGGTATCTGAAAATTCTCAAATCACCACAAACGAATTCGGAATTTATTTCGACCGATTTTGAAGCTCGAAAACTTCCAAACTTCTTCCCAGCCCCTACCACTACCACTACCACTACCAAACTCCATATCTATAGTTTAATGAAACGAAAATTGTAGTTCGATTTTATCTGATTGATGTATCACGGCCATTAGCCGAAATCACGGGATCTGGGATAGGACCACGTTTGACTGAGTCCAACTCTATTTTTTTTTTTTCTCTTTTTTTTCACCCTCTTTTTTTTTCTTCATTTCTTTCCACCGTTCTCTGTTCAATTCGGTTGTATTGGCCGGGTGGGTGGGTATGGGTCGGTATCAATCACCCCTATACCCCGTTATTGGATTAGTATTTTTACTGTACATTTCCTCGGCTAACGTTTATATATATGTACATATATACCTAGAGGATCAGTTTCCGAAAAGGTAAAGATTCGAATGAATTCGATCAATTATTGAATTAGCTTGGATTTTCTTTAGTCCTTTTTTTGTTTTTTTTTTTGTTTTCTGCAATTCCTCCCTTACTCACATCCACCAGGGACACTCGTACACCAGGTTGTATATCGTCGCCGCATCAGCGTTACATCACAGCGTCTTTCTATTGCAATTATTTACCCGCCTGATTCGCACCCCATACGAGACGGGAATACCGAATAAAGAAAATAATCCCGTCATGGCTGGTTCCTATATCTGCGCCGAAAACCCAACCGCACCACTCAGTACGAGCGACGGGTAGGGGCTTCGGGGTGTATAGTGGTAAAAGCGTCGTCGTTCGATACTCGAGAAAAGAGAAAGAGAAAAAAAAGAGAAAAAATAAATAAAAGTATACCAACGGCAGACTACTGCCAAGGTGGAAGAAAAGTGAGGGAGAAAGAAAATGAAAAACTAAACGAACGAGAAAAAATTGTTTTTCATTTTTTTTTGTTTTTTTTTTTGCGGAGAATCGGGAATCGGAAACACCGCGTTAAAGAAAAAAAAAGAAGAAGGGAAATGAAGAACAGTTTTTCTACGGTATTACAGTTTAGGGTGTGAAATTTTTTTTTTTTTACCTCGAATTGTTAATTTTAGGACGAAAATATAATTGAGTACAATATAATAAAGTTGTGATTTTTTTTTTTTTTTGGCGCGAGATTATGATTATAGCGCACTTTATGTGAATTGCCTGGATTTTGCTTGTGGATGATAAACGAATGTGAAAAAAAATAAAAAAATTAAAAATTAAATGAAGAAAATAAAAACGAAATGCGGTCGGATCTATGCAGAGGAGCCAATTAATGATCGTAATGAGTATAAATTATAATTAAAGTTCGTAATCTCGTTATATTATGCGGCATGACTGCAGCCGCGGGTAAAATTCACCCTACATCCCGCCGCCCCCCATCCCTTAGCTAATTACGCAAGTTATATATTTCGCTTATGATACATCCCCCGGTCGTATAATTGCGATTCTTTCTTTTTTTTTTTTTTTCGCGTGTATATAATATCCGGATGTTAAATCCTACGGATTTTGGATTATTTTTCTACAGCCCTGTTCCGTTCTCGGGAGAAATCCTTCCGGCGAATTCGAGTCTTTATGAACGCGAAAAAAAAACATCGGATCAGGATAACGAAATTTACGAAAAATAGCAAAACCGTTTCACATAAAGAAATCCGAATAACAAATATCGTTGGCAAAAATCTACCCCGTAGTATTCCGATTAATTACGTCAGTCTGCGAGCTGATGGAAATCAAACACTGTTTTTTTGTTTCCTCTCTCGTTTCAATGAAATCAATCCATTTTTCTATCGAGAGAAAAATTATGAAACCGAACACCAACAGCGATGTCGATCAAATTACGCGTAAGAAATGAACGAATTATTATACAGGGTGATGTTCTCCGGGTCCGAACGAGGAGGAGCTCGGAAACTATGCACTTCAGAGCAAAAGTCATAGAGACTATTATTGTAGAGAATAAAATTTCGCATCTTTTGTTTCCCATAAACTTTTTTGTAAAATTCATCGCTTACGATTTATGGCTCATTTAATGAATAGGTCTTTATTAGAAGAGATATCAGCCAGAATAGAAAAACCTGTTTATTAAATGAGCCATAAATCGTAAACGGTAAGTTTTAGAGAAAAGTTCATAGGAAACAAAAGATGGAAAATTTCATTTTCTACAATAATGGTCCCCATGACTTTTTCCCTAAAGTCATCCTAAGCCTTATAAAAAGCAAAATACACCGAATAAGCAATAAATCGAAGTCAAGGGTCAAAGATGATGCAAGGGGCGGGGCGTCGGCGGTGATAAACTCACCCTGTATATAAACCTTGTTGATAACGTTACGTGGACAGGTATAATATACATAAAAGGGGTTGCATTCGACTCGCATAACTGCAGCCGAGTCAAAGTTCTCCCTTCACAGAACTCAGCAGTAGTTAGCTTTTCTACTTCGTACCGCGCGAAGCCTTATCATTGCGGAGTTAGCTGGGCGCTGTAATTGACCATTACCCATTACGCTGTACCCGTCGAAGCAGTGAAACCCGTTGGCTGAAGGCATGGTCGAATATCGCCATTGTTATCATCGCTTTCGCGTTCAGCCCTGAAGCTAAGGAAAATGAAATTCGAAGGACACGAGAAATAACGGGGGTTTTCCTTCTCGATCGAACACAGCCCGGTAAGAAGCTCAGGCTTTAACCACCGCCGAGGCTCTCTCGCCGTTCCCATTGTCCCGGCTGAGGACTGGGGCCGAAAGCTGGAAGGAGAGCCTTATTTGTTTAATATAAACAAAAGAATGCGTTCATTTTGCTCAGTTTTTCGCCCCGCCGAGAGGAGCTTCGAACGCCATCCCTAAAATATGAAGAAACGACGTAGCCGCGTATCCGTAACGAACAAAAGCCTTCGGGAAGCTGCAGGATGGCCACTTTTTTTCGTGTTTTACCTCTTCCCCGTCGCCCCGTTTTACCCCCGGGTCACCGCGAAGATAAGAGAAGGGGATGTAAAAAGGCGAAGAAAATTGGAAAAAGCCAGAAAGCGAGAGAGAGGGAGGTAAGGGATGATGATAATTGCGCGGAGGGATCGCGATTTCGGTGGGTACTTTTACACAGCTACATTGCGACGTCCACGGCGTCTCGAATCCTCAGATTCGACGGGGTATCTTTGGGTATAAAAGTATTCGGGGGTTTTGAAGTCGTTCGAGCCGCCGGCCCAACCCCCGCTTCTGCATTATCGAACATTATAAGGAAATAACGATAACCCCTCCGACCGGAATAAAGATATCGGTGGTAGGGAATAAAACGGACGTGTTTCCAACGATAACGATTCGATTGCTTCTTGAAACTCTGGGAGATTATGCGATTCAACGATTCATATTTACCCGCAACAAATCACGGTCTTATACCCGTACAATCGCCTCTTCCCATTTTATTCATACACCCCTGCAGACCTGCGTTGACGAAATTCTGCCGTTTCTCTTCAAGAGATTCTCAGGTTCACAGTTTTCGACCACTTCATCCGATAGAATTCTTATCCTCTTCTTTAGACAGTGTTTCTACTCTTTTTATCACACCTTTACGGAAAGTACGACTTTCCGCCCGTTGCGTGAACGGGAAGTCCTGTTTTGGAATAGCCTACTTTCCCTCCCTAGGTGCGTAATGTGCTATTTTTTAACAAATAATAAGGATGAGAATGAGAAGAATGTAATGATATACGGCGTACAACAATATTCCCATTTTTACGATCCTCCCACACCGAGATTCTATACTCTATCTACTCCATTTCCGGACACTAATTGTACAGGCAATTAAATTTACGATTTATAGTAATTGCCGTCCGGCTTTACTACCGCCCACCTCCGTTGGACGTTTTTTTTTTTTTTTTAATTTTATTTCCCAATGTTTTTGCTTTTTTTCTTCTCTTTTTCTTTTATATCTAGGTATGCAGGCATGTTTTATACAAGATTCCTGCAGTTTTATTACCGCTATGTGAAACGCGACACTGCTGGAATTTCGGAGAACCGGATATAGGAGGCAAAAAAAATAGAATATATAAATTTCCTTTTTTTTTTTATTCCTTTTTTATTGGAAAATTACGGCATAGATTATTTATTCCAAGATTTGATTTCACTACGAAATCCGTGGATCCGGTACAGAGATACGATCGATTTGAAACTGAAGATTCAATGAAATTCTATTCTGAAATTCGATCAGATCTGAGCTGGAAAAGATCCTGAGACAATCGATTGCAGAAAGAAGTTCGACTCTGGAATTCCAGGGTTAATCGACCCAGTAGTTTCTTAGTGGTTTATTAAATTTCCTGTCTTCTGGGTAATTTTTGAGTCAAACTTCTTCCTACAATCGAAAGATCCTATCGATGTGAAACGGATTCGTTGTGATCCGTCGATAGAAATTCTGATCATATCCGCCGATCGGTTCTAAGATTGATAAAACCGCGTGGATCGGTCTGGCGAGAGTCCAAATGCGTTGATTAGTTGGCGAAAAAAAAATAAAATCATCGGAGTTAAAAATGGAAATTCAAATCCCGGAGTTGAAAGAAGAACGGAAATTCGTTTCTTCTTCTTCTCCTTCTCCTTCTTTTTCTTCCATCTATAATTATTTTCCATCGGAACGAGGTGAAACTAACAATGAAAAAAACCGCATCAAAGCGCACCCACGTACGATTCCGCGTAAAAATGAATTCTAAATATCTCGGGGTGCATAAACCCCCCGGCATCTGGAAAAGCGGGTGGAAGTATGGCCGGATAGGTACGTGCGATGGTATCGAGTAGGTGGTATTCGCCCAGGGCGACAGCTGGTTCCATTTGGTGTCTCCTTTGGTGGTTTTAACGGGCAGTCTTGTATGCCGGACGCGTGCCAACTTTCGACCCCTTTACTTCGCGTCGTTCAACTTGGTGCAGCCCGGCCGCCCCATACCGTCGACGGTCTGTCCTACCGTGTCCATCCTTTCCCGGACGACACGCCACCCGTCGTGAGGACTACGTTTTTTCCCTATTTTTTTCTTATTTCTTATTCCTCCCTTTTTCATCCTCCTCTTTTTTGTTTCCTCTCACATTTCCGTCTCTCGCTCTTTTTCGCCCCCGTACTGCTCCGCGTCAAAAGACTCGTGTAGTTTCCGGAATTAACACGACTCTGACACATGTTCTACGATCGTGTATAAACGATGCCTTATTCCATTTTTCGGATAACTTTACAGTGGGAGTGTATCGACCCCGCGGCGATTTTCTTCTTCGCCTCTGTATATATATATTTCCTTTTTTTTCTTCACCTTTTTTTACCCCTCTGCAGATTCCCTTTGTAGTCGTATCTCTTATGTAACCGGTGATAAAAACAGAGGCCAAAAAAACGTCTCCGTTAGGGATAATGTTTATAACGAACTCCACGAACGAAGTGGAGGGGAGGAAAAATGAGAAGACGACCGAGGCGTTTTGGCAAATCCCCTAAATAAAGCGGACTAACTTATACCCATCCACTTACTTACCTCGTTTCAATTCCATGAGGAAAATCTTGCGAATTAAGAAGCTTGTACGAAAATGAACGAGATAAAAGAATAAGAAGATGAAGAAATCGTCGGAATTTGAAACTTTTGACTGATTAGGAAATTTCCGTTTCTCCAAAATTCGCCGATTAATCCTCCGGGGTTAGAAGGACGTTTCGAAACGATGACACGAGGCGTTTTCCTTCGACTCCTCCGCAGGTTTGGGGACGGGAAAATTCCGACTCGAGTATTTTCCCGGAGTGGGACGAAACGGAACGAAACGAAACAGGATAAGGAAAGGAGACGACGGAGCTATTCGAGGCTACCACCTGAGGCTCCAACTTTGATTATCCAATTTTCTTGGGAGCATGCGGAGCCAAGGCTGATCAATTTTTTACCCTCTTATCTGTAAATGGAAAATCGCTGAAAGTCTGCCGCTGCTTAACATCCGGCATCAGTCGTTTACGTCGCGCAAGGATTATCCGCAAGGACATCCCGGCGTCATTATTCCGCGGGATTTAAACGACGAGTGATTAATTTACGAGGGCGAGATTTGGCCGGGTCTAATTAGACGAAAAAATTGAACGAACAGCGAAATCTTCTGTTTGAAATGAAATTGAAGAAAACCTCGTCTCGCACTCGCATACTATAACGAGTGGATTATTCTTTGAGGTGTAATACTGCGTGAGCTTGGCTATAGACCTCGTCCAATTACAGTTTACCCGGTTAATGACCGAATCCCTGTATAATACACGGTTACAGTTATTCTGTATAGAGAAAGAATTTCCTCCCTTTTCTGTTTTCCTCTGTATGTGCCTCGGCTTCCTTTTCTCCCTAACCCCCCGCTCTTTTTCCCTCATCCGTACTTAATGTCGGCTACCAATTAACGGGCTTGAATAAGTCGCCCGGAGTCTGTGGAGATATGAAAGCCGCGACTAAAAGCAAATATCATTAGCTACGGGGAACTTTGCCTCTCGTGTCTATTCAGTCTCCCCCGCCCCCGCCTTTCCATCTTCTCCTTCTTCTTCTTCTTCTTCTTCTTCTTCTTCGACAACACTGCGAGGCACGGGTCCCCATCCATAGAACTAAAGTCGCAAGTATCCCGCTCGAGTTCTCCGTCGGAAGACTGACAATCCAAAGCCGAACATCTCTCGGTGAATGAATGATGAACGGATGAAATGAATGAATGAGAAACCGGGAAGATTACCTTTACTTCTCTAAACAGATTCTTGTATTCGAGGGGCTTCTCCCCCTCTTCCATTCACCGGAAAATCTCGTTTCCATGTGTATACTCGAGAGAAATGATCTTTCGAAAACGCAGGAGAAAAAAAAAAAGAAATAGTTCATTCGATGCGATTTTTCCTTTTTTTTTTTTAAAGTCCTGTTTTTTATTATTTCTCTCCTCATCGTCGCGAGTCGGTGAAGATCGTTGAATCGTGTGAAATTCAGCAGACTGATGCGAGGTGTAGTATTATAAGACATAGAATTGCATCGAGTACGTGGACCAATCTTTTCCCAATCTTTCTTCCCCCGGCACGTGGTTATCTAAGAGTAATGCTGCAATATGGGCGGGCTGGGCGGTAACGTCGTCTATTTTATCCAACTGAAGTAAAACTTTTCCCATTCTTTAGAGCGACGCGTGTCCCGCATACGCTTGCGCGATCCGACTTACTCCTTTACTCCTTTACTCCTTGCTCCTTATTCCTTTATCCTGCCTTGCGTATTCAGAAATTGACCTTTTTCGTCGTCTCGTTTTGCCTTATACCCCGCGTATCCACCTGCCCGGCTACTTATTAAACCCGTAACTTTACTCACGGGATAATCACTGACACGCAAATAAATCCCATCGTAATTCCATACGATGTTGTGCTATCAAACGAATTACAAGTTTAATCCATCTAAGTAAATGCCGCGGGTACATATTCAGCTACTGAATTATAATAATCATAGCTTTAATCTCAATTAGTATCAAGCTTCGAATTAATTTCGTTTGCTACAAAGGCCGATAATTCAGAGGAAGAGAAAAGGGCAAGAATAAAAAAAAAGAAAACTAAATTATTTTCCATTTTTCTTTTTTCTGTTCTTCTCTGCAGATTCTCTGCAAACTCAGATTTCCGCAATAGAATTCCACCCCCACAATCCCTCTCTATCTTTCTCGCCCCCGTCTCCATTGGCTGTCTGTCTCCTTTTCACAGTTTATTCCTACACACTGGGGAAAATAATTTACGGAGCCAATTCGTCAGCTTGTAGGTAGGTAGGTAGGTAGACGACACTCGCCTACTCAGGTTTTAGAGGGTGGAATATGAATAAAAAAAGGGGGAGAAAAAAGTAGCGCAGTTTATTTCCTACGGCGTGTATATAATATATACGTATAGAAGGTACGGGGTGGAAATGTATATTCCAACTGTACGAACCCCCAACCATCTTGTATTAAGCCAATTATCATTTCTATCATTTAATTCAGTCCAAAAGACACCCTCTAATTTTTTTTCACATTTTTCCAAGGATCCTTTATTCATCTGTATATACAGGGTGAGTTTCGACGTTGTGAGACTCCTCCCATAGATGAGACCCCGGAGAAAATTCACCCTGTATATTAAAAAAAAAAAAAAAGAAAAAAAGGATAAAAAAATTTGAGAACAGTTTATTAGTTTGAATTCGAGATCGATAATTTTGATTTCGTTATTGAAAAATTGTCAAGCAAAATATTCTACTATCCGTTTTCGAATTGTACGGAATTAATTTATTTTTCTTCTCGAACTTTATCAAGCCTTTTATTTTCATCGATAAATTTGATCCCCGTTTAAGGGGTGGACGGGCATATATTGAATGAATGACACCGCAGTGGCGAGAAAACAATTGTTTACTTTAGCTCGTCGAATGTGTGTAATAAAGTTTGATTACCTACCCCCCCTGAATACCCGAATCCAAAAACCCCCAGCCCCGAAACCCCGTAGTCAAATACCACCTCTGAACGATGACAAGCTAGACCCATACGACCGTGCGAATATATCTATACACACACGTCCAGTTTCATCTCCCTTTTTCCAATTATACCGAACGGGAGAGAAATGCTCTGACAATTATTTGGCACCGCGTCCATCACACATGGTACTTTTATTTTCTCTCTCTCTCTTTTGACGAGGACGACATTGGAAACCAAAAAACAAAAAACAAGTAAAAAAAAGTTGGAATGAAACAAAAATACGTTCTTTATTTCTTTTTTCATATATATATATATAAACCGCGAAATTACTTCACACGGAATCCCGCAGTAGCAATCTTCCAGAATTCGCGTGTTTCACCCCCATGTTTTTTCTTTTGGCAATTTACAAATATACATATATACGGAATGGCGGCTTTCAGTCTGTTAAGATTTTTGACCAAAAAACCGGTTCCACTTTTGAGGTTTTTTTGAGAGCTCTGCAGGTACGGAGGGAAATATTTTCGAGGGATGGAGAGGAGGGGGATAGAGGTGCCTTAACGAGGCAACACGTACACAGATCTATGTTGTATATATGTATATGTAGGGACGGAGGAAAGCTGTCCGTCAAGATGATGAATGGCCGGAGAGGTACGCGGTGATAATTCGCGATTACAACCTTCGGGCCCTTCCCTCACTGGACCAGGGTAAATGACGCTTCACCAGTTGTTTATTAGCACCCTCCGCGAACTCCCTGCGGGAAATGCGAGCGCGGGACGTGGATGAAAAAGATATGAAACAGGAAAAGAGCGAAAAGAGAAGAGAAGACGCCGGAAGTGTCTGGGAGTCGAGAAACCGAAGGGCCAAAATTCGTGTGGCGAATTTGGAAAATTGTGGGGGGTTGAAAGATTCGTCGGCAAGTATTTTCCGAAAAAAACAAGAAACAAAAAACAACGAAAGAAACGAAAACGAAAGAGGATTCGCGCGAAAAATTTCGCGCTTGTTTCTAAAGTAAGTAGAAACCGCGGTAGGGGCTGACTTCCGTGGGTGTAAGGACCGGCCTGGGAGCGCTTCGTCATCTCTGATAACTCCCGACCCCCGTACTTCCTATCCTTGGGGTTTCCGCCAGGGTGTAGGGCACCGCAGTTATCTCAGAGCTGTCTTGAGGGATCAGCTAAGCTCTTTGCACCAGGCTTTCCGATTGGGGTGCAGAGACTCCCGTCTTCCAGACTGAAAGAGACTTTGGGAGGCTTTGATCCAATGCAGCGAATCAATCAAGGAACGGAAAATAAAATGAAAAAGTTAAAATAAATAAAAAATAAAATACCTACAGGCATGGGAATCGGGAAAAGAATCTCTCGGCTAAATCTAGGGGGGGAAAAAAAAAAGGATTGCAGTTTAATATCCTGCAACGGGAAATTCGGGAATTTATATAAATAACTATCTCGTCACTCGTGACGTGGGTGTTTTTTTTTCTTTTCTTTTGGCTAGAAAAAGGAAAAAACGGGAGAGCTGAAGGCACGTGGATTTTAAAGACCCATCGCCTCGTCCTCTTTAAGGACGACGAATGGCGTCAGCGTTCTTGTCCTAGACACGGATGGGACTGTGTGGGTGTATAAGACTGTGCTCTGAAGCCTAATGGCGTAATGTGTCCTTTATGGAGGTCCAGCAAGCCATAAACCTTCCCTCAGTAGCGTGTGTCGAGGAGGTGCCTGCGAGGGGTGGGAAAAGGACGTGGCCAGTTTCAAGGCTTCCTTAATTACGCGGCAGAGCAAGAAGAGATGGGCGAGCACCGAAACTGTCGCTGTTTTACATTATTAACGTCCGTCCCGCGGGAATTGGTCTCTTCAGGCTAATACGGGGATCGTTAAGCCCACTGAATCTTCGAAATTATTCTTAACCCTACTGATCCCAACTAACGAGGGAAATATCGGGCCAGTTATCGCCTCGTACGATATTGAAACACGGATTTATCACTCGCCCAGTTTTTCGACGATATCCGGCGAACCGTCGACGCTATCGAGATCGAGGTGATTATCAAAAATGTAGCCGATTCAATTCCCCGCAAAAAACATCCGACGCATTTTTACCCTATCTCGACTGCTTCCGCTGTATTTTCCATCTCAAATCTTTTTTTTTTTTTCTCTTTTTCTTTTCTTCTTATCCGCTGCAATATTTGTTCCTGATTATTCGCCCCGATACGAGGGATGATCGATGGATGATTATCACCTTGAAAAAAAAATAACTCGTAGAACCATGGTACACAGAACTATTCTACTTGGGTCAGTTGAGCAGACGACAAACCCTGTAGAAATAAATTGGCACCCATAGTCAATCCGTCATTCAGTCAGTCGATGACGTCTAGGTGTCGAGGGAGAGGAAACGAAGGTTTATTTCCGGCGCGGAGGCTCATCGTTGGATAAAAATGAAAACTATGAAACACTCCTGGGACTTGGTACCGTGTCGCTGCTGACGGCGATCGGTCCAGGACGGGAACACTTAGCTATGCAGATATCGCGGAATTCGCGGACTAAAACTGAATCAATATCTTATAAATCGGGCCATTAAGCCGCCTTTAAAGAGGGATGGAACAGCTACGCTTTCAGGGAAAGATCCTCGACGGTCACATCGAGTCATTTAGATGATGACGAAGAAACGAAGGAGGCCGGATTCGCTGGGGCGCGATTCTTCCCTTTTATTCTCCCCCCTCGTCCCTCGGCCTTTGCAACTTTGAGGGTTGTTTTTTTATTCGACATTGAAAATTTCAAGGAGCTAAGAACGAGAACTAGGCTCGCGGATACCCGCGGGATTAAATCCCGGGGAGGTAGATACCTAAATCAATTCTAAAATCCCTAGGATGCTGGCGGTGGTGTTAGCTGAGCTCGCGGTTGTACCGCAGCCAGTGGCCTACGTGACGGGGTATATTTCACCCCCGAATAATATCCCCACCGCGGCGTTTCAAATCCGCGAAACGCTATCGCTATCCTATAATGTCTGCGAGTTATTTCAAAACGCACGCAAGCTAAAACTGTATAGATACAAGGGCGGGGGAGAGAGAGAGAGTCCGAAACTAGGGCAGGAATTTTTACCCCTTTTCTATTTTTTTCTTTTTTTTTTCACCCGTCGCGTAATACTCTCGCTGAAAACGATCGGATATTTATTCTAGAGGCACAAGGGGCGGATGTAATTAAGAGAGAAATGAGAGGAGAGCCGGCCGAGCTTCGACGGTTAATGGAGAAAGATAATTAAATATTCCATCGGCAATGTGCACATAATATTAAAAAGGGATTTTATTTCATTAACCGATTCCGCCTACAATTTCTCTACCCTCTTCCTCTTCGCCCCATTTTTATTCGCCTCTCGATACAAAGAGAGTGCGATCGTGTAGCGGGTGCAAAAATCGAGTCCCACCGCCTCATACCTGCTCCCACGAAAATCCCCCTCGGTCGCACTCTTCTTCATCTTTCTTCCCCCGGACTAATACGTCTCGCAATATTTGCTCTGCACCCTTTTCTTCTCTCCCACCCCATCCACGCCCCTCGGCCGTAATACACCCTGCCAGGATAGCGACTCTTTCCACCTTTTCATATCGCCTTTCTTTCTTTCTTTCTTTCTTTCTTTCTTTCCTTCTTTCCTCCTTATACCTACCCGCCTTGCCTCGCCGCCTATACCTACTCTGCAGAATTCCACTATTTCCGCATTATTTCAGCCATAAATTTTCCCAGCAAAATGGCTTGGAATCGTCCTCGATCTTTCACGCGAGAGAACACCACCACCAGCTACCACCTACCAGCCCCGGCTCTAACATCGCGAGATAGATGCCTCGACGGATAGATACTTTCTTTCAGGCTTTTACCCCTTCCTTATACATATATAACCATATGCTCGTGCTTCACGTGCAGTTTTGATTCCCCCCCGTAGTTTTATACCGCAGTTGAAGCCTCCGCCTTTGGATTAGAATTTTCCTCGTTAATCCACGTTTCATGAAGCCCGAACGAAGAATGGAGAATAAGAAAATGTCGAAGGTGAACCACATCGCCGCTTCTAATTCGAAGTGGGAAAAGTTCTTCGCTATTCACGCGATAATAAGCGCGTTTTGCCAAGGCGAGAGGGTATGCAGGTGGATCTAGGCTTATCGAAGTTAAGTTCGGCGCAGTGCTGTTCTAGTTATACGGGTTGGTGTATTAAAACGAATTTGAACACGGGCTGAAACGCGATGCTAGATTGGCGAGGGATATACGCCGGAGAAGCATATAATGGAGAAGTCAGTCAAAGCTTCTGGGAACTTACGACTTCATATAAACCCGGGTTACAGCCTGCACCCAATCCCACTCCTTTACCTAGCAGGATGGAATTAGCTGAAATTTAATATCCTTTTCAGGACCGGCTGGAACAAGCCCTGCCGTGAATTTCGAGCTCGATAAGCTCTGCATCGGGTATGCGTGTAGACCGTCCGATACTGGGATGGAACGGACGGTTTCCCTGTCAGAAACTGTCTCAATTATATAACCGAGGAGAAATTAATGCCGGGAATAATACTAACCGCGATACATCACGCCTCTCATGCAACTTTCCTGAGAAAGGAGCGTTCGGGGCTAAGGAGACCCGAGGGATACGCTGAGAACAGACCCTCTTCAACCTCATTGAATCCTTACGCGGTCTTGGACATAATTATCAAGCCGAACAACGCGGGGATAGATTTTGAACAAGATTACTAAGGCTCATCTTATTCGTGGGTTGTTTTAGCGAGAACCGATTGAGATAGGAGAAAAATGTATTCTACCTTTTTTGTACGAAATTCAATTTGCTCTATTTTCGATCTTCACCTCTGTCCCGATATTGTTCACGGTTTTCAAGTTATCGCCAAAAAACTGGTCTAGTGTGAAAACAAACTGATATACTCAAGCCAGATGTTCATCATGGATAATTCAGCGGAAGGAATCGAGGTACGGGAAAAATGTGTCGGACCATTTTCGTAGAAAATTTGATAAGCTTTATTTTTTATAATCACTTTTATCTCGGTATCATTAACGGCTTCCGAGATATCGCCAAATAACTGTATTCGATTGAGTTTAACGACCCGCAATCAGTTCAGCAATTCAAATTTCACGATCTACTAATCGTCGGATTGATTTTTCGTGACTGGGTACAATTTGGGTATACAGAAGCGAGTCGTTTCTCGAAGCAAGACGTTAGGAAACGAGTCAACAACCCCTGGAACAGGGGCTGGTCTAGAATATAGACGGCTTTATCATCGTCCCTCGAAGGGTAGAGGGAAATAAAAATAGCAATGACAATAACAATAACAATAACAATGATAAAATAGTCTGACGTCTGAATGCACGGGGTTCCCATCTACTTTCAGATTCAAAAAGATCCGGTAGCTTCTAGCTTCTTCGTATACAGACGTACAGCAGGGATAGATCTCGAAAGTTTCATCACTATTCGATAAAGGATGTTCCCTCGTGTATGTACCTACTACATCGGTGAAAGAGTACTGTACACCTCTCCGCTCAGACCTCGCGGGAGGGAAACTTGATATGGGATACTTTTTCCTTTTTTCAACGACTTTTTCCCCCCTTATTTCTCTCCGTAGATGATAGATGCACACGCGTGTTTATACCTGGATATATCCTCGGATTTACCTATTCATATTTTCCATTAAAAACTTCCGATTTCTATATCTCGAGTACTCGGCCCAAGAGCCAGAGCAAAAAACGTATAGGCTCACAATGCAATCTTCTACTGAAACGATTTTCTTTTTGGAACGTGTTTTATCAAATATCTCGTGAAGCGTAAATCGTACGACAAAAATAGTAGAGATCATTTTCGTAGATGATAACATCCTCTACAACTTTTATTTCAAACTTTTTCCTGTATAATGCATAGTTTTTGATTTGAAGCGTGACAAACTTTTCAATTTTTACTCTCAACTGTATACTCGGTACTAACCATGTATGGAAAAGTTTGCCGGGCTGTAAATAAAAAATCGTCCACTGTACAGGAAAAAGTTTGAAATAAAAGTTGTAGAGAATGTTATTATCTACGAAAATGATCTGTACTATTTTTGTCGTACGATGCAGGGTTTTCGAGATATTTAATAAAACATCGTTTCAGTAGAAGATTGCAGCTAAAAAAAATGTCTCTCCCTTTTGAAAAAGTATTAAAATTAGTAATCCCCCTCCCCCTGCAGTCTGGAGTTTTTTTGGGTAAAGAAGTAAATAATGCCGGTGAGATACGCCGGTCTAATTCACTCCGTTGCCTCTCATACAATTCCTTCCCGTTCCAAGTTTCCAGTTCCCATTTTACCCCGCAGGTTCTCCTCGTGGAAAGTTTATAGTACACTCGCTTACGGACTTTAACCGCTATTTTTCTCGTGATAAATGAAATTGTTCCGTGGGTTGGTCGGCGCGAGACCCCTCGCAGCTTGCTATTCGCTATTCGCTACTCGGAGAACAGCACGGGACCGAAGTTTATGCGAACTTATAATCCGCCACGGCGGTACGCGCCGCGACGCGGCTACGTCATCCTCTACAGGGCGAGGCAATTCTGTCGGAGGGGCGAGTTCACATTATCCGATAAATTACACCCTCCCCCCGTATTTTCCCCTCGCCTCATTCCTTGAGAACGATTCGACAACCCGAGGGAGAAATTTGCATCGACGCACTCCGTTGTGTTATTAAAAATCATCTCGACTCGGCGAAGACTCAGCTCGGCGAAAGCCATCAGAATCCGAATGCTTCTTCGGCTGAAAAGCTCCGAATTATTATCAGCGATGTCCATTCAATGACTCGCTCTACTGTTTGAAATCCGAAGCTGGAAATACGCTTTCCAGTTTCGTTATTAAATTCATCCCTTATCTTTAATGTCTTTATAAGAAATTTAATGAACTAAGTACTCCGTGAATATGCTCCAGGGCTATGAAAGCGGCATCTAAAACGTTGGAAATAAAAAGTCTTATCGCGATTTCAAAATTGCGTGTCGGTAAAATAACCCGCCTTGGCATTTCGTGTCGGGGCTGCTGTGTAGGCGTCGCGCCGTGCCGCGCCGGTGACGGTGGCGGCATACGTCGTGTGAAACGTTTTTTTCTTTTTCAATCAAATTACACCTATGCGCAAATAAATATCAGCTAAATCTTTGACTCGTTAAAAATGACGTCTTTAGTTCAGGCAAACGTGCTCGAAAACACTTTTTCGATCGTATCTCGGGAACCGTTGATAATATCGAGACGCAGGTGGATATCAAAAATAAAGCGTATCAAATTTCCTATCAAAACAGTGGAACACATTTTTTCCGTATCTCGATCAGTTTCGCTGTATTCCAGCGCTGAATAACGTCTACGTTGTTCTACGATGACGGAAAACGTTTCGATGTTCATTCCCGAAATACGGCGAAACCGATGAAGATACAGGAAAAACGTGTCCCATCTTTTTCGCGGGGAATTTAATCCTCTTCAATTTTGCTTCCCACTTTCATCTCGATATCATTAACGGTTTTCGAGATATCACCGATAAACTGATTCCGAATGTCTTTTAATCGTTGAGAAAATTCTCCCAGCGGATTATAAGCTAGTGAGTTTAATTACTAATTAAAATCCATGAAAAATTTAGTCCCCGAGTCCCGTAGCGAGTTCAAAGACTGTATAATTTTTCCGCAAACGAAGCTGGTTCGCGAACGCGTGCAGACGAGAGGGTGTCTGTCTCAAAGGACGCGAGGTGTATGTAAGACAAAGCCGCCCCGACGAAGATGAGGCAAAGCGTCGCAGAGCTCGGGCTGTATTCCCCGTACGTACGAGGTGCTAGTACGAGGCGGCACGGTAAAGTTCGTTAAATTGTGATAACTCCATCTACATGTAAATCTAATCGCCCCGAGATAAGGCACTGCGGGTGGAGGGCGAGACCCGGTGACACCTTACCCACAGTTTTAACCAGGGTTAACTTAACTCAACTTCGGTTATGTTATGTTAACTCGGGTTCAGACATAGATAGAGGGTCGAAGTGGATTAGCTTTGCTCCAACTACCCGGACCAGAAATGTTGCGGAATAGAAGAGACGCAGATCCTGTTCCTTTTCTCCCCCAACCCTCGCGGAATTGTTTTCGATTTTACACAGCCGCGATTAGCCGGTGGAAATCGAGTTCCAGAAAGCTTCAAATAATTCTGCATAACGTTTGGAAATAGCAGTAATCAGTGGCTGTGGAATGTTTTCCTTCAAAGGTTCGGCAACGGTTTGAAAAGAGCAAGAAGAAAAAAAAAGAAAAAAAATGAAAGATTATTTCCAACGCGTAGGTATACACAGACCCTAATGAAAGATTGCTGCCGTTTTCTCAGCGAGTCGACTTCGCCTCGCTCTGCAGTAATAATGCGGCTTGGTCGAAGGAGGGAATAAAGGAGGAGGAAAATAAAGAAGGAAAGAAAGAAACGTCAAGTTCCTGGAAAGCCACTTTTGCTCGGCACCGTTCCTCGTCCCTGATTCCTTCCTTGCCTCCTAGGTCCTGATGGGAGCGTGGCGTGCTCGGTGCCAATCATGGGGGGTTCTGTTATTGCGATGATTATTACTATTCGCATCGCCCTTGCCAGGATGAAAAACGTGCCCTGGTCTGAAACGAGGAGAGCTGCAGCGCGCATGCTGGGCTATCAGTTCAAACTCACAATCAGATTTAATACCAACGCAGTCGAACTTCTCCATTTATTTATCTCCCGTTTTTCAGTCCCCGTGATCGACGTCCTCGGAGTGGCTGGAGACAAGGTCCAACTTCCCTGCGACGTGCTGCCCGCCGATCCCCATGACGCTATCTCCATGGTTTTGTGGTTCAAGGAGGACGGCGGAGAGCCGATATACAGGTAGGTAGTGGGCGCCGGCGAACAAGGGATGGGGAGAAAATTGGAGAAGAATAAGAGACGAATTTATGGCCGGGATATCCCTCGAGGAGATTTCATTCCACGGTCTGTTCCGACGAAAATATTTCCCAATTTTCTTTCCTTATATACTATTTTGATTTTCTTCTCTTCCTACCCTCGCCGCAGCCCTGCCTCTTTCTCTTCTCTTATTTATAATACTTCGACTTCGCCCTCTCCCCGTTTCCCATTTCCCTTAGTTTCCTTCTTTTTGATTATCGGCTTATAAATTTCTCCCCAAGAATATCTCCAGATAATCTCAAGCCTGGATCGGGTCGCTCGTCGCGCAGGGGTGAGTAAATATTGATATTTTTAAGGTGTGAATAAAAATCGTCTCCCATTTCAAAAATTGGGGGCAGAATTAATTTGGGACCTCGTCTAACGCCGGTATCCCAACCCCCGGCGAAACGAAGAGCTCGATTTCTCTCTCCCTCTCTCTGGGCATAAGAGTGCTCAGTCAGAGCCAGAGACTCGAAAACTCCGTGCAGTTGCCGAACGCAATTTAACTTTTAGTCGCCGTAGAGACCCCGGGCTTACTCCGTATGCCTGATATGCAATTACGCACTTGGATCGCTCCCCAGGTTCCCAGAGGCTCGAAATAATTAAGGGAGAAGTAAGCCGCGCGTAAATCGGGGCGAAAGAAAATCCGGAAGAGCGAGCGGAGCGGATCCCAAGGTCCGATATTTTTCATCCCTTATTTACGCGTTACAGTTTCGACGTCCGGGACCGGCCGTTCCACGATCCTCGGCTCTGGTCATCCCCCACGGCCCTCGGACCCAGAGCCTTTTTCGTTACCGCCGCTAGCCCGGCCCATCTCAGCATCGACAGACTGGAAGTCAAGGACGAAGGAGTCTACAGATGCAGAGTCGACTTCAAGAACTCGCCGACCAGAAACCAGAAGATGAACTTGACCGTGATTGGTTAGCGATCGTTTACTCTATCGATCTTTTTTCCCACCCGACATCCGACTGATTAGTTAGGAACTAAAGCCGCGTCATTAATACAGAACGATATCACGAATACAGAGCGGAAGTTTCTGGTCTATCGAATCCCACATTCTGTGTTTTAACATGTAGAAGGGTACGAGGAAACGAGATTTTCACCTAGGGTATGCGAAAATTAAACGCTTTCATTACAACGTTTCCAGTCGCTCCTGGGAGGCCGATTATATTCGACGGCGCCACTAAGGACATATCGAGGATAGAGGAGCCCTACAACGAGGGGGATGACGTCAATCTCATATGCCAAACTAAGGGGGGTAAACCGCCACCGAAGCTCACTTGGTTCTTGGAAAACACAGTGATCGATGAATCTTACCACTACAAAAGCGACACCGAGATCACCGTGAATCACCTCTCGTACCCGAATGTTGGGAGGCAGCATCTTAAGGCCAGACTCATCTGCCAGGCCAGCAATACGAACCTCGTTCATCCACAGTCCAAAGTCTTAATTCTCAACGTTAACCGTGAGTCTTGTTCTCTTCTCTGAAAAAAGGTTGGATCCAACCACATAGGATCCCAGTTGATTTTTTTTGTTTTTTCAAAATAACTCGCTTATTTGCACGTTTAGAGCGACAATGACGGGATCCAAAGTTGTTGGAAATTCAATTTCCCACAAGTTTGGTCATTATAATTTTTACTCTAGAATCGATATTTGCAGAGTTATACTGAAATCAGGGGTATAGTTATACTCAAAAATTTCCACCCCTGATTTGAGTATAAGTCCGAAAATACTGATCGTAGGGTAAAAATGGTGATGACCAAAGTTGTAGGAAATAAAATTCCCCACCTGATTACCTGTTACCATTTTTACGATAAACTTGATAATAAACGAGATATTTGTATGATAAAAAAAAATTTCACTCCTGACTTGAGTATAACTCTGCAAATATCGATCCTAGGGTAAAAATTATGATGATCAAGCTTGTGGGAAATTGAATTTCCAACAACTTTGGATTCCATCATTTTCGCTCTAAACTTGCAAGTAAGCGAGTTATTTTAAAAAAACAAAAAAATTCAACTTCAAATTAAGATGGCGGCGAACGCAATGGCGAGATTTTCCCGAAAATCGAGATTTACACTCCCAACCACCACCCCCGAAGCTAAACTCGAATTCGAAAATTCGACCCTTGAATCAGGTTATTGCTTGCTGATAAATCAGAATAAGATCGTAGGGGTGGCGTCGCCCACGCCGGTGTAATTTTTGTCACGTGTAGGTATTTAGCTCGTGGTAGTCGGTGCTGCTGTCGCAGCCTTTCCCCACCCCGTTCGCATTTCCATTCACGATCTTTGCAGGAAATTCAGCCGCGCGTAATTTGCGGACGCCTACAATTAGTCTCGCGGTTAATTACCAGCCTGCAGTTCAGGTACGTCGCGTCAGACGCGTTGTCCGTAGATTCGCGCTCGAATGCCGTTGAGAAGGAAAAAGCAGTAGCTGGTATACAGCCGGGAGGAAACTCGCCGTTTTACTTTTTCTCCCTTTCTTTTTCTCGCGACCCTTATGTACGACTCCTGCATAAACATTTTCCAGTCTCCTTTCCTCGAGGGAGAGAGTTAGGCGGATATTATTAATTCAGGAGCGGTGGCTGGCCGTAGTTGCACGGCGCTTCGCTAATAGACTCTAGTAATTATTAATTAATTACCCCGAAAAATAAAGCACCGTGAATATCGCGTTCCTATTCAGGAATCTCCGGTACGTAGATTCGCCCGAGTCCTCGGACTTGAGTCTTGAATAAATATCCTCGGGGAAATTATGTTTATAAATTATTTATTCCGACGGTTAAAAGCGTGTTCGAATGGGGCGGCGGCGTCGCGGCGCTACCCTGTTAAAGAATATCTCATAAAATCTACAAGTCCTGAATAATACGAAGGGAGGAAAGTGAGATGGAGATAAAGCTCGGAGTAGAGAGGGAGAGGGAGAGATCGAGTCGCCGTAATGGTTTTACTCGTGTTTGCATTAGTCTTATCGTCGATTCAAATAGTACTCTCCTCTTCTCTCTCGTTCTCCGTGCTTTCCACCCCGAGACCGTAGTTTCCTCAAGGACCTTAAGGACGCCGACTACGACCCCCTTGCTCCCGGTTTATTCCCGTGCGGAATTGAACGCTTGCCTTTCACGACTAGACACGCGATCCACGCGATCCTCTGATCCGTCTTCTGCGAGAGGCGTTGCCGCTATCTAACCCTCGGCATCTACCCGACGCACGTAAGGACAAACGGGGGTGTAACGCGAAAAACATAATTTCCCCGTTCTTCGTACAAACGAAGAAACTTTTCCGAATTCAACCCCCGAAAAATCCCGCTTCAATTTCTTACAGTCAAACCGTTGGTCGTCCAGATCTTGACCAAAGAGCCCCGTCTATCCGCCGAAAAGAAGTACGATGTCGAGTGCCGGAGTACAGGGTCAAGACCAAAGGCCACAATCTCATGGTGGATAGCGAACAGACAGATGAAGAAGGCGAAGAGCGTGAGTAGTAGTTTCTTTTCTTTTTTATTTATCCATCAAGAATTTGACGACGAAGACCGAGGGGGGTGGATGGAGTGGAAAATTAAAAGAGAAACGTAGAAAGTCTGTTGCGTGAAATATTATGTTCGAAAATTGAAAAAAAAAAAAGAAAAGAAAATAAGAAAATAAAAAACGATGATACACGGTCTAGATTTACGACCCCTAAACCCGAGGTATATACACACCCTTGGTCTTGGCAAAGAAGAAGAAGAAGAAGAAGAAGAGAGGGAGGAAAGAGAGCAGCCGAGCTAAGATTGTAAAAGTTTATCGCTCAGGTTTATTAGTCGCCGTATGGCGGTTGGTTCGCCTGATCGAAGGGTGGCATAAATTTTACCGTAGTCTTAAAAAAAAAAAGAAAACTAAAACGTCAAAGCTCAGCTTACTCACCGCGGTTTTTCTCGATCATGGACCACGGCTTGGTGTGCGAATGCACTTTCCTCCTCGGTGATGATGGTAGAATATTTCCAACTCGTTGTTTTCCTCGTCTTTACCATTTTCCAATCTTTTCTATACCCGATCGGTTCATCCCCTAATTTGAAAGCCGGGTTAAACGATAACAGTTCAGTTTCATGGTGGCTTGAATCTCCCGGATAAATTGCCGCGGGACTTTTGACCGTTGGGCATAAAATCCAAGGGCGATTCGCCCGGGAAACAAAACCCCGCGGATAATTTCTACGGTATGATAATTTTCGGGGAGGAACTACTTCCGAATCGCGCATCGCTTGTTTCAGTATTCTCCCGACGAAGAGCAGAGCCTCAGCATACTCAGCTATGTACCCACGATCGACGACGACGGCAAGTACTTGACGTGTAGAGCAGAGAATCCGGCGATTCCCGACAGCATAAAGGAAGACAAGTGGCGTCTCGACGTGCAGTATCAACCGGTAGTCACACTCCGTATGGGATCGACGCTCAATCCTGACGATATAAAGGAGGGCGACGACGTCTACTTCGAGTGCAAAGTCAGGGCCAATCCTAAGGAGTACAAGCTCGCTTGGTTCAAAGACGTGAGTTGTTTACGATTCGAGTTTAATTTATCGGCGTCATATCGCCGAGGCGTGAGAGGGACGTGGAAAAAAAGCGTCTGCTGCGGAATTGAAAGATTTGTCTGAAGGCTCGCCAGACCGCAACCCTCGCTTGGCGTAGTTTCCATCCACTTGTTACAATGCGAAATACGAAACGCCACTTATTTTTCTCCCCGTCTGCAGGGTAAGGAAATGAAAAATAACGCAACGGCGGGCATCGTGCTCAGCGATTACTCCCTCGTACTTCAAGGCCTGACCCGGAGCTCAGCTGGTGAATACACTTGCCTGGCTGCTAACAGCGAGGGAAAAACTGCCAGCAACTCGGTGCCTCTTCAGATAATGTGTGAGTGTTCGAATTGTTTTCGTCGGATCTAGTTTTTCGATCATATCTAGGAAACCGGAGACGATACGGCGGCGAAGGTCAGGATCAAAAATGAAGTCGATCGAATCCCCTATAAAAAAGTGTTACAAACTTTTCCCGTATCTTCATTACTTCCGCTGTATTCTGAGGCTGAATATTTCACCATTTTCGGACAAATGAACGTAGCAATTAGTCACAAGTTCGAATTGCAGCTAAACGAGGAAAGTTAGAGAAAAAATGTGTTCCACCTTTTCGATAGGAAATTTGATGGACTTCATTTTTGGTATTCACCTCGATCTCGGTATCGTCAACGGTTCTCGAGATATCGTCAAAAACGTGGGCAGTTAACGAGACGTAATTTACCTCGGCTGGACTACGAGTGGTACTTCGTTAGCTACACCCGTCACAGAACGATGAGAGGCTCTCTTCGATCTAGCTACTTCAATTTCCATCTGGGATCCTCCGCGTAGGATGTAGGACGCATCTTGTAAATAAACGAAGAGTGAGCGAAGGGTTGGGAAAAGTAAGAGTAGAGGGGGACGGATGCATATTCAGTGTATGTAAATCGCGGATGAATATTCATGCGTGGGTCAGTCTAGTGAGCAAATGTACCCATGCAAGGAAAGAAGAAGAAGAAGAAGAAGTTGTCGAAGAGAGCAAACCCGGGAAAGACGTTCTGTAAAAATGGTAAAAAATAATCTGCCATATTTTCCATCGGTAATTTTCATCGTTGATTGAACGACGGCAGTGATTCGTTGATTTATTTACCGGTCGAATCGTTCATTCCCACGTTTCAGCCTTCGGCGACTCGTCGTTCCATATGATTCTGGTTTTCTATGCGCAACACGAACTGTGAATAGAATGGCGAGGGAATTTAATCCTGATCACAACTGCAGCGTAGATGCGAGGTCAAGCCAGTCCCGGCCTTTTTACCTAATGAAATTTTCACCCATCGGAACTGTTTGCGCTTCGGGTAAACGCGGGATGTTTATTAGCTGATCAAACTCCGCGCTGATTAAAATATAACCATTAAACCCGACACGGGGACGGGCTTCGGTTTCAGTTTCAGTTTCAGTCCCAGTTGCGGTTCGCGCGTTTCGCTTTGAGGCAAACCCATCGCCACTACCATTCGTTAGGTTCCTATGGTAAACAAGATATATAAATGCCTCTGGAGACGGGGAATAATCGCGCCCTCTCCGAGTGTCGTCGGCTTGGCGGGTGGTTTCGGGAAAATGTATTCATACTCCGCCCTACCACCGGGTTTTCCTTCGACTCGCGCTCCTTTCCCTTTGTGTTTATTGTTCTTCTTTTATTTATACGGTTATGGGGTAACGCCGGGGGCCTGGCTCTCGGCAAAGACTTTCCCCCCGGCCCAGACGACGTGGAATTTGAATAACCCAAGACACGTAAACTTTTCCTCCCGCTTCCTTCTCTCCCTACTTTATTTCTCTCCCCTTATGCGACCCATGGCGTTCTTTCTGAGCGAGAAGCTCGACGCAAAAATACGCCGAAACAATTCCGGAAGACGAGAAATTCAAAACCCCCCGTTCCCCAGTCACTCCGGTCTGCAAGGAAGGCAAGGCCGAGGTCGTCGTCGGCGCTTTGAAGCAGGAAACCGTCCCCTTGGTATGTGCAGTCGAGAGTCGTCCTCCGCCTCTCACCTTCCACTGGACGTTCAACAATTCCGGTGAACTCGTCGAGGTAGCACAGTCGAAATACCCAAACGTCCAGCAGCAGCATCCTTCGGGGACGCCATCGATCGCCGAGAGCCTGCGAGAATACCAGCGTTTCCATGGCTCGAAGCTGAACTACACTCCGTCAACGGAAATGGACTACGGGACGGTGGCGTGCTGGGCGATCAACCAGGTGGGAAGACAGCGGACGCCCTGTCTCTTCCAGGTAAGTCACGGGCCCCGGAAAAGCCGCGGGTAACCGCGCGCCCTGAACCCCTTCTTCTCCAGGTTATAGCAGCGGGCCGGCCATACCCCCTGCACAATTGCACGGCTAACGAGCTCTCCGCTCCTCTCGAGTTCGAGGACTTGGGATCAAAGTCGGGGTCCGGCCTGATGGTGAAATGCACCGAGGGCTACGACGGCGGACTCCCGATCCACAGCTACCAGCTCGAAGTAGTCGGCGATGAGGACGACCCGTGGATATTGTTCAACAAGACCGTGGCCGCGGGGCCGAACGGGCCGATCTTCGAGGTGGCTGGCCTCACGGCGGGCAGGAGCTACCGCCTTTTCTTGTACTCGATAAACGCCAAGGGGAGAAGCGAGCCGGCGATTTTAGAGCCGGTCACCTTGAAGGGGGTGGCGATGTACACGACCGGTGAGTCCCGATCTCATTACTCGATTACCGTTCCGCGATAGTCCGTGCCGACGATTTTCCGACGGGTATAGACCGGAGAATCAGTGTTTGCAGTTTAGAGGTTGCGCCTCGACGAGGGTCGGTTTGTCGAGGGCTGGCCGTCGGCCCGTTCTCGAAATCGAGGGTAAACTAAATTAACCCGGTGTTGACCGACCGCCGTATGTTACCAATGACTTTCGATTATACAGTTACTCGACGGGGGCGAGGGGCACAGGGAGTCGATTACCCTGGCTACCAGCGCGCATACTCAATCCTACGGCTCACTACTCCGTACTCCGGCACGAATCGGCAGACCTTATATTGAGCCGCGAAAGAAGTCCGACCAGCCCCTCTTCTTGGGGGGTAAAAAGCTTGCCGTGGAAATCCAATATCCTCATGCACACACGAGCGCCGTGGCCTGGGTTTATATTGTTCTGCCTTATTTAACCTGGCGACTTCCCAGCTCCCTTAAACTCGGTGCTATAATGTGCCATCTTGGAAAACACGTTTTATCAAATATCTCGTAAACCGTGAATCGTACGACAAAAATAGCGGGGATCATTTTCGTAGGTAATAACATTCTCTACAACTTTTATCTCAAACTTTTTTCTGTATAATGCATAGTTTTTGAAATTTTTACTTTCTCACCAACCGTTAACTGCATACTTAGTACTAACCATGTATGGAAAAGTTTGCCGCGCTATAAACGAAAAATCATCCACTTTACAGAAAAATGTTTGAAATAAAAGTTGCAGAGAATGTTATTATCTACGAAAATGATCTCTGATATTTTTGTCGTACGATGCACGGTTCACGAGATATTTGATATTTGATTGAGGCGACCTTAACAGGACCCCATAAGAAAAAAATGCTTATATCTTAAGTTTTTCTTTTCACTCGGAACTTAGATATTTTAGGGGGTTTATTTTGCCCCCTCGCCCCCTCCCAGACCGATTTTAGCGGTTGGAAAATTTGGGGTTGATTGACAGTAATTTGTTTCGTTAATTGCGCACTCGGTGGTATTACCGCAGCCCTAACACCGGCGTATATATGCTGTGAGTGCAACAGCAGCAGGATAGCAACGTTTGGCCCTTTCCTCGGTTATCGACCTGGTCGAGCTGGCTGGTAGCACGCCGTTGAATCTACAAACTCGTAGTCAGCTCCGGCCCGCGGTTAACCGACTAATTGCAATATTGACGCGTCCGAGTTGAAACTATTTACCCAACTGCGATCATATCTGCAGGCTTATATACGTGCATGTATATATGTATATATCCCCATTCGCGACCACGAATTTCGGCTTCTACCCCATTCCCTTTCTCCAAGTTCCGCAACTTCCCCGCGGGATTTACGATTCCGACTATTTTCTTACCCCGCAGGTTATTAGCAGGTGATTTCTTCCTTTTTCACCTTTTCTTTTCTTTTCTTTTCTTTCCTTTTTTTACACCCCTGAATCGAAAGGGCGCGATTCGAACGGAGACACGGCTGCAGGTTTCCACCTATTTTCAAATTCCTTCGTATAACGTGGATCCCGGAAACCAATTTCGAAAGAATTGCATTCTGAAACGTATCCTCGGTTCGGGAGAGAGAGAAGAACGTACCGACGCAGTATCATCGTCTCGTTTAGGGGTCCATTTTATTTTTATTTTTTTTTTTTAATTTGTTTCCGTTCATCCCTTGAAAATAAAATTAAAAAAATTATGATAATCACACGTATAGCTATCTGAAAAAACTTGTGGAGATTACATTATTTTTTTTTCCACGTAATTTCGAAGTGTATATTTATATATTTTTACGCAAAAACGAAAAAACAAAAAATAAATAAAAATTCGGTGATCTGCCTCCCGTTATAAGCGGCTTTTCAACTTTTCAACGATAATTTAAAAAAACCGTTGAAGCATAAGAGAGAGAGAGAGAGTGAGAGAGAGGGTAGAAAAGGGGTGAAGAGAGAAGGAGAGAGAATTAATTCTAAAACTTTAACGAACCTTAATTAAATATCTGTTAGAGTACCTCGGAAGTAAGGGTATAAGCGGATCACGCGGAAATTAAGATTCTCGATTATCTATAATAAAGAAAGTGATTTTTTTACTTTTTTCTTCTTTTTATTCTTCCTCATCATTTTCTCTTTTTCTTTACCCACTCGTCATATATTCGTTTCTTATACATATATACATATATATATCTTCACGTCGATGCGTTAAATCATTCTGCCAAATCGTTACGTCGAGACGAGACCTTTCTTCTCTATTCTCATCTCGTTTCTTGTTTCATTTTTCACATTTTTTTCACATTTTTTCCATTTTTTCATTACTTTTTTTTTTTCCCTTGTTCTTCATAATATTGTAAATTCAGGGTAAAAGTAGTAGCAGAGGAGGGGGGGGATGAAAAATGTGCTTTATTCTATATACAAGGCATAATATTGTCGTTGGGATTTTTACGCTTTTCGTTCTGCTGTATAGCTGCCGAACGAAGGCACTCAGGTTAATTGCCATTCTTTGTTTTCCGTTTTTATACCATCTTGCCATTTTGTTCATTTTTTTTTTTTTTGCCTTTTTTTTTTCTTCGCTTCGTTTTCCATCTCCCTCTCTCTCTCTCTCTCTCTATTTTCTTTTTTCGTTCATCGATACGGCGATATACGCTTACCTCTAATTTCATTCAAGTGCAACGAAACGCGGTGCCGCGAGCGTTTTTTTTCCCTCCATATAAACGCATGTATATATATGCCTGGCGTTATCCTCTTTTCATGATTAACGAGTTATTAATAACTCGCACGACAAAACTACCCCCTGTATACACCCAGTGGCCTCTGTGAAGCCTGTGGCAGGTTCTTGGAAAACACGCACCCCCCCATTTCGTATAATAAACGCGTCTACGGCACATGTCCTCGAGGTTTATTATCACACGTGTAGGTACATATGTATGTACATACGTACCTACCTATGTAAGTACGTAACACAACGCGATACAATTAGTCAATAGACATTTAATTACATGCGTGGTACGTCTCGGGGACTTTCGGGGGACAGGGTGAGCTTGCAGAAACACCAACCGGGGAGAGAGAGAAAATTAGTACGTGTCAAGCGGCGAGGGAGAAAAAAAAAAGAGGAGAGATGAGGTGAAAAAATATATAAAAAAAAAACTATAAAAACTACCTGCGAAAGAGAATGACGATTAAGAGCGTAATTTAATTTCATACAATTATTTTTCGCTATATTACAAATAGCATATTATTCACCTAGGGAGGGAAGTAGGCGTTTTCTGACGAGTGCGAAATTCGCACGTCTTCGACTACGGACCTAGGATTCGTTCTGTAAATATCGAGCTGGTCGAAAAACGCCAACTTCCCTCCCTAGGTGTATAATATACGATTATTTCCATATTTTTCATTCGTTTTACTTCAACTTTTTTTTTTTTTCCATCGCCAATTTTAACATCACGTGCCTACGCTTTGTCCCCGTAAAATTCTACCGGCCTTGTGCCGTTCTGGGTGTCCCCCGTGTTTCGGTGTTTAAATGAAATTCCTTTGCGACACAATAAAACATCAAAGAAATCTTCCCTTGCAGTATACAGTGGCAAAAGGTGTAGCCCGGGTACGGCATCGGCAACGGCAACGGCTTGTATATATTCGCATTATAACGCGTGAGCGAACGAAAGAACGAAACTCGAGTGAAAAAAGTTTCATAGAAATCTGAGGGGTTGAAGACCGAAAGAGAAAGAGAAAAAGAGAAAGAGAAAAAGAGAGAGGAAAGAATAGAGTCACGAAGAGAAAAAAAATGAAATTTCGTTCGTTGATTTCACTGGGAGAAATCGGCAGCCTCCAACCCCTACAACGCGCTTTTGTATATATAAGCGAAACGTATAATAGCTCGTTACATTTTTTATACCGGGGAAATAATGACCAGGGTTAAAAAGATAGGGACGGAGAAGTAAAGAGAGAAAGGTAAAATCGGGAGGTAGTCAGGGCGGGGGTTTTTAAATTTATTCCCTTAAATTCAAGGCGCGTGAATTAACTCGTAACTTTCGCACGCCCACCACCGCCACCACCCCTGACTTAATGTTATTCCTCATTTTAATGCAGGGTCAAAGCTAGACAGAGATGGAAGGGCGGGTTCACGAGCCTCGAATCTGTCATTAAGGAAATAACTGTACCCTACCCCCATGGCCGTATTTATGCCCACGGCAGAGCCGGGCGCAATTAAAAAAGCCTCTTTTCAATTACACGCCGTGACGGTGTGCATGAGTCGCTTGAATGAGGAGAAGTGAAGAAAAAAAAAAAAAAAACAGAATCTCTTAATTTATTTTTTTCCATAATTTATGAAAATAAAAATCTCATAATTCACAAGCACCCCCCAAAGCTACCCCTGAATTAATTATCAACGATCCGTCATATATCTTCCAAAATTCGGAATCCGATCGATCCAAAAAAAAAACGAGAAACTTTCGAGCTCGACTTTCCATTTGTATAGGATGTGATTATTAAAAACCTATGGATTAACGTAGCCAATTTTTTATTTCGACGGAAGTCACAGTGGCCGCGTGTTAAATTTCGTTATTCGAAACTACCGTAACTAATGACCGGTGCCGGGCGCTCTCGGAATCACTGGACACTGGTTTTAAAATCCCTAAATCCTCGTAGCTGTGAAAATGAATTGAAAAAAACAAAAAAAAAAAAAAACGTAAAAATATCCGCGCAGCGTCGAGAGCCGGTTTTGTCATACGTTCCTCTTTTTTTCTTTTCATTTTCCTATCAGGTAACGCCGACACCGCGATCCTTAGTCCTGTGCTCCTTGGGCTAGCGGCTACCGCCACTCTCCTGGCTCTCGCAGTCGCGGGAGTGCTCGCGGCGCTTTATAGGAAACATACGAATGGAAGAGGCGGCGGGCAGAGTCCCAAGCATGCACCGATCGCCAGAGAACCACCCCACCCTGGGGTGACTACCCCTATGCATCCCCAGAACAAACAGACTGTCGATGACATGGACCCTGACATCATACCTAACGAGTATGGTGAGTTGTTGCAGGGGATGAAAAAAAAGGAGGGGTTGAAAATAGAGAGAGGAGAATATATATCTCTCCGTTTCTTTGTCCGGTTTTATTTTTTAGAAAGAAGACCACTGACCTATACACCGATATACAAAACCCCGCCGCAGCGAAGAAGAAAGGATTCACGTCTCGGCGAGTCACTTAGCGATGAAAAACCCGCGGTTCAACAGAAACTGGACCTCCAGCCTGACCCGAGGCTCGCTGAGATAGAATCCAACTTTATACAACAAAATAATTACACGCAACAACCAACCATGGCTGACTTCAAGCAGATGGCAATGGACGCTTATAATCAAAGGAATAATCAAAACGTGAGTCTCATCTTACACTTTCTACTACATTCGAAAAGCATTCATTTCTCGCTCCCGTCATTCGACTGCAAAGTCCTAAAAAAATTTTCATAGCCAATGAAAAGTAAGAAAACAATTTTAAAAAAATCGAAAAAAAAATGGAATCGTCGGAAAGTCCTGTAGGATTTTCCAGTTTTCTGGATCGCTCGACGAAGTCGTGATCCTTAGAATGGGGATAATCGAGTAAATGAAAATTGAAATCCGACCGGCAGTGAGATCGACTAAGATTCCGGTATAACAGCTCCGGTAGTAGTTTCCGGAAGTTTTCATAGCTGGAGATGTTCCACTAGGTATACCTCTACACCGCGGTAGAATAGTTCTCGAAAGTTAGTTCGGCGTTGTGTAGATAGTTGTTGGCGTTTAGAGTTTATAGGGTAGTACAGTTCTCCCGAGATATACCTACCCCTACGCGAGTTGAGGATTTCTCTCGTTTCGCACAGGTGTACTACAGCCTCCAGAGAGCGAACAAGGGTGTGCCAGGGATGCCTGTCCAGCGTCCAGTCTCATCGTCGATTTCAGCACACGCAAAGTTTCATCAGCCGGAAGTGGTCACTCGATCGAATCGGATACAGGAAAGTTGTATATAAGCCATTTTTTTTTTTGAAAATCGAATGGAGAAGAGAAAATGAATAATAACAGGGAATAATAAAATAATAAATAACAAAAGAAGACAAATTTCTCACGATATACGGTGGCTATACGAACAACAGGAACAAGGTATATCTTCCCCATAGGTTTGCATGTATTTTTCATTATATAGTTATTATTAAAAAAAAAAGAAACAGAATCGTTGTTCGTTATATTATTATTATTATTATTATCTCATATATATATATTAACACGTTTATTCATTAATTCATTGACTCATTAATTCATCGAGTATGATAGATATATATCTGTACAGAATTTGTTACATTGAAAAATTTTGAACTAACCATAGCTCTTAGGCATGTCGGGTTTCTCGGGGAACGGGAACATGTTTTTAACAGACTCTGGACTCTTCGACAAAAACTGTCGAAAAAACAAAATTTCTAGACAATGTATAGAAAAACAGTCGATCGAAAAACTCTCGCGACTTGTTATAAGATCGTACTATGCTCCCGTTCCTCTAACGCCTGAAGTATAAGGGATGAAAATAAAAATGAAAAAAAAGAGAACTCATATACTTATAATAAAATTGAAAAAAAAAAATTTAACCAAGAAGTTAAAAATATGTGTGATGACGAAAATGAAAAATGAGACAAAAAAAAAAGAATATAATAACACACAGAAAAAAAAATTTTTGTACAAACTATATATTGTAAATAAATAAATAGGCATAGGATATTATACAATTAATTACGAACTGATATGATGAGAATTTGTTATTTTATAACTATTCCGACCGCACCTCTTACACAACTTCCCAAAATTTCTTAATCCTTATTCCATGGCTCTAAGCCGATTCTCATATCGGTTACAAACTCGAGAGCCACCTAATTAATTCTACTATCACAAGTGACCGGCCTACATAGGAAACTATTAGCTACGCTCTACACGCGAGGGCTGACTGACTGAATATTGACCGGAGTTGGGCAGGTGAGTCTAGGCAGTAAGAGTTCCTGTGAAGGCAGCGATTGCGGGTATTAGAGGGATTAAATCCTCGGGAGAAAACTCCTGCTTTTTATATTGAAAGAAAAAATGACAAAAAAAAGAAAAAAGGAAGAAGGCAAGCAGACGCCGGGCTCCCGTATCTTAGAGCAAAGATACTCCAAACTGGTTTTTCGATTATATCTCGAGAACCGTGAAAGATATCGAGTTGAAAGTGGGAATAAAAAATAAAGCGGATTAAATTTTCTACAAAAAAGGTAGAGTATGATTTCTCTCTATCTTTATTGGTTTCGCTGTATTTTTAGACCGAATATTCAGACATGAAACGTGATTTTTTCCTTTCGTTCTTTTTTTTTTTTGTTCACGTATTTTGTATAATTGACCGATTTTCGAATGAAAAATAAGGCCGGATCTATACACGAATTCTTCACGTTTAAGGGAAGAGGTAAAGCGGTTTTAGAGCTGAAAATGATCGGGGGAATGGCACCCTAAACGGCCTCCAAGACGCCCCTTTATTATCCAACCTGAAGTATTTTTTCCGCTTCTTCTTCTTCTTCTTCTTCTTCTTCTCCGCGTTTTTTGGGGAGAGGAATCCAAAGTGCAGGGGATATAGGAAGGTAGGGTAACGAAAGAAGGGGTTTTCCGTGTATAAAGTTGTCAATTTTCCTTACCGCCAAGTACACACAACCCACCCCTATCCACCCCGCAGGAACGATTTTCACGAGCTGTTAAATTCCCACCCTCGTCCCAGTTTTAACCCTTAAAGTATGTACATACGTCGGAGTAGAAACGAGGTAAGAATATCGACGATAGGAAATGAAAGTTTTTCTTATTTTTCTCAGTTTTCGGCATCGTCGTCCCTTCTTTTTAACTAAATAGATTTGGAAAATTGGTATCGCCCGAAGATAACGAAAAAAAAAAAAAAAATGAAGAAGAAGAAAAAAATAGGAGTGGGTTCGCCGCGGAAAAGCTTGCAAAGAATTGGCTCCTCTCTCTCTCTCTCTTATTTGTATTTTATTTCTTCCCTCTTCTTCTTCTTGTTTCTAACGAAACAGCTAGCTCTCCAGCCAGGGGCTGGTGTCTCCTCAACCCTCGATTCCCCTTTCTCCTTTTATTTGTTATACCCAAACCCCGAACCACTTCCTCAATTGTGGAACGACTCCGATCGCTGGAAGGGGTTAGGCACTGGTAAGAACGGAATAATTAATTCTTCCCAAAAAGCATTACTGATCATGAATATACAGAAGCAGCGAGCCAGCCAGCCAGCCACCAATTGAAATTGTATTTTCAATACAGGCTAAATCCGGGGGAAAACAAATACATAAATATATATACCAAGGGGTTGAAACCACTTTACGATATTATTCCAGAAAAACAGATTTCCAGATTTTTCTACACCGAGTTACGATATCCGACCAAAAATTTTTCAAAATCAAAGCACCAATATGTTATTCCGGATTTTGAAAATGCGGTGAAATAATTTCCACGGAAAATAGAAATTCCCGGGATTTTAAACAAAGGTGGGAAATACACAGGCGGATAAATTCCACTGCAGGTGTTATTAAATCCGCACAACGGTGGGGAGAGAGAGAGAGAGGAAGGAGAGACAGATACTTTAATTCCGGGCGTATTATTCAAATGGTTTTGGATAATGCTTGAGAGTCGCGAGAACGAACGTTGAAAGGGGTTGCTTCTCGTTTCACGTTTCTCGTTTCTCGTTTCCATTCGACTTCCCGGCACGGCAGCTTGCTCACGTTGCTGCATATTTATGTACACCGAGGACTGAGAGGAAGGACCGGAGAGAAGAAGGACGAGAAGAAGACCATTTCCATAGAACCAAGACCTCGTTGACTTGCATCAATCTTTCAGCCAGACATCATCCCTCGAGAGATTGATATCGCCCCACTACCTCGTGGTGAATTTTTCCACCCTTCACCCATCCCCGATACAATTATTCCGTCTTCCTAGTCGCTAGTTAAATTAACAAGAAGAAAAAAGGTCAACGAGGTGATCTAGGCGCGGCAGAAATACCCTTGGCAAGTGAGCTAAGAGCCTAGACTGCACGGTTCTCAATTGAGTCAATTAATTCTTAAGATTCTGGCTGATTTATTCGAGTGGTCGAGCACCCTGATGCAATTACGTAGCAAGTTAAACGCGAAAATGAATGAATAGTAATTGGGACGAAGATTTTCGAGGAGTTGGCTCGCCTATTTTCAGGCGCAACAAGACTCCTGAATTCTGAACAACTGTCTCTCGAATTCTCGCTCTTTTTTTTCTTCTTCTAATTGCACCGGCAAAGGGATCCGAGGCGAGTTTCGGTTCTGAAAATAACGAGGGGCCCTCGTAAGTGAGGTTCTAATTCGTGTGGGTAAAGGGCGTACGAGTATGTACAAGGTACCTACTCGACCATTTAGCCAAACCGTTAATTGTCGAGACTCGGAGCTATTAAATACGAGCAGAGAGTGAGAGGAGCGTGGAATTAAACCGGCTTAATGATATTCATTCGAACTTACATTAATTTGAATCTACATTCCGCCCTCCCCTGGGCATCCCCTTGCTACGCCTTGCAGCCCCGTCACTCCGACTTATCTTTCACTCTGTTATATCGCACCCAATTAGTAAACGACCTTCTAGTCAAAGAGAGAGAGAGGGCGAGAGGAAATTAATATTTCCAATTTAGCCCCAAACAATGGGGTGTTTCCTAGCGATTTAAAACTTCGGTTCAATCGGATTCTGACCTCGAAATTCCGCCCGGGTTCTCGCCGGATTATGACAAGTTATACACGAGGGGGGCGATTACGTCCTATGCAATTACTCGGCTGACTGTTGCCAAGGTTTTGGCCAACTATGGCGGGCCTCGATCTTCTCGATTACAGAAAACTTGCCACCTTAAGTGATACACCTCGCGAGCTTTAAGGGCGCGGCTGAATCGCAAGCCGTCAATTATTCCGACCTATTTTTTGCCCGGGACTCGGGGGCGGGACGCGATCCTATCGTATGCCTCCTTTCTTGCTGCGCAAGGGGATTATAGAGGGCTGGGAATAACCCTAACGACTTTGTTAATTATTATTCCCCGGGGGATCGGGACCGATCGAGATACTTTTACTAGTAGACCAGAACAGGGAAGAAACAGAAAAATAACGGGGCCAATAACGCCGTCAAGATATTCGTGTTCACTTCACATACGATTGTTTTTCGACGATATCTCGAAAACCGTCGAATATACCGCGACAAAAGTGTGAACAAAAAATCAAGGAAATTCAATTTTCTATAAAAAAGATTCAGCACACTTTCCCTGTATCGGCAATAGTTTCGTTCTAATTCGAGGCTGAATATTTAAACGTGGTAAGTGGCGATTAGGTGTTAGTCGCGCATTCCACGTCGAAATTAGGCGAAACCAATCAAGATAGGGAAAAATTGTGTCCTGCCTTTTTTATGGGAAATTTAACTGGCTTTAATTTTGATGATAACGTTTATCCTGATATTATCCACCGTTCTCGAGATACCGTCGAAAGACTGTATCGAAGAGTAAATTTGTTCTACCTTATCCGGACCCGACGTTTTGTCGTTTGAATCACGGTTTAAATTCCAGTTTAAATTGAAGTTTAAATACCGTCAAAATCGCCGGGGTCTTATCGCCCTTTAATATCTGGGCTTAGAACAGCAGTGGGCGAAATACGATATATAATATTCTCGGTATAAACGGCATTAGATATCTCAGTTAGCGAGGCAATTTGCAGCCCTCATGCCCACCCGAGTTACCATGGGCCTTTGTCTACTTGATATTAAGCAATATTACCCAACAATCGAAAACAATTATCTTTAAACCTTAATAACATCCGGCGTGGCGGGTAACCCGCGTATTGCCTTTACTTTCGGCCTCCCAGCCTGGATATATATTCGGACAAAAAGATACCCCAACTTCACGATTTACTGACTACTACTTACCCAACTCCGCGCCCTAACAATTGCGGAACAATTATCGCCCCAGGTTTAGTGTAATTATTATTATCTCATTATCAAAACGATTAATATTATACGAGGCCTCGGGGATGAAGTGGGAATTATTTGCCCGTGTATAAAAACATAAATTTGAAAATATTGAAGCGATTTTTATTCCCTTTTCTCTTCTCTCTCTCTCTCTTAGCTTCTTCTCTTTTTTTCTATACAGGAATAACAAATACCTATTCATTTTATTCGAGACGTTGTTTGTCCTCTAAGGAGATAAAGGCTAATGGAATAAAGATTCGAGAAGAAACTCGACTCTGTCTGTGTAAATTCATTCGCTCGGTGCTTCTGCCCTGCCGCTGCTGCTGCGAGATTCCGTAATTCCGTTTCTTTATTTATTCTTTGTAGCAAAGCAGAGCCCGTTGCGTTGGCCGAGGTAGGTAGGTAGGTACGAGCTTTGCCGAAAATAAATATAATTACGCTGTAGAGAAAAGAACGCGGACCTTCTTCCCGTCCTTCGCCTCCCTCTTCTTTTCACAACCGTTAATTCACCCCAGGGGTGAATGCGTGCTATCCAAATCCACCCTGGGGGGGCGACAGGGCGTCGCGGTGAGGAATTTCTTTTTATTTACTTCTTTTCAGTCCCTTATTTTTCCTCCCAGCTTACTTCAGCCCCTCGGAATCTCGCCAGGACGTCACTTCCTCCTCGTCGTCGTCGTCTCATTATTCGTTAACCTGACCACTTCTGGTCCCGTTCTACCGTGACTCGGTGCAGCGATCCGTTCCTCAATTTCGATCGATCAAACGAACAGAATTGGGGGCTTGGAAAGATGCGATATATACGAATTTATGAAGAGCCGAAAATTTTTCAAGTTCCTATTTTCTACATTTTTTTTTTTTTTTTCGCTTGTATTCCTCGGTTCAAACTTTTCGGACTTTCGCGCTAACTCTGGTGTCAAAGAGTCATCAGCATATCACGACTTGTAAAAAAAGAGACGATAAATTAAAGAGGAAAATATTTATCTTCACCCTTACGCGAGGGATTAATATTAAATTTTGTAAAGACAGGGCCAAGTCGGAGTGGAGGTTGCAGCAAGGCAGGTATACCTACTTTGCATGAAAAACTGGACCGTGTCACCTTTGATATTCACCCCAAGTAGAATTATGTATGTCGGTACGGGAGGAAAAATTAAATGAAAATGAGAAATAAAAATGATATTCAACTTTCCGCTTTTCCGCCACAGAATTTTTAATGTAAAAGCTGTTCGGTATGTATATGTATAGCGGCAGAATATACATATATCCCGTCATTCGTTACTTCGTCTTAGTAGATTGCAAAATTTTCAATCTTCGAATCACTGACCCACATAAATTTGAAAATATTTGTAAAGATTTGAAAAATCGCCGGGAACGAATCCCGCGGAAATTCGGCGGCTGTTTCAGGCGACCTGAACCAATTAATCCCACGGTTTAACTCGTTGTAGACAAAGCGTTATACGATCTTTACCACTAGGATGGTCCAAATACGAGACTAGAATTGCGATTTGAAAAGTAACGATTATTCTAGGCGAACGCGAGCCGCAGCCTCGCCGGGGTTCCGACCCCGAGGGATATTCGTGGTGACTCGCTATTAAATCAAGGAATTACAACGATTAACCCGGGACTGAGGCTAAATTATGGCCGTTTCCTCCGCGGTCCACGCATACACCGGCCACCCTCGGCCACCCTGGAGCCACCGAGGTGAAGGGCGGAGGGTGGAGCCGCCCTATACGCGATGAATCTAAATCAGAATTAGACGCCAGTAGCTTTCTGCGCGGATCCACCCTGTTGAAACTCTGTCCACTGTACAAAGTCGTGGAATATTCCTCGCCGACTGATGCGCGATTGCCGGATAATACGAAAAGAAGAAGAAAGAAATAAAGGAGGAAGAAATCGATGAAAAAAAAAACAAAAGGGAAAAAAAGTGAACCGAGAAACAGAAACAATTTCGGCTAATCTTCCCGCGCGGAAATTCCTCGAACCTTATTATGCCGGGGTGAGTTTTACGCGTGTGGATACGAGGGGGAATTCCCTTCGGACAGTCTCCTATTTGTCACTTGGAGCTTAGCTGAAATTATTAGGTCGACGTAGCTGCCAAGAGGACGCGCTGGACTCGCTAAGCTTCCAATTACTGGACGTAGCGAGGATCCGGGAAAGGGGAGAACCGGGCCTGGAGGCCTGGAAGCCTCAGGCCTCCGGTGTTTGTGCTCGTCAGTGTTGCTTCCCGTGCTGCGTCCTCTGCTCCTGCGGTACCGAAAGGGAAGGAAGAGCCGAGGGGCGGGAGAGGGAGAGGGATGGAAATATTATATTGGCCCTCTAACTTTTGCCTTATGCTGAATCAGCAGCGTCCCGACTTCGCCCTTGTAGTTAGTGCCTCGTACCACGTCGTTAGTAAATATCGTCTTCCTTCGTTTAATTGTCAACGGAAGTAGAAGAAGCGCTGCAGTATGGCCGCGGGAATTATACCGCAGGGTAGTTATTGCGGCGATCTATCCATACCCGAATCGGGAAGGTCCTTATTCCTCCTATTCTTTTTTTCCCGCGGCATGGGGAGCGAGACAACCTTATCTTATCTCATTCTCATAGAATTCTCTATCCGAGTTGGAGAAAGCGGGCGAACTCGCGGGGCATTCGCTATTGTCGGCGTGAAATAGAGGTCGTTTTTCCGGGGGTTAAATAAAGGTTTGATAAATGCGGAGACCGGACTGGACTGGACCGTGCCGCATCAGGTCTCCTCCCCTTTCTCCGTCTTCTTCGTCTCTTTCTTACTTTTCCTTGGACAGGGACCAATCAGAGAAAGATAGAGAAAGAGACGAGGGAAGAAATGAAAGAAAGAAAGAAAGGAGGGATAAATCCACGAGTGAAAGACAGTTCCAGCAAATCTACGCTTGATTCAATTGCCCCGTTTTCCTACCCTTTTTTTCTCTCTTTACTCTCGCGCAGTCTCCCCAAGGGGAAAACCGGCGGATTAATTCTTTACCTAAGGGTAGGATGGATCAAAAATTAAAGGTCCAATTCTCCCGTTATATTAAACCCCCGGGTGTAAAATCATGCGAATTCTTTCTCCCCGCTGAAGAGGGAGGAGAGTCATTTTTTTCTAGGTGAAATATAATCCGAGTGTTCGAGCGGGACAGACACGGCTTTGGAAAATATGTGGGAATTTCTTTACGGCGCCTTTTGTTAAAGAAAGGTAAATATACGAGAGTCTTAAACGGCGATAGGCTATGAACGGAGTAAAAAGGCGGACAGGCAGCCTTAGGTCCGGCCCGTTGTTTAAGAGAGTCGAACGGCTGCCGCTCGCCCGTTCCTTCAGTTCAGTTCAGTTCGTTCAGTTTTCTAGCAGTCGTTTATGGGGAGGACCTTAACTACTATAAGGATCGTTTTAGCGGGCACCGGATGTGGGAAATTCCCCGTAAACGCGAGGCTTTATATCCAGGGGTAAAATGATCGCGAATATCGCCTCCTTACGCGGGACAATGAAAAAGTGTATTAATCCTGTCGTGAATAACACCTTTAATAAATCGAACATAATACAGCGTACTATTTCAGCTTCCGCCTAGTTGACCTCGGACTTTCTCTCGCTCCCCGGGAAAAGGGTGGAAAAAGAGTAAAAAAGTATGAAAAACTAAATTCGGACCGCTGATGGGCAGGAATATACAGTTTCAACCCCAGGATTCAAGCCACTCGAGGAGAGGACCAGAATCTCCGGCTCAGAGACACTGACGCTTTCGGACAGCCCGCTAAAAGCCACCCCGAACAACCCCACAGCTGCAATTGCCAGGCAGAAAAACAGGGGACAGAAAAAATAAAACAAAAATGGAATATTCCACCCCTGTACAGCGGCGAAATTTCAGCGGGTTATAAAAGTCAAGAAAACATGACGGAAATTTTTATTTTTACTCTAGTCTCTCTTTTTTTTTTTTTTTTGCTTTTACTAATTATCCTCATTTTTTTTGGGGACGGTGGGATGTATATACCATTTTTCCTTTTTTTTTTGTTTTTTTTCATAGTGTCGAATTAAACGACAACGAAAAAATTTACAAATAGGGAGGAAAGAAGCCCAAGGATTATAATATACGTTGACAAATTTTTGGGAATTAAAAATTGGCCAAGTATATAATCGGGAGTCAATTACTCCAGTAAAAAAGAAAAACGAAAAAAAAAGAGACACCAATGTCCTTTTTTTTTTTTTATTTTTCACATCAGATACGCGTTTGTACAGAAATCGTCGAGTCTCGGTGTGTATAGCTTGAATTGATTAGATTAAAACGCGGCTCGAATATCAAAAGGTATTTCAATCGTTGTGTCATTGAATACCCGGGGTGGAAAAATCAACTCTTTCGTGATTTGCATTCCCATGAAAGAAAGGAGAAAAAATCCAGAGAGAAAATAAATAAAATAGAATAAAAAAGGAAAGAAATTACCGATTTTGTATAATTATCTCCTTGAACAAATCAATGCTTGATCTCTAGATCCGACTCTGTGGCAGTGCCTCTCTCTCTCTCTCTCTCTCTCTCTAGAGCTAATTTATACGTCATAGTACCGCATAGAAGTGCAATTAACCGGTGCACCGCGACACCAGTTGTCGCCTCTAGCTCCTAGTGCGAAGGTGAATCGCAAATTATCGCACCCGCTAGTACTTGGGTCTGATGGCGTTATATCTATATCGTATTATAGTATACGTAACCATATGTGTATATGGCGTGTGTATAGATATACGTGTATTAGACGGGGGTATAGGTGTTTCCCGCGAGGGAAACCTGCTAGAGAATAAGCGACAACGACGACGATCGTTTTCAGCGATACTAAACTAAATATACGACTCGTACATCAAATCGTAAATTATTATTATACGAGGTAGCTACTGTAACCATTCGGAATGGCTGGCGCCTCGCTTTGAACCAAGAACTATATAAAATACTCGACGATGTACGTATTTGGGTAAGTGCGAATAACTAGTCTGTAGAGATACATAACGCTCTTATGGAATCGTGTTCAGCTTTATGGAATCACCTTACGCCTTATGGAATTACGTTACGTCTTCTGGAATTACGTTACGTCTTCTGGAATTACGTTAAGGTGATTTGGAATCATTTCACGATTTCTGGAATTGCATTACACTGATTTAGAATTACGTTGCGCCTTCTAGAAACGTTCTAAGCTGATCTGGAGCTACGTTACGCCTTATGGAATTACGTTACGTCTTCTGGAATTACGTTAAGATGATTTGGATCGACCTTACGACTTCTGGAATTGCATTAGACTGATTTAGAATTACGTTGAGCCTTCTTGAAATGTTCTAAACTGATCCGGAGCTACGTTACGTCTTCTGGAATTACGTTACGTCTTCTGGAATCACGTTAAGGTGATTTGGATCGACCTTACGACTTCTAGAATTGCATTAGACTGATTTAGAATTACGTTGCGCCTTCTAGAAACGTTCTAAGCTGATCTAGAATTACGTTACGTCTTATAAAACTACGTTATATCTCTTCTGGAATCGTATTTCCCTGATCTGAAATAATGTCACACTACCCTGGACCTAGTGTATCGAGTAAAGTAGAAGAAATCACCATCGGAATAAATCCAGAAGAAAGAATGTACGTCGCATATGAAATGCCTATCCTCGAAATTGAAACGTAGGTCAATTAGACATGTAATATAATTTGATTTCATTAGTATATAGTTCAGTTAAAAGAGGTCGGCGCTCAGCTCTTCCGCCCCTATTTTGATATGACCGAAAATTTGCGCCCCGCGAAGGATTTATGGAGTTCGTTTTAGCCCGCGCGTGGCGTTCCCAGTTCCATACCCACACGGAGAGAGGGCCATACCTTTTGCGAACGTGTGCGGCAGTACGTGTATGCAAATATTTAATTAAAGCGGCAACATATGTGCGGCAGGGTGCCGGCCGCCACCAGCCTCTACTGTAAATATATAATTATGCATGAGCTTCAGTACTGAGTGCACTTTGCACGGCCCTGTGGGATACGGTGTATTAGCCCCGTGGGGGACCGCCGCTACCAGGATCCGAAAACGCCGTCTTTTTACTCCCACCTCTTTCCCCGACAACGACGTCGACGACGACCAGATTTAGAGTGAAAATTCCTATTTCATTCGCTCGAAACACCGTTCAGGGAAAAATACTCGGGCTTACTCAACGACAGGGAAGTCTCGTCCTTGATACGTTTTATCGCCGCCATCCTAGCGCTGCGACTACTGAACTAACAATTAGTTTAATTTCCACAGTGCGGCGAGCCGGGGGTAATTTTATATGCATTTTAATTAATTCCGTGCACCAAGGCAGTAAGTAACAACATTGCCCCCTCCCCTTCGCCTCCAACCCTTAGGTACGCGCTTGTGGTCTGCTTCCGGTTTTTCTCCCGCTCTTCCTCTTCCTCTTTCTCTTCCTGCTGCTGTAGGTCTGATTTATATTCCTACGCGGTTTAACGTCCTGCCGTGGAAAAGCCACTATTTCAGTTCCACGGAACGCCGACACTGTTAACCTTTCAACTTTAACTCCGTACAAGTTGGCCAGCCCGGCGATTCCATCCCCGACGATTTTAGGACGTACATATTGTTTCCAAAATATTCAATGGAATACCGCGTACAGCCCGGGGGACCGACTCGCATGAAATATTAACAGAGAGGACAAAACGCCGGGGAAGAGAACTCCGGGACAATTATTTCTCCGCGACCTTTACGCCTATATATTTTAATTAAAACTGACTAATTAGCTTCGCCGTTTCACTCAATTGCGCTGCGGCTGAAGCCAGGAATTTCTGCGGTTCTGTATACCGAAGTGATACACGCGAACTCCTGACTCCAGCCTGAGCTCACTGGCGTACACCAAGATTAAGGGACACCACTAGTTCGACCGAACGAAAAAAAGGCGATCTTTGGGAATTTTTTGAAAGAAAAATTCCCTCATCACTCCGGAGTTGTCTTCCCGTATTTTTGCCACTTCTATAATCAGGGTATTGCTTTCCAGGTAATTAACTTCGGCTGTGAAACTCGCGTCGAATTTATCGAGCATGTATTATGTACGGCGCGTCCATAACCGAATCAACCCTCGTATCCCTAAACGTGACAATAGAACTATCGTTGCCTATTAGTCTGCTAATCCGTTTTCGGGGATCAAAGCGGTCCGGTGTACCGTCACCTTGTCTCGCGGCGGTCCCAAGCCTCAGGGATCTCTCGGAGGGTGTCAGAAGGAAGCCTAGGGAAACCGCGAGGTCCTGAAACGTGGCGTAGCCGCATAGATGCACATTCGTATTGAATATTCAACAGGCCCGAGAAACCTAGCCTCTAGCTGTCTCCCCGGGACTCAACTGCTGATCGAGTTACGTACCAACGAATATATTACCCACTCGTTACAGAAATTACGAACTACGACGCACTTCGTATACACTTCGAGGGCCGAAGATTTCCACCCGATTTTCCGGAAAAATAATTTTCCGAATTCGGAACCTCGGATTCCGGCAGTCCTACGATTCCGCTATTCTACTGCCTGCCTTTGCTTTCCTTTGCCTTGCGAGGAGAGAAGAGAAGAGACAATTTCTCGGGAGAGTGAATAAGCACACAGCCTAACTCAACCGAGTCAGTACTTCCGAGGGTGAGAGAGCGGCGTTTCTCGCCTTCTAAATCCTCGCGTGGGTATAGAAACGCACACGTTTTCGGGGCGGCTGACGGAGTCGCGGAAGCTGTTACGTCAAAGATTTTCTTATTCTCTGTGTATAGAAATTTACCCTCGTGTATGTATGTTGTATATCACAATGTGCACACACGCGCCCCAGACACGTGTGTGTACAGAAACGAGCGTATTATAGAAGCTCGGCGATAATATCTGCCCGAATAAACCACCCCCGGAAGTTGGTACGGGTTATGTGTGTTGGGTCCGCCCTTATGGAAGCCGCGAAAGGTAATTAAATGTAAAGTTGCAACAGGAACAGGAACAGGAACAGAAGCAGCGCCGGGATATTATGCAACGGCGAAAGCACGGTGAAATATTTACCTTATACCCCCTCGAAGCATATGCGTAACTGTATGGAACTGGGCGAGATTGCGGAGGGGTTGGTTGAGAGGGGGGCGATATTTGGCTTAAAGTAACACACGGGGTCGGAAACAAGCCATTGAAATGCAAATGAATTTAGAAAACAGTCGACACGCTGACAAAACTCGGTCATCCACCGAGCGGGTGAAAGTGTATACAGAATTCGGACTTAATTCCACGGAATTTTTTTTTTTTTTTTCACCCCCTTGGGGTAAAAAGTTAAAGTTGGTAAAGAGAAGGAAATGATATTTTATATACTTTTTCTTTTTACAACCCCAAAACGATACTTCCATCCCCTATATCTTCGTCCGTGAAACAAATTAGGGCGATTAATCGTCGAGTATCAATATATCCCCGCCGCCGATCATACCCCGTTTATTTTTCACCTTCTGTTTTCGAAACGATGAATGATATTTTGGTGAAAAAAAAATAAAGAAACAAAAAAAAAAAAAAAAAAAAAACGCGTTCTAAAGCACACAGATAACATCAGGGGTTGGTGCAGGGCAGGGGTAGGCTATGCACACAGTTTACACTAGTGTAAACACTGATTCATATTTCACTAGAGCAGTGCGGAGCTTTGCTCTCTGCTTTAGCAGTCTCTGCATATATATATATATATATATATATATATTATACATATATATGTATATATATATGTTGGGCGTTGTGGTTACATTCAATGCTCAGTGGAAAATACCTGCGCTATGGGTATACAAGGGAAGACTTTCACGGAGGATTACGATCGTTTACTGTCGTTTGAACAAATATAGATAAAACAGGGTGGCAGGTTGGAGAGGGGGTGGAGGAAGGCTCGATGGAGAAACATAAGGAAAACACGATAATCAAACGTCGTGTTTTTTGTTTTTTGTTTTCTCGTTTATTCACCCCGTTAAACAAACACCAATACGTTAAGCCAAACATTTGTGAAGGGTCATTCGCAACGTGATACATTTAAGGGGTGAGTTGGACTTCCGGAAGGGCGAAGATCCCGGAATTTCCGGTCGTTTTTAGTTTGAAATTTTTTTTCTTATCCGGACAAGGTTCGACGTATTAATCGCTCGTTTACGCGACGATGTAATTGGTTGTTTAATTGGTCGAATAAATAGCCGTTGAATCGTCCGGGGCCGAGAGTCGGGGAGCTAATTATTCCGTCCATCACTTCCGTGTCGTATAATTAACATCTTAAAACGTTTGAAAAGTTCTTGAAATACCCTCTCTCTCTCTAAGCCGACGCAGTAATAATCAGTCACTCAAGGAGGGTCGGTTGGGGGTAGACTTTCAACTGGAGTGAGAAAAGTTATACTTTATGAATCGGAGAGCAGACGGTAGCCCGCTCCGACCCCATCCACGTCCCGACTCCTGATCCTACTCCTCGCTTCGTCCGCATTGCTGCAACGCCTTATCCTCATCTCCCACGACGCGTGCGGTTCTTTAAAGTCGTTAGTCACTGTCTACGACAGAAGCGACTTACTTCGGATTTTAAATTAATGACGCGTAACTTGCACTCCCATACATACATACATCATACACCGTCGCGACGTCGCTTCCGCAAAGACCGACGAAGATCCTGCATCGGGTATTCCAAAAAGCGGGAGAAAAAGTATCGATTTTCAGCCCAGGTGGAAAAACAGTCCTTTTCGACCCTAGGGGAAAAAGTATCGATTTTCGACCCTAGGGGGAAAAGTGTCGATTTTCGGCCCGGGTTAGAAAACAGTCCTTTTCGACCCTAGGGGGAAAAGTGTCGATTTTCTTGCGGATCGAGCTTAGCGCCTGCTGTATGTGAGATCATAAAATCGTAGGAGGATGTGGGAAATGGAAGAGGTAATAGTTTCCGAGCTTAATTCAGGGTGTGGAAGGAACTGGCATGAACGAGACGTTAAATTGTCACTTTGGCGCCGGGAGTGCAAGGGGTAGACCGTAAGGCAGTGAGACAAAGCCTTAGGGGTAGATAAATTGGCGCAATTATACCCCCTAGAGATTTGGCAGGGAAAGGGACTTCGACGTACTGTCGATGACAGAACGAGCTGAGGGTCTGTACCTCGTGTGTCGTAGCATCTAATTGGTATACGTCTCGAGTAACGTCGGTACCCACCTAGTGCATCTCAAGGATCACGTTATACCGAGTATGTGGGTGTATAACTGCCGCACCGCGTATCAGGTGGAGCGGTAACCAGGTGTCTGTCATTAATAGATAACGTACGTACGCCCTGGCCCCGTTACCAACTAACGTTATCCAGACCTCTGGTGCCGTTCGCCAACTCACTACGTCACTTCTAATTAACAGAGTTTCCAGACTTTCAATTCAGGGATCAGAATGCACCTCTGTCTCGCTCAGGGCGCGTTTTGAATCACTTTTTCGAATTCACGAGCCTTCCAACAGCGCCTGGGATAACTTGGAAACGGTACGACCCAGCGAAAAAGACCGAGAGACCTTTTTTGTAGATCGTTCAATTCCGAAGGAAACTAACCTCGCGGAATCTTTCCAAGTAGATCAGTTATCGAGGTATAAAGATCGCAAGATTCCAGGAAAAAAGAAACGAGAATAGCCTTCGTCCTGTGGAAATATAAATTATGGAAAAATCGTAGGGGGTGCAGGGTGCAGGGTTTAGGGATTTCTAATTTTTGTTAGGGCATAAATCCCTCGGGATAGAGTTGTTGAATTAGCCGAGGTAAACTTGGCGGGTACACGGTTCCTTTTAGACCCGATTTTATGCCCCGGTTTCGCGTCACCCTTTCGCACCCTTATTCTGTTCCATTCTCTCTCTTTCCCTTGTCGAGGTTGCGGTGCGGTTTCAACCTTGTAACGGTGGCTCTAATCTTCCCTGAGTTGAAACAACCGCTGGTATACAAGTATTCGGAGATAGGTGTGTGTATGTATGAATTCTTGATACGTATACGTATATGCTTGCATATATACACGTGTATTCTCTCCTCGTGCCGGAAACTTACTCGGCGTGGTTTAAACAACAAGGGGCATTCTCTCCTCGTCTTATGTTTAACTCGGTTTGAGATTCGTGTGTGACACTTAAATACCTCGTCATTCACTGAACTCTGGTTTAAAGCAAACTATTTGCGGCTTTGAATACCGCCTTAGAATACGAATGCGAAATTCGGAGTTTGCTGAGCTAAGGAGGAAATTTAACGACGTCTCAAAAGTTGCCCTTACACTCAGCGCGGAGACTTAACCCCACGCGATCTACTCCGCAGACTCTTACCTCTTACATTTCATAGATACGCGGATGATTTTCGGAGAACTTTTACCCGCGTATAATTATATGCCTGATTATTTTCACATTAGTCGCTAAATTTGCCGGAAACTTATTTACAACTTTTGGATAATCGCCAATTATATCGAGATTATATCGAGCGAAGACCAACTTGAAGAGATATCTTCGAGAATTGGTCCTGCCCACGGGAGGCGAATGAAGATAATCGCAAGTTCGGGACTAATAGAAACGATCCTTGGGACCCTCGATCTAGTTCCGGCAAATTTCAGAAATTATTCGAGGACCCAGGGTCGGAGGGAGAATTCAAGGCGTGGAGGTCGTTCCTTCATCCTCGAAGAATAATCGAATAAATCGTAATCGGAAGCCGCTAATTCGTCGTGGGATGAAATAGCCGGGAGATTTTGGAGCTCGCGGTTCTTTTTCTTCCGAGTTTTCGTCCCTGTTTTATTCTCCCATTTTTTTTTCTCCCGGTCTCTTTGACGCGAAATGGAAAGAGCCTCGATCATAACGCGGGCGGGAAACCGGAAGTCATCGCGGCGGAAAACTCCTCGGCATATAAATCCTCTGTGCAGCACCGCGTTTACTCTCGAAAATCGCGCGGCGGTGCAGCAGCCCGCTGCAACTGTGCGTGTAAAACTCTTACGCTGCGGCACTTGTTCAACCGGAACTCGTTACGACGTCGGGGCAGGGTACTCGGCCGGGTGGGTACTGGCAACTGCACCATGCCGCGAGACCGTCGTCCCAACGCTCTTCAGACTCTGAGTACGGAAGTGTGAAACACTCTCGTGTACCGCTTCAGTGGGCGCTAGTACGAGAAGAGAACTTCTCACCTTTGAGTAAGATCGGTTTCAGAATGTTCAAAACTCCACTAGGTAAAAGAAACAACCGGGTGAGTCGCCTCGATGGGTCAACTTTTCACCCGGATGACGTTTAAAGCTAACAGAAAAATAGCGTCTAGTTTTTTTCCAAATCTCTTCTCTTCGTGCAGAACTCGAAAACTACTCGGCGTGTTGAATCCAATTTCGATCAGTTCTAGAGTAGGGAGAACCGCGACTGGGACTAGGGTCGTCAAAATCCGCTCATTTCTTCTCCAGATATCATCGATCACATTTTTTTTTCTTTTTGTTCGAAATATGGTTTTTTAAGCTACTCAAAAATTACTGGGCCTAACGAATCCAAATTTCGGTCAGTCTTGAGTTAAGGAGAACCGCATCGAATGAGACTGGAATCATAAAAATCCGTCGATTTTATCTTCAAGTATCATCGACTAGATTTTTTGCTCAAAATATTGTTTTTTGAATTACTCAAAAACTACTAGACCTAACGAATCCAAATTTCGTTGAATTCTAAGTTCAGAAAAAGCCGCATCGGTTAATCTCAGAATCATCCTTTCTCTAGACATCATCGTTTACATTATTCGTTCAAAAATTTTGGATTTGGAATAGCTCAAGAACTGCTTGTCCAACCAAGTCCAATTTCCGATCCCAAAAATGATCAAAATGCGTTTATTTCTTCTCGAGTTATCCAGGCCTGGAAACATGTAGATCTGGTTGAGCCTCGATTCCAAACTTTCGGGGTGAACACGTCACTTTCAGTTCTCCAATTTTTCGCTCAAATTCGGAAAGCTAAAAATCCATAATCTTCTTTCTTCGCGCGAATAATATACTCGGATCTGGAATAGTTCCTCATCTCTAAGCTTCCCTCCGAGGATACGACCTGATCGAACACACCTAACTGTGCTTAGAACAGCGATAATATTATACTTGTATAATGCCATCCTTCTATACACAAGCGAGCCCGGAACGACGTGAGTAAGCTGAACCATATGTCACGATACAAATAGGTACAGCGGGGCGAATGATAATAATTATTATTGTTGATATCGTGGGCGTGAGAGTGACAATATTCTCATCAGCAGTAGATGGTCTAAACTCCTCGACTATTGTCTCCGTTGATTAGAGATCCGTTCAAATTCTGCGCCCCGAAATTCCGCCGCATCTGTACGCTCGGGCATAAATTCGCGTTAGCTAAATATGGGGATAGCGATAGAGAGGGAAATTCGCTGGCAAAATTGTTGCCATGGAGACCTGGCTCCTGATAATATTGGGGTCGGCGTGTAGCTCCGTGTCCTACCGAGTACTGGTTTGGTTAATTTGTCTCTAATTGGAAGGTAAGAGCTTGATACGGGATAACCTCCCAGTCGTAAACTCGAGCCACCATGCCAGGCCACGCCGCGGCATATCCTGCACCGTCGTACGGTTCTGTGCCGATGTAATTGATACAGGATCCTCTAGCCGGCAAGGCTCCTGAATCCCCGTGGTATTAGGCGCAAGGATCGCCGAATTGATCGCTCAATCATCATTCATTATCCGTTCGCGTATTGTCCGATGAGAATTTTACTTACGGTTGGAAAATTTTCGCTCCTGTTTATCATAACGCCTCGGGATTTCGTCCGTATGATTCTGGGACGAGGCGTTGGCACGGCTTTTGACCGAGCTGGAAACTGATTGCAGACCATTCGGAAACAAACTATGCCGTTGGACGAGCTCCGATGGGGCCAGGTGGTGAATATATTTCAATAATTCTCTGCCACCTAGCTGCCGATGCCCGACCAGCAGCGAATTTCCCATACATTTTGCGCCCTATGCAGCCCGGCGCGTCTCTCCGGTGCCAAAAGATTATTCAAATTTTTTTTTTTCACCCCGCGTCCCAAGGCACGCCCGGGAATTTAACCTTTTGAAAAATTCTGAAATCGTTCGACGAAGTGATGGGAATAAGGAGAGGAAACATCCGCGGAGCAATTAATTCAACGCCAGGACAGGGGGAATTAATGTCGATATGAAGACCGGAGCAGGACTCGCGGAATCCTGTTGAAATAACTAATTATAAAGGAAATAATACCGAGGCGAAACCTGCAGGTGGTATTATCCTTTGATCTCGATTCGACTCGTTGAAAAGGATCGTAAATAGAGGCCCTCGGTGCTCTCTCGGCACGTGTACATCGGCGCTATGGCGAATTATTATTAAAAGTCTAATAAATAAAGGAGAATTTTTCCTTTCGGTATAAATTTTTAATAGGTGGAAAGAGTAGTCGAGTATTCCGGGGCGGGAGAAAGGGGGAGTAATAATTACTGCGTAAAGAGATATCTCTCCCCGTCGAGTTCTTAATTATCGCTGAAGAAAAAGAAGAAAAAAAAAGGAGAAAAGGAGAAAAGGCTGAAGGCTGAAGGCAAGCAGCCAGCTATTGCGGGCGAAGGATCTCGGGGTCTCACGATCTCGGATGAAATCTGAAGTCCTCGCCCGCGAGATATCTGGAATCGCGAATCTAAAATCTCGAATCTTCGCTGAGCAGAAGAGTTAATTAAAACCCCTTATTCCTCCAGCCGTCTCAAGGTACGATCCCCGATCCTAAAGGATATAGAAAGAATATATTTTAGAAGGGTGAAAAACCTGCCAGGGGGGGATTGTGATAACTGCTCGATCTCTTATCTCGAATACTGAATAACTATGTCGCCCGAGGTGCTGGGAAAGTAAAAGACAGCAGAGACTTCACTTTTCAATATTTTTCTTTCACTCTTTTTAACGAATTGAAGAAAAAAAAACTACGTCACATTTCATAGAATCACAGAAAAATCGACGCAAATTGAAATCACATCGCATAAAGGATCAATCAATTCGTACGTTATATACAGGGTGAATTTTCTCCGGGGTCTTATCTGGGCGGAGTTTCGTCTCAGATGATCGATTTTCATCAGCGCGTTCCAATTCCGTAAAACTGTGTCAATATCGTATGAAAATTTCCGCTCCCGTTGTGAGACAGGCGTCTAGATCTACCGCTGTTTCTGTGTCAAATTTACATTTTATTGTCAAAGTTTAAGGGGCGTAAAAACGGAGGCTAGACAGCTCCGAGCGATACGGCGTAGAGTAGGTAGTATTATAGAAAGGCATATCCAGGTATTATGAAAGAAGTGTCAGGATCCGTGGAGAGTTTGAAGGGTAGGTGAGTTGATGCAAAGAATAATTCCCTCGGGGTACGAAACGGCCTGACATCACATCCCGTATTCCGTACAGCCGCCCTAATTGTCTCGTGCCTTTTTACCCCGCGGCTTTTATGCGGATATATGCGCATGTGTGTACGTACGTTATACGTATGACATGCTCTGCAGAGAGGAGAGTAAGAACAGGCGGGAAACCCGGCGAAAAAAAGCAAAAAACACAAAAAAGAAGAAGAAAAACAAAAAGCCTGGTAGAATGAATTCGAAAGAGAAAAATACGGGACACGAATCCGAACCTAAAATGATCGGATCTCACTCCCAACAGAAGGCGAATTAATATTGGCACGGATGCCATGTGGGATGACTAGTCGCGGATTGAAATCCGGGAATATGTCGCCAGGAAATTTACTGGCTGATACATCGGGGCGGATTTTGCCGACTAGCCTACGGTATAGGTATACGCGCGCAGATGAGATCTCCTATTCCGAGGTTTACATCTGTCGAGACACCTTAATTCATTAATAATTTCAACCCCGTCGGTCTACGTTGCTTGTCTCATGGGGTGGCGGAGACACGTTAACGGAAATACGTCACCGTATATATATCGCATCCCGAAATTGATTTATATCCCATGTTAGGCGCGGCTAGGCCGGGACAGAGGGAAAATTGTAACACTACGTAAATTTCGTAGATTCCCGACTGAGTTAGGGACGAAAAGTGACTAGGGGATGAAAAACGCCATCAGTCGTACGAGGATTTATTTTACGGAACTGTTTGAGGCGATTAGCCGCCGTCGACTCCGCTCCGCGATCTCGATGCCAAAACTGGCATAAAACTAGGAGGCAGACTAGACACTGGGTCGAAGGATTAGCCAGTTTTCAACGAGTCTGAACCGGAGATAAATGCGGAATAGGGTGGATAGATATAACGCTGGCAGACTCCGAGCGCAATAATTTATATCGGTAGTAGGAACTTTTTGCGGGCGTAAAAGCTGAAAGCCCGGACTAGGTACGGCTGTTGTTTTTCACAAATTTTTCAAATAGTTGGAGGAAAAATTTCGCCCGATTATATACACCGCGTCCGTATACAGTGCGATTCAGATTTAACCTGCGATATTTTCAGGGTAGATTCCTCGACGAATTCTGAGACTATATTTCCTTTACCAAAAATTCGTAGCGCCAATAGTTTCCGAGCTACGGGAGATCGCAGTCTACCGATCAGTCCGCTCAGACTAGGCTGGCCGTGGGCGTGACTTGAGCGGCGCTCAGTCTGCGAGCTATACGCTCCGCGATTGGTTCAACTCAGATCTTCCGTATCTCGGAAAGTATAGGTCCCACGAATTTCCGGTAAAGGAAATTTAGCCTTGGTTTTTCGCGGGGAATCTACCCTCGAAATATCGCCCTCAGAACGTGAATCAGACTGTATATATGCGCCGCATATAGAGCACAGAATTTAAACTTTGTTACAGAAACTCCGGCCGTTATTTTACTCCCGTATTTATTCCACCACTGGTGCGACCGGGCAGTATGGACGTCATACATTAGTGGTCAGAATAATTATGAGCGTAATTTGAGAGCTACAAAAGGTAGTAGAAAATCTTGCGTTTAAACCAGAGAGAGAGAGAGAGAGAGATGGAGCGAGATAGAGAGAGGGGTAAAGAAAATAAAATTTCATTTCCACTTGGTAAATATTTCGCTCCGGGGTAAGGGAAATTAATTATATTTATTTCCAACTTTTTGCTGTCTCTTTTTTTTTTTCTTTCTCTTCTTTGTCAACTCATTAAATAACTTGGGTTCGGGGAAGGTATGTGTATGTAACCTTGTGTTGTAGGTGGAACGTGGAAAGTTTATTAGATATTACTTTTAGCGCTAAGAAACGGCTGGAAAGAAGAATACGAAGATGTTCATCACCCCCATCAAATTTATCCATCCCCCTTCGGCTAGGGCACGAATAACCCTATGGCATTTCGAAGGGGTTTACTCGGCCGTTTTATTTCCAATATTTTTCGTATTTTTCGTATTATTTCGAGTCTTTATTAGCCCTGAACTTTCCACCTCCCTTAAAACTTTCGCCCCCTGTAAATACGAAGGCCTCGTCCGGAAGGAAATAAGAGAGAAGAAGAAAAGAGAATATGTAACGAGCTTGAGGGGCGAGAAATTGATGATCGAGAATCATGAAAATAATTATGAGAAAAGACGGATCCCCCGTTTACCGAATTCTTCAAATTTTATAGACTCGCCATTCGCCTTCTCTCGCCTTCTCTATTTCCCACTTCTTTCGGCTCCACGTTCTCCGGAAACGCGGCGGAGGCTTATGTTCGAAAAAAGTTGTTGGATCTTTTTTTCGTCTTCCGAATAACGCCTGAAAGGGATCCCATTGAATCTAAAATAAGGCAATACCTATACCCGTCTTTCTCTCCGTCCCTTATTTTCTCCGCGCACGATCATCCGGGCTCTTCGAGTTTCCAGGGTCGACGACTACGACAAGCAGCCTAATTTGACTTTATAACTTGTACCTGAGGTTCTTTCTCCTCCCTTTATTTTTACCCATTCGATTCGAGCTAGCGAACGATCGCTGGGATATACGGGTACGCGCGTATGGAAACCCTGTATACATCCATAAAGGGAATAAGTAAAAATTGTTATTGCTGATCGAGCATAAACGTTTCATCGATTTTATTATAATTCTTGAAATAACACTGCCATATAACATCCGCTCTTTTTTATCCTCCTTCCTCTCTTCCCTCTTCTTCTCTCTTTCCGTTCGATCGAACGCGATCGCATCCCTCCTTCAACCCCCCGAAACTTTCCAACACTCGTCTTTATGATTTCTCGAGAATTTTACACGCGGTAATAACAAATGAAAAACAAGGAGAAGAAAAAAAAGAGAAAAACTGTACAGTACCTACTTGGCAGCTAGCCACTTGTCGGAAATAAAAACTCCGAAGCTCGGAAGTTCCGAGCTCAAAACTCTAGACGTAAAACGTGAAATGACGAGGTATGCTCATGGCCAGAGCTTCGCTAGTCTCAAACTAGTTCGGTATTTCGAATCGAGTGGATTTTTTCACCCAGTCTATGAACTATTCTCCCCATCGTTTATTCGGACGTATAGAAATAAGAAGAGAAGTGTAAAAAAATCGGACTTGGTAAAAAAGAGGTTGAAGAAAAATCTTCTTCCCATGATTCCCGGCGTATGATTCGAGAGGAATAAAATACGAAAAAAAGGGGAAAAAAAACGTATACGAGGGAAGAAAAAGAAAGAAAAAAGAAAACCCTGGATCTTGTTCGAAGAAGTAGAATATAAGTGTAAGTGAAAAGTTATGCAGGTCACAGTTTCGAACTTGAGTAACGTCCTTATTGTTGTTGTTCTTCTTCTTCGTGTTCTCATTCTTCCTCTTCACTTCCCTATTTCCGTATACAGAGGCAGAGGGTAAGGCCGACGGTACCGTAACTCGTTTAACCGTCAAGGTATAACGGTGTGAGCGACGCGTAACAGGTGCAACACGATACGGTGTGGGTAAGGGCGAAAGTTATCCAGTTGACGAACCAACGAGTTGAGATATTCGTAATTTCGTTTAGAAAGAATGAAACTTGTTCCCTTTTTTTTCTTGTTTTTTTTTTTTTTTTTGCGTAATTAATCTCACAACTCGTTCATTTATTCATCCCTTCCGAATTCGTTCATTAATTCATTCGATTCTTCTCTCTGTGCAGGGCAGGGAAGCAATTATTCCATTCTAACAATACCTGTACGCAGCCGAAAGCTCGTTCCTTAATTATTAGCCAATTTCGCCTCAAACGCCTTTTTCAATTTCCAAATTCTCCGCCGAGCCGTAGGCCCGGCCAACCCCCGCCCTGAGAATCGTGAATTAGAATCTATCGATTGTTTGTACAATGAAATTGGGTTTAATTTCATTTGCCAAAGAGTAGGCATATACAGCTCTGCAAAAACCCCCATCATTCTTATCGTTAAAGGGTATTCACTGGCTGGTGCCTATAACGATGAAAAACGTGACCAGCGCGTGATCAAAAAACAAAGAAACGAAAAAAAAGAAAAGGAATCTGAATCGAAACGGGCCATTTTTTAATTCCCTTGATAATTGACTGTACGACGTTAAACGAACTACGCGGATTATCCCGAGTGCGAAAAAATCGAGTCACGTATGTGCGTTTGTATGCGGGCGGTGCAGATGCAGGGGAAAAGCCGGCGATTATCCGCGGGAGCTTTTCGAGTGGAAAATCGTGTTCCTTTTCGTACGTTACTCGGCTGATCGTCGAGAGAAGGAGATACAGTTTTAGGGAGTAGATTTATCGGTTGATTTTTCGTTTTGCTGCAGTTTGTCATTTTTTCGCGCGAGACGCATTTTCTTTTTTTTTTTTTTTATTCCTGGATTTTTTGGAAACAGAAAAAATAAAGGCTCGGCTATTTATACCTGGAACACATCGCGGTAGATTATTACCGCAATTATCGAACCCTGCGACTTGTGACGTGGAAAAACCCACACCTTCCTTCACTTCGACTACTCGATCAAAACCAACTCCCCGCAGTGTTGCTGATGTCGAACCAATAACCTCTGCCTTTTAGAAGCGGGCAAAATCGATGGACAAACCTTTCCGGCAACTTCTACCTTTTACCTTTCAGCCTTAACTTATCCTTTAACTTTTAATTCGCGAGCTTTTCGCTCTTCGTCTTCATCCTCGTCTTCTTCTTTCTCTCAAGGGAATGGAATAAAAAATCTGTAATAATTAGGGAATTTTTCTTCTTTTTTTAGTTTTCGTCACTATTTGACCCAAAATGAATCCATTTTTCAGACCCCATACTCAAGGACCACCCTAAGTGTACACGTATAAGTATTTATTTATCGAGAGTATAGCTAGACCCGCTGCCGAAGGGGGAACAGCCAGCGAGGCGAAGGAAGAGGTCGGAGGCTGAGGCTGGATGAGCTTGGGATGTTTATAATAATTTGAAATAGTCGGTGCGGAAGAGTTGGCGCGGGGATTCCCCTCCGAGGATGCTGTGCGTCGCGGTGTGCCCCGCCATACTTTGCTGCGCTGTAGCGACCCGACAAGCCTCAGTTTCAGGCTGAGCCTGGCTGAGCCAAAGCGGGACTTGGACTCCTGGGGAATCCGGGCTGCGCGGATCTCCACCCCAAGGGAGCTTCAGACGGCGTAGTACGCGGCTCGGCGATTCCCAAGGCCCCGCAACCGCCGGAATAACTATTCAGAATCTCGTAGCAGCCTGCGCCTATTCTGCGGGAAAAAAAGCCCCGTTCAAAGTCCCACTGCAGGACCTCGTCAAGCCCTGCGGAACACATTGATTGCCACATCCGTCCCCGAGTCTAATAATGGGATTATACACAGCCGAAGCATCGGCGAGTATAGTCGGGTATTATCCGCCTAATCTCTCTGGCTCCTCTCTCGATAGAGGCGATCTAAGCCCTGCCTCGGACCAGCACCTGTAAGCTCTTCAGGTTCGCCGCTCTAGACCCGTGAATGGGAATGGGATCTGTGAAGCGCCTCGATCGAACCTCGGAGAATTTCTAGTCCCGAAATTCTATCTTTTACTCGGAGGCTGAAAGTTCGGAGATTTCACTTTTTTTGGAATAAAAGTGACGCTTTTGTCCCGAGATATTTGTCGAATCGACGTATCTGGGGGCGCTTGAACCTGGCGCATAAACACTCTACAATTGGGGTTAAGGGGGCTGAGGTCAGGCCTGGCAAGACCGCGCAATAACGACGGTTCTTAATTACGGAAGGGCGAAAGCTCCGGCAAACAATTTCGGGCGAAATACGATTACAGAAAGCGCGCCGCCGCACTGCCGGCCCCTTTAACACGCCGCCAATACTGTATACGGCATCGATAGCCTCGGGCCATTCTACTGCCGTTTCTCGACGGAAGACCGACCGACCTGAAGCCCTGAACCAACGCCGAACCGAAAACTGAACTTGGACCATCCTTGAATTACGACGAGCCATTAATCCTCGGGAACAATTACGGAATTATCTGATATCACCGAGGCTATGTACTGCTAAAACTATATGATATATACGTTAAATCATTTAAGGGACAAAGGCGATTTTTGGAAATTTTTTGAAAGAAAACTACCGCATGAAAACTGTTTGAGATATGCACTTGGAATTTTACTGTGTTATTTTTAAGGGTATGGACTGTCGAAATGTGAAAAACAAGAAAGAAGAATATGGATTTTTTCAAAATTTCACACTAGGGGAGCCTCTTAACCGATAAACGATCTTTTTCCAGGATCGGAAATATCGAGAAACCAAAAGGAATTAAAAAAAAATTCGTGGGCTCTTATATTTTTTTTCTTGTTCTTCTTCCCTCGTTGACCTTGTTAATACAAGGCGAGTCGAGCCACCTGACTACGTAATTAAGCGATTCTCGGGGGACTTTTGCGGCTCGGGTTTTAAAATTGATTAATAACTTTGGCAAAAGGCCGTACCATCTTGTGCCTAGGTCTAAACTCCGCTGCCCTTATTGGTACGATCGATATTCCACCCAGCGCGACTTCTTTCCCTCCGTTATTCGCGCCAACCCTTACCGATTTTTCCCCAAAGTTCCGAATTGGTTGAAATTTTTTCAAAAATCCGTAAACTTCGGTCCGTTTCTCGGCGTCCAATCCGAAGCCAACCTCGTGGATATTATACGACGGTAACAAACTCCCACGCATTTGACAGTTTTATCTAGTTAGTGAAAGCCAGGAGCGCTTCCGATCCCCGGGAGATAAGACTCCGGGTTCACCTCCGCCCTTGGCTACGAGCTGCAACTATAGTTGGCCAACTGTTCGCGTGGAAGTGTCGCTTGCCCGAATCCTGGGTTCCGAGGAGCGGCCAGATGACCCCTAGAGTTCATAGGGGATGTGGAATAACCGAGGCAAAGGGGAGAAGCCAGGCTATTTGTCTTCATTCATCCCCCACCCCGTCCTCGCCCCTCATTATCACCCTGCCGTATCCATCCTGATTAGAGAACGCTCCTGATGAGCATGTGGAACGCGTATTGCCATACTGCCTTAAAACAATCGGATCAAATCCTAAAATTAACGTGTCTGAAAAAATTGACGACAAGTCTTCCCGCCCTTGGAATTAAATCCAAATTCCATTTTTTAGGCCAGTAAAAATAGACGTTTTTTTTTGTCAACTTTGCACTAAATTGCCGATCCAATTTTTTTTTTTTATAAGGTTTGGGACCATTTACTGAGTATAAAATCACAAAATGCTGACAGATTCCGGTGGAGCTTCAGGCGCCATCTTGAAAAAAAGTTTTTGGCCGATATCTCGGCAACTATGCACTTTATGGCAAAAGTCACGTAGACCATTATTGTAGAAAATTGAATTTCGCATCTTTTGTTTCCCATAAACTTTTTTGTAAAACTTACCGTTTGCGATTTATGGCTCATTTAATGAACAGGTTTTTCTATCTCGGCCGATAACTTTTATAATAATTGGATTAATCAATAAAACCTGTTCATTAAATGAGCCATAAATCGTAAACGGTAAGTTTTACAAAATAGTTTATGAGAAACAAAAGATGCGAAATTTTAGTCTCTACAATAATGGTCTCTATGACTTTTGCCTTGAAGTGCATAGTTTCCGAGATATCGGCCAAAAACTTTTTGTCAAGATGACGCCTGAAGCTCCACCGAAATCTGTCAGCATTTTGTGATTTTCTACTCAGTAAGTGGTCCTGAACCTTGTAAAAAAAAAAAAATTTGATCGGCAATTTAGTGCAAAGTTAAATTCTATTTTTACTGGCCTATTTCAACTCCTTCGAATTTCAGTATTTCGGAAAGACCGAGATGTTTCTTAAAGAGTAGAAATTTTTCCCACCTTGTCTCTTTCCTCCGTCGCGAAACTTTGCCTAGCTCCTTGTACATAGTTACACGTTATGGAAATCTGAGCCAACATAAGTATAGAGAGAGAGAAAGAGAGAGAGAGAGTCGGCGAGGGTGGAACGGCGTGAGGGAAAGATGAAACTCGGTAGTTCTGGCAGGAGGTATATACTTGTTAAATTCGTCTGGTCCTGGAACAAGGTTGACTTCTAAGTTTGCTCAAACTCCAGTGAGACCGCCCAGAGGCGTTCGGAGTTGAGGCACTTCGGTCAAACAAGGGCGCAGGCTAGTGGTGGTGCGGTGCAGCCCCTTGATTGTTATATTCGTACACTTTGCAGTGTATTAGTCGGTTCGTATAATGGTTCGAGGAAGGGGTTCGTTTCGAGTATAAGGAAAGGGCGACACGTGCCGGCTAACGCGTAGGCACCGGGCTGCTCCTAGCTGTATTCAATGAAGTTGTTACTTGTTTGGTTACGTTTAAAATTACCCATGCGTAGCTAACGCGTTCTTCTACAGACAGGCAAAACGCCCCGAAGTCATTAACGCTTTTTCGGCTCACCCCTGCCATCCGAGAACTCATTTCAGCCTTCGCTTCGGGGCTTGGAATTCGAGCTATTCTCTCGCCGTATTCTACCGGGTCATTTCCAAGGTAGACGCGCGCGAACACAGCCCGGAGTACCGTGAGTATCGTAGCCGGCGAAAATTGAGAAACGGGTTAGAAAAAATTTCCGCCGTTTCTACGCGCCGAGACGAGAGAATAAAACGAGCCAAACCGAGCCGGAGATTTAGCACTTTTAGCCCGAGTCACCCCTTCAATACCCGTCTTATTATTCGGCCCGGGGGTTTGGAGGACCCTCGGTTAATTGTTTATTAAAAATTTATACCCCGATTCAGAGAGCGAGGGACGAGAAAGCGCGTTGTCTTTTTAAACCGCTTCGGATTTTCCCCCGCCGTGTCACCCGACCAAACAAACCCCGCGAGACGGAATTGAATCAAGTCATTTTGTAGCCGAGGCTTCGGTTTACCTAGCCGAAGGTGTTTCGGGCCCGGGAGATAATATTAGGCGAATGAATCCGGCCGAGGGGTTCGTGAAAAACTCGTTAACACGGGTACAGGGTATCAAGGGGTTGAGTTAGTTTTTAGGGACAAACCCACCCCTCGTACAATATCATACATATTAGGGCCGTAGCCAGTGTAGTTAATGTAACCGGGGTAAACGAGTGTTAATGAACCGAGGAGATAGAAGTTTGGAAAATCTTCTTTTTCACACATGGATGCAAAGCCCTCGTTTTACGCATCGAAAATCAGACTTTCTCGGACTAGTTTTAAGAAGAACTAGTTTTTCCACACGGCGTGCGTAAAGCTCGATTTTCCGCACGTGATTGAAGTCGATTCGCGCGTTTTGTTGGAAAAAAATGTACGCCGGTGAGTTTGGCGTGAGTCGTAAAATTTGTTAAATATATATGCCCCGTTCTCTCGTAACCTTTGGGTGGTTACAAGACCGTAAGCTGTGCAGCGGCTGGATATAGGCTAACGCGGCGATATGGGTAGTTGGGTTTCCATGAAACTGAGAAGTGGCGTTCGCGAGGGGAGCGCTTTCCACCCTTATTTCATCATCCCTTATGACACTGTGCTCGTAAAGAGAGTGTAAAGGGGAAATATAGCTCTTACCTTAACCCGGAGCACTTGGGCCTAAAGTACCCTCCGTCGTCGTAACGGAATTGGTAATTAATTGCTGGGGGATGAAAAAGGGGATGTATTTATCTCCCTTTCTTTTACGCGATTTCAAATCCGCCCAAGATATCTCTCGGACGCAATCACCGCTCGGCCAATCCCTACTATGTTTGTAATTAATATTTGGGATCACAGGGTCGGCCCCATTCGTCCTACGGCGCGGCTTACGGCCAACGTTATACCCTGACGAGGGTCTTTCGAGGTCCGACCAGCCAGGATTTCCTTTCTGGACACACCTAACGATGTTATTCCATCCTGTTGCACCCGCTCTGCCCCTAGACCCCGGGCTTTGACGAGTAACCAAACATCGCCAATCTCCAAGTGCCTTTCGACTAGAAAACCACCGAGTATACATATCGGAATTCGAAACTTACCCGTAAGGTTAAACGCCGGATAAAGCTTCCGCTCGAGATCAAATCCCAGAGCCACACGCATACAGGCACGTACCCGGACCCATTCGACGCAAGGCAGTTTGTCCGCGGTTTAACGCGACCGAGGTGGTAAAATGCTCGATCAGTTTCGGCCAGGCGAATCGAAAGGGCGCCAGGGCTCGCCGCGACAAGGGTATAGGATCTTCTTTTCTTCCGCCCCTGGACTGCAACCGCGAATGAATTTATGCCCGGGCGCCATTCGGTCTCTCATAACTCAGCAAACACATGATACACCGGCGCTAGTCGCACGGTGAGTTTGTTCAACGAAGAACAAACACCGCGTTGACGTTTCGCCCGAGATCCGCAGACGGTTAAATCAAGTTTCAATACCCGCCAGTGCCGGCCACGTCGTTTCGCTCGCGAGTCAATAGACGGGCGCGGAGGGCTGATTGAAGTGCACCAACGCAGATACTGATTGGCTGCGTCAAAGGCTCCCCGTCAATATCAACATATGCCAGCTAAAACGGGGAGAAAGACCGACGGGCGTTGGTCCGCGGCTCCATTTCCGCCGTCGCATAACGCCGATAAGACCGCGAATAGGTCAAGTCGAACGGCCTTGATTGAAAAAAGCGCCCGCAACTGCGATACGGAAACCGCGTTACTTCGTGTCAATTAAACTCGAATCGCCGAGGGGCGGACCGACGGTCCGTCATCGTTAGGGTGGACGGCTGTTGCGCTTTTCCCGAACGAGAAAACCGACAACGACAACCAAGCGAGGGTCGAGTCCGAACGACAAACGCGTGTAACAAGATCTGACGCCGGGTGATACCGTTTCGCTCGGACATTCCGCTCCTCTTCGCCTTTTTTTTTCTCTTCCCCTCGAAATTATCGCGAATAATACGCGAAAAATTTACGCTAATATATACAGGGTGAGTTTTCGCCGGGGTCGCGTCTGGGCGGAGCTTCGACGCGGTGAGACTCCGCCCAGATGAGACCCCGGAGAAAAGTCACCCTGTATACATCAGCTGAGAATAAAAGAGGCGAAATACAATTTCGCCGAAGGTGTGCGGCGCACATGCGATATTTGATTATAAATTTCCACCGCTAAGTCGGGCGGAATCGGTTTCGCGAAACGTTCCGCTGCGATATCTGTATTTCGCACGGTAGTTTTTGCTCCGGTTTTCTTCTCCCTCTTATTGGGGCAGTTACGTCGGGAATACCGCGCCAGGGGAGTATCTACGGAAAGTTTCGTCCCGGTTAAATGTGCGGAAATTACTGCTACACGACGCGGGATATTCTTCGGCCGAAAATCCTACGATCTCGGTTCGGGATGGCCGGGTGCAGCGGGGAATGCAATCGTCTCTTAAGGCCTGGCAATAAACTAGCCAATGTTCCGGTCGGGACGGACATTGGGAAACTAGCTAGGCGCAGTTCCTACCTTGCTACTGGCTATACGTCCGACTCCAGGAAGCGGCTCCCCCTCGACTACCGTTCCAAGACATAAATCTAGCTTATCTCGGGCACACGTCGCCCGCGTGTATACCTATAGCGACTCATACTATATGTAGTAAGCGACTCGCGCTCATAGAAACGCGGAAAATACTCCGACCCGTTCCTAGCTCCGTCTTATGCCCGGCAGAACTTACGACTGGCACAAAACTTCCCACTGACATTATATCAGGATGACTCCGGCCAAAGGGCAGCGGGAAAGGGGAGGAAACTTACCGGGGTGAAATCTCGCAGTTTTCAGTCTTCGAGGAGTTTGAGAATTTTTTCGAAATCGGGCGAAATTTTGCAAGCGGCAAATCGTCGAGGGCGGTATTTGGCCGAGACGAGCGTTCGTCATTTATGGAAGCAGTTGAAACTTGGCTCGTAAAATCGAACGGGCCAAGTTGCACCGCGAGAGTCCACGAAGTATGAGACGGTCCTGATTCTGCGGACAGCCCTAGCCGTCGCATAGCACAGAGTCGAGACGTGAAGACGAGTAGAATTGGATCCAGGTGCATCTAATATCGCGGGTACGACCAGCCGCGCAGAAATGCTCGCGGTAACGACTATCCTATGCAGAAAGCAGAAACACGGGCGACCCCAGCTTCCAGTTTCCGTATATATACCCACGTGTTTCTATAGCTGCTCTATTTGATTGTCTTCGACTTCGAACTGAGCTTAATTAACTAACTGCCGCAATGCCACGGGATACCTTAAGCATACCGGGCAAAGCTACAAGCTCAAACTTTGCCTAAACAATTATATCGCCGTTTTGTATGAGGATTCCGGGTACCGAGAGATTTTTGGAATCACAAGCGAAAGAATTTTTCCGCGTCGAGAATATCTTCCCGAGATTTTCTTGAACTTTTTCGTAAACTAGACGAGATAATAACTCTCCGCTATTCGTTGAAGTTCGGGAAATTACACCCGGGTAAAAAATCACTAGTTGGAGAAATTCGCCGGTCGACGCTACTCCTCCTCGTCTAATGTCGCGGTGTAATATAAAGTTCTTTGAATTATCGACGATCAGATTACGGATTAAGATTCCGGGGCCGGAATAATATAAGCGGTTTGAAAAGTTTTTTAAAGAAACCGCGCGGGTAGGTATATGGATGTATGTACTTACTGCCCACCCGCCTATCTAGCGGTATAAAATCGCTATGCAAATTGCTCTGTCCTTATATACTCGCCGTGTGTAAACTCCTTGCGGAGAAAATTAAGAAGAATAAAGAAAAAAAGATGAGAATAAAAGTGATCAAACTTTTCTTAACACCGTGAAGAAACAAATTCGACAACACGAGTTCAAAAAAAAAAAAAGAAACCCATACTCTTAAAGACATTAATTTTTCAATGGGGAATACAGCTACTTGACATTTTTCCCTTTTCTCTCTTCGTCCGGAAAGTCGAAAGAAAATTTCACTTTGCCTCCCTAGTCTTCGAAGAGAAAATTGAACGTCGAAAAATTTCTGTGCGATTAGTTTTTTTGCTCTACAGTTTTTTCACTATTCGAAAACTAGGTTAAGATTGGAGATTATAAAATTCATTCGGGGGATGAGAAAAAAAAAGAAAAAAGAAGAAAATCCTCGAAAGTATCTTTGTAAGACCGAATGAAAGTGGGTAAAAAATTTGGACTCGTATAACTCAGGCGTGGATAACTTACCTTGCAATAATCTGCTCGAGTCTGGTTCTCGCTGATTCGTAAGGTCGCTCTATGGACGCGTTAAATTCGCGTGTTTCAAAGCCATGAAGATCGGCGTGCTCTGGGCTAGTTCTCTCGCTTGGCCACTCGAAATATTAACTTTTACTACACCGACAGCTAAGCTACACCCTACATCTAGCCACCCGCTAATGCACGGCCTCGAGCGATCCGACGTGCGGGGTCTAGCTAGTTGAAAGGTTTCGGCGATAAGGGGACGAAATAACACACACTCACATATGTATGCATATAATTTATTTATTTATTTATAGATAAAATAAAAAATTCAAAATTCAAAAATTTATGGGTTTAAAAAAAGGGGGTGCGAGGTTCAACCCTTGTGGTAAATAATTGGAATTTCGAAAGATCTTTTCGATGGAATATTCTCGAATGTCTAAACTTTGGAAATATGAATAAAGAAAGAAGAGAAGAGATTGGATTGTTTTCGAATTCCTATGCTAGAATACCTGGCCCGTTAATTCGCTGATTTTCGAATGATAAGACGAGGGAAATTTCCTGTGAAAATAAACGAAGGAATAAAATGTTGTTCGGAATAAGGCATCGGGGGTAAATATGACGAGAGAATTCCCATCGAGGGATGCGAGTCGGACGAACAGCGCTGCGGTATCAGGCAACAACCATTTCCACGGTATAAAGTGAGTGCCAGCCATCAAAGCACGATAAACGGATATAATAAGGCGATCAAAGGAGGGTAGGCTGGTAGGTTTGTAGGTGGGCAGGGTAGTTACCGAACAACAACCCACGTAGACAGAGAAAACACCTATACAGATTCAAAATCGATATTAGAGGGTGCAATGCGGCAACGGGCGGGCATCCCTCCGTGCCTCTGCTCTTGCTTTTAACCTATACTACCGCTATTCAATCCTCGATTCCATCCCTCTCTCGATTCCCCTCTCCATCCTACCGGGTTTCCTTTAGGTGCGGAATTTCCCCGCATAGATGCTTACGCCAGTCCTTATCCTATCCACGGTGAAATATACACCAATGTAGGCACTGGCACACCCGCCACCCCGCCCCTCTCTCTCTCGCTCTCGTTTCACAGTTTAATCAGTGGTTTTAGCCAGGAATCTCATTACCCGAAAGTAAGAGACAGCGGGTAAGTACAGGTGTGTAGTTGAGCCGAAACACAAGCGTGTACGGCGACGTGTTATCCGCTGAACAATTATCGCGTTGTATTTTAAGGGAGAATTTCTCCCTCTCGGTCTATATTTCTTCGATTTTATTCCTTTCCCGATGTATACATTCGCGAATCCATCGATTCGTACAGACGCAAACGCAAGCTCTCGCTTCTCTTCTCTTTCGCCAAAGTTTTTTCATTGATTTAATATCATTATTGTGTACTCGTTTCCTTATCCTTTGAGGATAAAGTTTGCGAATTAATATCGCCAGTGAATAAAACCCTCGATAATTATCGCGGAGTTGAAATAAAAGGGAGGTAAAGAACGCCGAGGTTTTATACACAGGCGTCTATACCTACCCCCGGACCGATTTCCACTCACTCACTACTCGCAATCTGACCGATATGCTATTTTCGTTTGGCAAACCCCCCGGTTAACCGCAGGCCAACATTTACAGAGTTTCACTGATCGATATATACGTGCATGTACTTCGTTCGCTGGTCATACCTGTCGATGCGATATGCCTCCGTCCAGCCCGTATTCGGGTATGAATATGAAATTAACGTAGAGTCAAAAATGAATGGTTTATAAGTTTCAAAAAATCAATTTAACAGTAAAATAAGTAAGAATAAAAAAGCTCGAGGCGAAGAAAACGAAAATTTTTAAGAGATTTAAGGGATTTGGTATCGCGCAGGCATCGCTGATTGACTTTTTCCTCGAAAAAAAAAAAAAAAAACTTTAAACACGTTTTTCTCAAAACTATGTTTTTTCGGTCGTCGGCGGTGATTTCTCCGGAACCACTGAACCGATCTTCACGAAATTTTGACCACATATTCTACACAGTAATAGCTTCAGCGCGTTCTACAACCAAATCAAAGTTTCGATTTTTACTATTTTTTTGGGGCTAAAAACGGTGAAAAAAAAACTCATTTTTTGTTTTTTTCTTCAAATGTCCGGCATTTTGTTATTTATCAATAAATATCGATTTCCATAGAACACGCTAGAGCCACTGATACACTGAACCTAAATATTTTTGGTTTTATCGTTTCAGATGAGCCGTTATCAAGTTATCAACGCCGCCAGCGACACACCAACTTTTCGAGGAGTTCCGTTCGCCCGTTGATTATGCATTTAAAAAGTGTAAAAAAAAAGAGATACGGATGTTTTTTACGTTTTTCAAAAGTGTATTTGTCCAGCTGAATGGACCAGCTGAAATTTTTTTCAAAGGTCTAAACCGGAATGATTCCTTAAGCCTAAAAAATGAATGGATAGAATAGAAAAAAGTTTCAAAACTCACTTTGCGAAGTGATCGATTTTAAAGTAGATAAGTTAGATGGAACTAATAATTGGCTTAACATTTGAAAAGAAAAAAAAAAAAAAAAATATACTGAAATTTCCAGACTTTTTTAATCTTTCGCAAAATTCAACCCGTTCCCCCCATTTTCCCTGATTTATTTATTCACACCCATATAGTTCCTTTGTGTCTCTGTTTCGCAGCAGTCTGTCGCGTATCATAAACTGAACTCGACGTGTGCGAAAAACAGTGTAGAAGAAAAAAAAAAGGCATATACTACAGGGGTAATTGTCGACGTGAATGGGGTGGCTCGTGTCAAAAATAATCCCTCCCCTAAGTCGACTCGGTGTAATATTTGACACGGGAATTTTCGCGACAAGATAGAACTGCAGAGCGAGGTTCAGCGGATATTCATCTGTCGGTTAAACACACGCGTGTAGGTGTACAGCGAGAATAAGGGCTTGCGAGAATGTAAGAGCGTCGCTCTAGGTCTTAACCAAGTTTCGCCATCGTCTCGTTGCGATAATTTTCCCCGCCTTAATATTTCGCGATTCACACTACGCCGAAACAGCAACGCGCGACAGACACGCGTCCCGGGAGATTAATCCTGTCACCTGCACAGGAAATTTAACGCAAGTTAAACTGCCTCCTACCCTGTCCTCTCTGCGTGTATAGATATACACCCTAACCGCCCACGGGGGATAACGCGAGGGTGTATTAATTTAATGATTCTCGAAAACCCAGGGAGTAAAATCTCTCCCTCTCTTCACCCTTGTCTCTCTCTCTCTCTTTATGCCGAAATATCGACTCCGCAAGATTATTAATTAACGTTAGCCGAGGTGTTAGACGCATGCACATATTATATTACATATATATATGTGTGTATGTAGAGCGATCGTTCGGTCCTCTACGATTAGGTTTAGGTTTTGGGTTTTGGGTAACCTTAAAACGGCTCGTTTCACTTCCCTTTATACCAGTTATACCTATACATAAACGATCTTCGTGCCCATAATACACGGACATATTTATACTCCGATATTCCCCGGCTATAGAGCAACGGAAAGTTACCCCCGGCTTGTAATAATAGCTAAACTTTCGGCTGTATCAGAGTATAATAGCAGTGCCCCTTACCCCCGACGGATAAGTTTTCCTCTATACCTTCGCTCGTTTATAAATAATAATTTCAATTACGAGAAACACGCCGTGATTATTTCACCCGTGAAAAAAATCTGCGGGGCGATTTAACGAGTCACGTTTAGCAATGATTTGCAAGAAGTTTCATTCGTCGGATCGACCCACGATCTCGAAACGACGACTTTTACAAGGAAGTGGCAAAAATCTGAGAAAATAATTCACGATCGGAGAAATTCCCGGCTTATCCTCGTCGAGGTATCGATTCGTCGTTAAAATTAGTTGGCCATTGGCTTTCCGGACTTGACAATCGCCACGCGAATAAATGCGGGCGTGCAGATTATCAGCGATACTCGCTCGAAGAATGCCTTCGGCAGGACGGGTCGACTTCGCGGTGGAAGACTTTCGCGATGGTTGGTTCCGCACCCTGGCAACTATTCGCCCGAAGAGTCTTCGTCGACTCGAGGAACGAGGCGGGGATTGAAACGAGGATCGGACATTCGAAGTTGTTTCTTATATCATTCCTTTAATCGGTCATTACAGTTTTAACAATAATTATTGGAATACCAGCCGATTTATCCCTTATTGGATGTCTATTTGGGTACGCACAGGGATGAAGTCGGCGTTATTCGAAGACACTTAAGTCCTTCACAGCATTTTTGTCCAAGAGTGCACTGGAAAAAAAAAAAAAACGTTGGACGTTATTCTTTCGATCGTCGTCCAAATCTCAAGCTCCGAGGAAAGTTTTCACATGTAATACCATCGGAGCTTCAAAATTATCGGGTATTCCCCGACAGGTTCGTTAGAAACAAATAAAGGCGTCAAGTTGTTCAGGTTAGAAAATGTTTCCGAAAAACTTGACGACTCCGTTTGACTGCAGGGAGCCTTGAGGGAAATACTCGACTAATTTTAAAGCTCGGGTGCTATTCGGCGGATTATTTTTCCTCCCAAATTTCAGCCACTAGAATCGCAGCACGAGACAAAATCACAGGTAAAAATTCAAAGTTTTCAATTCACAGGATTATAATGTACATTCGATCTGTCAGATTCGATGGAGGGTTGACTGGATTGGAAAATCTTTTGTTCTGCATATACATGCAGGCAGCATGCAAAATTACCGGTGAAATGAATCTTGAAATTAGCATTGAAATTATCTCTAGCGAAATTATGAAAACTATCAGTCAAATATCGTGTAGGCTTTGCAAGATAACGTCGAATGGTGAAATTCTATTGTCTGAAATTTGGATGGAAAAAAAATGATCAGTATTATTTTTGTAAAACTTTTCAACCCGCGATTGAAATTTTTCGTTACTCAAACTTATGCTTGTACTGACCGATCCTCCCGACGTTTCGCAACGACGAGCGTCGACGGTTCCCATGAATTCCAACAAAACGGCAACGACGAGCAGAGCGACAAAGACGTGCTTCATGAGTTTTCCCATAGCGAATTCTAAGAATCGAGAAATTTTATGCACAAAAATACGGATATGGACAAAAAACAAATCCGACCGTCGATACTCACCGAGGGAAATCCTTCTTTTTTTTTTCGCGAAATTTATGAAAGCTGCAGAGTTAGCTGCTTGGCGAATCAACTCGAAGACTAACTCCCAGGACTGGTCTTTGGCTTTTTATACCCAGGCGACACGTCGACGTGGAACGTATGTAAGTCCTCAAAGTTTCGCAATCGTCTCATTGCGGGGAATTATTCGCCTTAATAATGGAACGGCGTTGGGCAATTTCGTTAGGTGACTGGGGCATTCGTATCGCACTAATAGCAAGGCTTCGTCAACGTGATAAGACGATGATAGGAAAAGTCGTTTGGCTTTCCACTTGAAATATTTGTCGACAAGGCCGGATGAACTGAATACGAGCTAAATATCCTTACGACACTCACAGGACTTGATATTCGCATGGTGGACTTGAAAAATTGTCAAATTTCGTTCGATTCAAAGTTTTTCAGGAAAGATACTTTCGAGGAGAAAAAATTCGGACCCGAAGATCCCGGCCCCTTTCATCCCCCATTTTCATTCCGCTTTTAAACGTCCATAGTGGATCAGCTCGTTACATCGATCCTCCGAGACGGCAACAGAGCATGATAACGACAGCGAAGAATGTCGAGAACGAGAAAAAGAAGTACATGCAATAAAAAGCTGGGAAGTACAGGGTGCAGTAATCATACCTTGCAATCTGTCACTGAGATACTTTAAGGGTGGATGTATAAACCGTCGCGACATACGTTCCGCGATGAATAACCGATCCATAAACGTACCGGCGAACCTCTTCTCGCCTATTTTACTCAAAGTGGACAGGGTGGCTCGCGAGTTTTCTAAGAACAATGAACGTCGCGAGAACTCCTACCGATATCGTTTTTATTCCAATGCCAATGAATGATTGAGCTATTCCCAGGAGAATTATATCGACGTAAGAACTTCCAGGGGTAAAACGACGCCGCCTACATCGGGCCTTTCCTCTATTTTTAACGCCGAGTTACCCGAACGAGAAAATAAGGTGAGAAGGAAATAAAGGAGGAGATAATCCGGCCCAGGATTATGCTGGAATTTGATTATCCGGTTATTGGTACCAGTCCAGGACCACGTGGCCTGGGGATAAGGCATCTCCTGGTTTTCGGAGGCGGTCTGACTGCGACTGCACATTACGTCATAAATGTTTATCCAGCGTAGCATAAGAGCGCGCTGCGAATGCCCGGGACGTGGTGGTCCTGGCGGGATTGTGTTTCGCCGGGATGTATGGGAATGGGTATAAAGGTTCGGTGAAACTGGAGTGCGAATTACTGGGAATACGCTTTCCAAAAGCACGTGTGAGCGCGCGAGCACGTCCTCGAGATCCCCGATGCACGACGTACATTACGGGTATAATTCAGCCAACAGTTCGTTGCGCGACGTTAATGAACATTGAACGGTAAACGACGGTCGTCTGAAGTACAAATTTGATAGAGGGATATTGGATACTTCGGTGATTGCTTCAGACGTCCAAATTCCCGATTTCGAAAGACAGAGTATTGTTATGAATTTTTTATGAAAATACTGTTACAGATTTTGACACAAGGTTCATTCAGCTGGACAAATACACTTTCGAAAAACGTAAAAAACATCCGTATCTCTTTTTTTTTACACTTTTTATATGCATAATCAACGGGCGAACGAAACTCCTCGAAAAGTTGGTGTGTCGCTGGAGGCGTTGATAACTTGATAACGGCTCATCTGAAACGATAAAACCAAAAATATTTAGGTTCAGTGTATCAGTGGCTCTAGCGTGTTCTATGGAAACCGATATTTATTGATAACCAACAAAATGGCGGACATTCGAAGAAAAAACAAAAAATGAGTTTTTTTTTCACCGTCTTTCGCCCCAAAAAAATAGTAAAAATCGAAACTTTGATTTGGTTGTAGAACGCGCCGAAGCTATTACTGTGTAGAATATGTGGTTGAAATTTCGTGAAGATCGGTTCAGTGGTTACGGAGAAATCACCGCCGACGACCGAAAAAACATAGTTTTGAGAAAAACGCGTTTAAAGTTTTTTTTTTTTTTTTTTTGAGGAAAAAGTCTAGCCTATAGTCAATCAGCGATGCCTGCGCGATAAAAAATCTCTTAAACCTCTTAATTTTCGTCTGCTTCCACTCGAGCCTTTTTATTCTTACTTATTTTATTGTTAAATTGAATTTTTTGAAAGTTATGAACCAGAATGATCCCTTAACAGACGTAAATGTCTGCAGGTGTACCCATCCACTCACCCGATTCTACGCCGGGGTAAAGTTTGTTCAATTTCTATGTCTGACTTGTCTAGCTGTAGCACATTATGCCATAACTGTTTACCAAGCTTTTGAACAAGTGGGAACTGCTTACGACGTCGCGGCGCGGTGCGGCGCGGCGCGGGCGTTGCAGCTAGGATCCTGTTTCAGACCAGCACCGAACCGGGAATGTTCGCCGAACCATAAACCACCGGGAAAAGACGTTCCCAGAGCATGTATGAGCCAGGAACTGTCTAAAACAAAGCAGGATGTTTCTGTACACGCATTTCCAAGCGGACGTTAATTACCTCCGGATAACGAGCTCGACTAATGTGTGTGATTTTTTCTTATTTCTCGTCTGTTTTAATTAAGGCAAGAACCGCTTTGCGATTGTAAGAAATTTGGATACTTTGGAGAATTTAATTCATCAAAAATCGATTTCTTTTTTTTTTTTCTTCTTCTTCTTTATTTTAGGCATGTATGCGTGCGCGTTCTTTTTTTCCGGGATCTTGGATCCCAGGTTCGGTGATGTAGAATGAGGAAAAGGGACGTGCCTCGATTTTTCTCTCTTATCATTTTTACTCGCCACTTTTCGCCATCACGACACAACCGCGACGCCGAGGACGACGCGCCAAGGAAAAATCACTTACCAAACCCGATACCCGGCGAAGATGCGAACCGTTCAATTTTCCCGCGGCTACTAGAGGAAAACGAACCAATTTCACATTTTATTTGAGGTAAAAAGACCAGTGTTCTTCCCTATAACAGACGCCTTATTTCTATATAAAAAGCGAATTTATCCTCGGGAGCGAATCGACCGGAAAATAAAGGGTACTCGAAAACAGTTTTTCGATCGTATCTCGAGAACCGTTAATCCCATCGAGATAATAGTCTGAACAAAAATTGAAGCCAATTAAATCCTCTATCGAAAAGATACGACACATTTTTCCCGTATCTTGATTAGTTTCGCCGCATTTCAGCCTAGAATGCGTCGGCAATTATCAACTCATCATAAAACGTAATTTCTGTTCAAATATTCAGCCTCAAATTACAGCGAAACCATCAAAGTTACAAGAAAAACGTGCTGAACTTTTTCGATGGGAAATTCAATCAGCTTCATCTTTGATATCCACCTTCATCTCGATATCGCTCACGGTTCTCGAGATATAATCGAAACACTGGTTTCAAGTGAGAATTTCGGCGAAAATAACCAGCGTAACTTACGCACGGGGTCGTTATCTCTTCTCCATACTCTAAGCTAAGCCTCAGTAATTCCCGTGCCTACTATAGCGCGGTATACCATCAAGAAACGGAAGCGGACGAGTCCCAAAGGACCGGCACAGAGCACTGCGGGACCCTGGATCGCTAGATATACCTGTCTGGTATTGGATCAATTGAATCCATTCGCTGAAAGGCTTTTGCGCCCACGGGTTTGAGGCCAGTGATTTGTCGGGCGGCCCACTTGCCCTGCCTAGATTAGGGGCTAGATTTATCCCTCGGCTACGTTATACTAGCGCCGAAAATTAAACGAGGATTTTGAAAGCAGAGAGAATCGAAACAAGAAGAAGAAAAAAGAAAGGGGTTCGTCGGAATGAATCAAAGGACGAATTTGAGAGGCGGCTGAACGATCATTGCCCGAGGAAATCTGGTGTCTCTAGGTATGGAGAATGGCGGTGATCCCGCAGGATAGAAGGAGAGTCCTGGAGTCCGAGGAGGCAGGCTCGTAAAAGTTGAAATACTCCGGCGTCGAAGTAGAGAATCGACACTTCGTCTGGACATTTATGAGGATTGGCGAGATCCTCGTTCGGTCTCGGGCCCCTATACTGATCTCGAGAAAGCTGTACGGTTGTTAGACCGACCCAACGCACACAAACTGGTCCTGCAGGGCTGGAGGAAGTACCCTCTAAACTACCAGCCGTATCTTTCTCCCACCCGGGCGAAATCCTAGCCCCCATCTTCCTCCTCCTGCTTCTATTTCTCTCGGCTACTCAGCTCTATCGAGTGACAATTTATTAATCGATGGCAGATCCATCGTGCAACGAAGAAGCGATAAAATGAAGAGCCAATTCCCACATCCCGCGGGAATGGATCGCATTTGGTAACTGCTGCACTTTCGGAGATACGCTGGAGATTCATCGCGTAAAAACTTCGCCAGATCATGAAGTATGAAATTTGGATTTTTTTTGCTCCGATTTTTTTGGTTTTCTTCTTCTTTTTCCCACAAAAATTTCACCGAGCGAAGAAAGGCCGTCGGGACGAGGGGAAACGCGTCCGACACGCCTTTGCCAACCACTCGATATTTGCATGTCGTTGTTATTCCGAAATAGTCGCAAACCATCCTGGTGCAGAAGTTGAGTCGCGAGGCTGCTTCCGCTCATTCCGTGACGGTATCTGGCCTCGCCACCCTCTCCGCGCACAGCTACAAGATGTTTTATTAATGAAAATGAAGGAGCTTCTTATATTTCCCTTCATCCTCCCTCTACGCGAAGCTTAGCCTCAACGAAGCGGGAGACAAGACGTTGTATTCTCTTATTTCCGCCACTCGAAGATCCCGTGATGCACCGTTTGCCCCTTAAAAAAGGGTGTGGTTCGGATTTTTCTTCATTTTCTTGCTCGTCTTTACACACGAAAATAATCCAACGTCTTCTTTCTTTCTTCATATTCCCAAAGTTTAGACATTCGAGAATATTCCCTCGCGAGGATTTTTCCAAATTCCAATTATTTACCAGAAGGGTTGAAACCTCGCACCCCTTTTTTTTAGACCCATAAATTATTGAATTTTTCTTTTTTCGTTCGATTTTTTATGCATTCTTAAAATATCGATAAACAAATGATGAAAATCCTCGCTTTTTAATATCGCGAAATGATTTCTGGACACTTTGAACCACCGAGTGAATTCCCGTCTGTAAAATAAGGGTAGTCATTGTTCGGGCGGTTTTCTCATCCGGGGAAAATAGTGCATCTTTGTGCGGTACGGGGGGTGGAAAATAATAACGAGAAAAGTTGTATCCTCGACGTCGGCAGGGAGAGGATCAGAGGTACACCAAGTTTCTTATAATCCTTGAGACCAAGCTCTGCGGATATAACAAGCTAGTAGATTAAATAGATACAAGCCGAGTTGCCGTTCCGTTTGAACAATGAGGATCCCGAAAGGCGTTTTAATTTTCCTTCAATTTCCATCCCCCGTTTTCCCGTCAGCCTTTTCTTTCCCTCCCTCCCTCCCGCTCGCCTTTGTTTGCTGTGAAAAATCAAATAAAGGAAGAAAGAAAAACGGCAATTAATTAACCCGACGTTGAACAAATTGAATTTCAGGCAAATCGTTCGGCGAGCTACCGGGGTTTGAGGAAAGAAATTATTCTGTTAATTTTCACCCCGCTTTCGCGTGTTGATACAGGCGCGTAACGTTTTATCATATTTCCAAACGATAACTGCTCTACTCTCTATTAGCGATCGCCCGTCCCCTTGCGAATATTATATACCTACTTTATACGTATGTGGGTCACGTAATAGAACTCGTATGTACAAGAGAGCCGATTTTAACGAGCCATAGACTCCTTTAGAAACGCCGTTTTATCATCGATCCGTAAAAGTTTCAAATCATTTCTAATTGCTTGTAAAATAACGGAGAGAAAGAAATCGTTCAAATCATATCGTAATCGTCTCAGAACTGATGGGCGAGTCTATAATCAATAAGGGGTATTGAAATTTGGTAGGAGCTGTTCGTGCTGGCAACGATTTATCTAAAAAGCATTTATTTATTATTATACTTATAATGATAGAAGGTTAAATTTGGTTCGTTTCATTCCATTTCATTTCATTTCCCGAGCTTTCGCCGCGCTATGCTGCGTTGCTACTGCTGCTGTTGCAAGGTTCTAAAAATAAATGCTTACCAGGTAGGTATTGTATTGTATTGTATTCCATTCTACTCCGTGTTCTGTTGTATTGTATCGAATGAACGGATAAACGACGGGCATTATTTACCCTAAACCCAGCAGAAGCGGGAGTTCGGATTGCGACTCTCAGAAACAGATCGCGAGCCGTAAAACTATACGCGGAAAGAACAAGAGGTGAATTTTCCGCCTAAAATATACGCATATACCCGAATAAATGATAACTATATCACGGCAATTCCTTAGATCATTCCCAAACGGTTGAATTTATCAAAAAATACCAAGAGACATTTTTTCTAGAACGTTCAATTTCGAAAAAAACTAGCCACGCGAAATCTTTCCAACTAGATCGGTTCTCGAGACAAGCATTTTAAATTGTCATTTCGTCGTTAAATAGAAAGAACGAATCCATCAGGCATACATATACAGGGTGAGTTTTCTCCGGGTTCAAACGAGGAGGAGTTTATCCTTATTAGGGGGAAGCCCCGCCCCTTGCTTTGTCACGCTCTTATCAAAATCCAACTTTATAAACCTTTTTCGCAAATACTCGACAGTCAATAAACTGAAGTCAAAGGGTCGAGGATGATGCAAGGGGCGGGGCATCGGCGTTGATAAACTCCTCCTCGTTCAGACCCGGCGAAAACTCACCCTGTATACATCAGCTCTGGCACCGACATCAATCAACGTCTATCTCCGGGGCGGCGAGCATTCCGTCGCTATTTACCATCGCCAATCATTCCGAAGATCGAATCAAGCCGATTGTTCAATTGCCCGCTCCGACCTCTAATTGATCTCGGTATTATAGAAATTCTAATAATAAGCAGAATCCGGGATAATTCCCATCAATCATCGCGCGTTAAGTACCTCGGTGAATTATTATTTTCCAGTTTCTCCGACTCCCTGGATAATATTTATCCCAAAAATACTGGAAAGAGCGGATAATGGATGTGTGGTTTGTGTTCCAAAGGCGAGAAGCCTCCCGTAGCGATGGGCCAGTTTTATGGAAGACGAGACGTAGCCTGGGCTCTGATCCACCCACGTTAACACTCGAATAGAAAATCCCATGCGGAATTGTTCGGCGGTAATGTACAGCTGGAATAACGCCTCGGTGAACAAAACGCGTAAATTAACCGCGTGTTATACTTAAGTGAGGGCGGGGGTGGACGCGCACTGTAAAGGCGTGAGTAAAGCAGCAGCCTCACCGCATCCCAGTGACAGAAATTGTCCCGCAGAGCCCGTGACATGATGCTTTTTGAAGCGATGGCAATAAACTATATTGTCACTACTTGGGTATACGTATAGCCGACCCACCCACGGCCCTCATGCTGTTACTTTGTTATTAGCTTTCTACCACAGCTATCCTATTTCGAATATGCTCACTCCAGGGCATTGCGTTTCCCTGTTCTTTCCGAATTTACTCTTTTCATTTCACATATACAGGGTGACTTTTCTCCGGGGTTTCATCTCTGGGAGGAGCTTCGACGTGGTGAGACTCCGCCTTCTTCCTGACACGTGTGAACGTGGGGAAATTTTCAGATTAGGATATCTGCTCTATAATCACACTGCTATTATTCTGAAACGAACTAGTGTGGATAGAAGAAGGCGGAGCCTCGCCACGTCGAAACTCCTCCCAGATAAGACCCCGGAGAAAAGTCACCCTGTATATTCCCAATAAAGAAAGTCCAGATATCTCGACCTTTTTTATTTGAAATTCAAAATTTTCGATTTCACCCGAAAATTTCGTAGTTTTTGGTACTTGAATGAGGCTAAGCTTTGTATAAAGTCACCCCTGACATAAAGTGTATGAAAAAAATCCGCTTCGACTCATCGTCGTTATTATTATTATTATTATTATTATTATTATTATTGTTATTATTTCTGGAGGAAGTGCCGTTGACTAATTACACCGCCTCTCGTAACCAATTAATCACTCTGATGAGGCGAGTCCCGCAAGACTTTGGGAAAGTGTCGCGAATTACGAATCTCTGCAATACACGACGCGTATACCCTTTCGCTCCGTAGCGTTAACGTTGATAGAGGAACGTCCCTAAGGGACTGCGCGAGGGATGATGAAATTCCGAAACTGCTAACCCTAAGGGTTTTTGAAATTTAGAAAATTTTCGATCGAATCGTTCTAGCCCAATTAGATAATTTATAATTTTTGGTAATATTTTCACTGGACTATGAGACAGAGAGGACGAGACGAAGAGGAGAAAAAATTTTTATCGACATTTTTCGACAAACTACGGTTAGATATAAGCAAACCAAAGTGTAGGTACACATCGTATATCGCAAAACGGTTCAAACTTCAAACCTTTCGCCCCCCGACCCACCCAAAAAAAAAAAACAAAAAAAAAATAAGATAAAAAACGAGAAGAGAAGATATAGCTAGGTATATCCTGGGTGAGGCAGGGTGAAGCAGCGGGTCGCCCTTTTCGAGAGAAGCACACAGATTTTTTATCCTCCTCAAACGTTAGAGTATATAATATAGAGTTGAAAGTAAATTTACTCAAAAATCATGTGAATAATAATTCCGATCGAAAAACAAAATAGAAAAAAAAAAAAAAATAAGGTTTATGAAGTTTGTATCGCGATGTATAGGTATTTCCCAAAAAAATATAAAAATTTTCGATTTCTCGTGTGTAAAAAGCATTGAGGTCAGAGTTTATACCGTTTCTCCGATAATGGGTATGAGAAGTTTTCTGTATGGCATCGCGGAGGTATATAATATGCAGGTATATATATACTATATACATACAATTTATATCTGTATACCGTTTCCTTGTAAATCCCCTCCGGCCGAGTGTCGGGCCTCGGCGTTCGCGTTTCGGGGATGTATTTTATGGAAGTTCATCTTCATAATCTGAGAATATCTCGTGAGGCTTTTGCCTTTTCCATCCCCCAAACCCTCGGCCCGAAAACTCCCGGGCTCCCTTGTTTCCCTGTCTTTAGCTCCCTTTCCATTTACCAGCGGCGGTACCCAGCGCGCCGCACCCTTGTAGCTGAACCTCAGCGTTTACATTTTTACCTCGGCCTTCTGCGCTTAAATACTTATTAACTTGTATCACGGTAAATATTTAGCCGCAGAGAGCGAAAGGGAGTTGGAAAAAAAAAGAAAGAAAGAAAAGAAAAAAAAAAAACGACTCCCCCTTTTTTCTTTCCCCCCCGCTTATTTCCTTAACGTTTTATAAATTTAACGGCACTCGTGCCTTATTACACACCGCCAAGGATTGCAAACGAATCCCATTTTTTCTATGCTGGGATGTATAGTGCGGAAGGATTACCTCGTTTTTGGGGTTCGTTCCGTTTTATTCCCTTGACTTTTGATTTCCCTTTTTTTATAGAACTGGAGCCACGACGCTCTGCATACAAACAACCGTAAATCATACACTAAGGGCTGCTGCGACGCGACACCAAACAGTATGGGGCCGAAGTGGATGAGGAAGTAGACCAACTGCTATGACAAAGTGACAAGGAAACTCTCCGCTATACCTATACCTCGGCTAATATTCCTTCCAAGATATGCATACTAAATTACCACACCTGCACCTGTCACGATATACCTATACGTATATAAATAATCACGTTTACTCGTACACCAGATTTTCCCTCATATCTCCGGAACCGTTCGTGATATCGAATTCAAACCGAATATCAAAAATGAAGCCAATGAAATTTCCCATCGAAAAGGTCCGACACAATTCTTCTCTATCTGCCTTGGTTTCGCTGTATTTTTCGATTCATTTTTTGATCCTCGTATAACTCGTTTCAAACACGTAAAAACGAAACTAACGAATATATATGCGCGCGAAAAATATACATTCCATATTTTTCATAGAGAATTTAATCGGCTTCGTTTATCGAGATCTAGATCGCGATATTATAGACACGGTTTTCGGAAATTTTTTTATTTTTCATTTTTGTCTTCTCATTTTTTCTTTCTTTTACTTCGCTCGACAAGTAGGAGCTTTGTTCATACACCTTCGTTCGTGAAATATAGTCAAATATAAATGTGGCATATAAATGCGCAAACGTACGCGTGGGGAAGTCGCAACGGGGAATCGTTTGGTCGGTGTTGATCCGAGCCGAGGGGAACGCGAAGTATGTAGGAAAACAAATTGCCGCCGGCAAACCCTGTCGCGAAATATTCTTTGAAAATGTGAATTTTTCTCCCGTATCTTACTCTCCTACTTCTTCACTCGCTTTCTCACTTTCTACCTTCCTTCCTCCAGCGAGATAGCTTCGTACCTATACCCACCCACTTCCATACGGAGAAAAAGGCAAGAGTTATGTGGCGACAACCCCCTTAACGTTCTTTGACAAATACACCCCCGTATAGCTACTGTCTCAAACGCTCCGACGTTTCGACTATTTTCTTCCCCCTCTTTTATACACCTTTGTCTAAATTCTTCGAAAAAAATTCCCTTCTCCATGTATATAAACTCTACATATACGAAAGAGAGAAAAAAATGAAAAATAAAAAATTCAGAATCAGATAAAAGGACTAATTAATACGTTGCCAATCAGATTTTCTATCAGCCCTGAGAGGGTGTGTTTCGCGTTAATTTTTCACTTGATAAAAAAAAAATGGCTGATAATTGATCGAGTAGTTCGTCAGAGCAGCGCGAGGATTCAGTCAGCAATTATTAATCACCTGGCGGTTATAAAGCTCTGAATCATTCCCGCGTTCATCATACAACATCCTACCGGCATTAATGACACGACATTCGTTTAAATGAGATCAAGCACTTCCGCAGAGGTATAGCTTGGAATCGATCGATTCCTCTACAACACGTAGGTGTGTGTACAGAGAAGCGTGGGCTCGTATACGACCATCCACTTGGAATAAACTCGAGCTTATATCTACCCCGCGGTAAAGCCAGAACAAAGTCGTGGCCTAGAGACGAGCCCTTGTCTATCCTTTGTTCAAAATTGCGATAGGTACTTGCGCCCCCTCCCCCAATCGCATCCTCGTTAATAAGCGCTTGTCTATACAGGCGGGAGCGTCAGGGTGACAACTTTCTGACCTCGAACTCGGGAATTTTCACTCGCAGGATTCGGGAGCGATTTAGTTTCGAAGAAGAATCAAAACTTCGATACATACGTTAGGGTGGGTTGAAAAAATGAAATTCTACCCCCGTGCTAAAAAAAAAATAACGAAATAAATTTTCGACCCTCCCTCGTTGAATTTATAATTCCTTCTCATAATCGCACGTCGGATATATATGTACGGCTGTAATTCGTCGTTGGTAGAAAAAAAATCGATCGAGTAACGAGAAGGAGAAGACATAAGTGGAAACAGGGGGGTAGGGTGGGGGGCGTAAGAGAGTATAATTACCTCCTCGAAATCCCATCGGTTAAATCCGTCTATCCTGCAGCAGCACTTCGCGCTAATTACGCCAGCGCAGCTGAGCCGATCCGGCCTCTTTATTCGCGAATTATGTAATCCGGGAGGTTCGCGAGCGCAGTGCACCGCAGGCATGTTATTCGTCTGCAGTTTCATTGTTTTCGAATTTGTATGAATGATTATTTTTCGCGAAACGATAACCAGACGGGGTCGGCTCGTTTTTTCATCGACGGAAATCATCCCCCGTCATGACTCTTGATCTGAGTAAATGTTAAAAATAAATGGGTGAACTTACGCGTCCAGATTCCGGGTTTATCTCTGGGAAGTTGAAAAACGCCGAGCGACTCTGCAATTAATGGAAAGAGGACGAGATGGGAGAGGACGTACGTCAATTCATTTGAAGAGTTTAAAATGACGATGATGGGTTTTAAAACGGCCCAATTACCTCTAGTGCCCGACTCAATCTCCGCAGTCGTGGTTTTGCCGGGATTCTATCTTCTCTCTGACAATAGGAATACGGGCGAGACCGTCGCTGATGCAAAGTGCTCAGATATTCCCTCCCTCGTATGCCTGTATCTATTTTTTTAAAAAAGGCTAATTGACTCTCGGAAGATTGGCGATTTTCGAAAAGTCCTCTCGCGTTTCCCCGGAATTCCGTTTTCGGATTCGCCCCGCGCCCACCTGTCCTTCATCCCGTATCGATCATCCCGCATCCCTTGCAGCCGAATCCCCGCCGCGTGGTACGAGACAAGGAACATATTTCGGCTAGCTATACCCACTTCCGGGGATGGTATAGAGGCATGAGTGCGGGAGTTAGCGGTATGAAATCATAAAATGCTGCAGCAAAAGACCGTCGTAAATTTAATATGAAACTTTCATAAAATATAAATATGTAGGTTCCTCCCGAGAGGAACGGAGCGCTTCGGCGTACGGAGAGGAAGAGGAAGATGAGAAGGCCTAACGGCGGACGAAACCCTGCTCACGGTGCCCGGGAATCGCCTGCGACAAAAGCACCGCCAACTTCTTCTTATTCTTCCCCGTTTTCCCTATTTTATTTTTAAATTAAAATCTCATCCTTACATCCCACGCACACACGTGACCTCGCCCACGTTATGGACGTTTTTGGGGCGAAATGTGCCCTTCTTTGAGAGCAATCGATTCCTCTACTCGCGGTATACAATTCGATGTGAAATCCCGAAATTTCGAGTACTTGCGAGTAGGTCACAGAGAATTTGGGGAAAAGAATTGCTTCTATGAAGATATTTAGGGTAGGGAAATATAGAGGGTGGAGAAATGGGAGAAAATCGGTTTTCGATAGATCAAATTATGATCGAAATTCTCTGTCGACCTTTCCAAATTTTTCGATCATCCTCGGATTTTGGGGTGAGAGTGAAAATCGGGAATTCTATGTCAAATGAAGTTGTCCCTGAGGTATACGTACGCACGAATGTATAAAAGTATGAAGAGGAATGGGATTCCATTTTTGCGAAGTCACGTAGAGGTGGAGAATGCTAGGTATATATTCATAAATATATGTCTTCGTTTTACTAGAGTGGGTATAGTCGGGGGTAACGGAACTCGCGGAAATTGAGCTAGAAGTAAAACCGCGAGAGGCAACAAACCGACCTATTATATAGCCTGTAACCACCGCAGCTCTTTATTCCTTCGACTCTCCAAAATCCACGACGCAAAATTAATAGACCAATGCTGCACCGGGTCGCATTCCACCTGCGAAACCTCTCCTCAAAGATATATCCAAGATTCGGGAGATTGAAATTTGCAATTTTCCATTTTCGAGATTTTAAAATTTTTTATTTTTCATTTTCGAATTCGCAAATTTTGAAATTTGGAGTTTTGGATTTTTGAGATTTTTAAATTTAAAATTTTCAATCTTAGAATTCGCAAATTTTGAAATCGTGAAATCTTTGAACTTTTGCAATTTGGGATTTTGGATTTTTGAAATTTTTAATCTTGGAATTGGCAAATTTTGGAAATTTTGAAATCTTGCAACTTTTGAAGTTTGGGATTTCAGATTTTTGAAATTTTGAATTTTGAAATTTTGAAATCTTGGAACTTTTGAAGTTTGGAATTTTAGATTTTTGAATTTTAGATTTTTGAAATTTTCAATTTTGAAATTTTGAAATTTTGAAATTTTGAAATTTTGAAATCTTGGAACTTTTGAAGTTTGGAATTTTAGATTTTTGAATTTTAGATTTTTGAAATTTTCAATTTTGAAATTTTGAAATTTTGAAATTTTGAAATTTCGAAATTTCGAAATTTTGAAATCTCGGAACTTTTGAAGTTTGGGATTTCGTATTTTTGAAATTTTGTATTTTCGGAAAATTCGAATTTCCTTTTCCCACGATTCCAGGAAAACGTCGTACGCCGTGTTAGAGGGATGAAAAATAAATGTAAAGCCAGATTGGTCTGGCTCCGAGACACGCGAGTGAAGAAAAATCGGGAGAAAGCCATCGGCGATATTCCGGATGTAAAAGCTCCTGCGTTTGATGCGATTTTAAGGAGGGATAGAAGGCCGTCAGCATCAGTAGCATTAGGGACGTTAGCGGTAGTATCCAGTAAAGGGGGTGTAAAAGGACGGGAATTCGGGTTCGGGGAAGAAGCCCAAGAGGACAAGCACTCGGTCACGGGCTGCCGCCGGACTAAGCGAGAGTGCCCACTGCGCCGTTCCGAGGGCTATTCCTATTCCGGCTCCCGGCTCTATAGAGACACTGTGCCAGATCCCTTTACCACCTTTCCGTTCGCTTCCACCTCCGCCTCCGCCTCTGCCCCTACACTCCAGAGTCTAGAGTCTTCTCCGCTGGATACTCTCCGTCCTCGTAGAGGCTGCGATCGAGATTAGCCACGTAAATATACTCGGCTTCGTGTCCCTCTTAACCTTCCGACTCCTTTCACCAGCACACGCTCGCCAGCGACACGGGAAACAGTGCATTGCACAGTCCGGCGTTGTATCGCGGCTGATAAATCCCCGGGGATTTTTGGTTTCTTCCAAAATTTTCAGGCCTTTCTTAAAATCGGAGAAAAAATTGGCACGGAAATTTTGCGGACGATTCTTGAACGGCTAATCGAGTATGCTATCCGCGCTGATTAACAGACCTGGTGAAAAATTAACGAGGGTTAGGAAACGGTGCGGTTTAAAAACTGATATTCCCCCAAGCGAACAAAAGTCAAGAAGAAATACAGGCTTTCACTTTTCCAACACTCCGCGTAGGTATTTTAAGGATTCCATAGGACCAAATAAAATTTCATTTACACCTACGCAACGGATTTAAATTTCATTATTCTTTTTTTCTTCTCGTTTTCGCCGTTCGCGTGTAATAAATTACTTCTCCCGCGTGAACGAGCCGTTCCGGCTAAACCTCTTCGTTAAAGAACGAGATAGAGAGAGAGAGAAGAACACATACCTTCAGATTTACGGCAAACAGGTGTAGGCATTGTATTTCTTTCGTATTAACAAGACTCGATGCTGCATACCTACCCCTCGCGAAATTCAGCCAGTGAGAATAGCTAGGGGTGGGTGTTTAAGATCTCGAGTAAATGGCAGGTACATAATATACCGGCGGGCTCCTAAGAAGATAGAAAATTCTCTACTCGTTTCTTAATTAATTAAACGTGAAAGCTTCACCCTGTATATATTTATGGGATATGGAAGGGATGCTGGGGGGTCGTTCGGGCGGAAGTCGAGATAAAGCAGCCATTACTATACCCCGCTTTTGCGTTATTCTCATTTCGCCAAAGGGCCTGCCGAAAATTACAACCCCTCTTTGCTCCGAGGGGCGGCCGGGGGAGGCCTCCCTTATTCCCTGGGCCTCTTACTCATTCCACAATATTATTCCGACACGCAACATCCCCGGCGATAACTCCATTTCAAAGAAGACTCAGGCGGGCGAAATGGGCATAAGTCTTGTCCTGAAAGCTGCAACTCTTTCCCCCGCCAACCCCCGCTGCAGAAGAGAAAGAAATCCCCATAACTCAGATGCCTACCTGCCCCGTTCCTCTAATATTCCGCCGCTGACCAGCGGGATTTCCATCACTTTTCGTGGAAAAACGAAAAGGGGAAGAATCACTTGGCTTAAGTAACGCCGCGAGGCGCGGGTAGTAACGATAAACTTTACTGCCCGCTATGACGACGCCTTTCCCCGAATTAAGGAGAGCCGTAATAATTCTTTGTCATTAAAAGGCTTTGACTGCCGTCCCGGTGAAACCGTTACGTTTTCACTTAATCTCGTCATTTATGAAACATGATTAAACCGCGGCGCATACTTTTCCCGAAAATTGTCATCCCCAACTTGGATTCCGTGAGACTCAGACTCCTCCGGGATGATCGGAGGCCGTTCTCCGCCCGGAATATTGTCTCGTCGCAAAAGCTGACGAAAAGTTCGACGGAATATATCCGAAAGGCGTCGAAACGCGTTCGCGCCGCTTTTCCTTTTCCTTTTTTGTTTTCTCCGAGTTTAAAGAGTCGAAAGGCTTTCGAGCGTAATAGCTGGTACACCGGTAGGCCTGCCTCCGCAACCCCGGCGCAGCAATCCGTGTTAAAATATCTGTGAAGCTATTCGCGATCTTTGAACACGGCCGACCCAGTGCCTCGGCTGATTTCCCCCCTCTCTCTCCTTTATTCGATTTTATTCTCCCATTTTTATCCCAGTGTTTGTCTCCGCTTATCCACCCTGAGAATTTTCAATTCCAAAGATTTCAGGGAACAACATAACCCGGAAATGGGAGACGGAAATGTACAGGGTGAGGTACTCTTTCGTTAATCGCCCCAGGCAAATATCTCAGAAACTAAAAGTGATACGAGAAAATGTTTCGTACGAAACTTGACGGGTTTCGAGGGGGAAAGATTATCCTGGTATCTGCAAACTTGCGAGACTCGCCATTTCCGAGATTTCGCAACTAGCTACGGATTTTAGATAGGGAACACATACTTTCATTACTGACAGTCGATAGCGAGATCAAAGACTAATTCAAATACGCAAAAAAAAAAAAATTGCAAATTTTTTGCAAATTTTTTGCAAAAATAAAAATTTTCCTCAATTTGTTGCAAAAAATGTTTTTCGCGATTTTTTTCGTCTTTGCTGAAGACGGAAAAAAAAATTGTTTTTTTTTGCGAAAATTATTTTTGCAAAAAATTAGAATTTCGTTTTTTTTTGTTTTTTCAGGGTTTAGGTGAATATGAATCGGCGAGAAATGGCAAAGAGAGGTATATCCGGAGTGCAGATAAGGGAGGAAGCGAAGCTGAAGGACTTAAGGTAAACCGCACACAACATTACAGCTTCGTATACCGGCGCGTATATCTGGGCGAAGCAACGTAGACGACTAGGGAGTTTCTCGTATGAATGTAGCTCCGGTATCGTATCCGCGGTGAGTTGAAACCGTGCAGAAGCCAGCGAGCCAAAGTAGAGTAAACGCTGTTTAAACTTTAATGGTTAGTTAACGGGATATCAGTCGTGCAGCTTCCCAGCCATTGCAGTTCCTCGGCGAGAGAAGAGACGAGAAGTCGTATAAATCCCACGGAATGTCGGCGTATTTGCACAGGCGGTATCTCATCTTTATTCCATCTGCAAAGAAAAACGGACCACCGGCGCGCTCTGTCAAGATTTACAAAATTTCTGAAGGAACGAAAGCGAGCCCCGGCGATGGACCCTGGGCATTTTTAACGAACGAAAGAAAGAAGGCTCGTCTCATAGAGTCAACCCCAGATATCCTCATCTACGTTTTCATTCGGAGTTTATAATGGACGGAGTTTGCGGTCAGATTCGCTCGCCTATATTTGCGCCAGTGGAGTCCAGCCCTCTTTTTTTACCCTCCGCTCTTAGTTTCTTCGTTTTCCCCGTTTTTCAAAACCCCCTGTGCTTTTTTCCGCGGCTTTTTCACCTCCAAGTCCTTCAGCCGACTTCAAAGCCTTTCGAAAAGCTTGATTGTGGCGGTACACCGCGCGGATAGACGAGCGGAAAAAGGCGCGTGAACATGCGCGGCAAGAGTTGTGTGTTTAGTTTCAATTACTGCTTTATAATTTTCCCTTTGTCCAACGCTCGACTCCGATACGTACGTTTCCACGTGGTTCAAAGGCTCCCTAGCTCCTAGGACGTATGCGTTAAAAAGAGAACACGAGGCTGAAAATAGTTTTTTTGCTATATTAATAGAAATTTGGCCAAAAGAATGAAAAGAAATAATCGATTAGCCGCGATCGCGGGGTACACTGGCTGCGACTGAGGGACGGAGTTCTAATCGACTCGGAAAAACGAAAGTTTGGGATCTACCACCTCGGGACTAACGGCCTGCGAGCAACTTTGGCTTTCGGCAATCGGCTTATACGCGTACCCGCTGTCCCACGCCGCATACACGACAACTTTCCGAAAGTTCTGATCAATAACATACACGGGGGACAAGGGTCCTCGATTTAGCGATACAACGAATGTATATACGTGTGTGTTATAAGCCCGTACGACACGGCGAACACGCAATGACTAACTTGTCGAATTTATGGCCACCCCGCCGCAGAGTTTGATTAACTTTCTTTACGTTAAATAATTCCCCTCTATATCATTTCCCGATCAAACTTCATTTATACTTTTTCTATTTGCACTCTTCTTTTTTCTTCCCTCTTCTTTTTCAACTCCACGCCTTTGTAACGAAAGTTGAGGAATAGTCCAGTCGAAATAGACATTCACCTGGAAATAATTAGGGGGAGGAATTTTTTTTTTTTTAACTTCGAGGGGGGGGGGGGGGGTTGGGAGTGTAAATCCCGATTTTCGGAAAAATCTCGCCATTGCGTTCGCCGCCATCTCGATTTAAAGTTGATTTTTTTTTGTTTTTTCAAAATAACTCGCTTATTTGCAAGTTTAGAGCGAAACTGATGAAATCCAAAGTTGTTGGAAATTCAATTTCCCACAAGTTTGGTCATTATAATTTTTACTCTAGAATCGATATTTGCAGAGTTATACTCAAATCAGGGGTATAGTTATACTCAAAAATTTCCACCCCTAATTTGAGTATAAGTCCGAAATTACTGATCGTAGGGTAAAAATGGTGATGACCAAAGTTGTAGGAAATAAAATTCCCTACCTGATTGCCTGTTACCATTTTTACGATAAAATTGATAATAAACGAGATATTTGTATAATAAAAAAAAAATTCACTCCTGATTTGAGTATAACTCTGCAAATATCGATCCTAGGGTAAAAATTATGATGTTCAAACTTGTGGGAAATTGAATTTCCAACAACTTTGGATTCCATCATTTTCGCTCTAAACTTGCAAATAAGCGAGTTATTTCAAAAAAACAAAAAAATTCAACTTTAAATCAAGATGGCGGCGAACGCAATGGCGAGATTTTCCCGAAAATCGAGATTTACACTCTCAACCACCCCCCTCAAAGTTTAACAAAAAAAAAAATTGCTCCCCCTAATTATTTCCAGGTTGAGCTATTTTTATGTCTATCTCGACTGGACTAGAAAAGCCCAACCCCGACGAGTAAAAAGTCGAGTAGGTATTTCGCCCCAAGATTATCTCGATGATGAATCAACGGGTTTCTGCCAAATTCGCCATTTTTTCTTCCCGGGATTAGGATTTCTCGAAATTCTTAACGGCCAGTTCCGATTTTTCGAATTTCGCTGCTCTTCCCATTTCGTGGAATAATTTCTGGATGCGCGAACTTACGCGAACCACGGATCCAAAATTCTCGTATAAATCTTTGCAGGCTGTAATCTTTCCTCTTCTGTTTACGTTCGCTTAAGCGTATCCCGGGCAGCCCTGAGCTGGCGAGCCTTCCCTCCACGTCGTTTAGAAAAAAAACGCTTCGTTTTGAATTTCATAGGCGGTAGACTGGGCTGGGCGCAATTTTTCATGCATTCCTGACTACGTTCAACCCCTTGACCAGCGATTCTACTCTCAAATGTCACCCCCTAAACCCCCCGTTTTTCTCAGCCCCGTAAAACAACCCTGTACCGAGTAATCTCAACCCTATTGCTCTTATCGGGAGTCGCGATCACCCGAGCTTGTTTTCTTTGAAGAAAACCGGGTCGAGTGTCAACACGCCAGAAGAGATCCGCTAACAACCTGCGCCTAGCTTCGTGCATGCCATTATTTTCACGTTTCTGTTTTTTTTTCTTCTCTTTTTTTTTTCGTTCTCTTCTCTTTCTCTCGGGCAAGTTCTAAATTCTTGAAAGCTCCGGCTCCTGCGTAAGACTCGGAAGAATAAAAGAGGAAAAATCTTCGGGTAAAAACCGAAGAAGAAAAAAAAGAACAAAAAAACAAAAAAATAAATAAAATACAACGAAAAAAATATGAGCTTGAATAATGAATCCGTGACATTTCTCTCATTCGAATTCCGCCTGTAAACGTTTGCTATGGAGATTAAAAGACGTGCTCGAGAGAGAGAGAGAGAGAAATTTAACCTTTTCATATAAAAGCGCAGTTTTATTCGTCGCATTGAAATTTCAACCCGAAGGCACAGAGCCAGGTGAGTTCTTACCCTCTATGACCCGTTTAGCTAAGACTAAGAGGACTGGGCTTATCGTATTTGCCATCTCTTTGCTGAGGATTTCAAACCCTATATCTGATTCTGTATGGTAGAGCTGCGGCGACTGCTGGTGGTTCGTCAAATGGCTGCAGCTTTCACGTAGAAATCAGAGTGACTGTATTAAGGAACGAAAAAAGGCGATTTTTGAAGAAAGAAGAATAAAAAAAGAGCAGAATCAACTTTCAAAGGATAAAAATAATAGAAAATCTATTTCACTCTGGCAATTCGATCATTTCCCAACTCGTATCAGCCAGGTACTACACGTACAAGTATATACTGCTACACAAACGAACGTCTAATTACCTCAAATTACACGGGGAATGTTAGACGAGGCATCAGTTAAACGCAGAAAGTTACTAATGGGACTCAATTTCCTGAATGAACTCTGCTGCTTGCTATACCACTGCTTTCCTATATGCAGGCTTCGAACTCTGATGATTGAACGAACTGTTACAACCTTTAGCCGAAAATTAGCCGCGAGGGAGATTCTTCGAATCTACATTTTTAATTATCACTGCTGAGATCCTTGCAGGAGAAGATTCGAAGGAGAGCTAGAATGCTGAGAAAGAACTGATGAATTTTTGGGCAAATTGAGGATAATTTGTTCCGATATATTAGCGTCGTAAAAAAAAAGGAAAAACTTTCTCGGATTTTAGCTCCGCGTATATTGCTCATTACCCTACGTACGCCTGTAACGACCGCGTTTCTCGTCATCCAATTTTGCAGACGAATTTAGCCAGAAAGTTTGGACAGTAAAATTCGCGGATTTAGGGATTTGGCAGAGGCTGGAGAAAACCCGGCGCCCAAACTCCCGGAAGAATATATTCCGTACCTACGCGTAGCTCGGAAATATTTGAAATAAGTTTTATTTTACGTAGAGGTATATCTGACATACGTTTATTAATTTTCTCCTCCTTCTTCTCATTTTTACATCGAGAATAATAAAAAATCTAAGGAGTCAACTCGTCGACGCTACAGGTGGAGATTGACAAACGGTCCTCCGCCGACCTCGTCCTCGTCTTCGTCCTCGTCGTAGTTCCCTAATCCTTCGGAGCTTTGCGCTGTCTTAACAACAGCGAAATAAGCTCCGGCGACGACTTGAGGTTCCCGCATAATGACGCCCCGGATAAATGAGCCGCCGTCGAACGACCATGCGAGAATAATACCGAATCGAAAAAATGGAAAAGAGAATTTTTCACAAATTCCCTTCGATATTAAAAAAAAAAAATTTCGCGAATACGAAAGGCAATATCACCGAGATGAACAAAAAAAAAAGGAATGAAATGAAATTTTTCTGCCAGGCGAAGATGAAGATTGTCCAACAAATCGGCATCCGCCCTTAAGTGGAACTCGAAAAGCTCGTATTGTTCTCTGATATATGCAGGATACTTTACCCGAAATAGAAACAGTTATTGTCTGCATTGTGTCGGCCAGTTTTCGCGTAGAACAGATGAGCTGCTGCTAGCTCTGCAACTTGTTCCACGTATAGCTTGAGGTAGATGCAGAATATCCCGGCAGTCAAGGGATGGGGAGGCTCGGAGGCATGATCCCGGCATTGTCCTTGCGCCAGCCTCCAGACTGGGAGTCGTATCTCAGGAACCGTCGTTCCGTTTGGCAGTGAGCTGCGTTATAGGAAGTACAGAGATTCGGGATTTGCGTATAAGGTCGGGGACGAAACTCTGCGATTGATAGCGAATTTTTCTCCTCGACTTTGAAAGCTGTGAAAAAAAAAAAAAATAACCCGTTTGCAGGATTCTGTTTGCCCAGTTTACCTTATCCTGGCGTTTCTTCAGGCTGCACGATGCAGCCTCTGAAGTTTAGACACGCGATATGGCCGCGGGACATTTCCTAGAACCTTTTACCCCTAGGAACGTTCGACTTCTGCTCCCTCTATCACGTGCATCCTGTCTGAACATGGATCAGGATCTTCTCGCTGAGTGGCTTTCAGCCTTTAAGTGAGACAAGCGAGTATAAGCTGAAGAAACGTGTTCTCCTCCTGTTGCACTTCGGAGTTTCGCCGTAGTTCCAATCGCCCGTTACTTATCCCCCCCCCCCCCTGGTGTCTGCGGGAAGAAAATTGATCATTTCTCAGAGTTTCGGCGGAACGAAATGACTCCGGGGAAACCGGGAACCACCTCGCATTAACAATTCGATTCTGATGCCGTTGAAGATGTATCGAGGTCCGAGGTCGAGGGACAACTAGTGGCGGCGAATCCAAGCCAATAATTATTATTTTTACTTCAGTCTCATATGGAAAAAATCATATCTCGTTATTGATCGATTTTTTTAGAAAATCTCTGTACATATTTTTATGGGAAATTGAACGATCTACAAAAAAGGTGTCTTATACTTTTTTCGTAAATCTAACCATTTGAAAGATATTCAAGGTCAAAGTTTAGAGAAAATTTTTTTCCTTAATTTTGTAACTTTCTGTACAGTAATATCTTGAATATCTTTCGATTGGTCAGATTTATGGAAAAAGTCTAAGAGACCTTTTTTGTAGATCGTTCAATTTCCTGTAAAAAACATTCATAGAGATTTTCTGAAAAATCGATTAATAATGAGATATGATTTTTTTTATATGAGACTGAAGTAAAATAGTAATTTTTTTTTTTTTTTGATCCACTCTAAGATATATACGTTTATATCTATATACTTATATGGTGTATTTCTGATTGAGAAATCTACTCTCCTCTGTACGGAGTATACCTGTGCCAATCTATCCCGTATAAGTAGCTGTAATTTCCGGGCTTGCGATCGGAGGCGTAGGTAGGTAGGTTCCAAGCTATAGTAAGGGCGAAATAATTCCCTGGTCGATTATAAAAGTAAATTAAACCGAAACCGCCCCGTGAACCTTTATCGTAATCCTCTGCTATTCCAGGGTTGTTTAATTTAAAATGCAACAGTCCATTACAAGACCGGGAGATTTCTGGCCACGAACAGTTGCAGGCGGACCTCTCTAATCATTATTACACCAGTCCAATCAAACCGCGAACTCCAATTTTCAGAATTAAACCAAGTCCGCAAGCTGATCTGATTCTTCATAGTTCGGAATTATTTCGGGTTGCATGGATCGTATCGGAATCAATAAGGGGTGAAATTAATCGTCTTGAGTCTCACTTTTTGGAAAAAAATGTTACAGAATTCTGCCAGTTACCTATGACACTTCTTCGTCTCCAGTTCGGAATTTGGAAAGCTTCGATTATTTCCGAATTCGAAATTTCCCGAAAACCTAGAATTCTGGCTGAGCTATTCACGGATCAATTTCATGCTAATTAAACCCGTCAGCGAATAGGTTTGACTATATAACGCCGAGTTTCTCCCGAGGATCGTATACATATTGGGATATACATATCGGGATGCGGAATCTACGTTCGTTCCAGCCACAAGGGTATAAATTCGCAAGTTTCTGCGGCTGTCTCCCGTCCCCTTTACCTCGTACATGTATATATTCGCATATGTAGCATATAGCTATATACCATTCCAAGTTACTATACGTTGTGTTACGTTACGTTATACGTTACGTTACGTCGTCCTGCCTTCCTTCCTTCCTTCCTTCCTTCCTTCCTTCCTTCCTTCCGCTTTCTATCCAACGTTACTTACTCGCATCGCGGTTTCGCGGAACCTCCGGTTCAGATTCTCTCTGTCTATTCTATACCTCGCGAATAGGGAGAATAATATCGTGGGAACGACATATTTGCCATAGTTTACCTCCTAGCTTTCAATTCACGAACTTATAGACGTATGTACATATCGCTAATACATATAACAGCGATCCATGAGAATCGACACCCCCACATGCTTATACGTTCGAATAGTGAAGCCCGTATTGCATATTCCTTCACAAAAATTTTATGGGACATATCTTTTCAATAGTCCAACAGGTTTTATAGCAATTTAAAAATTTATTTTTTTTACAATTTTTAGCTGAAAATTTAACGGCGTAATCTTGAAATATTGTATCTACCTTGGAAAAAAAAATCTGTCTATGGGATTTTTGGGAAGAAGATTAAAACCGAAAATTGTATATAAAATGTTAAGGTTTTTTTTTTGTTTTGTCAAGGCTGAATTATTATTATTATTATTATCGTCGCTTTCTATTATCTCAGTAAAATTCGGAGTTTGTAGTCGGATGTGTATATATTATATCTAACCTACCATCGTCTGTTTGCGGGATAGTGCTGCAAGGAACGATACGTATACGGGTATTAGGTATATGTTCAGTCTCGATTTCCCTCGTGCATTCCTTTACAGGTTTGCGGGTTAAACGGACGTCGGTTGTGTGTGGTAGTTGGTAGGTAGGCGGGTTGAGGTAGTGAGATAAGAGAGACGCCTTTGGAAAAGCTTTGAGAATCAGAAAATCATATAGGAGTATAAAACGAGAGTAGAAAAATGCGAGAAATTTAGGAAAAATCGAATACCGCGTATACACGCAGGAATTTATATTAAAATCATAAAAACGAAAAGAAAACTCGGATTTCAAACATTACACATATTACATTATACACGTGTATATTCTGAAGAGAAGAAAAAATACGCCACGATCGTATATTCGGCTAATAAATTTCAAAGGGTTTGACGAATTACTCGAACCCCAGGAATTCCGGCTCGACTACGGAGTTATACACGGTGATTCACGTCGCCTGGTCCGACCCATATTTCGAGGGTAGATTCCCCGCGTAAATCCAAGCCGAAATTTCCTTTACCGAAAATTCGTGGGACCTATACTTTCCGAGATACGGAAGATCTCAGTTGAACCAATCGCAGACTGGGCGCCGCTCAAGTCACGCTCACGGCCAGCCTAGTCTGAGCGGACTGATCGGTGAACTCCGATCTCCCGTATCTCGGAAAGTATTAGTCCCACGAATTTTTGGTAAAGGAAATTTCGTCTCAGAATAAGGCGAGGAATCTATCCTGAAAATATGGTCCGTTTGATCTGAATCGCCCTGTATAAACGTACTACTAGCATTGCTTATACCAGCTAGCTAAGGATCGGCAAAATCCATTGAGCTAAGCGAAGAGCTGTAAATATTCAAACTTTTCACCGGAGCATTTTTCTTCCCGGCTTCCCTATATCCGCGGTATCCGCGATACCCGATTCGCATCCGCCGGGCGGTGCAGCTCTACCACCAATCCTCGAACCCTCCTATTACTGACACGAACAACTTTTTAGGCAAGGATGGATTTTTGCCTACATCTCGCGGATGAAAAACTTCCGCATCGTAACCGCAGTGGGGTAGCTACGTCTTATGTCTTAAATTTTACATGTTTCTGTACAAGATTTAGGTGGGATCTGCCAGGTCCTATAAAACGCTCGCAGATCTCCTGCAGCTACACGTAATGCAAAATATAGAAGCGAATTTCTTCGACGAATCTGAATAATTATAGTTTCTCTGATATATTTATATTTTCTAAGTAAACGACGAATCACTAAAAATTCACATCGGAATAAATTCGAAGCTTGCTTTATTCCGTTAAGAAAAACGAAATTTGAATTTTTCAAATCATTTTTTTAATCAACATCGAAAATAAAAAATTGCGACATAACTTCAAAAGAATATCTTGTAATAAAAACTATTAAAAGAAAAATAAAAAAAAAAGAAAAACAATAATCGTCTCATATAATTTTAACTACAGTGAAATAAAAGAAATGTAAAATCTTATTATTCTTTCCTGTAATAAAACCTTAACGGCCGTAATAATTACCCTGAATTAATAAACAGGCCGATAATCTATCCCGAATAAAATAACTCCTTAAAACATCGCGTTCAAATCTACAGCGTAATCTCGCGCCTGTCGAAAAAAAGGAAGCTGAACTAAACGCATCCTTTTCCAACCTCGGCCACCTTCAGGGCGATGCGTTTACATTAGTTCTAATTTGTTCATAGCGGCGATTTCGGCGAGCCTCGTAAGCAGTCGTGTCGAGTTCGTGTCCCGGCGAGGTGCGATACTTCGGTGATTGATAAAAGCCGGGAATAATCGCATATCCGACGTTCGTCGTACGGTTCAACGTCGTGAATCGGGTATCCAGTATCTCCGAATCTACCTGTGCTCATAAAAGGTGAAACGAGTTGTCGCAACGCGCCTAAGCTCGAGTAACAAAAAAACGCGGTAATGCATTGTATCTCTGCCTCCCTCCCCCCGGCTATCCGACCGATTGGACTCGCCCTCTCATAATTGTGCGTCTTTAAGTTTGCAACATTGTAATCGTCCGAACGTCGCGCTAAGTCCGCCATGTTTTTTTCCGTTCGCAATGGTCGCCGGTTCGTGACGCCGGGTTGTGATTCTTTACACGAGTCCTTGCGCGGTATCGAGCCTCTCTTTTCGCTCTAATTTCTACTCCGAGTGATCTACGATCCCCTGGCTAAAGCCAGGGTCAATAATCAGCCGACGTTATTCTCCCAAAGGTACAAAAATTTTTCATAAACAAATCGCCTCTCGTCGTCTCGACGCTACTTAGCCAGAAGCTCCTTTGTTATCATCTTTTTTTCGCTCTTTATTTCGTCGCTTATTTCACGAATAGAATTTACCAGGTTCGTGACATTTGTGACTTTACAGGCCTCGATAGATTCTTTTTCCGCCTGTGGCTCAATTCGTTTGAGTATTTGGCCGGGTTTTAGCCGAGGTTTGACCTAGGATTAGTAAAAATCTCGATTTTTGTTTACATTTATTACATTCATATCTCCATTCGTCCCTGCGATCTTTTATCTCCGTCTCTCACGGAGCTTTTTTCCGTCCTTGTCTGGCGGTTATATTCGAGCGAGATCGAGTCGTTCGTTATGGTAAAACAGGAATCTAATTCTAACCTTGTACCATGTCGAACGGCAAGATGAAAGCCTGACTGTTCGGAGCTAACGCCATCCCTCGGCACCGTACGCAAATATTTTCTATCATTTCTACGAACGAGTTATTGATCCGTTTCATCGATTAAACAGATCGCGTTGATTCCTCATCTCTTATTTCGAACTAAGATTAAGAATTATCGATTTACGGTTATATAAAGAAAATATTTTCTCCAAATACCTACCCACAAGATTTTTTGCTAATCAAATTTACTCGAAGTTGAATAACGTTGGAGTGTTATCAATACTAGATAATTATTTCATTATTATTTAAATTCTAAAAGTCAAAATATTGTTTTGATATATTTTGAGAAATTTAGTGTTTTTTTTTTTGTTGTTTATTTCGTTTTTTATTTTGAAACAGATGAAGAGAGAGAGAGAGAGAGGAATGAATAATAATCATTTTTTTACTCGTTTCGTTTTAAACTACCAGTGCACATCACACAATGAGGAATATAAAACAAATCAGTGCCTTTTTTCCAGGAATATAAAATCAATCAGTGCCATTTTACAGGAATATAAAATAAATTAGTGCCATTTCACAGGAATATAAAATAAATCAGTGCCTTTTTTCCAGGAATATAAAATAAATCAGTGCCATTTTTCACAGGAATATAAAATAAATCAGTGCCATTTCACAGGAATATAAAATAAATCAGTGCCATTTCACAGGAATATAAAAAATTATTAAAAAAAATAATAATTAATCCCCCCCTACTCATCGCTAACAGGAATATAAAATTAATTCGTCAAGTATACGTGTATATAATAATATAAGGTCTGCAACGAGAATTGGATATCGATGCGTGGCGCCATCCCTTAACGTTAGAATCAACATCACCATGCGTTACATACCTACGGACCCTAAGATCTCTGCTCTCGTTATCACGTGAAGAAAGTTTTTGGCTCTTCCAGATCTGTAAGTATAGTTTGATTTTTTAATTTTCTTCTTTGTTTTTCTACTATTTCATTACGAATCTAATTCGTAAGATTTTTCGTTCACGATTATTATTATTATTACGAAATTGAATTTTCTTTATGATTATTATCTATTATTTAATAATAATTCCGTTCAACATATATTTACACGCTATTTAATAATATCCCTCGACGATATATAATATACGTGTATATAATTTAGATTTTTCAAACGAATTAAGAATTAATTTTTATAACATACTTTATTCATATCATAATAACAATCGAATAATAATCATAATAATAACAATAATTCAGAGCAGCAGCGGAATTAGAGATGAGAAATTGAAATCGCGATAGTTTAATGTATATAGGTATATTCTCATCTGTAGATAGATAAATAGAAGAAGAAAGAAATAGAGAGTAAGTTGTAGACGGTGGAGCAGCAATTATCGCTTCCTTTCCCCCCTTCGACCTATAAAAACTTTTCTAAATCCCTTGCCAAGACTTTAACGAATACGACGATTTATAATTATATACATATATTTATATATACACAGATACACGGCGCGTGAGTCTTGCTATATAAGTTTAAATTGATCATTTTTCCTATATATATTATATATTATTATTATATAGGGTGATTCGTTTTAGCCAACTATTTTTTTACCTCTCGCTCCCATACCCAAAATATTGTTTTTATACGCTGAAAAATAAATTCAGTTCAAAATTTGAGCCCTTAATATTAATTCTGAGTAGGTATACTTCGAAAATTCAAAAAATTCAAAAAAAAAAAAAGTACGCACGTATATTTCCGGGCAATTCCGACACCTTGTATATATTTCAAAGTTTCGCACCTCTGCCGGATTTTACTTCGCACCTGATCTTAGGCAATCGTTTACGCAACTCGTGCGCGGGTTGCATACGGTTAGGCGCCCCCTGATTTTCTTCTTTGTTTTTTTTTTTTTTCTTTCTCTTTTCTTTTCTTGCGGTGTAATAATAATTCGTCACTCTCTACTCTACTATGTTTAGAAAATTGTTCAAATGATTCAGAGTCGAAGTATAAGAGATATACGCGGTGGAGGGGTTCATATTGACCAACACCGAAACTAATAGAGATGGTTACTAACGAATTATACCCCCCCTCTTTTTAATTCAACTCGTGGCTCATGCGTGAGTTACAGTCGCGATATTACTGTATACTTTATACATACATTGCGTGTTACACGTATAAGTAGGTACTATATACTGTACAGCTGCACCAGCTGATAAAAAAAAAAATTCTTGCATAATTAAGTATGTCATCGTGTCAAATTATAGGGAGGGAAAAGAAAAAAACAAAAATTTTTTTTTTGGCTGTTCCTAGTCAATTTTGTATTTTGTATTTTTTTTTTTTACCTCACTGTTGACGAGTAATGAATAGATAAAGTATTCTCTTCTTTTTTTCTTATTGCAAACAGTCGTATTTTGTTATATTATACCGAAAGTGATAGGGAATCGCAATTTTTTCTTTCTAACTGTGTTATATGAAATTATATACTTTCCATAAAAAAAAAAAAAATATATAGATAAAAAATGAAATGGAGAGAAAAACAATGCGATATGATATAATTAACAAGATTTAAATACCATTAGCGTGGAAACTGGATTTATTGGAGGTATCGCGTGAGTGAAATGAAATGAATAAACGAATATGGGGTATATATCATTCGGCATGAGTTATATACCTAATATGTGTTACCGAAAAATATTACGTCAATAAATATATTAATTAGATAATGACCGTAACCCACATGCGAGTCGGGCTGCAGGCCGAGAGGTCAATAAATCCTTGGCTGTTTAAGTTTGATCGTTTAAAATTCTAACACGAGATGGATTCACGAGGGAATGAAGAACACGCTCTTACGTACAATCTCGACGACTAGATATGGATTGATATAAATTTACGAATTTACAGTATACATTATACAGCCTCGCTAATTATCTTATATATATATTATATCTATATATCTATAGATCGGAACCGCGGCGACATTATTAAATGTCTTAATTAAATGATAAATAAATATCGTCATATATATATTATATTATATACATAAAAAAAATAAAAAAAAAAAGGAGGAACAGAATTTGAAATATTGCTCATTACGATCGGTTCCGAGACTTATTTGAACTGTTATAATATGTTGCATTATAAGTTTGGTAATTATTATATAGAAGCTATATTATATATAATAATAATATATTTATGATAAATCTTTTTTTACCACACATATTATTATTATTATTATTATCAGATTGATCATGTATAATATTACAGCATGATAAGTATATATCCTTTATCCATGCAGTATATATATATATACATATATGTATGTATTATAATAATAATATAATCGTTAAGCTCTTACTTACCGTATATAATAATATATATACATAATATGTTCTTCTCTAAATATTGACGATAATTTACTCGAAATTATTCCGCAACCGCCATAATTTAATATTTTAAATTGATAATGATAATACTAATAAATATATAGTACAGAAAAAAAAAATTCATTGATATTATACACAGGGATATAATATAGAGTATTGTTTTCTTTCATCTATGAATTTTACTTTTTTTTTTCTTTCTTTTTTTTTTCTTCTATTTCTACGTTGTCGTTTTTTTTTCTTCTGGTTTTTCTTGATTATTATTATTATTATTATTTTTCCTTTTCTCTTCTTTTTCCATTAAGAAAGTACAAAATTACAATTAACTCAGCTGCAGTTTGCATACATACGCAACAATTTTTTTTATTTCATTTTTATTTTTTTTTTATCGCTTCTTTTTTCTCTTTTACTTTTCTTTCAAATCTATATATATATATATATAATTTATTTCTAACTTGGAAAATAATATCGCATGTATCTCTGAATTACATATTTTTTTTTTCTTCAATTGCGTTTTCATACGAATAATAATTGAACAATAATCCTACGTTATCAATTATTTCTTCTTCACGCGCAACAATATTTTCTACATCGTTCTCGTCATTTTTATTTTATTTTTTTTCTCGTTTTTTATTTTTTCCACTATCTCGATGATATGTTCGTCCCAAAGCGACGATGGCTCGTGTTTATACTATACCTATTTATATATAGTATATTATATAAAAAGAAACGCAATAATATTATAATGATCGAAATAATATTATAACAGATATCTGCGATAAATATATATATTATTTATATGTGTATCATTAAACTAATTTTTTCTCTCTCTCTCTCTCTCTCTCTCTCAATCTCTCTCTCTCTCTCTCTTTCTCTCTATTTCTTATACGTATACTTCAAGCTAATATACATATATCATCATTTTTCTACCGCACCTTCTTGCAGTATGATTTTTTGTAAAAATCCCAAAACATATAGAATATTACTACTACGTTGAGCATGTATATACACGCTAGTGGCTTGCGATTTGGCTCGCAGGAGGGCATCAATGTTTGAGCTGTGTGTACCACCATTATTACGAACTGGATCTGAAACGTGATAAAACAAAATAAGAAATAATATCAAAATAAAGTCAAAAAGCTGAGAAAAAGAGAATGTCAAAACTAATTTCTTTCCTTCCTCTCTCTCTCTCTCTCTTTCTCTCTCTCTCTTTCTCATCTCATCTCTTCTCTTCTATAATTATATTTAACTAACCAATTGGAGCATCGTTAGATACGATTTCCACGGGGCAAGTTTCTTCTGCATACCAGGCCCCATACAGGCGAGTAAATAATAAGTGTACATTATCACGTGGACGAGACAATTCGGCAACATAACGAAGGTCCACATACCGCCTGAAATCATTCATTGACAACGAATAAATAAATAAATAAATAAATAAATAAATAAATAAATAAATTGAAAAGGCAAAAAAAAAAAAAACGTATTACGCAAATTTCTTAAGGAAATAAAATGTGTATCATTTTACGTGGATAATATTTACCTGGGGCGTATTTGCAAGCGATCCATGCCAAGGCTACTGTGGCAACGTGATGATAAAGGTGGAGAAAAGATGCCTGGTTATATTTTTTTCTTAATATAAATACAACCGTGTCACCGAGTTCGACTATTTTTAACAATAGCAACCACCAAACCCATCTCGCCATCTGCGCATGAAAATTTCTAATTTTCTATGTACACATATATATGCACGGCATATATGTACAGTATATCGTATATAGAAGGTGGAATAATTATACGTGTAACGATTTTATACAAGGAATGGAACATACAATGAATTATGCATTAGCACGATGTTATACATATATACGTATATATATATATTCGTGTATAACATATATATATACCCTAAGTTTTAGATAGTAAATCACGAAAATTCGTGATAAGGTTTACTTACGTTCAGGGGTTCAGGGCTGTAAGAGAAGTCGACCGGTTCGCAACCGAGTGAAATATTCGTCGTGAAACCCGACGTCAGTAGCTATAGAAAAAGAAAAGAAAAGAAAAGAAACAATCAATCAATCTCTTATCGTTAAATATATTTCCCAATACATAGATAATTATGGACGATTACAGCGTCTAATTCGTTATCATGCGATAGAATATGAATTATAAAAATAATAACATATATACCCGAAATATATAAATTATGAGAAAAAAAAAATAAACGAAGTAAAGTAAAAAAAACTTATGTACGTATCTACATACTCACCCCGTAAAATATAATACCGCTTGAAATCGCCACGAATATATTATAGCCGACCATAAACCTGTGCAGAGAATAAGGCTGACGTCTTTCCATCAAACGAGGTCCCAAGTATAATACGAAAGCCAAATATAATATCAGGGTGAGTATAACCGGCAACGGATTGCTCATTAGGAACCAATTCCTTACCCTCGGATCTGAGGGGAGGGGGAGAAGTAAAATATTTGATTTATTTATACATTTATTGATTTCGATTTTACCTTCTTTTCTTTTTTCAAACTCACCGGATATTTCATCCATTAGGAAACGGTACGCCTCGACAGGACCCATTTTCCTCTTCCAGGACTATACACACGTGTTGTTTTTTGTTTTTTTTTTAGTGGAAGTAATAAAGTTTAATTAATGCTTCGTTCGGTCTATTAATATCGTTAATTCTCGGGATCTATTAGATTTTATTAACTGTAATAATACCTACGCGGGGAGAGAAAATAGAGAGGAGGAGAAATATGCGGGTGGGTTTAATATATGTGTACGGGACCGCTTTGTGAGACTAGATTATTAACAGGCGCGGAAGCGTGTGAAATATATTATACGTATATATAAAATGAAATGTGAAATCTTGATCGTTAATTAATTAAAAGGCGATTTTGAGTAAAAAGAAAAAAGAAAAGAAAGAAAAAAAGGCTTCTTCTTTTCGCATTGAATTTATATTAAATTAGAATAGCGATTATCCGCGTGCCGCTAAAAAACGAGATTATAGAAATCTCTCGATAAAGCGACGAGCGTTATGTATAAAATATACGTTTATCACCGATATATATTATATATGCCCACGCTCAATAAAGATGCTTGATAAAAATAATTCGGACTTTGTACCGTGGTAAGATCTCAGAGTCGGTGAGAAAAATATGTTCGTTTATTGATCATCTGGCATCTAAGATCGTCGATAGTTAAAATAATCCACAAAGTATTCTATGAGTAGATAGTTTATTCGTTTTATTTCTCATTTCTTTCCATCGCGTTTTTAATAAATATTAAAATTTCAAAAAAAACTTCCAAGACTGTATATTTCACTCGGTAAAAACGGTTCGTAAACTGTTATAATATAAGAAGAAGAAGAAAAAGAGGAAGAGCGTTTTAATGACATAAAAGAATGTGAGAAATTGCAGCGCTATGCCCACCCTCGCGTTACAAAGATGCCTAGGACGCACGGTTGCAGCAACGGCAGCAGTATATAACGAGCTTTGACGAAAGAAGACTCATTTTATTATACAAGATGAAAGAAAAGCAGCTTAATTAACGCGAGAATAATTAGTTCGTTTAAAAAAGAAAACTTCTCCTCGTTGTTTTTATTCCTCCAAAAAAACAATTCCCGCGATCTCCTCCTCCCATCTAACGTACAAACGCTCTATAATTATCGTCCCATGATATTATCCCGTATGCGTGGTACGTACCTTATGATCCTCTTCCGGGGGGGGCGGCTGTACAGGTTGTTATGTCATTTAAAATAATCCGCAGTGAGTTGCCTGTGTCAGCACTGCTGTGATGCGTGTACGTACGATTCGAGTCGAAGATTAGAATAGGAAGGTGAAGGCGAGGAATAAGGGAGAGGAGAAGAACGGGCGGTGAAATGAAAATGAACGAAAAGCGTCGAGTTTGAGTAAACGCGTTACATCCCAACGCGACGTGACGCAACCGTGGGTTTACTCTATGCCGTGTGTAACCTACCACGTTTATAAAATAAAAAAACTACTACTACGCTACCCGTTTAGCCTTATACCACCGACGAACGAATACTGCAATGCGGTTAACTCCGTGCTTACTGTACTGTCCGACGAACGGCGACTACGCGGAGCTTATAACTGGCCTCAACTGACCGACCGGCCCCCCCGTTTACTAATACCATAACCAAATAATATAACTAATACGACGACGACGACGTCGACGGAGGAGCGGATGAAGCACGACGGACGCTGCTGATGCTGATGCTGGTGTTTCTTCTTCTTCTCTGCCGCTGCTTGGCAGAGTTACGAGCTTGCGAGCTTATTCTCTCTCTCTGTGTACATGTGTTTTTTTTTTTGATTTTTATGAAAATTGTTTTTTCTTCATTACGGAGAGAGAAAAAAAGTCGAGCGAAAATCCTTGATTATATTCGTCCTGCGAGGTTTAGGCGGCTTCCTAGCGGTTAAATTCACCCTTCGACACTCACTGATCCTCGTTTTCCTTTTCCTTCCACCGTCTCCTTATTCTCCTTCTCCTTTACCGCCCACGCTAGAGTCTCTTCGATCTGCTGCGCGCGAGTCGTTCGAATAAGGATCGCCCGCAACCGCGACGCGACGTCGCGATACACCTATACCACGCGCTAACGACTGGATAGAAAACTAAATAACCAGAGAGATAGAGAGAGAGAGATAGAGAAATACCTTTATTATATTCACAAAATTACCTCATATATATATATAGAAATACACGCATATAAAACTGGGCCAATTATTTAGGGCGCGTGAAAGTGATTTTTATATTTTTCCTTTCCTTTTATTTTATTTTATTTTATTTTATTTTTCTGGAATTACGAACGAGGAAGCGCGAGTATAATTATTATGATAATATACTAATCAGTATAGAGGTATAGCTGTGATGTATTTTTTTTTCTTTTTTTTTACTCCCCGTTTATTAACGCTCGCTTCGGACAACCACCCCGCGGCACCAAGCCTTAACTGGACGTTGTTGGCTAGGGCGACCTCCTCCTTGTAACTCGGACGTAGGGCTTCACCGCCGTATAGCCGGTATATAGGCTGTCATTCGAATCTGGATTAGCCGGCGTCGACGGTACCGATGTGTTCCTCTATGGTATATTTATCGTATATAGTTCTATATAGAATATATATACACTGCGATTGGATATGTTCAAAAGAAGAAACAAAAAAGACAACAACTTGTATACCCAAACGCGATATACGGATAGTTTCTGTAAAATAAATGAGAAGGAGAGGAAAAAATAAATCCAAATGAATTCTATAAATAATTGTTGTAAAACGAATTTGAAACTTGTTTTTTCTTTTTCCTTTATTCTATTTTTTTTTTTATTTGCAAAAAAAGTGCAACTCGAGACGATTTATTTGACCCGATAGGATCGATACAGAACGAGTTTATCAAACGCTGAAATGAACACATGCGCGAATATCGCAGATTTTATGATACTAAGTTCGATTTATCGGGAACCCTCCCCTGCCACCGGAACGAGGGATGATTTTCTGATTTATATATACTCAGAATATATCGGTACACATATACAATATAACGCATAGGAATATATTAGATGGCACAAAACTCAGTGACGAAAATCATTGATCGTGTTGGTTGGGTAGAACCCTCCCTTATATTGCCTGTAGGGTAGCTCCCAGTTATTGATGAAAGTCTCCCGACCGGAATAATATATAATATACAAAAAAAATATATATATATATGTATATAAAGATGAAGATGCATATTATTAAATGATACAGGGAATTTTATTAAACGGTATAATACAGAAACTATTGTATATAAATATATTTATTACATTTTTTTTAACAATTTTTCTCACATTTATATTCTATAGTCATAAATTTTTGCCCATTCGTACCAACTCGTCGAGAACGTGGTTCACGTCGTTTAATTCGAGTCCGGAATTTTGTACGACGAAACGAAAGAAATTTGGCTTTTTTCTTAACGGCTGATAGCCGATCATCAAACTCCCACGTTTCGTCATTATTTCCTTCAGCTTTGGAGCCACCTTTGAAATGAGAAAAAATAATCAACGCTTTGCGTAGATATTTCAATAATTTTATCCCGTCATTAGATACATTCGGAGGAATTTTAATAACCGCGTCGTGAGAGTAAAAAATAATGAAAACATTTTTGAAAAAAAAAAAGAATTAAGAAAATTACTCCCGGAATTCGGATTTTCGAAGAGATCGCGATTTTACCAATCATCAGCAAACGAAATTCGCTCCGCGTATCAACGGCAGGATCATCACCGTACGTCGATAAATTAACGACTCCTTTCGCGAGCTCGTATTTACAGAGAATATACAGCGAACAGACGGAGGTTCGATTTTCGTCAATTTCCCCAGTTTTTGTACGATGGAAATTTACTCCTTCCGCCAGGTGGATTACGAGCGATTTAAAAGCGTCTCTAAGTACGTGAAACGATCTAATGCCGATACGGCAGAGACCTGTAGGAGAAGAAATAACTCCTCGTATTATTTTTTTTCTTCAAAATTTATGAGAAACAGAATTTAAGCTGTTTTCAAACCCCTCGAAAGATCCTCACAGTCTGAGAATTCGAATTTTCTGTCACATTTTCATCAGATTATCGATACAAAAGCTAGTCGAAATTCCTGATTCATCCAAGCCGGTGAAAATTTGTGAAAAGAAACCAGAAGAGTTAGTCCTCTGTTTATATACTCAAGCTCCTCACCCTGTGCAATTTTTCGTTGTAGTCGTAAGGCCGGTTCTTCTCTCTAAGCGAGTTGGGAATATACCAGAAACAGACGTTTATGAAAGACGGTTTAGCTACCAATTTGAACTCAACTCGTCCCTCGATTTCATTTCTCATGTGATCTGACAGCGACATTAGATGATCGACGTGCTTTTCGAAGCCCGATGTTCCCTGGAAAGAGAAATTACCAGCCTTAATTGTCGTCGGGATCAGAGAACAATCGCTGGGAGAAAATCCCTGGCATTGTCAAAACTCGACAATTCGGAATAAAAAAAACGAGAGAATTTCCAGCCAAGCCGTAACGTGAGATTGGGATCTCAGCGGCTTGAAAAATAGGGAAAAAACTTGTCAATTAAATTCCAAATCGGTCTGCAATAATTTCTCCAATGGCTAGCCGACCCCGGAGATTATTCAATTCCAGACTCGATTCTCGGGGTGAAAAAGGAGCAGATTTTTCGTTCAGAATTTACTCCAATCCGATATCCCGCTCCCCAGTCTTGTCATTTAACGCTAGAATATCTTTACCCTGGCGAGAGTCTTCCGCCAATATTTCTCCTCGGTTGAAGGAGCCTTTTTCTTGGGAAGAGAGCCTCAAAGAAACCTCTGGCAGATCTCAAAAGCCTGAGACCCACTAGCTAGTGGAATAGGGGGCCGTATAATGTATGCATAAGTATGCCGGTAAACACTTGAAACAAGGCATGCAGGTCCTTAGCTTTAACAGAGTGCGCTGGCCCGACGGTAGGCTGAGTATAAACGCGAGCTGGAAGATGCAAAGTTAAGGGAATGAGCCTGGGGTGAAAAATGCACCGAAGGCTAGTCTCGTTGATCTGCATAATTGCTCGCGCCAAGAATTAAAACGAGAGTCTCAAGGCAGAGGGGCTCCGCTCCCCCGATTCATCGATTCGAAAAAGCAAACGTGAATTCTTCAGAAATTCTGCTCTACCTTGGCCTGCCACATTATCCAGAACTTAAGAACGTCCGGCCTCCTTCCGCACTGCATGTACTTATCCCCGACGTCCAAATCCGCGGGGTAGAACTTGTCCTTTTGAAAGAGATACGAGGCTTTCCTGGAGTTCGCTGCCTCGAGAATCCCTCCGTGCTTTGTCAATAACATAGAGCACTGCTGAGGCACGGCCAGGAGCTTGTGGGGGTTGAAGGCGACCGAATCAGCCCTGTTTATCGAGCCGATTAAAGCCCTGTGTTTCTTGCTAAAAATCAGCCCTCCGCCCCACGCAGCATCGACGTGAAACCACATGCTGTACTTCTCGCATAACTCGGCTATTTCGTCCAGCGGATCGATTGCCCCTAGTACCGTGGTTCCTGGAAAATAGAATCCCGGGATTTAAGAGGCTGTAAAGCGGCCGGGAAGCAAGGACTTGCCTGCCGTCGCTGACACCATGAATCCCGTCTTCCCCCTCTCTTTTTCTTTCAAAATGTTTACTTCCAAGTTGTGAGTGTCCATTCTACCGCATTCATCCGTTGCTATAAGCACGACGTTCCTTTCCCCAATGCCACACATGTTAGCCCATTTAAAAACGGAGTAGTGAGCATCTTCGGACGCGAATAGTACCAGGTGGAGCCCGGCGATTCCATGGTTCTGAGAAAAGATTCAAAGGTGTAATTCGCAGTCGGTTTTGGCGCCAGGATTCCCACCCTCACCTTCGTGTCTGGTTCCAGCCAAAATCTGGCCAGGTTTATCGCAGAACCATTCGCATAGGATCCACCGGGACAGAACATACCGTCTCCGGTTGTATCCGGGCCGTAAAACATGCCCAACACTTCCTTTATCACCGTTTTTTCAACCAGAGTGAGAACCGGAGCCACTTCGTAAGTGTATATCGAAGCGTTTAGAGAATCCGTCAGCCACTGACCGGCCAAACCGTACGGGTCCAGTCTGTGGAAAGGGTGTGGAATTCGGTACAGATTGTTTTCATTTTCTACCAAATAGATTCAAAACTTTCATTCAGGCGTGAAAATAGGACTGTTCAAATTTCTGGGAGAATAAAAAGCGGGAGAAAAGTGCTCTTAACTTTGATAACAAAAGCTGGAATTTTAACGGGAGTATTTTCACACATGAATAAAACTCTCGGACCTGTTTGAAATGAGGAAGAAACACCCGGAAAACTTACCCGGAGAATAACTGGTTCATGAAATAAGGGTGTCCGGTTTTGACGCTGTACTTGTAGACCTGCTTCACCAGCTCCAGTATCGCCTCTTGAGACCTGGGCTCCTCCCTGGACTCGAAAGAGATGATTTCAGCGAGATGGATCGGGTCTCTCCACCTGATTACAGGCTCGCTTCGATCGACACCTTGAAAGACGTTTTCTATGAGGAGGGAAGACAGGCGTTCTAAAAATCGTCGGTGGCTCAGTTCCGCAGGGATGCTATGCCAGTCTGACATTTTAACTGCGTTGATACATCCAGGGGATAGTGTTCAGAGTATACTAAACTGGAGAATGGAATGCTCTCTCGTTTTATGAACCCTGATTCCCCGTCGGCTGGCCAAGTCCCCCTTGTTGTTCCTTAACGAGGGAACAACGGAGGCAAGCTAATCTCGAGGTAACCAATTGATCAGGAACAGCTAATCACCTGTTATGTCATTAAGGGGTGGAACTCGAATTGGCGATTAAACCTCATCAACTATTCTCTCTGACTTTGTCTCTGACTAGGATACAAAAGAAACAACGAATTGGATAGAAAAGTGAGAAGTAGACGAGAAACAACTAGATAACCCGTAGAATAATGTCTAAAAATTCACAGCGCAGAGAAACATGAAAAAAAAGGTTCCAATTTCGAAAAAAGTTGGTTTAAAAAAATGTGCGAAATATTTTATTGACTTTCTTGGTGCCTTCCCTCTCTCTCTCTCTCTCTCATACATTCATCGGTGTTTTTTAATTTCGGCTATTTTATCTCCTGCAGTTCCCTTATGCTCAGTAAAATCAGTTTGATGTGTGCCTTGGTCCTGGCCACCTCTTTTCTAACGCTCTTCGATTGTCTGTCGAACAGTTTCAGCCTGACATTGATTACAATAACGGCTTCGTCCAGTGTGAATTCGACGAAATGGCCCAGTCCTACATCGAGCAATATTGTCGAAGTGTCTTCCACGTTTGCTTGTACATAGAAATTGCTTCCCATGTCGAGTTTAGTCTTGAAACCTCCGCCGCTAGACTCCCTGTTGGACTTTATAGTTGTTATTGTTGTTTTGAGTTGCTGAAATTCTGACGTTTCTCTGTTCACCGCGTCCAGCTTCGCCTCCAGTTTCCTCAAATCTTCCTTCAGCACGTCGTTTACAAACGACTCGAATTGAAACACCTTTTTCTTTATGTAGGGATCCATTCTGTACGTCGTTCTGCGGATGGAGAAAAGAAAGAGGAAATTTAAGAATTTTAAAAATTAAGAAAATTAAACAACGAAAACAAAAAACTGTGAGAAAATTGGAAAATATATTTTATTTCATTGATTATGTCTCGGTCTGGAACCGTACAAACTACCTTCTCCTCGACAGGGATGTACAATTCACTCTGACGTAGGACTTAGAAGGTATGAAAATGATCGCAATCCCTCTTCACAACCTTTAAATTATCGTTATTATTCGTTAAAACGAAACGTCAAACGATAATACGCGTGCGACAGAACCCTCCTTCACTCTCCACGGCTCTTGACACTCTGACGGCTCTCAGCTGCGCAGAAATACCAAAAATAGACGTCGTCGCGCAGGGCAAGTAGCGCAACCATCGTCCGCTGGTTAAAACTCTTTCTAAATCCTAATACGGTCGGATTTTGACCGACAATATCGAACCGGTATGCAGTTTTCTTCATTATTGACAGAATTTCATTTATTCTTCTCCCAGAATTTCGAAACGATATTTCACGACGATTAGTTTGCAATTTTTTTTATTTTTTTTATTTCGATACCATATTTATCACATGTTTGTATGAATAATAATAATAATGATAATAATAATAATAATAATAAATCGTAGGAATTGATGATACTTTTTTTTTTCTTTTATATAAATATATATTATATAACAATGTATATATATACGTATTTAAATTCAATACTAATTAATACCGAGGAGGTCCTATAATTCATCTTCGGCATAATGTTACGTGTCATATACTCATACGTGTAGTTATTAGCCTGATATGTAATCCGCGAAGTAAAGTAAGACAGTTTATCAGCTATCTGGTCTACTTAGAGTGTTTTTCATTTTCGCGAATTTTTGCTTGCAGCTGTTTTTTATCTTTATTTTTCTTTTTTTATTCGATTCTTTTCACATTACATGCGCGCGATTGGTACAATTAATCCGTTATATAGTTATTATCTTATTTACTGTAATATACGTTATCGTAGACGAGAGACCGTTTCACTCCCTTATATGCTACAGTATATATATATATATATATATATATATATTGTGAGAAATAGGAAAGAAGAAAAAAAGAAAATTGATAAAAATGTAGGAAAAAATACATGCTACGATCATACACCTATAGATATCTAGATAAATATTGAACTTTATGCGTTTTTTCATTTTCTTTTTTTTTTGTTTGCCAATTCTATTACGTATTCGACTCTATACATACCCGCATACTTACTCATTTATACATTATATAATTATGTAAATGTTGTAATGTATCGTGTGTGCAGTTTGACGATCTATATCATAAATCAGACATCATCATCGGACATATTGTATAACTAATATGCGTTCCAGCGCATAATTTAATGATACCTACACACACACACACACATGTGTGTATGAATTATATTACACTTCTTTCATGTAATATAATAATGTCCAGTGATAAAACTTACACACTCTATTAGCTCGCCACACAACGGTGTCGCATATGATAGCATAGAATTCCATTACATTACATTCCATTCCATTGCATTGCATGGATCTACACCACCTGTAAATATTTCTCAACGTATACGTTTAGATCATGCAAACCCATATCCATATAAACGAGACAAAGTCCAAGGGGCAAAGTCCCTCTACCACCTTACCTAGATCAGCTAGATCGCCTATGCTAACATGAACCTACCTAGTGAACAGAGCTGTGATAGTTCGAAATTAAGCATCAATTTATTTATTTATTTTATTTTTTTGTTTCGTTTTTTTTTTCACATCTTAATTATAGTTTCATGTTTCTATATCAGTGGAAAGAAAATTATAGGAAAAATTGGTTTGGATATGGAAGAAAAATTTATTTTTACTTCCAGATTTTGAATTTTTTTTTATTTCTTCTTTACGTTTATATATATATATATATATATATATATATATATATTATATATATATATATATATATAATTTTCGTTAGATTACACAGTGTACAGTAGTAGGTAGTAGTATAGTTAATAGTTTCGCGTAAATTCGTGACTTTTTATCCAAATATTGTTATTTCTTTTTTCTTTTTTATTCCTGCATCGGTGTAGATGTATATATATATTCTATATATATACACATATGTATGGTATAATGCGAGGAAAGGTTTTTTTTTTCTTTTTCTTCCTTTAATTCGTATACGAATATATTCATTCCTCCCTCTATTTTAGGCATTGTGTATAAGTTATATTTTAATCGTAAATAGTAGAATCAAGGTAGGTAGTATAAACGGTAGTCTGTCGCATGTCGTATTAATTAATTGCACAAACACACCTGCAGTTCGGTTCATTTATTTATTCATTTTTTTCATTTATTAGTTTATTTTATCTTTCCATCAAATCTTCACACGGATCCGGCTCATATGTCACGTGCGTAATGTGATTGTGATTGTGATTGCTTAATACGGGGAAACTGCTTATTTTTTTTAATTTTTTTTTTTAATTTTTAATACAATATATATTATATATATATAGTATTTCAATACACAATATATTATTGTAGAACTATGAGGGAAGAAGAAAAAAAACATATCTATAAATATAATAGTAATAATAATAATAATAATAATAATAATAATAAAAATAAAAATAAAGATAATATGAATGAGGAATTAACATTTCTCTACACAGTATAGGAACATCGTTGCGTTTATTTTATTTTATTTTATTTTATTTTCAATTTATTTTAAATTAAATTAATCAATATATATTTTCTTTTCTCTCTATCTCTCTCTCTCTTTTCTTTTCTTTTTTTTTTCTATTCTCTTATTTTTACTTGAAATTTAATTTTTTTCACATCATTACGGTGTATAATAATTGTTATTAAAAACAACGACATTCATCGGTTTTTTTTTTTGTTTTTTTTTTGAAATTTGTACCGAGTTTAAAAGAGATTTCTGATTAACATTACTGACACATTTCGAATTTCATTCGAACAAGATTTACTTTACTTTATTATTATTATTATTTTCATTTTCGTTTTTATTTTTTATTTTTTATTTTTTTACACTGATTTTGATTATTATTAATATTATCATTATTATTATTATTATTATTATTATTATTATTATTATTATCACTATTATTATAAATTTAGATTTCGAGTTGATAATTTGTTTTGAAAAATATGGCGGAGAGATATTATATTAATATAATGTAGTACACGTGGACTTTAGGATTGTTAAAAAAATAGAAATAATTTACCGAAATAAGACTATATTATAATATGTAAAATTATACTATACATGTATGTATGTATCTATGCATATATATATGTATTTATTTACGCGTCAATATACATTATTTGTTTTTTTTTTTTTGAATTTTTTTCACATACACACATACACACGTATACAATATTTCCACGTATTATATATATTTATCTATACACTAATTATTGTTTACAGAAAATATAAATTACATTCATTGATAGTATATATATATATATATATATATGTATGTATGTATATATATATTCATATGCATGTATTTATGTGAATACTAATACATATACATTCCTGTTAATATTAATATTATTATTATTATTATTATTATTGTTATTGTTATTAATATTATGTACGCGTTCAAAAGCTAGCCCTATAGCTACGTCAATGCGTATAAGCTTGTATCAACGCGATTTTTCTTATCTGCTTATTATATCGATTGACTTTCATTCTAATATCACAATAAATGAAACAAATGGTTTTTCTTTTACATTTTTCATCTTTTTCTGACTTTTCATGTTTTTTTTTTTTTCTTTTCTTCGTTTCTTATTCTTCTGAACGTCTTTCTCGCTACCACGCATACCTAATACACAAATACACCTTTTCCCATCGTCCTCGCATATATATATATATATGTAATATATAGAAGTACACGCCAAGAAGTTTAACGGCCATTTTTGATTTTATAGAAATTTCAAGAAAAGAAAGAACCAAAAAAAAAAAAAATCGATAATGAAAAAAAAAAGAACAACTGATTCCTCTTTCTCTTTCTCTCGGTTGTCCCTGTATCTCATTCATTGGAGAAAAAAAAAAAATAGAAAAAAAAAGGAAGTGCGAAGAGACGCGTACTTATACTATCTTGTTACCATAATATCAATATATATATATATATATATATATATATACCTCATTTATTTTCTTTACAGAAAAAGTTTTCAATTTTCATTTTTTATATATTTTTATTTTTTATTCATTTTCATTTATTTATTTTTTTTTCCCCTTCACATATTATATCGGACACTTAACATATTATGTGTACCAAAAATCTGAGATCGCAATCTTGTTGTTGTTGTTGTTGTTATTATTATTATTGTTATTAAAATTATAATTATAATTATAATTATTATTATTATTATTATTATTAATATTTTCATTCATATTTTTATTCAAATTATATTGTCTTCTTTGGATTTACGATTTACTCCTCGAATCTTTGTCCCGTAACGGGTACGAAGAAGATTTGTTGTTGTTGTTGTTGTTGTTGTTTTTTTTTTTTTCTTTTTTTCCTTTTTTTTTTTTCATCATCGCGACGATAACAATCATCTTGACAGAAGTCATCAGTTTCCGCATTAGCTGCAGTTTCACACCGTCCGCTTCCATCGGTATATTTTCACCCATTTCCCGTACGTGACGGGCGCGTAAATTGGTTCCCTCCGTCGGGAAGCTGGAGTCATATGTGAAAGAGAGAAGAAAAAAAAAATTGAATTAAATTAGTAAAAAAATTAGTAAAAAAAAAAAAAACCAAAAAAAAAATAAAAAAAAAATATATATATATATAGACGAGAAATATTATAAAAAATGTAAAACCGCACGTGTTTTTCTTTTAAATATACAAATCGCAGTCTCGCGATAATCGCGTGTCATAATAAAAAAAAAAAAAAACGCGTGTCCGCAAGTTTCTGTTTTTCTTTCTTTCTTTTTCTTTTTTTTTCCTTTCTTGTTTCTTTCTATTATTCAGAATACCGGATTCAGTATTATTCATATATAGGTATATTATATTAGCGCGTATATATATCCGTATATTATGGAGCCACGTATCGTATACCAACGTACACATATAACCTGATACGTGCATTTATCGTATTGGCATAATGGTCAGAATCTATAATGTAGAAAGAAGAGAGATAAAAAGTAATAAAAAAATAAATAAAAATAAAAAAAACAAACAAATAGAGAAAAAAAAAAAAACGTGCCTTATCGTAGCTGCAGTAGGTACACACGATTGCAATCAACCCTCTCTATACATATATATATCAGTTTCGTGCAGCAGATTTGTCGTTCGCGTAAAGATCGATTAAAGAATTATACTATATACCCAACATATCGTCGTATACATACGTATTATCGATTAGAAACATATAATATGTATTCCATTATAACGTAAACATTCTTCTTTCTTTTTAGTTTTTTTAGTTTTTCTGTTTTTTTTTTTTTTTTTCTGCTTACCTCGCCCGATTTAGGGAAAAAAATAAGTAGAAAATTGCGATGAAATTCTGTCGAAATAATCTAATTGTGATTGTGATAGTGGTGGGAGAGGCTAGCCAGACCGCAGTTTGGATGATAGAGAATTATTTGCACAATAAAGTGTATACCTGCGATTGCCAGATGAAAGCTACGGGGTACGTTAAACGAGGACAAATTAATTAGCTCCGTATAAAAACTTGGGAAATGATACCGAGATTATCTCTAACCATCTACCCGTAACATAAATGATTCGAAATAGAATAAAGAAATTTTTTTTTATTTTTTATTCTCAATTCAAAATCTATGCACAATGGCGCCCACGACCTCATAACGTTTTTAGACAAACGATGTGTACATATTATTTTATAACTTGATGATATTATGCTACGTATATATATATATATATATATACATAATACAATATTAATACGTACACCTATATAATATGTAAGTATATTTATAGGTGGGTAAATAAAACGGTGAGTTAGAATCGAGACCTTGTACAATGAGAGATGGCAGATTTGCAATTGCTATCTGTTCGCGTTATAATAAGCTCGACTACTCTCGAAGTCCGGAGAAAAATGACGAGTGCAAAAAAAGAGAGAGAGAGAGAAAAAGAAAAATAAGAAAAAGATGAAAATAAAAAATCTACACGCGCGTTACACTGTGGTAACGCGAGATAAGGGCCAGAACCCACGTAGGTTCTTAGCAGCAGTGTATGTAGAAATGAATTGTCCGATAATATCATCGCCGATTACTTTCAATCATTTATCGCGAATTTGCCCCGCGGGGTCGTCGACGAATACCACTTTAACGTAATTATTTTTAATATACATGCATTATAGACGTAATGTTTTAAATCTCGTTTTAATATACGATCATCAATCACGAATACGTGTCAGGGATCAAATTTATACATTTATATCGCATATATGTATATTATAAGCAGTAAGCGAAGTTATATTATTTGCAACATTGAGGCATTGCGAATACATTGGTTTTTATGAAACAAATAATCCGACAAAAATTTCGAACGAAAAAAGAACTGATAAACCTGCGTTTCCACGATTCTATATTCACGGAAATTAGCGAAAGTCACTTTTCGACTTGATAGCCAATAGTTTATTCTTATATCTTGAAAGTATAAAGCTAAGATCCAAAACTGGACGGTATTTTTTTTTTTTTTTTTCGAATTTTTTTTGAATGAAATTTTCGCGTCCTTCTCGCGAAGCGTACAGCTACGTGGATGCATATCCTAGGAGTAGTGCGATGGCAGAGGCTGGCCTGGTGCAGCACTGTGCACGTATGAAAACTAAGTCCAGGTTTCATTTGACTGACTTTACGAGGTAGACATAAAATGGATTTTACTGTCGGCTAGTTCGCCAGTTCTCGAGTTGGTAACATTGCTTTAGCCAGCATAATATACGGTCTTCCTTTTACCCCGCATACATGCATACATACATAGATATCCGTCCCGGCGCTGCCACAGTTACCCGACGTTTCTCCGGGCTCCTCTCTCCAGCCACTCCTTTGAATCCCACGAATATCCTTATCCAATCCCAATCCCCACAACCCCCAAGTCTCGTCTACGGCGACGTATTCTTAACGCTAAACTTTACCTATCAAAAAATTTACATCCGTCTGAAACCAACCGACGTTCTTTAATATCCGCGCTTCTTAAATCACCGCTATCCCAAGGCACCGGGGATTCAGCAAGTTTTCAAATTTCATTGCCAACTTTTTCGAATCCACGATAACGCTCGGTTTTCATTCCATTCGAGACGTGCCTGCCTAGCTTTTCTACTTCGATCGATCACTTCGCGACGATTTTTCAACACTTTCCTATCTCACGCCTTCCGAATTTAAAACGAGCCGAATATTCGAAATTATTATTCATTATTATGCTCATATCTGCCGATTAAGTGGCCGAGTATTCAATGCTGGGACACTAATTGATCGCGATATTATATTATATTATATATTAGCAAAGATTAATCACGATAATTCTGCGGGACTAAGTGAGTAAGTAAGTAGGCAGGCTGGTATAAGGTTGGATAGTTACGCGAGAGATTTTATCATTATTATATGAAATTGAATGACGTGTCTTGAAGAAATGTAATAATACGTGTATACAGGAAAGAAGAAGTAAAGAAGTTTAAAAAAAGGGTATAATTTCCAAGTATTATCGATTGATTTCCGTTTCATTATCCATATCTCGGAACGATGTTCACTCAAGAGTCTTGTAAAAAAAAATAGGAGTGTACTACTTACGACGCAGGTATGCGTATAAATATATATATATATGTGGATAATTAATCGAGAGATATATAATACGCGCCGTGGCAATTACGCACCTCGTCTCGAGGATCGTCGTGTTATTCCGCGATTCCGCGGAATCCACCTAAGTACGTGGAATAAAAAAGAAACAACGTGTCGAGGAGCTGAGTCTCTTGGCTCGAGGATAATATCTGCACGAGTGTATACACGCGTACGTGTAGGAATAGAGAAGTTGGAAATAGGAGCAGAGGCTCTAACGCGGCAGGTCTGAGCAGTTATTTTGTAGGACCGTAAAGTTTAACAGATGAAAATAAAGCGACTGCTGAGCTGTTGTGGGGTAGGAAAAGGAGCGAACGTTAAAGAATATGGTTTGAAATGTCCGCGTGGCAAATTGTAGCTAGTTAACAAAGAGCCTCATGCGATCTGCGTTGTGTAGAATAGAAGAGAGGTACGGACGGCGAGAGGAGAGGGAATTATTGTATGCATAATAGAGCAAAACCTCTGCTTCTTATATTCATTTTTATTATCATCCGTCTCCCCGATGTCTCGGTAAACGGCTATGCGAACGGTTAAAACCTCGTCAAAATAGGATCGTAAAAAGGACGACCCCACCGACCCCAGCATCCCGGTCCACGGCCCTCAAATCTCACGCGACAAAGACCGACCATATACGCCAATCTTTTCTATGTATTGACACACTTTAAACGCATAAAGAAAACTCCTCGAGATCAAAAACGAACGAATGAATGATCCGGAATAAAGAATAGGCATGCTTTTCTCAAGAAAGATGAAATAAACTTAATTTGCAGGTAATTTTAATAACTAATGAAAAAGATAGAAGAAGATTGGCGACGTTGAACGATGCTGTAATTAAACAAACGGTATGTTAAATTGAAAAAAGTTTCAAATAAAAAAGCTGCGAAATTCAATAGTCTGCAAAAAAGGTATCTATGATTTTTCGTCCTAAATATAATAAATAACGAGAATGATCGTTGATTAGTTATTTAATTTCATCGCGCCTATGACGAGGATGAAAACGACGATCTACTCCTTCGATATACGCGCGCTGGTATAGACCGCACGTCCGTGTATCTACGGATGTGTGGAGACCGCGGAAACTGCATCGTAAAATAGTGATTTACAGCTATATGCTTGACGCGGGATTTAGGAACGCATTCTCTATGCACATAGACATAGAGAAATAGAGATGTGGCATATATCACGCGATGATAGAAGTATGAGGTTCTCACATCAGTCAAGTTAGCAACAATTGGCTATTAGTCTTCCTTTTCTTCTCTCCTTTTTTCCCCATTTATTATCCGATCGATTTTGGCATACGAAATTTAATTAAAGGTAGGAACCGCCTCGTAGTCTAACGAGCGCGAAGAAGAGTTGGAAATTGGGCTAGAGCGATTATGAGAATCTAGAGAGCGTCGATTTTTCGTCATTTATCGCGTTATTCTCGTATATATTTGCGGTTCGATGAGAATATACGAGTACGAAGACGAAGGGTTAGGGACGCTTGAAGTTGTTACCGTCCAAATGAGAGAGAGAAACAGAGATCGGTGGTCTGGCTAGTACTTCGAGTTTTATTACTTTGCCAATCGTAAAAAGTTATGCAGGCTAAAGCACACGGTGGTTCGAGCAATGCCCAGTACCTTCCTTCCTTCTTCGGTGTCAGACCTCCTGACGAACATTGCTGCTGCGTCAGACACACCCTGTACACGTGAATATAAAAATTACCCAGATACACCAAACGCCCCGTTTTTTTTTTTTTTTTTACCTCGTCCAGAAAATAATTGATAAAAAAAAATAAATAAATAAATAAATAAAGAAGAGAAAATTTGGAGAAAAAAAAATTCTACACCGGGAATTAAACGGGCAGCTGGCTTCTATCAACGGATTTTAAAACTGAGCTGTGAGGGTCGTAAACGGTTCTGGAAAAAGACCTATTCCTCTCGTATCACCGGCTAGCTGTCGTAGCTGTAGGCAAAAGGAAAGGTAAGAAAAGGAAAGGAGTTTATCGTCTTGCGGTAAGTGCTTCGCGGGTTTCAACCATTGGTTGGTTAAGGGTGCTGGTTCTGGTTGTAAAATAGTTTCGCCCGTATCGTTGATAGGATAAGAATTATAAATCGGACATTTTTCCACCCATTTCGTCGGACGACGTGGTAGAGTTGGATGAGAGTACGATTTTGTTTATAAAAATCGTTCTCGTTATCAAGCCACGGAGAAAATGAGTGAATTTGTAAACCCTCGAAGAGCCTTACCTCCATACTCCGCCTCTCGCTACTTGCTGCTACTCGCGTGTAACCGGGCGTTCGCATCACTGCCGAAGAAACAAGGAGCTTCAGGGCTCTACCTATATCTCGGCTCCGACGTCGGTTTAGTACTTTCTAACTGCAGTCGCAGGCTACAATTAAACCCTCATAAAGTTAGTCGTAACTTTTTAAAACCGCCTCCCCCTCCTCACCCCCCCCCCTGCCCCCCTTTAAACCAAGGGAAAGACGGACCCGACGGAACGAGGTACGTTCCGCGGTTCCACCTTCGTCCTCTGCCTTATACTCTGGCCTCGCACGACGCGACTAACGTATCGCAAAAAAGCCTACTATTGCATCCTTAATGAAGCCTCGCCGGAGACTTTAACCTCTATACTTAAATTCTCCGAGTATTAGTATCCGCGAATTCTACGTACCGGCTACCGCACATTTATAAGACGTGGGATATAAGTTCTTCTTTTCTTTTTTTTTGCGCGCGCGATCAGAAATCGTCGAAACTTGCCCGGATTTTATATCTTAGATCGATGAAAAATTCCGAGGACTAGATCCAGAGATGGAAAGATTGCTAGGGATGTGTGTGTGTGTGTGTGGGTGAGTTTATATCGCGTTGAATGACGTTTACGGCCTCACCTCGTCGACGCATCGTTGCAGGCTCGTTTAGGTTTCGTTGCATACTCCGATATGCCTGGAGTCGCGGTTTAGCCGTATGAGAAATTCACGCAACCTTATACCTCCGCGTCGAGGACTGGAGAGGATATTCTCTGTCTACCCGCAGTTAAAGTCACGCCCGCAAAATACAACCCCGTATGAAATGAATGAAATGAATGAAATACGACGCACCTCTCGGCCGGGAGAATCTCTCGAATCAACTCTATCGTTCGCTAATCAACGGATCCCTTCATCCGATTTTTTCCCCTCCTTCTTCTTCCTTTTACTCATCCGCCGCGATTATTATCCAATGATTGATTGATCGATGGATTGATTGATTGATTGATTTAGCAATTAGAACGCCCGCGGCGTTTTCGCGAATATTGATACAAGGCTGAGCGGCAGCGACTCGCCGTTACGGCTGGGAATACGAGCGTACAAACTCTTGTATAAAACTGTGAAAACGACTCTTTCTCTTTCGACTCTGATGGGCGTCTTTTGCAGTTAAGGTTAAGCCCGGTTCAGTTCGTCGGAGATTCTAGCTGGTATAGAAACCGCTGTCACATAAAGTTGGATACTTTAGTGCGCCCGAGCACAAAATAAGCAAAGGACGAACGGATGAAGGAACGGACGATACTCCGCAGCACATATACGCGAGAGAGAAATAATAATAATAATAATAATAAGAAGGAGGAGAAGAAGAAGACTATGAGAATAAGAATAAGCAGAGAAAAAAAAAAGGAGAAAAAGAAAAAAAAAGAAATCGCGAGCCGTAAAACCGAGCGCGTTTATGATCGTCGTTAACTTCGCTGCGAGCGGCCTGTCTGATTACATTGATGCTGCTTACTCCGAGACCACGACCGAGCTCTGAAACCTCGCCGATACCATAGAGCCGAGAGTCCGAGTTGAGCAAATTATTCTCACGAAAATCGATCGACATTTTTTTTCTATGGATTAGGTTCCTTTTTTTGATTATAAGTCGTAAACCGTGAATGATATCGAGATCTAGGTGGTTATGAAAAATAAAGACGATGAAATTCTCTGCGAAAAAGGTTAAACGCGTTTTTTCATTAGCTTCATCGGTTTGGCCGCGTAATTTCAACGCTTAATTTTTTAATTATAATATATATCCAGCATCGATATACACAGCCGAATCGATAAGCGTGGGAGAAAAATGTTTAGATAGTTTTTCAAAGAGAATTTAATCAGCTTCAATTTTTCTATGTGTGTTGATATCGATATCGTGAACGGTTCTCGAGAAATGATCGAAAAACTGCGGTTTAACGATATATATATATATATATTTTTTTTTTTTCCTTAGTATAGGTAAAATTCCATTAATCTATTAGAGAAGAACAATTCGCGCGATAAATCGTTTCGTTAATTTTTTCATTTAGAACGAATATCTTATCTTTTCAGGAAAAAAAAAATAAAAAATATAAAATAAAAGATAAGTGAATAAAAGTCACGCAGGTGGTTACCTCGGCTCGCCTTTTCATTTCCGAGTGCAACTCGGAATCCCACGGCACTCTGTGAGTCGCTCTGAAACTATCCGCAAGATAGCCAAACCCGATCCTTATACCTCGGACGCGGTTTGATTGCCGTTTTCATTCCGCGTATATAGATTCGGTATCGTATCCCCGCGGTTTGCCGTTCAACCTGAATCATTCGTTTTCGTTTTCGTTCTTTTTCCCATTAAAACGTGAAGAAAAAAAAAAAAAAAGAAAAAAGAAAAGAAAAGAAAAGAAAAGTAACTTTATATTCGTACCGTAAGAGAAGAACCGTCACTCCGCTGATCGCTGATCGTCTCTACAGTTTTTTTTTTTTTTTTCTTCTCCCTCTCGATTTTATTTTGCTCATATTTTCCATCGCGCTCGCGGTGTATCACTTAATTACGAAAAACGGCAAGCCGAGTAGATATACCGAGAAATATTGGGATGAATTCGAAACTGACCAAGTAGATAAGGAACCTCGAGGAAAAATTCTTGCTAAAATTAATAGGATATATATAAATATATGTATATACCGGTGGAAAAGTTTAAAAGATTAGTTCTCGTTTCCTTAGACACTAAAGTTTATCGGGTTTCTCGCTTTTGTCTCGTCCCGAGGAAGATAGGTGGGTTGATATAGGTACGGGTTATAAGGTAGGTACGAACGCGAACTGACTACGGTAGAGTTGAAGTCGTAATCGAGAATCCGGGAGACATAAAACTGATTCTATACTATAAAACGCCCTTTTTCCCCATCTTCTTACTTACTTACTTAGATATATATAGACCCATACCTGCACTAGCGAATTCCTCCGCATATACAGAAACCTAGATTCGCTTCGGACGATATCTAGTCTACGAACATACCTTGAACTGTTTTTCTAACGTCCGAAGCAATTATATATCCAGCTTAGGAATGAGGGGATTTAAATTTTAAACGGCACCACCGAACGAAAATAAAAGACGATTTTTCGGAATTTTTTTTCAACAAAACTATCCCATGGAATGTTTTCATATTTTGAGGATATATTTGCGGATATATGACAAATACTTGATCCAATTTTTGGACAAAAAGATTCAAAATTCAGCGAGTTATTCGCGATCTCCCAAGGCTCCGAAAAAAAAAAGTCCCCCCCACTTCTGCAGTGACAGCGACCTTCACGGTGTCCGAAATAAAAAAAAAAAAACCAAAAAGTTTATCAAACTAGAACTTGGTCGAAAAAAGAAATTGAAATTTAACAAAATGGCGGAGTTTTTAAAAAAAGTTTCAAATTTCGCGCGAAAATTTGACGATTTTTGGCCCGCGAAAAACTGAAAAACTATGAGATATATGGACTTGAAATTTGAGTATGTATTATTTTCGAAGGTATAGACTATCGGAATATGAAGAAAAGAAAGAAAAAGCGAGTCGATTTTCGTTACAAATTTCACACTAGTGTTTTTCCCCCAAAATCCCAGCCTCCACTTGCGTACAAAACCGTAAAACTATACTCTGCGTTGTCTGCGCAAAAGATAAAGAGACTAAATGACGATCGAACGTATGGCATGAGCATTTTTCGACAAATTAAAACCGCCACGTGTCTTACACATCGTATCACGGATTGCGATATGTGCGGCTGTCCCGTGGCAAGAACGAGACGTAGAGTGTACGATCAGAGGCATAACAGACTGACTTAGGGTTAGATCGGCTCGCCGAGGATCCGCGCCGAGGCTTAATGATGCCAACACTAAAGTAGCAAATTTACGATCACTTACTCCCCGTCGTCTTGGCAGAGCGACGAGACCGCGCAGAAAAGCCCCGAGCTAATATCGCGTCCAAAGATACATAAAAAAAACAAAGAAACAGAAACTCGGTCAGTTATAGAAAAATTGATACTTTTTTTTTCTTTCTTCTATCTACTTGATTAGATGGACGATTTTTATTTTTTGTTTTTTTTCCCAAAAAAAAAAGTTTCTTATTATTCGCAAGTATTTGGTTGAAAATTTTCTTCTACGTACCGGGGCTACGTGGCTGGTCGTTCCGGCGGGCTGTCAGGACTCGAAGGTACCCTGCTGGTTACTACATGCGCGTACAGCGGATGTTGAAGACCGAGATGAGCCGCGGGGGGCGGTGGACCGATGTAAGGAGCCTGCGGAAGGTACGTCGGGGCGCCGGCTGACGCCCCGGTCGGGGTACCGTAGCAATTGTAATAGTGACCGCCGTGGATGAACCGCGCCGCCTCCCAGAAGGCCAAAGTCCTTATTTCGTTGTTCGCTAAGAGGGACAAGAAGAAAATACAAGTTTAGACGATAATAGGGGCGAAGATTTTGCTCCTCTGGTCATTTTTTTTTTTTTTTGTTTTTTCTTCTTTTTTTTCGTTCTCCTCGCGCTATACTACGAGGTATATAAAATATAGGGAGTCCAAAGTAGCCACGGTGTAGCGTTTAGAGACCGGTGCAGCGCCCTACCTCGGGCACGTTAATAGGCACCCTTCTTAGAAACGGAATGAAAGACCAATGGGAGTTAGGATGAAGTTAAAATGGCCGAGACTCGTATCCTGTCGAGGCGTGGTGTTTTTCCTTTTCGGCAGGGAAGTGGCAGGTATTATCCTCGCGCCCCGCTAGCCTTTACCTATACCCCAACTCGGCGATTAGATTTACTACTTAATCACCGACGCTTATTTTTAATCGCTGTCGTCGTTACGCGGATCCGAGCCGACTCGCGGCGAAGGTTCGGTCGAGATAGACATGAAAATAGCTCAACCTGGAAATAACTAGGGGGAGCAATTTTTTCTTTTTTAAACTTCGAGGGGGGTGGTTGGGAGTGTGAATCTCGATTTTCGGGAAAATCTCGCCATCGCGTTCGCCGCCATCTTGATTTAAAGTTGAATTTTTTTGTTTTTTTTTAAATAACTCGCTCATTTGCAAGTTTAGAGCGAAAATGATGGAATCCAAAGTTGTTGGAAATTCAATTTACCACAAGTTTGATCATCATAATTTTTACCCTAGGATCGATATTTGCAGAGTTAAACTCAAGTCAGGAGTGAAATTTTTTTTTATTATACAAATATCTCGTTTATTATCAAGTTTATCGCAAAAATGGTAACAGGTAATCAGGTGGGGAATTTTATTTCCTACAACTTTGGTTATCACCATTTTTACCCTACGATCAGTATTTTCGGACTTATACTCAAATCAGGGGTGGAAATTTTTGAATATAACTATACCCCTGATTTAAGTATAACTCTGCAAATATCGATTCTAGAGTAAAAATTATAATGACCAAACTTGTGGGAAATTGAATTTCCAACAACTTTGGATTCCATCATTTTCGCTCTAAACTTGCAAATAAGCGAGTTATTTTGAAAAAACAAAAAAAAATCAACTTTAAATCAAGATGGCGGCGAACGCAATGGCGAGATTTTCCCGAAAATCGAGATTTACACTCCCAACCACCCCCCTCGAAGTTTAAAAAAAAAAGATTGCTTCCCCTAATTATTTCCAGGTGAATGTCTATTTCGACTGGACCAGGAAGAATTCATACGACAGAATCGCGTTTTTTCTCCCTTTTCGACGTAGCAGCTTGGATCGATGATTACAACGTCGTGGCCGATTTTTAGCAATCAGATGCTCAGTTTTTTCACTGAGCAAAACTCGAGACGATTATTTTCACCGCTTATAGACGAGCCGAGTTATTCGACGAAGCGTTGTTGTTTTTTTTTTTCTTCTAGAAAATTAACGATTCCCATCGATTATTCAACGATCGCGCAATAAGCTGCAGTCACGCCTCGCGGCTCGGACTATTATAATATCGCGTGTTTTCGCAGGACGCACGTTCGACGCCGCGACGCAGCGTCTAATTCGCGTTGAATTTCTCTATACGATTCTTTTTTTTCTTTCTCTCCATTTCAAAGATCCAAATTTTACCATTATACGAGAAAGAGAAGAAATCTACGTGTCGTAAACGCATGCCCGTACACAGACAAGATACAGATATGCTTGTTCGAGTAATGCTGCGAATATTAGCAAAAATATTCGCACATCCTACGACGATAATAAATTATATTTTAACGATCTAGGATCATATATGCCGGCTTTTGCCGGTGGGCAAACGATGCGAGATTCTTCTCGAGTCGCCGGGGCGGAGTCGGAGGTTTCTGGGAATTTCGGTAAGGTTAAAAATTGCGAAGAAATATAGAAAGGGAAGTCGATACTCGGTGGGATTTATATCGGCGAATTGAAAGAAACGCGGATATTTGAATCGGATGCAAAAAGTGATTTATAACGGGTCGGAAATAGTAACACCTTGCAGCTGCGCGGGCTGCTTCGCCCTACTTCTTCTTCTTCTTCTTCTTCGCCGTCTTCTTCTCGCCGGGTCTTTTAACTACCAAGACTTCCGGTCCCGGGGTAGTGAGGTCACTTCCATTCATTTAGCAGCGAAAATTGGCGCATGTATAAAATCGTAACGACAATGGGAGTGCGAGCGAGAACGAGGCGTGCTACAGCCCCTCTAAATATAGTATAATCTATAAACATCGATCACGGTATATAGTCGGCGGTATTATATCGTTGGAGAATAATAATGACTCACGATTTCGCTTTAGTTTAGCCTCGGCTTGTAGAATATTTCCGAATCGCGTAGAAACGCGAGTTTTTCCTTTAACCTTTCCGCGAAAATCAGTCATCAATCCTTATTCAAACACTTCGAAAGACCCTGAGTCCGAAGTGCTTTTTCTTAATTGATGAAAATACGCGATGCGGTCTTTTACCCAAAAGCCTCATTCCGAATTTGAGAATAGCGACTGAGCGAAATGTGGATTGTGGTAGAAGAGAACAGTTCGAATTGGAAAGCAGATTTCCGAAGAGCAGAATTCCAAAGATCGATACGCCGACGCGAAGAGATCAGATGTGTCAAAATCCGGAAACTGAGAGTCACGAAAAATGAAAATCCCGAAAAAACCAGCGCAGCGGGATGCTCGTTCATTCAATCAAGCGCAGAGCCGCAATTTTCATTGAATCGGAATATTTGAAGAGATATTTAAAGCATCGATTTCGGGATTCTGAAACTTCGACATTTTCTCATTCTCCATTCTTCGCCCCAGCTTTACGCAGCTTTTGCATATATCTAAGGCTTGATCGGAATCGTTTCTTCCCGTAACTTCGGTCATAACGAATTTTGTTATTTCGGTTATTCGCCCCCCGCCCCTCGCAGTCATCGCGGATAATCAAAACGAGCTTAAAAAATCTCTTTTCTCCTTGTACTACGTACCTACTTCCAATTAACGGTTATGGTCATCTCAAGGAGGTACGTATACCTACACGCGTGTCCGTCGCCGTCGTGGGCTTAGGCCTCTCTTTATCTTTCTCACTATTTATATTCGTGTGCGTGTACCTACGTGCGTCTGCCTACTTAACTGCGAGTAAGGTATATAATATTTTCTCTTCATTTTTTTTTTTTCCCTCCCCCCCCATTTTTCTCCTCTTCTCTTTTCTTTTTTTTTTTTTCTTGCAAACGGGATGTAAAACCGTATACCTGTTATGGCGCAGCGAGGCATATAGGCATAAGACGCCACGACATGGAGGCTCTTAACGCGTATTGTGAGCCTGTATAACTGGCGTCTTCTTAACCCGTTGTCGTAAAACCGCGCCGCTCAGGCATTCAAATTCTCGTACTATATAGCCGGGAGAGAAACTTTGAAAAGAGTTTTTAATACATTATTATACTGCACGAGCGGGGGTACCGACATGCTTGTACCTACATGCGTGTGACGCAGGCATACGTTTGCGGGTACAACTCTTTCTGAAAGCATATCGCGTGCGCCCCACCATTGTTCGGGCTATCCTCTTCGCCCCTCGACTAACCCTATACGTAACAGAATTATTTAATTTTTGTTTTTTTTTTCCTATTTTCTTCTTCCTTTTCGTCTTCTTCCTACGAACGGACAAATTGAACCGTGTACACGATCGTCTGCGGGCATAGGGACAAGGTGCGGGCTTGTGCGCTTCACGCGCCAATATATACGCGAACGGTAATTAATTGGAAAAAAAAAATTCAAGAGGGTGCTCGGTGAGTCTACGTACGTAGTCTCATTCGATCGTATCTGAAAAACCGTAAATAATATCGGGATAAAGGAAGCGGATCTGAGATGAAACCGATTAAATTCTGCGCGGGATATGGCGCGGACGAAATTTTTCTACATCTTTGTTATAACTTAGCCGTAATGCAAGGCTGAATTAATATTCGAAAGGAAAGAAAATCAGTTTGTTTTAACAAACGTTGTAAAGTTTCGCGTCGAATTGCGGCTGAACCGATCGAGATAGAGGTAAACAGTGTTTCACATCTTTTACAGAGAATTTCATCGGCTGCAATTTCGATATTGACCTTCGTCCCGATACAGTTTACGGTTTTCGAGATATAATCGAAAAACTGACAGAATGATTTTTCTTCTTTCATTCTAATTTTAACAAACGTTATAAAATTCCGCGTCGAATTGCGGCTGAACCGATCGAGATAGAGGGAAACAGTGTTTGACATCTTTTACAGAGAATTTTATCGGCTTCAATTTCGATATTGACCTTCTTCCCGATATAGTTTACGGTTCTCGAGATATAACCGAAAAACTGACAAAATGATTTTTCTTCTTTCATTCTAATTTTAACAAACGTTATAAAGTTCCGCGTCGAATTGCGGCTAAACCGATCGAGATAGAGGTAAACAGTGTTGCACATCTTTTACAGAGAATTTCTTCGGCTTCAATTTCGATATTGACCTTCGTCCCGATACAGTTTACGGTTTTCGAGATATGATCGAAAAACTGACAAAATGTTAGTCTTTCTTTTTTTCCCTCTTTTTCTTTTTATTCCTGTCATTTCTTTCTTTCCGCAAACGCATGTGCGATATCTCGGCTGTACTCGACGTATACTGTACCCTTGCACTCTACCTACTTTAACCGTATTAATCCCCGCGCGCTAAGTTTAGTTTAGTAAGTGTCTGCGTCGAGGTCACGAGTGTGATACATAGATATAGATAGTACGGCCGCGAGTTGCATACTGCAACGCATGCAGCTGCTTGCATGTGTGTCGTACGCGGACGTGTAAACGCGTGTATAGAAAATTCGTCAATTATTAGTGAAAAAAGAAGTAAATAAACGAAATTTGAACGAAACAGAACATGTATAAAAAAAAAAAAGACAGAAAATACAGAGAGAGAGAGAGAGAGGAAATTCGCAGATAAATAAATAAATAAATAAATAAATGAAAGATAATTAAAGATAATGAAAGAAACTGACGCTACGAAGGTCGCGGACGTTTCTAATTTCAAGGTGCAGCAGCGCAGTGTTGGCAGCTTATACCTATACGAGCGTAAATAGTAGCTTGATAAGGAGGCTGGCTATTGACTGAATACCGGCTGCGGGGTAAAAAATGAAAAATAGAAAAGAAAAGAAACCAAGAAATAGGAAAAAAAAAAAAAAAAAAAATAGAAAATGCATTAGCATGTAATATACCGCATCGTTGACACAGCCGCAGTACTGTTTAGAATTTTTTTTTTTTTTTACATTTTTTTTTTTTTTCACTATTCACGCTTCTCTTTCCGCTAAAGTATACTTCAAACAATGGATTATGTGTCGCTGCGCCGGCGCGACTCGTGCTTGAAAATAGGTATGTAAGTAATAATGTATAGAAAATTGTACAGAAAAGACGAGGATTTACGATACACGTATTTACAAAGGGTATAATGTGCCGTACATAGAGACTAGAGGAATTATTAAAGAGTCTCTATTATTGCGGCGTGAAATTATCGAGTAAATAATTCCTATCGTTGTATTGATAATTGATTATCTTTTTTTTTCTTCTTCTTCTTTGCGTTTGCGAAAATAGTTGAAAAATAATTGAAAGAAACTTACAGAAAGAAAGAAAAAGAAAAAGAAAAAGGAACAGCAAAAGATCAGATAATGAATTTTTCCAATTTATGGAATATATAATAAATTGCATACAAAAATTTTGTAGAAAAAAAAAAAAAAAAAAATAAGGAAATAAAAATCGTTTCAATCACGCGTAGCGTACATGGTTGATAATCCATGTCTAGTTATATACACGTGACTCGGTTACGTAAGTAGCTTAATAATACGAAGTTAAGTCGTCCGCATGTGAGTGGTGCAGTTAATAACGCGCATCAGTCACCTGGGTTATACACAGTAGTGCTAACTGACAATTATACAAGTAGATTTATTTATCCGTCCGCTTACCTATAGCCACACGACGTACAATATGCGATCCGACAATGTTAGATAAAGGAAAATCACCAATCGCGTATAGACAGACAGACAGACATGAATCTAGGAGCCGTACACTTCCGCTCGACCATCAACGTGGATTATACTCTATAACTTCCGAACCGTACAATTTACGGACTCCGTTCCCAGGATCTTTTTTGCAGCTGATTAAACCCCCCGTCGAATGACACCGGTCAGAATCCCCCAATGTTTAACCCCGCGGAGTTATATCGATAAGAAAATAAATGTAATTAAATAATGTTAAGGTAAGATGAAAAAGGGACGATTTTTTAATCCCGGAAGGACTAAGTCTTTTGAAAATCTTTTAGCATAATATCGTCAAGATTTTCGCAAACTGTTGTATACCCGGTTTGTAAACGCGGAATGCGATGGCGGTCGGTTCAAACTGGTTAAATATATACAAAACGTCACTATTCACGTTTTGCGTACTTAGCTAGTCGTAGACGCGTATAGATGCAAACACAGGCTTACGAGTTATTTGCCAACATTGTATATACCCCGTGGATTAATCGCCCGTGCACTTTGAATCTAGGTATAGGTATCGCGCTCTACGACGGTACATATATATTTGCAGCCTAGATAAAACGTTGGCAGCATTGGGAAACGGGTCTCACCTAATGTCAAGGAAATCTAACGGCCTATCCTCATACTCTAGGCACGGGTTTGTTACGCCTGTGTTTGTGCACGTGTCAATTTTTCGCAAAACCTCTCGCCCCTCGTTCCCCCGCCGTCTTGCACATACGCGCGTGCAATTCGCATACGTATGGTTCTCATATACATACATTAACGCGATTACGCAACGATTCTCTCTCTCTCTCTCTCCCTCTCTCGTATATCCAACCCCTCGGCTACCTTAGACTTTGAAACGCACTGCCAACTTTTGCGCATGCATTTATCCTCCCCCTCTCTTTCTCTCTCTCTCTCTCGCTCTCTCTCTTTGGCACGAGCGCGAAATTGCTGGCAGCAAAATGTTCGTTTCGCCGACGCGTCGCGGGAACTGCGGCACTAACCGTCCATCCATTCCCGTCCTACTCTCTCCGCTCCTCTCGCCGTTGTTTCATACAGATAAGCGTATTGTATACGTATGTACAAACTTATGGAGGAAAAACTATTGCGACTGTGCGCGAACTGCAATGTTACAAGTGGCACTACGTACGCGCTCCCTCCACTGTATACTAGAATATTAGACATACATAGTTCCGAGTAGGTACAGTCGGGACTAAGAGTAGCGTTGGACGATGTATGGGTCATTACATCATCGCAGAAAAAATAAAATAAAAAAAAAAAATAAGAACAGAATTTTTATTTATTTTTTTCTTGGGGGGGATTTTTGGATTTTTTTTTTTTGTCGAAAGAGACGGAGAAAAACAAATTATAATAATTAAAGACCAGTTTTTTTTGTTGTTTTTGCGCATTTTCCTACCTTGACTTTCCGATCCAATTCATACACAGCGATATCTTCAGTGACGATTTATCGCGAATGAATGTTTTTTTTTTGTTTTCTTTCAATTATGTTACCGCGTTATATTTTATCGTTATCATTTCGGCGGTGAAATTATATGCGATATATTGTAATAATAGGCGTGAAAAATCGTAGCCAAAACGATTTTCATACATAAGAACGGAAGAAAATGAAACGGTTTGACCAATTTCGAAGTAAATCTTCGAGATCGTTGTTCTTCTCGTTGTACAAATTCATCTTCAAATTGTTGATTTAGAATCCATAATCTTCGAGTGATGCGATGTGACGTCTTTTGAGGGAAATAAACATTCATCCTTCGTGCCTCTCCGGCCTGCATCTTCCGTGATGTCATCTCGTCCGGATTGTTCGAAATCTTCCATTGATTTTGACTCTAATTTGATCTACGATCTCGGCGTAGCGGATACTCGATCCATTGCAGAGCGAAAAACGAATCATTGATAATCACTGTGAAAGCGTGAATGAAAATTTCTTCATCTATTCTTCTTCTTCTCTTTTTTTCTTCTTCGTGAAATATTCCGTCAACTTATAACGGACTAGCGCAAACATCGAGTATAAGTACAAAGATGTGAAATGAAAGAAGAACGATAAGCTGATAGAAATCACGTTACATCTATCAAACGTGAAGAAAAGAATCGCTCGATATAGATATCCGTTATTGTTTGCAAAAAAAAAAAAGCGATCGAAAAATTTAGAATTATTTTCAAATTAAACGCAAGCTTTGCTGCAGGTTTGACTGTTTCTGAAACGCAGATGAAAATATACAATTCAACTTATAATTAATATAATATAATCAACTGTAATTAATGATTTGTATAAATATTATTGAAAAAGGGGTGGGGGAAAATCTTCTATATCGTATAAATCATTGGCTGGGATAATATTCATCGAATTGAATGGTAGAATTTGTGGAAAACAGTAAAAGAAGAATGAAATTAAAACAGGAAACGCAGCGATTGGAAAATCTTACCTTCGGCTATACGGCGAGAAGCTTCTTCTAGGTCGGCCTGCGCGTCTTTCAAAATGACGAGCATCAGGGGCAGCATTTCCCAAGGATACCGAAAACGCTCTAAAAGTTTGGTGCTGTATTCTAGTAGGACTTCGACGTTCTCGCCTGGAACATGAGACGAGAATTTAATGATAATATAGGGGGAGGGCGGAAGAGTGAGAAAAAAAAACTGAGGGAGAGGGAGAATGAGGAAATTAAAAAAAAAGCGTACTAGCGGGCAGGTATAAGTATACGAAGCGAGATATATATACGCGCGTATAATCCTAAATGGATTCGAAGAATAAGGGTTCGGAAATTACTGCGGTGTACTGGCACTTTCGTCGTACTCGTGTCATGGGAAGACAAGCAGCTGAGGAGAGACCGCAATGCGAACGTCGAGCCATGGGCGCTCTCGCCTAACACATATATATATCCGTTTAAATTTTTTCGGAAAGAAAAAACGAGAAGGAAGGAAATAAAAATAAAAATAAAATAAAACAATGAAACAATAAAAATTCATAAACGCAATGATGCGAACTTGTAGACACGAATTTACCAGCCAATTTTTCTCACGCAAGGTTCCACGTGTCATAAACATAATTGAAAAAAAAAAAAAACGTTTTAAGAAATTTTATCAATTATAAATAGTTTTTTTTTCTTTTTTTTTGTTGATAAAACGTATCGAAATTTTCTACACATGTATATATATACGAGGGTTTTGTTAACGCGTTTCGGAAAATATGAAACAAGTTGAATTCCGCATTATACGAGAGAGAGTTATTATTCTCATACGGAATATAAGAGTTGAAATTAACTTTATTCTGAGAATAACGATCGCGTATAATCTCCCACCCTTTAAACTCGTTCCCAAAAAGTACTCGACGTTATTCCCGGCGCCCGAGTCACGCCTACGGGATTAAAAATCATCTCTTGGACTGGAGTGCACGCTGGAGTGCACTGCGATCTACCGAAACTCATTCTTGATTACTGGTATTCGCTTATTGCATCGCGGTATATACCGGGGTAAGAAAACCGCGGCACGATATATCAGCTGACGGCGTCGTTAACGAGGACAAAAATCATACTTCGATTAATTTCCAACATTTATACTCGCCACCCCCTATCAAACGATAGATAACAATGCGAAAACTACCCGTGAATTATTTCAGATTTTTAACTTCACTGGAAAGGGTGCCTAAAGTCAGTTTAAAATTAAAAGAAAAAATAAAAAAAAAAACTCGAAAGTTGAAAAAGTTTTGTTTCTTTTCTTTTTTCTCACAGTATGATACGACTTTTGAGAATTGCAATTCGCACTCGCAATCGAGCTAAAAAAAGTGTGAAATAATTTTCTTGCTATTGTCCATCGATTTCGGAGGTTCGCAAAGGAATATATATAATCGTATGTAGAAAAATGTCAAGAAAATTTCTGATAACGTGGAGTAAAATTCGTAGAGACCGGGAATAATGATAAAAAAAATCTGACTAGATGCCGCGGTTATACTGGACGCGGGACGATCTAACGGTCGGCATATATAAGTTGGCTGTATTCAGTATGGCGGCGGCTCATGCCATTAGCTGCATCACCATATCTAGAGCGCAATTAGTTTTTATATCCAACGATACGTTCGACGGTTATACCCTGCCTCTACCTATCCACGAGCGGGGCCTCGTGTGTAGTTTAGTTCTATACTTCTTTTTTTTTTTCTTCTTTTCCCCTTATACACCTAAACGCGACCCGTACGTTAAAAACCATATTGACCGATCAGCTATTGTCCATGCGCATTGCGGAGACCGACTCCGCGTTCAGTTTCGTCGAGCTCGACGTACGCTTCCCTTGATTTTTTCTTTTCTTTTTTCTTCTCGTTTTTATTCCATCAATTATTTTTTTTTTCTTTCGTCGCGATATTCTTCAATCGCACGACATATATTATCTCTCGTTGATATTATTCGCGTCGTTCAGCTACGCGCAATGATGACGGAATAATTGTGTCCGAGAGTTTGAAGAACAGGAAAAAAAAATCGTGAGAAGAAAAAATGAAAAGATAATCTATCGAGAATGAACGGGATAAATAAACACACCATGGGCTAGAGCTAAGGCTATAGCCCTGCGGGCTGATGCCGTTTGCTGTGGTACGGGACAAAATTTATACCCTCGAAAGAGAACGACATGATATATTAGACACTGCCAAGAGCCAATGGGGAGCCGTTGAATACCAACGCCCCGCCCATCACATCCGGAAACACTGTATACCGTATTTAAAACGGAAATAAACGGAATGGCTTCTATGTTCGCGAACTCGACTCTATTCTTCTTCGTTTTTCACACTTTTTAGAACCGATTTACAGCCGATCGACCAGCCCTCTCTTTCTATCGAGGGTCAATTTTCAGTTTCCGAAAAAAAATACAAAAAAAAATTCGAATTTTTTTTTTCGATTAAAGATTTTTTTTTTTTTTCTTCTATTTCTTTTCTCTTCTCTATCGTCGTTAGCCACTCGCTAGGACGATCCCTGGATTATTTCCACTCTCAGATTCGTAAACGGCGTCTCTCCCAGGCGTTTCGGTCTCTTCTCACGGCGCCATTTTGTTGCTTACGTCATCGGAGTGTGGCGTAGACCTACGCCGCCGGTTTCATGGACGAGAAGGCGTAAGGCGGGAATTACTGTAGGAGGAGATAGGTTGCTACAAGCCGGGACTCTAAGATATCCGCAGCAGCAGCAGCCTCGGGAATCGTGATGCCTGCTGCTGCCGCTGAACGCGAAAAATTCAACTCGTCAAAAACCCACGGGCGATTTGTACAAAACATCAGTCAAAAAATCCCGAGAATAAACTTGTAATAATTCCGTTCAAATATATTATTATTCAACGTACGAATAAACTTTCGAAAGATTTTTTTTTCTTCTCTTTTCTTTACAAATTAATTGAAACCCGGCCGATTAATTTCATCCCCCCCGTTTTTTACCCCCGTGGATCCGGAATTATAAAACACCGAACAAAAACTAGTCCGAGAATTTGAAGATCGAGAATTCCTCGCATCCTTCGACGTAGGTACTGACGAATTCGTACGCGTGTGGGATGTAGGTTTGTTTATTGAACCGCCTGGCCCAAATACGGGGGTTACGTAATGGGCGAAGTGGCCACTCGTTTCAATCGTGTAAACGAATACCAGCTAATAACAAACTCTCCTCACTTCTGATTCCTGAGATGTTTATATTACGCGACGACAGAGATGAGTCCCGATATACGCTTAGAATTCTTTCGTCGGGCCCCCGTATATACAGCGACGTGACGTTATATCATCACCGGCGTAGAATTGCGAGATAGAAATTATCCCTTTGATCAATTTCAGGAATTAAGTCACCAGCTCAATTCCACTGGGTCAGGGAAGACATCGGCGGCGATATATCCGCGCGGAAATGTCCGAAGTTCGATAGTACTAGTATGTGAATTCGTTCAACTTCTCTCTCTCTCTGCGCAATTTCGTTTTACTGCAATCGCGGCTAAGGCGATATCCCACCGCGTTGCAAGTTTCTCATGTCAATACGCGAAATTCTCTTACATATATTCTGCTTCGCGACGCAGGATTCTTATTTACACATAACGTATACCTACCGCTAAGGCGCTTTTCATCTCTTAAACATATCCTGCGACGATACTGACGCAGGATCTTACAATATATTCCTTCCAATCTCGTCTACTACTCGGTTTTTTTTTGACACAAACCAAAACTGACAACGAGTTTTGAAACTTATTCTAATAGGCCAGTAAAAATAGAATTTAACTTTGCACTAAATTGCCGATCCAATTTTTTTTTTTTTTTTTTTACAAGGTTCAGGATCACTTACTGAGTATAAAATCACAAAATGCTGACAGATTTCGGTGGAGCTTCAGGCGTCATCTTGACAAAAAGTTTTTGGCCGATATCTCGGAAACTATGCACTTCAAGGCAAAAGTCATAGAAACCATTATTGTAGAGACTAAAATTTCGCATCTTTTGTTTCCCATAAACTATTTTGTAAAACTTACCGTTTACGATTTATGGCTCATTTAATGAACAGGTTTTATTGATTAATCCAATATTATAAAAGTTATCGGCCGAGATAGAAAAACCTGTTCATTAAATGAGCCATAAATCGCAAACGGTAAGTTTTACAAAAAAGTTTATGAGAAACAAAAGATGCGAAATTCAATTTTCTACAATAATGGTCTACATGACTTTTGCCATAAAGTCCATAGTTGCCGAGATATCGGCCAAAAACTTTTTTTCAAGATGGCGCCTGAAGCTCCACCGGAATCTGTCAGCATTTTGTGATTTTATACTCAGTAAATGGTCCCAAACCTTATAAAAAAAAAAAATTGGATCGGCAACTTAGTGCAAAGTTGACAAAAAAAAACGTCTATTTTTACTAGCCTATAAACTCCGGTTGTTGAAAAGTTTCCGAAAATTTATTGAAAATCGGCGATATCTGAGTGCCTAATCGGCTTTAGAAAATTCCCAACGACGATTGGCTAACGAAGTCGTAATAATTAAGCGGCTTTTATCGTATAGCTTTCGGTCATTGGATCCGTGGAGGGTTACACTATCAAGTTAGTATCTGTTATACCTTCCGGTACAGCTGGGTGAGCACTGCATGGACTTTACTGCAACGCATTGCTGACAGAGTAGCGTAGTGTAGCTACTGGCTTCTCGGAACGGACTTAAGGAACGCAAGAAACGTCGCGACGTAGCCACAATATTCTTGCCCCCGTAACATAATAATACTTGAAAACTGTGTTTATTGTTATGCTATAGCATAACGCGAACTGCAGCCCGAACGTCGCTCGGATACGCAGGTGAAAGAAAGAAAGAAAAAATAAAAAGGAAAAGAGATCCCAGTCCGAATTTCTTCCCATGGTTTTGAAAAACGAGAATAAATATCGCAATTTTCCCGTCCGGTTCCTTTGATTGGAAATTGGAAACTATACGCCGATGCATGATGGGTAGGTGTGATTTCGCTTTTTCCAACACCGCGTTTTGCGGATCGCGTTGCGTTCCGCTTAGTTGTCGGTCGTATGGATTTTCGCAACGGTATTTAAATATTCTATACGTTTTCGGATACGCATGCCACGCGGAGCTTTGTAGAAACGATACTCTTGACGAGTAGGTGCGTAACCCAACTCCTCTAGCCTCCAAACACCGGCTAGACTACAAACGAAACGCAACACGTACATTGAGTCGTTGATATATATTCGCGTTTATCGAATAAAAAGAAAGAAAGAAGAAAAAAAGAACACTGTCCGTTTTTTATAATTACTCAAAGAATTTTTGTCAGCGGAGTATAGCTCGTTCTCGAGACTCATAGAACGCAAAACCGCACGACTCATGTCAGCATAGAGGATAAAAATATAGGATCCTCTCTACTCCGCGACACGTTTTACGACCCTTGGCATTTCGGAAGTTGTAAAATTCTTCCCCGTCGTCGTTGTAGTCGTAGTAGACTGCGGGGTGCAGCCGGGTTAAGTATCTTACAGATTTCGTTTCTCTCCGTCCGCGTTATACACCTCTCCCGATTTTCCATCACCGACAACGAATGTGGTTTCCTTAGAACCAGGAATCTCATTCCAGGAGTCATTTGAAAAATGAGCGAAATAAAATTGTAAATCTGAAGAAAAAATTGGTGAAATTATCTTTCGAGGACCGCCCTGATAGACACGAGATATTCCCGATCCTTGAACCTCGGAGAGGCTTTTCCTCGCACGTCGTTAGCTCGAGAGGAGATACTCTCGTCTAGTTTCACACAAATGCCAGGAGAGTTTGTCCTCCCTTATTTCCCAGCACTTGCCCACTTGAAATCTCTGCGTTAATAGAAATAACATATGATCGATGGATCGTCTATCGACTTCTCACGATACTGTATGTACAATATACGTACATATATTCGTTTAAAAACGTAAACGTTTAGATAAATGTTGTATCGAAGAGGCGGCAGTGATGGCACACCTTTACCTCTCTGCCATGAGTACTAATATATTCCTATCTACATACCCCGCGTTAAAATTACCTACATGAAACATATTATCGTTTGAGAATAAGTGAAGTAAATTCAAACGTAATAGTCACGCGATATATTCGCACTCGCGAGGATATTCTCATTCCTAATATACTCGGCCCTTATTCTCGCACCGTTTTGTTTTTTTTTTTTTTTGGACCTTTTAAACGATCGCCCAGGCCGAAAACCCCGCGGCGTTTAATCATTTTCGCAATATAAAACTCGTCCGCGATACCCGGAGACGAAGAGGTTTCCTTGCTCGTCTTTTTACAACACGTGCACGGAAAAGACAGTTTACTAGGTAAAAAATTTCAACTGGTGATAGATTTCTAGGTTTGACAAAAAAAAAAAAAGTAGGTAAAACCGCGTCTTTGTTCGGACCGAGTGAGAATGGCTATGTAGTTACGGATATATGTACCTATAAGGGAGAAAAGCAGCAGCAGCAGCAGCAGTAGCTCGTAATATTTTTACGATGTTTTTGTAATGGCGGAATTCTAAAAGAAAGTGACAGATCATTTAACCCTGTAGATCGTAAAGTTCTCTAGGTCTAGCCCCCGGCTCTGGGGAAGGAAGGCGACCAGACACCACTAGCCGGGGCTAAAGCGATCTGAACAGCAGAGCGGCTCGCTAGACTGTGACCGAGCGATTTTACTACCCTTCTTGAACGTACTCACCTACCTACCCTTCCTCGGAGAGAGAGAGAGATTCTAGATTCGAGGGTCCAAACCCCGGATAAGAAGGAGTAACATCGTCCCAGCGATGTATTTCCGTGCAAAGAAGGCCTTGGTAAAGCAAACTCCGGGAATTGACGAGAGAAGAAACGTTTTTAACTTCCAATTTTCGACTATTTGAAGATTTTCGAAAAGCGGAATTCAATGGCAAAGAGCCAGCCGCTTATCTCCTACGACTCGTAGCGTCATAGTGTTGCTAAAAGTTGGAAAGTTACGGTTGTATCGTCGTAAACTCTGTCTCCAGTGCACTCGGCTTTATTTCCAGCATTTAATGAAGTCTGTTTGAACGTGAAATCAGCCTCGGCCTCGCATACCATCGAGAATTTAAACGGCGTGGATACAAAAGAAAAAGGTGTGAACGATGAAAGATCGTCATCGTTTTCACGGGGGTCGCGGAAACCCCGGGAAACCTCTTTGGATTAGAAAGTCTCCGCGAATAATCTAACAACCTGCAGAAAACTTTATGTATATACAAAACAATACTCAAGTATCAAGTTTTTCCTACGATAAGAATTTTGATTGACGGAATCGTTTTTTCTTCCTTTTTTTGATCGGTTAATCGATTCGCGAAGAAAAATCCTCACTCGATGGATTAAGCAAATCTCGCGATACGATGTTTACACTGTTGCTTAACTACGCGGCCGTTTACCACTCGTGTTTGTTTTATCCAAGGTATAATATTCGCCAACGGTGGCTACAGCTACACCAACAGCAGCTCGAGTCAGTCGAGCCATTATCCGGGCAGAACTAATCGCAAACTTATTGCCTGTTAATAGTGTGCCAGTGTACGTGTGCGGGAATGTATGTGGGCATGCGGTGTGCGATAAAACCTTAAACTGCTTCCAGCGCCAGGCTTGCGGTCTGAGAGAATTTATTTTCACTCCAATTATTATTCAGTTCCGCAATTTCTTCCTTACACATCATTCGAATATATATATACGAAATAAAAACAACAAATCGAAAAGAAATGCAGAAAATTTGTGAGAATGTTCGAAAATTCGTATCCAGAAAAATTGGGGGGGGGGGAAAAAAGGATATAAAATTCGAGTGGCCCTCAGGCTCCCGCTCGTACATTCTTATGGGGTGTTGGGTGTTCGTCGTTGGTCGTAAAAAGTTAGGGAAGAATGACTAGAGAGCCTTTAGTTGGAAGCTACGAATACAGACGCATGCCGATTCCCTTTATGTCGTAGGTACGCGTATACGAGCATATGTATTGTGCCAGTAATCGGATATTATTACTCGACAAGTTGCCCTGTACACATGTGTACACATCGATTCTCTGTATGAACATATAGGCGTACACAAGTATTTCAGTAAGAACCTTTCCGACGTAGTAGAGAGAAAAAAAAAAAAAAAAGAACTAAAAGAAGCCGCCGCGACGTGGCCTCAACATAATACAGAGTCGCACACAAGGACCACCACAAATTTCTTTTTTTTTTTTTGCTTCTTTCCTTCTTTTTACTCAAAAAAAAAAAAAAGAAGAAAGAAAGAACTAGGAGGGGATTTATGAGCTGTTTAACTCGTGAGCAGCGGAGAGGAAATTTCTTCCATATGTGTGTGTGCGTGTGTCGGGAAATTTAGGAAGAGGAATAGAAGAATTTAATTTCTTGTTTTTTTTTCTTTTTGCCAAAACTTAGCTAGATCAGTTGCGGTAAATAAAATGATATAGATATAAAGAAAAAAAACGTTGGATCTGGAGAGAGAGATATTTTAGACGGTTAAATCTTCAGCGTTAATGTCTGCTGATGGGTTATTAAAAAAGCTTGGTCAATGGCGCGCAATGCGAGCTCGTAAAGCGGGGAGTTTACAGCCCTATATAACTACCATGATCATCCACCCCGGAGCCCAAGACCCGAGGCATGATTCTACTTCCTGGATTCGCGATCGTTCATTTCTCGTCTGCAGCCAGTCTCCTCTTTCCTGTACATCTACGTATATATATATATTGAATCTTGGAAAAGTTGAGAATTCGAAAAGGGAAGTTTTTGACAAAAAGTTCATTTATTTAAACAGTTTAAGCATCGAGAAATTTTAGCTTAGACACATACGTGATAATGATTTAGAAACCCGCGTCGTAAAACCCGGACTTTCGTTCCTCCTTCCGCACGTTTTTAGGTCTCAGAGTAATTTCAAGTTTTCGTTATAAGTTGGCGTCACATTAGACCCGGTCGAGAAATCGTCCGACAGCCAATCGGCGCTAGAACCCGAATCGTTAAATTTCATCCTTTCTTCAAATTCCTCATTTCCTTCCATATTCAAGTTCCCGGAGTCTAATTCTAGCCGAGAATAAACGACCCGTAGAATTTCACGCCCTGACCCCCAATCTACGGCGAAAATTTTCTGACCCAATATTCAAACGAGTGGGGGAAGAAGAAAAAGTAAAGAATAAATAAAATTCGTCGATTGATATAAATGAGAAGAGATTATCTTTTTTTTTTTTTTTTTTGTAGAACAGGGAGTATCACTGTTCGAAAATTTTGTACGGAAATTATCATATATACACAGACGTGTGTATGGTAGATATAAATAATAACGATATTATTAGCAATAATAATTATCAACCGGCCGATTATTATTTAACGATGATAAGGTACTGTGAACAATGAAAGTTATTCAAACCGGTTAGCCAGAAGACATTATTGCAATCTTTAAAACGTGCGTGTATGTCGCATATATCCCTCATCGTAGCTGACTGTAAGAGTTGAATGACGACAGTGTGTCCCTTGACTTGTGAATGTTTGAAGAGATAAACGCGGGTGACCTGATCCTTCGTATATAAAGTTCTTATCCTTTTCTTCTTTGTATATACATACATGAGTGTATTAATTTACGTTATTTAGTTACGATAGGCTCTTCTGGCTTATCTTATATTCGCGACTAATGATATATATACACCGCGTACGATACCTACCACGTATATTGTACATTATATACACACGTGTATATATACATGCGTATGAATTCGTTTTGACAAATTTCTTTTTTTTTATTTACCTAAAAATTCCCAATCTTCGATCTCCGAACCCCCGAAGAAGAAAAAAAGACTGTTTCATTGTTTTTTCAATATCTGAACGAGCCGACCGAAATTCGGTGTAACATTCGTGGAAGAATTTAATAATTCAATTTTTCAGAAATGGAAAGATATCTGTTTTTTTTTTTTTTACTATACCTTTCTTTTTATTTCAGTGTCAAACTCGACTCGCGACCCGAAGACCCCATGGGTATAGGCGAAATACGAGCTTCCCAGCTTACGGAGGCAAGGCTTGTTGCTTTTACTCGCCTCGCTATGAATGGGAGGGCCTCGTTCGTACGACGTGCAACAGGTAGGCCAAACCTCGCTCGAAATATTCTCTTCGATGTCGCGGTGCGATATATACATGTATATACATTCATATAACGTTTGTTAAAATTTTATCTTTTCAATTAGACGAAACATACATAAATACTTATATATATATATTAATATTTCCACTGGAATTATTCTTTAGTATATATTTTTTCGTAGATAAAGAAAGAATAAAAATATATATATATATATCGCAATTGTCTAAATGCGGTAAAATAATCTAATTCGAGTTATACACAGGTAGAACTTGTAGTTTTTCTTGTTTTTTTTTTTTTTTTGATAAATTACTGTTACATATATACATAGTGAAACACGTAATTTACGTAACACAACATCGTCGCGTAATAGCGGCGATAAGAGTCTATATATCCACATAGAGAGAAATGCATATATAAGTATATAATATATATACTCGAAAAAGAGAAGTAAGAACAAAAAAAAAAAAACATGTATGTGACATATTTTCAAAATCGTAGTGAATTTATTTCTTCTTCTTTTTTTTTTCATTCTCCTTCTATTCCTCGTATTCTCACTTATTCATAGATATACCTATAGGATCGATTAGATCTGATATATATGCGTGTGTAGACCGGCAGTGGTCTCTCTCTCTCTCTCTCTCTCGAGTATAGGTCACGGAGAAAATGATATTCCACCGTTTGTCACAAAACTATCCTATACCCAGTATATAATATAAAGAGACGCATGTGATTGAAAATTTTCATAGTTAAAAAGCTGTGCAGGTTGAAGAAATAATCTATCCGATGATCCGTCGACGTGTTATTTTTCTTTTCTTTCTTTCTTTCTTCTTTAAAAAATTTTCATCGCTCTATGCAATTCATCGATTCAATTTTTATTCAGATTGAATATAAAATCTACCGCATATATATGTACATACATAAATTATAAATACGCATTCCAAGTTCCTTATTATACCTTATTTCATATACTCGCGTACGCGATGACACGACGATTTTTTTCCAACAGTCAAGTCAATCAATATTAATCGATAATTCATCGATCATCAAATTTTGAAGAAAGAGTTTTTTTAATTTGTTTCTTTTTTTTTTTTTTACTCACCGTTTCGTCGCGGCGGAAGATAGGCGGGTGGTGCGTGGGGGTATATCGGCGGTAATTTTTGGGACTGAGGTAGGGTCACAACGGGTCCGCCGATTCCACTATGTCCGCCGTTACTGTCGTGATTACTCGCGGGCGAACCGCCGCTGCTACTGTCGCAGCTATTCTCGAGAGAACTTCGTTCCGGTTGAGTTACAGAGACCAAACGATCGCCGTCGACAACCACTGAACGTGGGTCCACCTGCTAGGATTAATGGCGTTAATAGATCGCCACGGGGTAGAAGTGGAAATTGCTTGATTATCGTCAAGAAGTTCCTTCGCGACGATATACACTCGAATATAGTTTTTCGATTATATCTCGACAGCCGTGAACGATACGGGGACAATTGTGGATATGAAAAATGAAGTCGATTAAATTCTCTACGAAAAAGGTTCAGTACACTTTTACGATACATCGATTAGTTTCGCCGTTATCGCAACGCGACTGATCAGTCGATTAGAATTCTTTTTCCCGCTACGCCCGAACGACGTGGGTATTTTTCGTTCGCGAAATACGGCGATACCGATCGAGATGCGAAAAATTTCACCCGAACCTTTTTCGAAGGGAATTTCATCCCCTACATTTTCGGTAATCAACTTCGCCCTCGTATCGCGAACGGTTATCGAGATATCGTCGAAAAAGCGAGACTCCGTTTATCCACCCTCATCTTTGAACCCGGCATTAGCTCGGTTAACATTTCGTAAGAAACAATGAACTAACTTCTTCCGGTCCTCTGACTCGGGCTTCGTCCTGGGCTTGGGCCCTCCTCAGAGCCGTCTGTAGCGCCATTACTCGTTGCCGTTCCGCCGTCAATCTACACTTTTCGCAATTACAACTACGGTATTTGCAGTATCGCTTGTGTCCTTTGAGGGCTATTTTTAATCTGTGATTACGACACCGCGCACAATTCGGCGGCGTACGAGGACTAAGCGCAGTGTTCGACGAGGATGCGCTCGAGTCCATCTGACCGGCTAGAATATCGTCGTTGTGATCCATTCTTTCGTTAGTCTATAAAATTAGTCAATTTTTCTCTTTCTTCTTCTACTTGATTATTTTCTCTTTTATATTATTCGTTCTTTTCTTCTTCTCTTTCTTTCTTTTTTACATTCGACGATTATCGCTACAGATTATCCGATCTCGCCGTGGCTGAAGCTTCATCGTGTCGCGATCTGAAACAAAATGTAAAGAAAACGAAATTTGTGAAAAGAATATTTGGAAATTCGTACTTTCGTTTATTCGCGCATCAATTAGATTTCATTCCGACGATTTTTACTTCTTCTACTTCGACTAATTTTCGTCATATTTTACGGAAATCAAATCGCCGTGCAACAAACAACGAAGAAAGATAAAGTATTACTAAGTTGTGTTTCACACAAAGAAGCAGCAAAAATATATCTCGACGTCTGAAGACGAAAGCAATGCCATTTATCCATATAATAAACGACATTCGTTATAACTGCGAGAGATAATTTAAATAAAAATGTCATACCTACATATATATACATAAATAGCTCAGGGCCATAGAGTTGACCGGCGCGATTGTGGATATAATATATATATATATCGTTCAAAGAATTATCGAAATAATGAAGAAAAGTAAATTTTGTAGTTTTTTTTTTTTTTCTTCTCTCTTTTTCTTTTTTCGAAACAATCGCGGAGTGAAAAAAATTCTTCGATAAAAATGAGTAAAATTCGTTTAAATAATCAAGTAAACGACGAGATAAAAGAAACTGAAGAAAATAAGAAAGAAGAGGTAGTGGAAGTCCTGCGGCGGACTCGACCCCATCGAGGTCAATCCGAGGTCCGAATGTCAAGTTCTTTTCTGTTTTGTATAATATGAAAATTTCACCGCGTCCCGAAGAGAGCCCGGGACCCAAGCTCGCGCCCGCGATATCCCATTCCCATTTCCATGCCTGTGCCCGTCCGCTTCATGCCATGCCGTTCGAGGCTGGTGCACTTTACCGCTGTGCAAATTCCCGACTTTATCCGCTTTCGTTCCGTTCCGTTCCGTTCCGTTCGCTCGCTCGCTGTACTGCTGCTGTGTATATACACTACGCGCAAGACAGAGTTCTCGATCGCTCTCCGCCGACGGACAACTTTAGGCCTAGAGCAACTCGCGAAACCGATTCCGTATTCAATTACGTATCAAAGTATAATTAATTGATTAATTAATTAAACAAAAATTAAGAAATAAATAAGTGGAGAAAAAAAAATCATCATTCTTCTTCTTCTTCTTCTTTTTATTCTATCGATCGTTATAATTAATTCTCGTTCAAATAATTTCTCGAATAAAATGAATAAATTGTTGGACAATTAAAATATTTGAATGAATAAATAATGATAATGATAAATTAATTTTTATATTATTATATATATGCATCATGTATAGAAACTCACCGTCGCCTACGACGATCCCTCGGATAAATTTTATAATGATAATAACGAATGATTATTATTCTCCCATTGATTAACACTAAACTTTGACAATTAATTTATATTCACAAATTTTTATGCACCTTGTAAATCTTGTTAATATTTTAAGTCCGATCCTCGACTATTTTTATTTTTATTTTTATTTTTATTTTTATTTTATTTACTTTTACTTATTTTCGTTGGATATATAGTTTTTTAAAAATCGTCGAACTGACAGCACCGAGCCAGCCACCCGTGATACTCGGCAATCTCAATTACCGACCCGTCCTCGTCTCGGTGTTTTCTTCGCTGTCCGTTAAACGTGAGATGGAAAAGAAGAGAAGAAAAAAAAAAAAGAAATTCACCGAACGGTCAAGAAGCGACGCTACGTCATATATTCCAAACAAGATACATAGAAATTTATGTATACACAAGAAAAAAAATTAAAAATTAACTCGACTCGAAAAAAAAAAAAACTCCCGCTGATTATTCAAAAAAATATATATCGTACAATCGAATCACTCGCGCATGCGCCCAAACACTGCACTATAACCAAATATATCACGAGAATACGTACGATTTTTTTTTTTTTGAATGAAACAAAAATGAGCAAAAAAAAAAAATTTATAAAACAAACATTTTCTTTTTCACTGTTATTATTATTATTTTTTTATTTTTTTGTGTACTTTAAAGAAACTCGAAAATGAGGATATTATATTTGTTATTGTTGAAAACTTTCACACTATAAACTCTCTATATATCCGTCTCTCTTCTTTTCTCTTCAATTATCCTGCCCTCTCTTTCTCTTCCTCGACGTGTGTCTCCTTCTTTCGTTCCTCCTTCTTCTTCCCCCCCTCCCTCCCTCCCTCCCTCCCCCCCCGCCACCCCGTTTCAGTTATTGATAAGTTAATTTCCGCGTGGTAGGCCCGTAAGAGCGATAAATAAATAGCGACGGACAATGTGTGTGTTTCCCCGAGGTTCGAGAGCAGAAAACAGAAAGCAGGTTTAAAGCTAGGCCACGTCCAGCATGGGGATACTCTCTGTCGAGGGTACAACCGCACCGCGAGGTTCTCTCTCTCTGTGACGAGGCGCGCTTCTATGCAGTCGGTAACTCACTAGAGGCTGAGTAGCAGTTCGAGCACGCCAGCGAAATGCATGTTGGCCACGCGGAGGGGGATATAGGAGCACAGCGGACAACACCAGCAACAGCGGAGGCAGTGAGCAAGTGAGCAGTGAGCACCAGACCAGCGGTTTACGATTGAAACCGAACGACGACTGACTTCGCTGCTGCACCAACACGTGGGCAACGAGCGAGAGAGAGAGAGAGGGACGGAGGGAGGGAGGGAAGGAGGGAGGGAGAAACAGAGAAACAGAGAGAGATAAAGAAAGACAGACCGAGCTCAAGCTCGGTCTCGCGAACTGCAGAGAGAGCGAAGAGTAAAGAACGAGGCGCTGCCCGGTGCCCCGTTACCCTCAACACGATCCTATCAGCTGTTCTTTCTCTCTCCGAGTTAGCGACGGAACGCGGTTTATGTGTTGGTATTTTACACATGCAAGAATGCGATATCGTCGGCGAGAAATAGAGAGAGATGAGAGAGATGGATAGATTGATAGGCACCCGCGCACACGGATACACTAGCTCACTTTACTTTACTCGGCTCTGTTATTCAGCGCCCGACTAACCAACACCCGCATAACGTATTTCAAACACCGTCGCGCCGGTATAGCGCGGAAAAGTTGATACTTTAGATAGACCTAAGAGACGACCACCATTCGACGTGCGGCTGCGGTGAGCGACGGACCTATTCTACTCTTGATCGTTGAATTTATTTTTTTCTTCGTTTTTTTTTTATCTTTTTTTTTTGTTATCTCGCGTTTCTTTATTGTCAAATTCTTTTTCGCGTCTGTTCGGTATTTGGCAAAAAATTTTTTAACAACATTTTTCCTATTGTTTCTCATTCATTCGATGATATCGTAATTTTTTTTTTTTTTTTTTTGGCACCGCCGCGTTTCGCTATACGAAATATTTTTTTTTTTTTTTATTTATTGTCAATTCTGCCAATTGCCAGTGAAATAAAGTGATGAAATTCTGTAATGAGAGAGAGAGAGAGAGAGAAAGAGAGAAGGTGGGAAGGTTCGATATCCTTCATCTCCTTTTTTATATTTATATTTATTTTCATTTTTATATTTATTTTCTTTTTTTGCAACACGTTTCTGCGGTCCCTGAGGTCGTATGCCAAATCGAGCAAAACTCGGTCACCGAACGAACGAACGAATAAGCGAGCTACGCCGACGTTCGCAAACTTTTAGGGTTTGTAATCAAGATCGAACACGACTGCTTATAAATATATATATTCATTTATTCGTTCATTCATTTTTTTTTTTTTTTTCCCTTCATTCCTGACTTTTTCAGCTTTCTCAAAACTTTGCTTCATCCCGTCTTTTTTTTTTGCTCTTTTTTTTTCTTCTTACCTTTAATACCTTATCGTCGATGTATAAATTCGTTTCATTATAGAAAAAATTCACAAAAATTCCGATCGAAATACGCTTTTTTTTTTTTTTTGTTATAATTATTCTTATTATTATTATTATTATTATTATTGCGAAAATATTTTACATAAAGTTTATCGGCCATATAGCAAAGTTGTGTTAAATAATCGGCAATCTGCTGCTACCGACGATTGTCGCGTTTACATTATATTATATCGATGACCTAAGTTACAAATATCGTAACTCGCGAAATCGCTGCAATAATTCTTCTCTATCGCATATCACATCGAATTTATAATTATTTCAAGTTGAAAGAAAAAAAAAAAAAAAAAAATTGTCAATTATTTATCGTCATATACCTGCACATACAAACAATTAATGATAAATAAAAATCTTTATTCTTTTTTTTTTTTTATATATAATTTTATGCAATAATTTCTCACGCCTAATTATTAACGAAAAAAAAAAAAAAAAAACAGAAAAAAATTATACAATTTCTAATTATTTCTCAAAGGTATTCGTATTCAATTAGCAATTGTGTGTATATTTCTTACTCCAATGATCGATGGTATAATGGTCTGTAATATCGTTGGATTGAATTTTTTTTTTCTTAATTTTCATAAATGTTTCTTCCTCCTTCGTCTGTTTCTTTCTTTTTCTTTTTCTCTTTTTTGTCGTCGTTTTATTTTTCTACTACTTATTCTTATTCCCGATTCAGCTTCAGCGCACGATTCTCGCGTGCCTCGGAACGTCACGCGAACTGAAAGGAGACATGGACCAGAGTCGGACGCAGATTCAGTCATTCGCACCGCGCTCGCACAGTCAGTCGGAATATCGATGTGTCTCGATGTATGTACTAACATACGTATTACCTACATTGATACCAGAATTATTATTTACACGATTTATAATCTACCCCTTCCACTCTACATACACACATAAATACATACATATAAAGGACGACTTTGCAGCTGAGAAGAATCACTCGCGCGAACGCGATATCCGAACTAAAGCGAAACCTGTTACATTGCACGGGTATATATAGGTATATAAGCATAGTACATACATACACCGGGATCTTCGGTTTCAAAGCCATGCCGCCTAATTCGTACCACCCCAGCGACCCCCTACCCCCCTTGTGCTTCACCCTTCACTTCACTTCTCTGTATATACTAAGTATATATATACTACCGATTCGCGAATCACCTGCGTTGATATATATATACTCATTTTAAAATCGGTGAAAATTGTATCCGCGATCGAACGAATCGTCGACAAATTTCCATCCCTTTTTTTTTCGGCAAGTCTAACACTTCGATACGGTTAGAATCGTCGAAAAATACGAGAACTTATTTCAAGGGCGTTTAATTCCCGGCAAAACTAACATCGCTGAATTTTTCCAACTGGATCGGTTCTCGGGATAGAAAAATCGCAAATCCCGACAAGAACATTTCCCACGTTGTTAGAATCGGAAATGAAAATTTGACGATTTATTCGCCCGATACCCGGTCCCTGAATTCACGGAAATATCTCGTTTTCTGAGAATTAGCAATTGGATCGGTACCTCGGGGGGTTGGAGCGGCGGTTCACAATGATAAACGAAGAATTCGCGGTGCAGTAGGATATTCAAACCGCGAGTGAGACGAATTTGTAGTAATTACAATTCGCGACGGCGCGGCGCGTCCGTGAAGATTGGTTAAAGGGCCTGGAAGAGCAGGGTATGCACCTCAAACATTGACGGAACTCAAGGCTTTCACATCTACATGCATGCGACAGGATGGGCTGTTCTTTCCCCGTTTCGAAAATCACTTCGAAACGGTTGGAGAGATTCGTCGAGAAATACGAACGAAAGAAATCCTCCCTTTGTTTTTTCTGGAACGTTAGAAAAATTCCGGACGAAATTATCATCGGTAAAGTAATGAAAAAACGGAATTATCGGTCCGCCGTTATTCCCAGTTTTCGGACAAGACGTCGGATTAGAATAAGGCACAGGTGTATCGCGGCGTTCGTCTCACCAACACCTCGAGGTACGTCGATAATTATCAATGGCCGATAAGTACGTATACACGGGGGTAACCGGTTGGCGAATATACATCGACATATCTCTCGGAACATTGCAGTATGTAAGGCTATACTCGACGACCGGTGCTATTTATCTCTTTCCAGTTTCGCCTCCCCCCTCTTCTCTCTCCCAGGGCCCAGGGCCCAGGGCCCCGTTCTGTCCTGTCCCGTCGCGCGGCCAGAGTCCCAGCAACATTGTATAACGCGTACAAATCGCCTGCGAGTTCAGGTTGACGCGCTGCATGTGCCAGTTGCCGGAGACTGCAGCGGATTACGGTAGTATAGAGGTTTACCAGCCGCTCGGCTACCTACCTCGTTGCTCTGCGGCCTCGCGCGCTTTATATATAACCACTACCTCCGTAAGTGTGCGTATATATACGCAAAGAAGGATGAAAAAATTCGCGGGAATATTTATATACGTGTGTATATATATATATATCTTCGGACAATTATTTATAATCTTTCCACACATACGCGTCGAGCCGTATCTATATATCCAGCTTGGTTGGATATTCACGTCTGTATACACACAGGCAAGAGTTACGCGTATGTGGCTAAGGGAATACAATGTTTGCGACGCGGCGTGGCTCCGAGTTATTTGCGACTAACCGAAGGCTGAAGGGAACCCGATGGCGAGAGTGTGAGTAGGCTGAGTCTGTACGGTTAGTGCGAGCGCTTAGCACCGTCCGAGCGCCTATTAAGACGCACACATGTGGCTGCGCCTATCTCCGCGACGTGATTTCCCCCGCGTCTCTGGTCCATCCCTGTCCTTCTCTCTTTCTATCTCGCAAGCGAGTCTTTCTCGGGCAGCGCCGCGCCTGTTCTCGGCTCGGTTCGGTTTGCCATTTAGGAGTTCGCGGGCTTCTTCGACGTCGACATGCTGCAGCGGCGGGTAGAGGATAGGTAGAAGGTAGTCGGCTAGTCGTGTCTCGCGCCGTATCGGCGTACTTAGTCCTCGTCTCTACCGGCTCTCGATGCCCGCCCGCAGTATTATATTCGCGAAGCGACGTGTACGTCGCGTAATGCGGTATATGTCGAGATAAGAATTTTTACGAGCTAGTTTAACGCCAGCGTCCTTTTAAAAACCACGTGACTTACTTGTTTTTTTCTTTTTTTCTTTCTTTTTTTTACTTCAACCTAGCGCGTAACGTGTCCCCTCATTTTACTCAATACACGCTCTTTTCACGCTTCCATTCCTATACCGTCTTATCCCTCGCTCCCTACCCCCTCGTTGCTTATTTCTCACCAACGACATTGACGAGATCGGCGCCGATCTCGCCGCTCGACCGAGACGGGTCATCTCTCATTTAATACACTGTCTCTCTACTTTTACCTTGAGAATTTTAAATACATGATATATATATATATATAAAAAAAAAGAAAAACTTAAATTAATTATATAGACTGACCGAATGGAAGAGTCGTGGTATTTTTTTCTTTTCTAACTTTTCTCTGCTCTTTCGTATATATATACGTATATACATAATTCACGATTCCTTGTAGTATTATTATATATGATTATAATGTGACGTTAATGTAAATGTAATATATGTTATAATGAACGGTCTTTGGTGAAGTTAGGAAGAGACGGGGGGAGGTGAGGGGAACGTATATCGCCGCCACGCGTAACAGCGCGCAACACACAGTACATAGTCGTGTTATAAGGTTGTTGCGGAGCAGATAACGCCTTATCGTTTAGGTTATATCGCCGCTAGTCTATAGCTATAACGGGGATTGTTTTTAATTGCAACAGGCACCGGCACTAGTTGGAGTATATAAATTTATACACAATATATTATTTCAATATAGGTACATATATATGTATATAAGTATATGTTGTATTATACGTTGACAATAATCGCAAAAAAAAAAATATATATATATATATATTTCGTTCTATATCTATACGTTGCGGAAAGAAAAGAAAAAAAAGACACAAGAAATGTTTTTAAAAAAATTACAAAATAAATATGTATCGAATTTACTTTTCTTTATTTTTTTCCATAAGTATATATAATATATATATATATAATATATATCGGGTGAATGTGGAATGAATAATTACTATAGCAGAAATAAAGAATTATTTTAGTTATAGATATAAGATGCATCAAGTTATAAGCTTTAGCCGCAGGAAGCAGCAGCAGCAGCAGCAGCGGCGGCGGTAGCGGCAGCAAAATTGCGGATAGGTGGTTGCATACGCGCGTGCAGTTGTAATTAATGCAATTTATACACACGTCACGTTCGGCGCGCCTTGACGACTATAGTATAAAAAAAAAAAACAAGAATAAAAAAAAGAAAAAAAAAAAGATGCGAGATAGATAGAAAGAGTAACAGAAACGAGAAAAGAGAAAAGAGAAAAGTCAGATGAAAAAGATCGAGAGGGGGAATGTAAGTAATTTTATCTCGCACTTTGTTACAAGCTAGAAGGTGTAAATTCATTTTTCAGGTATAGGTATAGATATAGCGGAGTCGTATTAACTCTCTTTCATTTAACTGTGAGATATATATCTTTGTCTTTATAAATATATCTACATATTATATATCTATATATTATCTATCTACATCTTTTTTTGTGTGCGTATATGAGTGTGTGTGTTTTTTTTTTAATTTTTTTTAGAGTTTTTTTTTTTTTGTTTTTTTTTTTCACTCGAACTCGTCGCGAGTCGACGATCTTTACTTTGCAGCGGTGTAAAGAAGCTTTTGAAGAAGAGGGTGAAGTGTTTATTCATTTATTTCCATTTTATTATTCATCCTTCATTCAATGCAACGGAGGGTTTTTTTTTTTTCTTTTTTTTTCTATTTTTTTCATTCCTTTTTTCTAATTTTTCTTCACCTTTTTCTCACTCTTTCTCTTTCCCTTTTCCCTTCTCACGTTATATGTTATTTCCACTACGCGAAATTCCTTTACTCGTACATTGAATATATTTATATATTTCAATAGATTCGTATAATTAAATTTATTCATCTACCTGTATAACGGGTATTTTTATTTCAAATAAATATTGTAGAAATTTCATTTTTCTTTCTCTCCAATCCGCTAAAACTCTTACGTACCATTTACCGGTTATTATTATTATTTCTATTTGTATTATTATTATTATTATCATCATCGATATCGTTGCCGAAGAAAACCACGCAGGAAAACGTATACCGATTACGGTGGTCGTCACTAATGCGACATTGTGTTTCATAATGTAGAAAAATAATTAAAAACATATACATTATCGCGTGTATGACGGAGAGAGGAGAATAAAAAAAATAAAATAAATAATCATATGATATAATATTATACAAAGTGTATTTAATTGTAATAATAATAATAATAATAATAATAATAATAATAACACAACTATGTATATAATGTTACAATTTTATCTTTCTGTCTCTTTTTTTTTTTTATTCTTTTTCTTGCGGTAAATTATATCTGATGTAATTATCATTATTATTATTATTATTACTATAATATATTATATTCGCGTTTGGAAATAATTCTCTAAACGATTGCGAGGCCGCGAGTTTAAAAATAATTCTCTACAGGATTAAACTGGGATATGTACGTTGTTTCTGAGGTAAAAAAATCAACGAAAAAAAAAACAAATTGACAGAGAGAATTGAATCTTCACACTTGACGATATATTTTCGTATTTTTCTTTCCTTTATTCTTTCAATTACAATATTCTTTCTCTCTTTCCTTCTTTCTTTCTTTCTTTCTTTTTTCTTTCCAATTCGCGTATATTATGTACATATAAATTCGCTGAATATAACATAACACATAGTTATTATCAGTATGCAAGAATTATCAATGGATTGAATAGAATTGAATTGAATTTAATGAAATTAGTTCCCTAATTAGGCAATTAATTAGTTAATTATTATATTTTACAAGGGTGACTTTACACATAGTGGTAATTATATATATGAGACGAAGAAGAAGAAGAAGAAGAAGAAGAAGTATAGAAGCGAATGTGTATATATATAGGTATATATCGGTATATATAAGTAAGTAAGTAAGTAAGTGAGTGAGTTGGCGGAATTGCAAACCCGGCCAACGATCAAAGTATTTTACAATATATAAGGCGGAATAATAAAAGAGCAACGAAGAAGAAGAAGAAGAAGAAGAATAAGAATAAGAATAAGAAGAAAATAATAATAATAATAATAATGAATAAGAGATGAGAGTTTCAGGTGTATGTGTGCATATATATATATATATATATCTATATATGTATATGTGGCAAGGTAGGGACGAAGAAAGAAGACGAAAGGAGAGAGAGAGAAAAAGAAAAAAAAAAATGGTATATAAGAAAAAGGAGAAGGAATTTGCCGATGAAATTGACGGGCGTAAGTTCGCGCGTAAACTGGATTCCGCGAACTTTTGAAGCGTAATATACCTATATATTGAACGTGATTCTGTTATATACATACATACCTATGTATGTATATCTGTGCCCGCGTGTTTTTGTGTGTTGGTAAATTTTTATCGCACGGACTGTACCAGTCACGTATTTGCAACATTGTAACCACACAATTTGCCCTCTTGTATGTATAGTACAATCGGTAGAAAAAATTTATTATATATATATATATAAAATATTCATAGAAAAAGAATAGGAAGAAAAAAAAAAAAAATGAGAGAATGAAACGATAAGTTGAACAGAAAAAAGGAAAAAAAAAATCATCAAGTTCGTCAAATACTACAAATAAATAAACAACGATATTAATAATAATAATAATAATATCAATGATTGTATAAAACTCGCGAGAGAAAGAAAGAAAGAAAGAAAGAAAGAAAGAAAGCGAAAAATAGAAGAGGATAGCCAGCATGTGCAACCGACGACGTTAATATATATTTATATTTGAACAATTTTTATTTATTTATCTCAACACACACATAACACTTACTGTATATTTATATATGCCTATATATTATAATAAAAATAATATGTACATTATTATTATCGCTCACCGTCCGGCATTGTATACGTATATACCGACTGACCACTTCCCACTACCGTCATTTCTCGGGCTTGTATATAACCGCCTACCGTGCAGCGGTAACAGCAGAAACACCAGCGCACTACACAGACACACGATTTTTTGTATACAATTTATTTTCATTATTTTTATTTATTTTTTCTCTAATTCAAACAAAATTTTTTTTTGATATTTTTTTTTTTATAGATAATAGAGTTTCTTTATATATACATTGTCTTACCCTTATATTATTAAAGATTGATCGATCAATCAATCGGCTATGATTTATCGAATATATAATTAACGAAACTTAAGCATAATGCGCATAATTCGAAACAATTTGCTAAACTGCCTGGCAGACGACAATGTCTTGATTAAATTTACAATGCGTTTGCTTTATAGACTGTATATAGTCTGTTATTTATAACTGCATATATATGTATAATAACACACTTACACATCGTGAGAAAGTCGTTTTATTTTTTATTTTTTTATTTTTTTGAGTCGTTTATGTAGGTATATGTGAGGGTTTGAACGCCGTAGCTATCATCCTTTTACTATACCCATACGGCTTACCCTACCTTCACAGTATAGTTTCTATACGAGAGAAAAAGAAAAAAAAAACGCGTCTAAACTTCAACTTCACTTCACTTCGCTGCACCGCGCTGCACTGCACTGCACCGCACTGCACTGCACCGCGCGGACCAATACTTTAAAAGAACGTTGGCTATACGTAACACCACGATGGTAGCGAAGTATAATCTACTCTTATAAACGTATATACATCTGACACACATTTACAGAAATAAATTTACCCACACTACGGTTGTAGATACGGAAATAAGTAACACGTATATGCCACACGGTACATACATAGTAGCACAAATCTCCCCCCCCCCCTCTCTTCCTCCTCCTCCTCCTTATCCTTCGCCCAACTCTTATAACCCCTTCCTATATTATTCGCAACCGACTCGACTGTGTCTTGATAGAAATGAATCTGTACAAGTATAATGAACGAACGAAAGCAATTCTATCGTGTCAAAGCTGCTGCATTATTAATAACGTTTATAGTTATAACGCGGTATATGCGACTGTATGGACTAATTCGTTAGCATTTTTTTTTTCTTTTTTTTTTTTAATGATATATAATATACCGATTCGGTTTCGGATTCGGATTCTGTCATGGTACGGCGATCACAGTCAAACGCATACGTATACGTACGCAATTTCGCGTCTAGTCTAGTGTAGCCGATGCATACAGAGGCAGCACTTTGCTGCACCGAGCGGGACCTCTGCGTCACACATCTACCGTCTAACATGTTAAGCCTGTACCATTGGATACCCATTAACGCACGCGACGCTATACATACTTATTTGATGGACTTTAATTGATCAATTAATTAATTTATGTATTTATGTATTGTTTTTTTTTATTAATTACACGTACGTAAGGTGGTTGTTTTTTTTTTCTTCTTTCTTTTAATCCATGACTAAACTCCATATTCATATTATATATCATATATATATATATATATACACATTATATGCAATTTAATATTATGCACATTGTATAGAAAGTTTCATTTCAATGAACTCAACTCGACTCTATACTCTGCTTGGCAACAATATAATTATACGAGATTTTCGCTTATCGCTTATCAGTTTCACTCTCTCTCTCTCTCTCTATATCTCTATCTTGAACGATGCAACTTCGACAGTTTTTTTCTTCTCTCTCTCTCTCTCTCCCTCACTCGTTTTAATTAAGTACGAAAATTTGAGTTGGATTTAAATAAAACTCGCATATTTTTGATAAAATAATCCTTTCTTTTTTTTTTCTCAAATGATTTCTGAGATTATTCTTATTCTTCTTTTTCTTACTTCATATATAATAATATATATATATTATTATTTGCACTTAAACAGCTGGGCCAATTTATCGTCGAACGTACTCGTACTCGTGTGTATATATATATGTATGCTCATATCCAATATGTATACCGCAGAAGTGATTTCGCTTGCTAGATAGATATATAGATATAGATAGATAAATTGATTGAATATATATATATATAAATAACCATATATAGATAGACAGATAGATGTGTAGATATACAGATATCCGCGTATTACTTACTCACGCAAGCATATATATGTATATATATACATATGTAGTATAGATATGTACGTAGATGTATATTTACGTGTATGTAATAAGGCAAGAACTTGCGGAGTGAACGCGAGTGCAGCAACGTAAGCGATTTGAGCACTCGCGTACTCGCTAACCACGGCGCCAAAGACTACCTATACGTATATATATATCTATTACCTACAAAGGATTTATATAAAAATATAAACACATAAAAAATATTCCAACTGCTATTATTAGAGTCGGGTAAAATGATGGAAAAAATCGCTGACCAGATCCGAGAGTTCGATGGTAAAGCGCAGGTAGAATTTGTACCGAATGCCCTATATGTGCATACTTTTATACCGCGTGATGTAGATCCTAGATTTTAATCGACGCGCGTTATATATGCGTTATGCGTTCGTGTACATATCTAGCCACCGGACTTTCAACTGTTAAGTATTTACCTCGTGGTCATGTATAATACACGTACAGGGTGTTCTCACTCGTTCCGGCTAAATTTTCCAGTCAATGTTCGATTTTCAAATGTATGATAAAAAAAAGAAAATCCAGGTATACATATACACACAGGTACATAAAATAATGATTTGCAATTCGTGTTCTACCGTCGCGTATACCTACATCCTGTCGCGAATTGCCTCCACGTTACATCTACACGTAGGTGGTCTACGTGTATAATACCGCCCTCGCTATTTATTTAATCGTTGGGATTGATCGACGCCGATAAACTGCAGCTGTGAACGATCATGTGTTGTATATAAGACGTGTGCTCTATTCCTCGACCACTGCCTCTTCTCAGCTCACCTCGTGTACATAGCCGCATATATACATACGTATATCACGTGTAATATATTTCAATATCTATATATGCAGATTAGGAACGGAATTGATACACTGTATATCTTTGTAGCATACATCTATCCGCGCTCATTTTATACCCATATCATTGCACACGCGAGATACACGCGTGTGTGTACACAGCTAAACGCAACAGGCGGTTTTTCAGTCTCGTATACAGTCTGATGCAGATTAAGCGCGGGACATGCTGCGAGTGGATTCCCGGCGAAATTCTGAGACTAAATTTCCTTTACCGAAAATTCGTAGGACCCGTAGTTTCCGAGATACGGAATATGCTAGTTGAACCAATCCCGGAGCGTGTAGATCGCTCAGACTGGGCGCCCGCTCCTAGTCCGCGCAGTCTGAGTAGTCTGTGAGTTGCGCGTGATCGGTTGAACTGGGATCTTCCGTATCTCGGAAACTATTGGAGCTACGGATTTTTCGCAAAGGAAATTTAGCCGAGGAATTAGACGAGGAATCCACCCTGAAAATATGCCGAGTTAAACTCGAATCCAAGAACAATTTCGGACGCGATGATACGTCCGGTTTAATCGTAGGCTAATTGTAGGATTCGTTTGATATATCGGTACCAGTTAAACGCCTATAAATAAACGTTCGTTTAATACGGGTAGTACGTTTTATACATCCACTATACACTCGCGCTGTGCCTGCTGCTGGTGCAACTCCAGCTGCAGACAAGTGAACGGCGATATCTTTTACTTGTTCTACTGATCCATTGGCCCACTGATGCCGCTGTTGCTGTTGCTGTTGCTGTTGCAGCCCAGATCGTCGAGAGACGAGAAGGTATCAGCGACGGGTCGACTATACCTGTACAGGGGTATCTAGGATGTATAAATTTAATGTACGGAAAGTGGTCTAGTTCATCTTATCGAATTTATTTATTTTTTGCAATTTTCAAAATAATTTGCGAAAAAAATAAACACACATCTTGAAATATTTGTTTTTCAGACAAAAGATGAGAAAAAAACAATAATTCAACTTGCGTAAAAAAAAAAAAAAATGGAACGTCTTTTTTTTCCATTTTTTGTTTTCTATTTTATAATAGAAGTATAGATATATTAGTTATGATTATTAAACAGCTTGACGTATTGCGGGTGTAATTTTCTTTACCCTCGTTTCTCGCCGTTTCTTCACGCTGCGGCGATTTTAATCTTTTACAAGAGTTTTCTTTTCTTTTTTTCTCTCTCTCTCTCTTTCATCTCTTCTACTTTATCTTGTAATTTGTTTTTTTGTTTTCTTTTGTTTTGTTCTTTATACACACCAAGGCTATTCCCCTCTTCGATTTTTCGTTTATGGTCAGTCGCTCGGGGTATAATACGTCAGGTTCTCGCGTCTACCAGCCGATGGATACATATCCAGATGAGCAAATCTACATACATAGATAGGTATCGTTATTCTCCGTTCAGGGTTCGGTTTTTTAAAATTAGACGATTAAAAGGTGAATTTCTTTTTCTTCTCTTTACTTTTTCATTCTTATTCCGGTTTCCTTTTCTTTTTCTTTTTTTTCTTTTTTCTTCTCTCTTTTAAGATATACATAATACATATAGCCTGTAACTATATACATTGTATCGGGGAACAATGTACCTACTTTGACCTCGGATCACCCCGATAGATATAATTATCATTCTCAATACCGCAGCTGCTGTTGCAACCGCGTCTTCAATGCGCGCATCTGAATTCTATATTAAACCAAAATATTGTATTACCATACAAAGATTTCGATTTAACCCTAATTTATTTATACATTCGTTCGTTTCGTTTCGTTCATTTCCGTCTGTAATTTTTCATTTCATTTTATTTATTTCCTCAACTCGTTTATAAAATCGTCATTACCTACCGCGTGAGCGGAGAATATAAACGCGGTGTGAAAAGACACGAAGTAGAAAACGAATAAAAATTCTATCGCAAAAATTGACGATATACGAAATGCAAAATTTTCGAAAAACAAGAAAGAAGGAAAAAAAAAACGATTCGAATTCACTGAATGGAGTGAAAAAAAATATATATATTTTCGCAACCCTACAAGGACGATTCGGCCGGTAACCTTGTTTCCATCGGTACCTATATACCCTACCTATATACCTACCATGCCTCGCCGTACATGACAACAAATTGAATGCGATTCCGACTGAATACCGCGAGAGGCACCACCGTACGATGAGAATCGCGAGCGCTCTCTGCCGGGCAGAAATCGTGACCAGAAGCCTTCTTCTCTTCTGGGTTGTTTTTTTTTTTCGCCAATTTTTTATTTGCAAAAAAAAAGTTTTTTTTTTTTTTTTTTGCATACTTTTTTTCGCCAAATTTTTTTTCGCAAACTTTTTTTTTTTTTTCATGCAATTTCGCGTCACGAGAAGACGAGGCGTGAATTACCGTTCGACCGTTGATAATCAGTTCATTGGTTCGTCGTGCACTGCACAGCTATACGGTGTACGTATTCCCATGCGTACGTCTATATGTGTAACGAGGGTATTGGACCGTTAAAGTGTTGAAATTTAATTAACGAGTTAATGAAGCACGCTGCTTAAAGTCTTGCACGTGGAATGAGATTGTTTGAGGGATATATAAAACGTATATATACATATAAATATATATATATATATATAATATATATAGAAGAAAACCGTATAGGTATACAACGAAATGGTCAAACATCGCGATATTTTTCGTACAAATTTTCACACGTCATAAACGAAGAGTTGATGGATAAGTTGTAAAATTAAAGTTAACGTGATAATATTCCCGAGAAAACGTTTAAAAAAATAAACAAAAATAAAAAAAAATAGGAAAAAGACTGAATTCGGCCGATAAAAAAAAGAGATAGAGAGAGAGAGAGAGAGAGAGAGAGAGAGAAAAAAAGAAGGAAATAATAAATAATAATAAAGAAGAATATCATAATATATCATTATTATTATTATTACTATAATCCTACATGCCTATAGATATAACGGGAACGGGTTGACTGGACGATGAAATTTTTACAAACACAGCCGGGGGGCGGGGGGGATATATAATTTTTTTTTTTTTTTTTTTTATTAAGTTTATTTTATATATCGACAACAACACGTCATACATTAGAAAACAGAAGGTTCTTGAAGCAAACTTGAATGAAAAGTTGTTTTTATTTATTTATTTATTTTTTTTTGTTTTTGTTTTTTGTTTTTTTTTTGTTTTTTTTTTTTGGAGTTTCTTTCCTTTTTTTTTTAAGTTTTTTTTTTTTTTTTTTTGTATTTTTTTGTATTTTTTTTGTTTTTTTGTTCTGAGTTTTTTTTTTTATTTCATTTTTTGTAATTTTTTTCCTTTCTTGTTTTGTTTGTTTTCAGTTTTCGCTTACTGTATGGAACAATCCGAGAGACACCATGCGAGTGTGCCGCGCCATCTATGGAGTCGTATATTATATATATATATATAATATATTGCATGTGTGTATGTGTGTGTGTGTGTGTGAGTGTTTGTATATACGTGTGTTATGTGTAATTATGTCACATTATATAATATAAATGTAGGATGAGATCATGTTTACAATACTTCCTGCACACATATATATATATATATATACATACATATATATGTACATATAAATACATATATACATATATATATATATATTTATATATCATTGATAGATAATATTTATTAATTATAATATTATAATAATAATAATAATAATAGTAGTAGTAGTAGTAGTAGTAATAATGAATAGATAAAATAATCACGGTATGTAGGTTTTATGTATACAATTATGTAAAATGTTTGAATGTATTATTTGAATAATATGGCTCTTAAATAAAAATCAGTCATTATTCCTTTATTTCATCCATTTCTTTTTTTTTTTTTTTTCTTCTGTTTTTCCTCTATCTACCTTTTTCTTTTCATCTTCCGTTTATCTTTGTCATTTTTTATTCTCACTTTCTTCTATACGGTACGACAGATCGTGATAACGTATCTTGAAATTTTCGTACATTTAACGCGCTATGAAAATCGGATTTATCGAACGTCAAGCGAAACTGATGAAAGTGGAAGATGAAAAGAATAAGAAGATATGACGAGGAAAAGAAAAATGTATGTGTATATATGTATATCAATCAACAAATACAATGTGGTATTAATTATATTATATACTGTCGGCAGAAGATAGAAAAAATTTAAAACAAAAAAAACAAAAAAAAGAAACCGAATAACAAACTTCTGCAAAAAATTTTCTTTTGCTTTTTTCAATTTTTTTTTAACACCGATTCACGGACTCCGCACCTTTTTTTGTCGTACATTTCGATCTCCCCCTCTTTTTTTTTTATTTTTTTCTTCACACAACATTCATGTATGTAGCTATTAGTTTTCTTGTCTCCTCCCCTTGTCCCTCTTTTATTTCTCTTTCCCCCCCCCCGAACCCCTTCGATACAGGTAAAGAGGACGACAAGAAAGTATCGCCGCTGAACGGTAGGTGTATACAATTTTGCAGAAATTTCTTGTATTCAATTTCTTTTTTTTTTTCTTTTCTTTTCTATTTTTTTTTTTTCCCTATCTCTTATCTATTTTCATTATTCATTTATTTTCAGTTGCGGTTGTTTCATGTTCATTATTATTATTATTTATTTGTTTGGTTTTTTTTTCTGTTCTCCTTCTCTCTTTTTACTTTTGCGTGGTTTACGTTGGTTCTCATATTGATTTTTTTTTTTTTTTGTTCTTTCTTTCATTCAATCAATAACAAATACTATTTTATATATATGTATGGAAATATGATACTAATTTTACGGCGGTCGTGTGTTTCTTGGTATAAATATGTATGTTGTAATAATTTGTTGTTTTTTTTTTTTTTTCTTCGTTTTTTGTTTCCTTTTCGAGTGTGTACACGTGTTTGTGTGTTTTGTGTGTGTGTGTGTGTGTGTGTGTGTGTGTGTGTGTGTGTGTATGTGTTTTTTTTTTTCCAATGCGCACGTGTGGATGTGGGCTAGTCGCGTATCGGGGAGTGATATTATATATATATTTTTTTTTTTTTTGTTTTTCAGGTGTATGTATATATATATATATATTTTCATCTGCTTATTATTTTTTTTTTCTTCTTCCTCTCTTTTTTTTGTTAATTTTAATTATTATTTATTATTATTATGTTTTTTTTTTTTCCCCTTTCTGTTTCATCCCCGCGATTCGGCCTCGCGAACTGACATACGCTCGAACAAATATAAGTATAGTGTTCTCTGACGGGTTAAATACATCGGAAGAAAGCATATCATTGTACCCGAGTCTCCTCTTGGAATTTATGTACAATTTTACAACCTACCGCTTCATCGACATATAATTTTTTTTTTTTTCTTTTTTTCTTTTTCTTCTTCATTATAGTTTTATTTTTATCTTTTATTTTTTTTCTATTCATTTATTTAGAAGTACCGTTAAAGTTTTTTTTTTTTTTTCTCTCCCTCTCTCTCTTCTTCTCATCTTTTATTATTAAAAATTTTTTTTTTTTTTTCCCTCCCGCCCGCCAGTTATACACGAATAGGACCTAAACATTATTAATTTTTACACTATACTAACGAAATCCGAACGATCAAATAGTTTTTATTTTATTTTCATTTTCTTCCTTTCTTTGGTTTTCCTGCCCCGGTTTTTTTTTGTTTTTTTCTCTCCTGTTCTCCCGGCCTACCTTTCGCCCAAAGTTCACGCAGTTCACCCCGTAGTCGTGATGTTTTTCGTAATTTTTTTTTTCTTCTTCTTTTAGTTTATTTGTATTTTTTTTTCTCACAGTTTTTTCTTTTTTTTTTGTTTTTGTTTTTTTTTTTTCGTTAAATTTCTCTCTCTCTCTCTCTCTCTCACCCGCAAATCACTAGGAATAATAAATTTTGACGTATCGTTAGTATTTTTTGTTTGTTTTTTTTTTTTTATAGAAATATGCTTACAAAAATATAATTTCGCGAGGCTCGGGCCATTCAGCGATCGTTCACCTGTATATTACATGTCAGAGAACCCAGTTTTACAAATATTTCTTTCGTTTTTTTATTTTTATTTTATTTTTTTTTGTCTTCTCCTCCTACCTCAGTTTATTCAATTCCGGGCGTATCGCACGCGAGACGTAACGCGGGGGGATAATCAGCGTGAAATTTATTATATCATATAGTTTTCCAAAAAATTTTTTTTATTCATTTATTTATTTATATTTTTTTTTCTTTTTTTTTTTCTCTTTTTTTTTCCAAACAATTTTTTTTTTTTTTTCAATTTTCTCCCAAATAATTATTATTTTATTTAATCTTTTTTTTTTTTTTTTTTTTCACCTCGCCTGTCTCAACTCCATATATAATATATATACCGCGATGCTATATGTACCAAATATTCACCTCTCTCTCTATCTCTCTTTTTCTCACATTACAGCCCCTCAACGAATTTATTAATTTATCATTTTTGTGTGAATAATTTGTTTTTCATTCGTTTCTTATTTTTTCTTTTTTTGGACTTTTCTTTCTCGAAATACATTTGTATGTGTCTCAAAACGGTGTACAACTCATAAATTATTATTAATTTTTTAATTTTTTTTTTTTTTCTTACATTTTTAATTTTTTTTTTTTTTACCACCACCACCACCGATAAATCATTTTTATCGATGAAAATGATCAATCACCACCACATATCAATTATCATATCATATCCATAGTTTTTTTTTTTTTTGTTTTTGTTTTTTTTTTTTCTTGTTCGTCATATATATATATAGTCGCGCATTATTAGTCACATTATTCGTCATGTACAATAATATCTATAATAATAATAATTATGTTATTAAATTTTTCAATTTTTCAATTTTTTTTTTATTTTTCTCTCCCCTTCCCTTAACCTCCCCTTCGTTCCTCAATTTTTTCGTCTTACTTATACTTTATTATTCATTTATTTATTTCATTTACTTATTTTTTGTTTCAAATAATTTTCTCTCGATTATTCTTAAGTTTTTTTTTTCTTTTTCTTTCGTTTTTGTTTTTCTTTCTTTCTTTCTTTCTTTTTTTTGTCGCTTCTCTTATTATAATATTCCTATCCCACTTAAATATCCGTTCACGCGTGCTATATACTTTTTATATAATTATATATACGTGTATCATACGTACTATAACCTATATATATATATACGTCACACGCATGCACGCACGCTCTTTCTCTCTCATTATCATCATCATCATCATCACTCCTTACCATATATATATATATATAGAACCTCGAAATTATAATTTCATTATTTAGACTCGCGCGTTCTTTTTTTTTTTCTGTTTGTTCTTTTTACCTTATTTAAAATTTCATTTTTCTTTTTATTACACAATAATATTCTCGTTCTCGTTTGTGTCTGTGTGTTCTTTGTCTCCTTCATTATTACAATATATATAATAATAATATAATATTACGCATTCTCATATCATATAATATATTATAGAATATAACTAGCGTTTATAATAAAATTTTACATCCCTCTTTATTTATTTTATTTTTTTTTTCGTTTTTCCTTCTGTTTCATTTTTTTTCTCTTTTTTATAACCCCCTCCCCTCCCTTCCCAATTTTCCCTTTTCTACCTTATTTATACCTTATTAGCTGATATCGCGGCTGCGGCGTGTATTAGTATGTACGTGGATTTTTCTTCTCAATCCACATCATCATTTTATTTTCCCTCCCCCCCCCCTGCCCCCCCGCCCCCATTCCTTTAGCTATTACACATATTCATATATATATTAATAATAATGATTCTCTCGTTTTCATTGAATTTTTCTGTTTCTTTTTTCTTTTCTCGAAATATACGCGGATTTCATATCATTCGAATCAATCGTGTGTGTCCGATTAGCAAATAAATCATCATCTCCTATTCAATCACAATATCCATATATTTAAATCTTATTATTTATTTTTCGGCCCATAATATGTATTTAATATAATATAACCATAATTATAATCGCAATTATTTTACAGGTGTATATATATATATATATATATATATTATATATATATATATTTATATATATATATATTTATATCATAGAATGGTTTTTTTTTTTTTTTTGAATTTTTTTTTTTTATTTTTCGTTTTTTGGTTTCTTATCATTGGTTTTCACACATCAATACACCTACGCCTCACAGTATAATCGAAGTAATTTGTACTTGTAGCCATATATTATAAATATTTTTTTTTTTTTATTTTTCTCTTTTGTTTTTTAATTTTTTTTTAAATTTTTTTCTTTTCTTTTTTTTTCCGGTTTTTTTTAATTCCCTTTTGCCCCGATCCCCCGTTTTTTTTTTTTGGTATTTGTTCAAATTTTGTCAACGTTTTTGTTTTGTTTTTTTTGTTTCATTTTTCCGAAATAGCGTATCATATAGTCGCGGACCCACGTTTCCCTCCCCCCCTTATACGTGTACATACGTGGTTCATACGATTTTTTTATTTTTGTTTTTTTTTTTTTCCTCTCGATACGAATAGTCTTCTTTGTTTTTGTTTCTTTTTTTAATTTTTGTCATTTTTCCAAATATTATTCCTATTTTTCGTTTTTCGTTTTCATTGTTCGCCAAAGAAAAAAAAAGAAAAAAAAAAAAATAATAATAATAATTTTTTTTTTTTCCTCCCTGCAGGGACTGCTAATATGTTTTTCTTTTTTTTTTCATTTATTCATTCATTTATTTATTTAATTATTATTATTATTATTATTATTATTATTATTATTTTTCTTCTTAAACTCGCCTAACCCCTATTTTTATTTTTATTTTATTTTAACTTTTTTCTTACAAGTATTTTCGACCTGTCGAGGAAAAACTTGAACGAATATGCGACACGTTTTTTTTTTCACTTTTTTTTTTTTTTTTTTTCTCTCACGTATTATAAACCTAGTACAAAGCCGCGCGCTCCAATCAATCAATCAATTAATTTATTTATCTCTCTCTCTCTCTCTCTCTCTCTCTCGCTCTCTTCATATCATTTCATTACATTTCTTTCGCAGCTTAGTTAATTATCATATAAATAAATACAGTATGTACCTAGTAGTATTTAGTAGTAGTAGGTAGGTAGTTAGTTTAGTTTAGTTTAGTTAGTTAGTTTAGTTTAGTTAGTTAGTTTAGTTATTATAATTTATTTATTTATTTAGATAATTTATTTTATTCATTTATTATTTTTTTTTCTTTTTTTCTTTTTTTTTTTATCGAGATATCGTTGCCAAAAATATGTATATATATATAAATATATACACAAGAACCGCATTTTTTGCAGGGAATTCATAATTTTTTTTTTTCTTTTTTTTTTTTTTTTCCTCCTAATACTCTCCTATAAACTATCAAACCGCACTTTTTTTTTTTTTTTTTTTTCGCAATCAAAGTACGACGTCGCGAAGCTTTACGGCTTGCGGACATAAGTATATATAGGTATATATTATGTATATCTATACATATTTAGATAAAAACATATGTACATAAATATATGTATATAGATTTTTATAAATATTTATATCTATACATGTATATACCTATACGTCACCGCAGCTGTAAATATACAGGTATATATATATATATATATATATTATAAAGATATTGCCTAATTAAAATCTTTTATATCATTTTCGCTGTTTTGAATGGTTTTTTTTTTTTTTTTCTTTTTCATTCTTCCCTTTTTTTTTCCCCTCTGGTTTCTTTATTTTATTTATATCATTTATTCATTAATTTAATGAATTATTTAATGAATTATTAATAATATTATTATTATTATTATTATTACTATACTCTTATTACAATACGCGTACCAATTATCATTATCATTATTATTATTATTATTATTATTATTATTATTATTATTATTTTCACTCTCCGTTTGAAATGCAATATAACATATACACATAATATAATGACTCTACACGGATGTTAGCTTTTCTATGAAGTTGTAATTCACAATTATTATATATTTCTTTGTTTTAATTCTTTCCATCGTCACGTATATATATATATAGGTATAGGTGTATGTATATCAAGTCATTATACATATATATATATATATATAAATATATAGTATGTTTGTGGCATAATTTGCGAATTCAACAATTCCGAGACTTAGAGTCGCGAAGAGAAGAGAAAAAAAAATTGAAAAAAAAAACACCAAAAATAAAAATAGTATTCAGTTTTTTTTTGAAAATTATTATTATCATTAGTCTTTTTTTTTTTAACTTTTTTTCTTTTTTTTTCCTACTTCTGATCTCCTTCGTGCATGATTTTTTTTTTTTTTTTTTGACAATTCCGTGAAAACTATACCAGAGAAACCGAACGGAAAGAATAAAACGAACAAAGAAGCTCGAGAAACAAGGATAGAGAGAAAAAAAGAAATTCACAAAAATGTTAGAATAATTTATAATACAAAATCACGATCGTGATGCAAGTAGGATAGAGATATTATATTCTTTATATTTCTTTATCTGTGTCTGTGGATATATACGTACATATATTATATATACATATATATATATATATATATGTATGCACGTTTGTATGTGTGTGTGAGATACCGTTAATAAAATTAAAACAATGTATATATATATATATATAATTAATAATCATTATCATTGGAAATATTGTTATTTTATTTTATTTTTTTTTCATTTTGTTATTTCATTTTGTTATTTTCATTTTTTTCTTTCTTTCCGTAATTGTTGTAATTGTAGTTGTAGTTGTTGTTGTTTATTTATTTTTATTTTTTATTTTTTACTTCTATTTTTCCCTCGTTTGTTATCAGAAATAATATCTTCTCTTATAATTTTTTTTTTTTTCTTTTCTTTTTATTCTTATTCTTACTTTACTTTATTCTTATTATTTTTTTATTTTTTTATTTTTATTCTTTTCTTTCACTTCACTTCAGTTTTCTGTTAATATAGTATATGGTAATAATATAATACGTAGGTATGAGTTCATACGGCGGTGGGAAATGGGATTGAGGGTTTAGGGTGGGGGTGGGGGTGGAGGTGGTTCCGGAAAATTAGGCGGATCGAGGATGTTGCGCATTAAAATTCGCTGCAGTGTTCATTTTTCAAACAATTATAATAATAATTATTATTATAATTATAATTATATATATATATGGATCTCAGCGTTTATTGTATAATGATTTGTTTTCTTTTTTTGTTTTTTGTTGTTTTCTTCATTCTTTGGGGTTTTTCGTAAAGTGATCGGCTGCAGTGGGTTAAAAAGGGGGAATTAGAGTTGGGGGAGGAAATGAGGACCAGTCTTATTTAATTATCGTAGCCGCGTGCGTAAATTGCAGGCTTTTACGCGATTATTTCGTTCTGTAACGTAAAAATATATAATACATATCCTTCATCTGTGTGTAGTTATGTATAATGGTGCTGCTCTGTAACTCAATTTTAAGAAAATAAAATAATATATACCCCTTTCATATACATATACATATACATATATATATATATATATATATATTTATGTATACAATACAATATATAGGTATATATATATATTTGACGGGTATATACATATATTAATATTAATATTATTCCTGTACAAAAAACCTCATCGTACCAATTATCTCATCGTCAACATATATTTATTTATTCATCATCGTTATCGTATTATTATTATTATAGTCGTCGATCCATCGATCATATAAATGCAGTGGCGGGTATGTGGGGTCAGGGGCTTGGACAATGGGGCAGGTTATTGGGGGTATATGGAAGTGTAGATTTTTCAACTCCGATCAGTATATATATGTGAAATAAAAAGAAAAAGTCGAAATCGAAATTTTTCGAAAATATTACTCTTAGAGAAAAAAAAATCGTCAAATTCATTACCATTTCTTTTTTTTTTTTGCTTTGTTGTTTGGTTTTTCAATCGGAAGGGCGGATTTATCAATCTATTGCACAATCCCGATTTATTTATTTAACAATAATAATAGGATTCATATTATTATATACATATCCAATAAAATATGTATTCATTACATCGCGCATCGATAGTCGATAGAACTTGTAGAATTTTCGGAACGATTCGTTTTTCTCCGTTTTTCTTCTCTTATAGACGTAGGCTTTGTCTTATCAATTTCTTATTTTTTTCTATAATTTCATGTTGTTTTTTTTTTTCTGTCTTTGTTCTCATCTCGTCTTCGTTCTCGTTTATCGCGTTCTTTTGCCCGACTCCGCGCGTCCTAATGTAATAGTAATTATATAATTAGAATCGACTAGATTCTCACATCTATAATTCTTTCAACGTTATAATTAATCCGCCCAACCGACAGCAAAGAAATTAATATAATTGACAGAAATTTTTCACTTTTTATTGAAAAACAAAATCTTTTCTTTTTTTTCTTCTTCTTCTTCTTCTTCTGTTTTCTCTCTTTCAAGCTTCTCTTTGCCAGAGCCAAACGCGGGTAATTTGATGGGAGTTCAGGTTTGTGGTTCGTGATGGGGTTGAAGTTTAAATATAGTTAGTGTAATCATAACAAAGACGGCAACTATTTTTTTTTTTTTCTTTTCTATTTTCTTTATCTGTCATTAATCAATGATTTTTCTTTTTTTTTTTGCTTCTTTTTTACTTCATTCTTTCATTATTTTTTTTTTTGTTATTCTTGTTTCTCGTGTATGCGTGCAGTGTTTCCCTTATTATTTATTATTACATTTCTTAAACTCCTATATATCTTGTCATATTGTTGTTCGCGTGTATGCAATGTTTTAAAAATGATCAATCGTCAATCTCGTATAAGGTTAGTCGCGATTATAATTATTAATTTTTTTTTTTTCTTTTTTTTGCTTCTTTTTTTTTTTCCTATATACTGTAGGTTTCTTTCAATCAATTATTTCCTTTCGCATTCGTAGTGTAATTAATTATTTATATTTTATTACATAATATTTATTATTATTATTATTATTATTATTATTATTATTATTATTACGTTATCATTAAATATCATGAATTATTATTATCATTAATACTATTATATTATATATATATCGAAAATAACGGATAGTAGTACAACACGTAGGGGATATAATCATTCAATTATTGATTTTATCAGTTTAGTTTTCTATATATATATATATATATAATCAATCAATCAATCAATCAATCAATTAATTAATTAATTAAAATTATACTCTCATTTTTTTTTCATATATAGCCTGCACCCATAGTAAATTTCCTGGGTGATGTATATTTTTTATATATATATATTCATCGTATTGAATAAGAAACAAATTTTTGTATAGATAGATACATTGCCCTCTTCGGAAATTTTCTTCACATATTCTTTTTCTCGGTATTCGTTCTTCGAAGATCGTATTGAATATCACCGAATCGAGGCAACAAAAATAATTAAAAAAAAAAAATAAAAAAAATTATGAAATAAAAAAATCCATTTATCAAAGAAACAAAACAATGACGCGATATCGATATAGAGCTACAAGATACATGGTCTCCCCGCACACACATGGCTATTATTTCCTTTTTCTTTTTTTTCTTTTTCAACTTTTCTTTCATTATTCCATATTGTTATTATTATTATTATTATTATTATTATTATTATTATTGTTATTGTTATTGTTATATGCGATGGTTGCAGGGTGGGGTTCGGTGGATGAGAAACAAAATTATGCAATAGGGCGAGGGATTGGCGGGATTTCAAGGATCTTGGTTTTTTTTTAACGGTATTTGCTGATACAAGTATTCATTATTATGCATCCTGTGTTATTCAATTATTATTATTATTATTAATTATTAATTATTATTGTTATTATTATTATATACTCAATTGATATAGAATGGTTTATTTATTATTTTTTTTCTGTATTTTCCTTTTTTCTTTTTCTTTTCGTTTTCTCATCTTTTGGGGTGAGATTTTTTCTTTTTTTTTGTTATTATTATTATTATTATTTCTTCTTCTGTTTCCCTCCCCCATTTCTTTCTGTTATTAAGTTAAATATGGCTATTATCATTATATAGTTATTATTTTTGTTGTTTTTTTTTTTTTCTCGGTTTTTGGCGGGGCAGGTGGGATAGGGTATTATAAGAGGATTGTATGTATAGGTAGTAGTTGTCGACACACATATTCACGGTTAAAAGGTTTTGGATTTGTTTTTTAGGTACTGTTTACACTTCTGTACTGTATAATTATCATATTTTTAATCATTAATCAATTAGCAATTAATACTATAGTTTAAGTTTAATAGTTAGCGTTAAATTAGTTAGTTAGTTGGTTGGGCTAGTTAGTTACGTAGCTTTCGGGTTGTTGCATTTCTTTCTTTCTTTCTTTCTTATATAATAATAATATTGTTTTCTTTTTTTCCTCCTCAAAAAAATCGACAAATTCGATCGGCGTCGTGTAGTAGATATAGAGCCGAGGAAAAAGAAAGAAAGAAGAAAAAAAGAAAACCAACAAGACCCGAATCAGCCATCGGGGTGTGTTTCATTTTTTTTTTTTTTTCTCTGCAGTTCAATTATATGCGTGTGGGATTTTTTGGGGGCTTTTATTCTTGTTGCTGGGGTTCGGTGGTTGGGGTGGGAGTGGAGGAGAGACCATAGTACACATATAGTTTAATAGTACAATAGTTTATATACCTTATATCGTGTAATTATAATTATTCATATTATTTATTTATTTATTTTTTGTTTTGTTTTTTTAATCAATAAATATATAATTATAGATATATATTATATTGGTATCTATGATTCGCAGCGTTCCGAACTCCTTGCCTTTAACCAAAAATATGTGGATTCTTTTTTTTTATTTTACCAATTGATTTTTTCAAAATCAATATTCATTTATTGGTAATTGGGAAATATAGAATATATATAAACACGCTATTCATTGAATGGATTTGGGTTATTTATTCATTTTTCTCACGTGTTTATCAAATTTTGTTTCAATTTTGCTTATCTTTCAAAAACTTTTTGTTTTTTTTCTTGTTTTTTGGTCGTATGTGTGTACCTTTTCGTAGGTTTTACTTGTTTTCCTTATTTTTCGCCAATTTTACTTTAACACCGAATAAATAATGAATGGGCAGCGGGCGAGCACCAGACAGGCTTTGGGTGGGCGTTCGGTCTATGTCGGGCCCCTTTGTATAATTTTAGTATTTTTTTCGTATAAAATCAACACTGAAGGCACATTCTATCGGACGAGTCGGCCCAGTGTGTGCTGTGAGTGAGAGATTGACGTAGGATATCCCCCCCATAAGTATTACGGAAAATGTAAGAACAAACCCCGTCGGAGTAATAATCTTCATTTTCTTTTTCCTCAATATCCACAACTTCGTACCTTTATATATATTAATTTTAATTTTATATCCTATTCGGGGCATTATGCACCCCGAAATATGTTATTCACCTTTATTTTGCATTAACTATATAAATTATTATACACATATACCATATGACCCGTGGGTTGTATATATATATATATATATATATATATATATATATAGTTATATTTATTTATATATATATATATATACATATATATATTTATATTTATATTTATATTTATATATATATATATATATAATAATGTGATATATAATGAAGAAAAAGAAGAATTACTGCAACGGGGGAGGTGATATCCCACGCTAGAATATATTCATACTGTATTTTCATTTTTTTTTTTTTTTTTTTTCATTTTTTTTTTTTTCTTTTTCTTAACAAACATGGCTGTATTTTGATTCGGTATTTTTTTTTTTTTTTTTTTCATTCCCTTATTCATTTTTCTATTGCATCGGGTTTTGGGGGTTGGTTTATTATTTTTCGATTTTTTTAGAGTCGAAATGGCTATTTCAAAATTGAGAGCCGGTCTGCCGCTCGCCTGACTTTTTTTCTTTTTTTTTTTTTCACCACATTAAATAATAGTAAGGGTTTTTTTTTTTTGTTTCGTTTCCTGTTTTTTTTTTTTTTTTGTTATCGAATTCGTCGTTTCACTGTACACACACACACACGTTGTCGTGTCGCCGGGAAACTGGAGAGATTTGATGTTTTTTTTCTCTCTCTTTCTCTTCTTTTTTTTTTTTTTTTTGTTTTTCGAACTTTTTCAAAAAAATGTCCGTACTTTTTTCTCTATTTTCTTTTCACGCCACACATGGTGAATATATAATATCTTCTCTGCGAGAAGTGAAGTCGAAGAAAGGAAGAAAAAAATAAATAAATAAATAAGTAAAAGAAAGAAGAGAGAGAGAGATGAAGAAAAAAATATCATCGATCCGTTCCGCGGGCACGAATAATAGTTGCCGAATTATTATCGAATGATTTTTTTTTTGTTTCTTATTGTTTTTTTCTGCCGCAAATCTCATCCGCAAATGTTTGAGAATTTTTTTCGCTATCTTTATACACCCATTTCATTATCTCGCGCTTATCTGTCTGTCCTTGTGCTTTTTGACTTTTTGTTGTTCTTCGGGGTGGGGGGTTGGGGGCCACAAAATTTCGTCACCGAGGAGCTGGGAAACCGTATTAATTTGCTGCGGTTTTGATATATATATATATAGTAGCGATCGGAGCTGTTTTAATTCCTATACTTTTCTTTACTTTTACCAATACCGCGAGTTTCGTTTTTTTTTTTCGATTCTTTGATTTTTTTCTTTCTTTCTCCAACTAGCTACAGTGGCCTCGGATTCGCAGGGGGGGGGGGGGGGGGATTTTCCTACACGTAATACTGTCACCGCTATATTGTCTCGCTATATAAACATACATATATACATAAATATATATCACATACATATATATTTATGTATAGTATTGTATGTATATCTGACACGACTTATAGGTATATAATATAAAGCTAGGATAATTAACAAATTAACGTTGATCAATGTAAACATAAAAACATAAACGTAACGTATAACGTAACGTAACGTAACGTGATGGCGTACAAACAATAACCGTTGTAATATATACATATAGTAGTATATAAATAAAGAAATAAATTAATAAAGAAATAAAGTAAAGTGAAATAAAATAATGAACAAATTGATAAATTATTAAATAAGTATACAGTACATATATTTATTATATATATATGTACTACTATAATAATATTATTAATAATTCCGATTCGAACCACCTTATATATCGTTATTATTATTTATTATTTATTATTATTATTATTATTATTATTATCTATATAATAATATAGATATTATAGTGGTTTGTTGTTTTTTTTCTTTTTTTTTTTTTGGTTTGTCTTCTTCTTTCGTTTTCTCTAATTATTATTACTTTTAATCGTTATTATTATTATTATTATTATTAATTTCATGTTTCTTTTTTTTCTCTCTTTTCTCCTTCTCTTCAAATAATTTTATCAACTATTATTATTTAAATATCGTATTAATATATTGAAGACAGCGATCAGAGCCAGCTACTAACACACGGTGATAAATTTACAAATAAATTGACTAGCTAAAAACTTAACTTAACAATAATAATATATGGACCGAGTTTACTCAATTTTTTTTTTTCTTTTTCTTTTTTTTTTCTCGTTTTTTTTTCACATCTTTTTTCTATTAATTCTATTTTTTTTTTTTTTTTTTCTTCTCTTCTCGCGAACAATACCGATCGTTTGCAAAAAAAATTCCGTCATTATTTTCTTTTTTTTTCCCGTGCTTTTCAATGATTTATTACTTTTTATATATACCTACTGAATTTGTTGAATTATGTCACAATATAATCATAACAGCTGTTTCACGCGGCATTATTTCATTCATCGTAATCAAAGTTGATAAAAAAAATAAAAAATGAAAAATGAAAAAAAATTATTATCGCGTTTTATCGGCCCATATGTTGTCCAGAATCAGACGTTTCTTTGATAATTTCATTTCATTTCTTTTTTCTTTCTTTTAGTTCTTCGTTTCTTTCTATTTTTCATTCTTTGTTAAGAAAATTAAAAATTGGATAATCAATGATTTTTTTTTCTCTTTTTCTTCTCATCATTCAATAATAATTGGTTGCAGTGAAAATTAAGGCCAGTTTTCAACGTTATATATAGGTATTGGTGGAACGATGATTCGCTCTACCGTCTGTATAATAAAAGTCCGACGATTGAATGGGTTTCGTGTGAAAAACGAGGTAAAAAAAAAAAAAAATGAAACAACGTTTTTTTTCTTTGTTTCTTCTGGACACGCACATGGCATATATATATCTGATGAATTTTTTCTTTCTTTTATTTCTTGTCAAATAATGAAATCCGCTGCAGTTTATGGCCGAATATTGATATCGATTGCTAATTCATTCTCGTTGCGAATGTACGAGAATATTTATTTATCTCATATATATTATCATACCTATATATTGATGTCACGTATTTATGTTATATATACGAAAAGAAAAAAAAAAAAAAAGAAAAATATGTATGAAAGAAATGAAAAATAATATAAGAAATTAGTTAACAAACAAATGAATAAATAATTAAATCGAATAAATGATAAATCATTATATTATAGTCTCGTGTCTCGTAGGTACACGGGGTGTTTTTTTTCTTTCTATATTTTCTATATTTTTCTATTTATTATTTCCTGCACGTATATATGGGTGATTCCTAAGCGATTTTTGTTTCTTCGGAAATTCTCTTTTCAATTCTGCGGGTTTTTTGTTTTTTTTGTTTTCTTATTTTTCGTTCTTTCTCTCTGAAGAAAAAAGGGGGATTTTTTGTTGTTGTTGGGTAATCGTCGGTCAGCACAGAGTTCCAAACGCCTTCTGGTCTACTGCAATATATATAATATATACTAAAACTGCACTCGTAAAACAGATCGATCAATCGATCAATCAATCAATCAATCAATCAATCAATCAATCAACTATAATCGTAATATGGATATATATATATATTTACCGCTATGATATTTATCAATGAATAATAATAATAATAATGTATATATATATAAGTCTATGTATACCTATATATATATATCATTGATAATAGTTTTTTTTTTTCTTATTCTATTTTTCTTCCTCTTGTTTTCAATAAGTTAGTTGGTTAGTTAGTTAGTTAGTTAGTTAGTTAGTTAGTATTTAATAATAATAATGTTGCGTGTGTGTAGTTTTTTCTTTTTTTTTTCATTCATTCTTTCTATCTTTGAAAGAATCACCGTCATCATTATTATAATAATTTGTTCTTCAATTCATTATAATATCGGATGCTTAAAAGGTTATATAATATTATATATATATATTATTATATTCTTTCCTTATTTTTTCTGTTTGTTTGTCTCAATTTTTATACATATCAATAATATATATATCTCTAATCAGCTTAATAGCTCTTCTCGGATATCTCGTATGGTATATTATATTATTATATTATTATACCAAAAAAGATGAATTATTTGTTATGTATGAAATATGCGGATAATATTATAACGCGATTCATCATCTTATTTCTTTTTTCTTTCTTTTTTTTTCTCTACTTTCTTTCATTTCTCATTCATTTTTCATTTATAAATAATTATTATTACTGCAGTGTATGTATACATATATACATATATATTTATATATATTATATATAAATATATATATATATTAACTCTCGTTAATTGGCAAACAATTAAAATCTCTTAATTTCCCTGCAGCTTAAATATATATGTATATGCGGATTGTATACAAGTGTGTCATTTTCTTTCTTCCTTTCTTTTTCTATCATTCATTCATTCATTCAATTATTTATTCATTCATTCATTTATTTATTTATTTATTTATTTATTTATTTATTTATTCATATTAGCGCGAATAGTGGTTTGCAGGATTGTTATTTTAACGATGAGCCGCCCCACGTGTGGTTTTCCATTTTCTTCTCACTTTTACTTCAAATTATTATTATCATTATTATTATTATATAAAAATTATATAATAATAATAATAATCGTAATCCTTATAATACTACATTCAAATCTTACGTACATATGTAATCGTAATTATTATTTATTTCTTATGATTAAAATTATCATTATAATTTCAATAATATTGTTAATATTGTTTTCATTATTATTATAATGTTAATATTATTATTACTACCATTTTTAATATTATATAATCATGTATATATATATATATACATATATATATTCAAATAAATAATCATTCAATCAATTAATTGAATATATTATTGTTATTCTCCCATATTACTGTTTTAATGAATAAAATTATTTTTCAGGCTAGTCAGAGTTTACATATATGGTTTGTCAGAATTTTCGATAATAATAATTATATAGTGGTTGAAAATTCAACAGATTAAATGGATTTCGGAAGCAGATCTTGAGACAATTCTCTTATTCCTTCTACCTGGATCTTATTTTTTTTTCTTTCTTTCTTTATTTCGTTTTGCAAATTTACCGCTTCTGGATTATTCGACCTAAGATATAGGTATATAGACGCCCTCTACCTGTAACCGATTAAAAATCCAGATTTCGTCAATCGAGCTAATTTATACCATAATCAACAAATCGATTGATTTTCATTCAATTATTATCGATCCCCCCCCCCATAATTTTCTATATTCCGTGTCCCAATTCAGCTCTGTCCACGTCTAAACGTCTAAAGGCCAGCGACCATCTCGCCGTACTTGAAAAATTTGTTAATAGTATAGTAGGTATAGGTAAGTATACATACAATTATATTTCAACGTTTGATTATTTTCCTACGTAATTTCATCGTTTGATAGAAAAAACAGATTTAAAAAAAAATAAAAATAAAAAAAACCCAGAACTACGGCATGAACAAAGAAATTATTAAATGGCAAAGAAAGAAAACCAAATGAATAAATAAATCAATCAGTTATTAATATGTAGTGCAGTTTTCAATCGCAAGATTTGAATTTTTATTTTATTTTATTTTTCTTTATTTTTTCTTGCTTTTGCTTTTTTATCTTCTTTGATAGGTTTTTTTGTTGTTGATTTTTTATTATTTTGTTATTCTTGTTGTTGTCACATATATGTAACAAATGAAAATCGTCATTCAATATTGATGCTGATGCTGTTTTAGTGTTAATTGTCTATATATTACATAATATAATGTCATATTACCAAGTATTTATTTATAGTGGGTCATAATAGCTATTGCATATCGTGGAGATTTACGTATTTTCGGATTTTGGTACGTGGGTGGTTTCATGATTATTATTATTATTATATATATTATTAATATCGTTATCGTTACTGTTATCATTATTAATATTACTATTGTTATTTATAAGCATTATCAATTCTACATGGTATAATTATCAATCAACTGTCGGATTATTAGGCTACTTGTATATAATAACATTTTGAGTTCGATGACCCAAGCTTAGGGGAAAGAAATATTGCTGGGGGGGTTTGGTTTTAGTTTTCGGGTCTATTTTTTGGTTTACTGTTTTTCGTTTTTGTTCTTTTCTTTCAACTATATAGTTATTGTTATTATTGTGTTGTTATTTTTTTAGTTTCCGGTTTTTGGGTTTTTTTTTCTTCTTTTGTTTTCTGTTTCTCACTGCATAGTTTTTGTTTTATTTTATTTTATTTTTGAATCGGTTGACTCTATCAATTTGCATATCTATATCGGTTTGAACAATTATTTCAGAGAGCTGTAAATCATCATTTGTGTTTCTGTGAATGTGTGCACTTGCGTGCCTGTGCGTGTGTTTGTGTGTGATTTCCTTTTTCATTTCCATCCTATTTTTCGCCTCTTTTTCTTCCTCTCCCTCTTCCTCTTCGTCTCACATCCATTCTCAGCAGTTATTATCATTACAATTATTATCATTATCAATATTATTAATATTATTATTATTATTACTATTATTATCATTAATTATTAATTAATTAATTAATACTCGCACGCAAGATAATGAATGAATATACAAGACAAGATATTGGCTAGCTATTATCATCGACATTATTATCATTATATCATAATAATAATAGAGACACCGACACATTTTACTTTTCCGGCGAAAATTGAAGAAAAAAAAAAAAGAAAAGAAAAAAAATCAATTTTTTTTCTTCTTTCTTCTTCTTCACCTCTCTTCTTTTTTTTCTTCTCTCACACACACGCGTTTTCACATCGTTCTATTATATTATTATGATTATTATTATTAGTATTATGATTATTATTTATTTACTTATTTATTTCTTATTTATACACATAACATAATAGTTATATTTATTATATAACCGTCGGTCTATAGTTCGAGGTGGACGAGCTGGCCCAAAACACGCAGGCGTTGATAATTAATTTGGTAGATTAGATAACTTAGTCGAGGGCATATCCCCATATTGATAAGTAATAATTGTCATTGACGAATGTTAATTTTCTTTTCCTTAGCAGTTTTTTTTTTTTTTCTTTTTCAATATCATGTGGGTGTAGGTACGATCATATTTTTCATACTTTTCTTGTATTATATTGGGTTTTTTTTCTTGTTCTATTTATTTATCTATTTCTTTTTTCTCAGCACTTTATGTGTGTAATTTTTGTTGTTGTTGGTGTTTTTTTTTTTTGTAACATATCATACACGACAAATCGACTGATTTGAGAGAAATAGAAATAAAATGAGACAGAAAAAAAAAAAAAAAAATTAAGAAAAATTTTATAATCCGGAAAGTAACGAATTAATGAACTTTCGCGGGATTGCCCCGATGAAAAGATAGAAAAGGAAAGAAAGTAAGAAAAGAAAAAAAAAACCACGTGTCAATTTATTATTATATTATATTATATATATATTATATAATAATATGCAGGAAATGTTTTTCTTTCTATGTACGCGATCGTAATAATTATATCGATATCTATGTATATATATATATACATTAATTATATATATACATATATGTATTAATTATTATATAGATTATTTATTTGAATGTTTTTTTTTTTTTTTGTTTTTATTTTTTCTCAATTTTCGTTTTGTAGGGGGGAAAAAACCGAGGGTCAATTATTACGGGGATGGGGATGGAGGTGGAGGTAGTAGGGGAGGGATAGTCGGGGTCTTGGCTGCAGACGCGGTCGAATTTACATATACATCGCGGATATATATATATATATCATATATCGTATCGTATATCGTAGATATAATACATATAATAATAATTAATAATTATATCCAATGAATTATTATTATTACATTTTGAATTGATGAATTTTTTTCTTCTCCTTGAATTCTATTTTCTTCTTCTTCTTTCGTTCGTTTTTATCTTTTTTATTTTTTACCTAACAATCTGAATTTTATATTCGATGATTCTTTTTTTTTTTTGTTTCTTAAGTTTTTAAAGTTTTTTTTTCTTCTTCTTCTTCTTCTTCTTCTTCTTCTTCTTTCTGCGAGGGTTCGAGTAATAATTTAATTTATTCGTAGCGCCGTATAATCGGAGGTAATAGTGGCTGCTTTTTTTTTTCGTTTTTTTTTATTTTTTTTCGTTTTTTTTTATTTTTTTTCGTTTTTATTTTTTCTTCTGTTTTTCTTCAAACGTCGTCGCACGTCGTTCCGATTCAAAGGTTTTGGCGGTCAGGGGGTAGGGGGGTAGGGACAAAGGGGCGGAAGGGTTGTAGCGTGCTGGAGGGGGTGGCTCGACGCGTCGAATGGAAAATATACTAAGGCCGATTTTGGTAAGAATACGTTTTTGATCAAGTTTAATTTTAATGTAAGGCGCAAACGTGAAAAATTGTACTTTTATTTTCCTTGATGTGTCTTTTGGATTTCGGGCCGAAAAGTTTATCATTTTCATTCTTTCTCTCTTGCTTCTTTTTTTTTTTTTCTTCTTTATAATATCTTCTTTTATTATCACCTTTATACTTTATTAATCTCCGGAAAGTTGGTTGCGTAAGATCGTCGGTCATAGTTTTTTTTTTTTTTTTTCTCTGTTTGTTTCATTATTACATATATTATTTATAAACAAGTTTTTGAAATTTTTTATTCATTAATATTATTAATATTATTATCGTTTATTTTCTTTTTTTTTTTTTCATTCGTTTCTAAAGTTTATTTGACCAAAAAATGGAATTTTTCTTTTTTCTTTTTTCTTCTTCTTCTTTTCGTTTTTTTTTTTTTTTTTTTATTGACTTTCTTATATTTTAATTTTTTTTTTTTTTTTTTAGCTTGTTTAAATCCGTATCGTCCCCGTCCTCGTCGTAATCGTAATCGTCGTCGTCACGTTGTGTTTTTTTTTTTTTTCTCTCATTTCTTCAATCTCAGTATTTAAAAATTAATATCCTGCGCAACCGAAGAACGCGTAAAAATCATAATTATATATATATTGTATATATATATTATATCATATCTCAAAAGCCAAAAATCAATATATATCATAACGCCGGTAAAATTGTTTAAATAAAAACCAAAATCACGTCGAACATTTAATAATACTTATTATATTATTATTATTATTATATTAATTATTATTATATTATAATTCAATGCTCGTTATTTCTAATTTCATTATACATATATATAAATATATATATGAATGAAATTGAAATTGTCTATTGAATTATTAATGATAAATAATTAATTAATTGTATGAAATATCGTAATGATTGAAACTAGACAGGTTGTTTGATCGCTCCTCGCCCCAATCCCCGTCTAATATTTAACACAATAATAAAATATGAATTACTATTGTTTTACATTTTAGCCAGGGATTAATAGCGAGATAGCGTATACATATATATGTATAATTATATATACATATATATGTATAGAAAAAAAAAAAAAAAAATGCACAAATAAACGAAAAATTATTTGCTCTTACAACGATTGTCCCAATCCAGCACACGCGGGATGCGTGCGATGCGAGTGGAACGCAGAAAAACAATTCCCACAATCTAGCTATTTAGTTTTTTTTCTATATAATATATACATATATGTATTATTATATATGTATATATATATATATTATATTATTTTGTTCCGGAGGGTCTGCGATTTATTACATAATATCCTAGACTCAACGTGTTGCTGATTTTTGCAAAATTGCAAAATTTTTTCTCTTTCTTTATTTATTGTTTTTTTTTTTTTTTCTGTTTTTTTTTTTCTATCATCGTCATCATTGTTATTATTATTATTCTTATTATTATTATTATGAATTTTCGCAATTATTTAATATTATAGAAACTTTCTCTCACATTATTTATAATTATGCACGTGAATCCGATCATCTCGGTCATATATATATATATATATATACACATCAAATATAATATTATGGATATTATATATATATATATGTATATATTTTATGTCCGAGCAATAATATGCACTTCAATTCGTTACTTGTTAAATCAATAATTATTATTATTATTAGTTTTATATTAATAATTAATATTAATTAATATTCACTATTGTACCTATATATATATATATATATATATATATATATATATATTATTATATAGATGCTGGATACTGCAGTGTTTATTTTTTTTTTAATTTTATTTACGGTTTTTTTTTTGGTTTTTGGTTTTTGGTTTTTATTCTTTTCTGTCTCTTTATCTATTTTTGTGGTCTTTCATCAAAATTTCTCACACACGACGTACATTATCGTTCATTATTTCCTACGGCTATCATCTTTCTTCCTTCTTTCTTTACCTCTGAGCTGTTCAATGTTCATTGCAATACGGTATGGATATCATGATTAGGTACCACAAATTGTATATCATGATCGTTTCTGTTATGTATTATAATACACGTATATATACCTAATGTATATATATCTATGTATGCAAACATGCAACGCGTTAATGTTGTAGTTTTTTTTTTTCTTGTAATCCCACACAGATAGTTAAACACCGGTCAGTTTATTGATAGGCTATTAATTTATAATTATAGAAAGAGTCGAGCGACAAACGAACATTTGCATCAATTCTTGATATGATTAGTGATAATAATAATAATAATAACAACAACAATAATAAGAAAAGAAAAGAACAAAAAAAAAATTAGAAATCAGAAAGAATCAACAAAAAAAAATTCAATAAAAATCCATTGGTATATATAATAGACATACATATATGCATATATATATATATATATATCTATATATAATATGTGGTATAATTCACGGGATAGAAAGATGTGTGATTTTTTATGTTCATGTTGTCTATATTTTGTTTATTTTTTCGGGGGGGAGTTTGGGGGGGATTTCGGTTATTTTTCTTTTTGTTTCCCTAATAATTCTATTTCTTTCCCAACTGATTCAAGTACATATGGATTCATTTATTCGAAATATATAATATATTTGTGACTTAATTTCCATTTCCCTCGTTTTCATTCAATTCGTATAATTCTAATTTATATATAATATATTACATATATATATATATATATTATATATATATATGAATCATCGAGCATAATATTCTATAATTTAATTCGTATTTATCGATAATAATTAATATCATTAATATCGTTATCATTATTATTATTATTATTATTAATATTATTATTATATGCGGACCTCCCGGTAGGCAAAGAGATCTACGCTCTCTGTATAATTTTTATTTATTTATTTTTTTCCTTATCATTATTATCGTTATTCGTTATTTTTTTTCTTTTACTCCTTTAAATCTCTCAACTCTTCGAACAAAAATTATCATTAATTTTTTTTTACTTAGGATCTTTGTGTTGATTTTGCGCCTAACGTTCGCCGAAAAGAACTCTCTCTCTCTCTCTCTCTCTGTCTATCAATCTATCTCTGTCTCTCGGTATGTAATGTAGGTATGTTATGTTTTTTTTTTTTTTTTTTTCAATTTTTTTTATTATCTGCTTCCTCGTTTGTTTCAAATTATATAGCAACGTATATCTTTGTCGCGTTGTTGTTGCTGTCGTTGCTGCTGCTGCTGCTGCTGCTGCTGCTGGATAATGATGCTGCTAATTAATGCTAATGCTATAATATTATGCATCATTTGGTTATGTATTATGCAGGTATATCCTAATACTGGCTGAAACGCTGGCCGCATCAAGGACACTTGGCTCCTCCTGTCGCGTTCTCACCCTTATCTCGATCACATATACATTCATCTCACTATTCATTATATATATAGGTATATATAATAATAATAATAATAATAATTTAACCGTTACGAGTTATGTATTAATGGTACAGGTGGGATCACGAATTTATCCTTAATTACTTTTTCTTTGTTTTGTTTTTTTTTTTTGAAATAAAGAAAATTCGCGATCTATATTAACTTTGAACGAGAAAAAAAAGTTTTTTTCTCACTTTTTGTCGGATTTGTGCAAAGAAAAAAAAAAAAAATTCTTCTCATTTTTCTGGTTGAACCTCCTCCTATGATTTTTTCCCGAATAATTCTGTTTTTTTTTTTTTTCTTTCTTTCTTAATTCCTTCAACTTCCCTCTTCGCGCTTATAAATTTGCGGAAAAATTTTGGGACCACGAGTTTTTTTTTTTGCTTTTTTTTTCTGTTTTTGTTTTATTTTTCGAACGATATTTCAGAATTTCATTCCTTCAATTATTACAATTATTACATTAATTTTCATTATTCTTATTCATCCCCTCACTACCGGTTTCGAGGCTCGTTAAAAAAATCTATACACACTGCAGGCATCTGTATGCGACTGATTCTCTCGAATTCCGATCTGATCGTGAATCGATGAAAAAATAAAATGAAATAAAAAATAAATAAATAATAATAATTGGTTAGAAAGTGTAATAGAAAAAATTATAAAAAAAAAAAAAAAAAATCGATGAAATTATGTGTATAATTTTTCTTTTCTTTTCTTCTTTTTTTTTTCAATTGTATAAATCATCGTACCTAGATAAAAAAAAATATCGAGTCATATAAATATATATACTTATATATATGTACGTATACATAATATGTGTATCTAGATATATATATATATACGTACGCCGCCCTCGTCCGCAAGAAATTTCGTCATAATTTCTTAGTACATATGTAAATATGTATACATATATATCTATTATTTTCCATTTGTTTCTTAATTCTTCTTAATTTGTAGATTTTTCTTCTTCTTTTTCTCAAATCAAAAACTACTAATAATCATATTATTAGTTGAGTATAATATTAATTTTGAATAGAATTGTTAAGGCCGAACCGTAAATTATATATAATAGCCCAATATTATATATATATATATATAGTATATAATCTAATATTATCGCGGTGATATAGAGGGAACAAATTTCGTTTTTTTCTTTCTCTCTCATATATATACACGGAAGCTCGAAAAATTGAAGATGATAAACGTACCATAAATATATTATTATTATTATTATTATTATTATTACAATATTTATAATAATAATAATAATAATAATAATAATAATAATAATAATAATAATAATAATAATAGTAAGAAGAAATATAATAGAATATACGCGATTATAGAACTGTCAGTACGTACATACATACGTGGTACAAATATATTAAAATTTTTTTTTTTTTTTTCTTCTTCTTCTAGTTTAAATTATCTTCCCTTCGCTCTCTATTTATTTTCATTTTTTTTTTTTTTCAATTTTTTTATCGCAAAGAACAATTATATTATATCGCGTCTCGTGTCCCGCACACAAACATTAATTTAATTTTCTTCTCTCATCTACTCTTCTTCATTTTATTGTTTCTATTATAATATATATATATAATTATGTAGAATATATTACATGTATATCGAAAAGATTATTTCTCTTTCTTTTCTTTTTTTTTTTTCATCTGTATTCTTCTCAAATTAATTCAATCAATTTTATCAATAATTTTTCATTTCATTTCAATTTGTCTGCGAAAATTTCGTTTTCTTTTTTTTTTTTTTTACTTTTTACTCACACTTCTTCTTCATCTTAGACCAAAATTTTAGGCCAATAGTCATATACATTTGTGTTTATGTATATATATATATATTATATAGATACCCGCGCACGCGTAGGTATACATATACATGTAATAATTTCAATATATAATAGGTTTATATATTATATAGATAGATATAATAGTTACGCGTGTCTGTATTTTATATCGAAATTGTATTTTTTTTTTTTTTTTCTGGTTTTTTAAAACCTCCGTAGGTAGGTACAGCGTTAGGCATAATTACACGATATCATCCTATCAATTGGATCGTTGGAAAAAAAATTAAATGTAAAAAGAAAAATCAAAGAACGCGAAAAAGCGAAAGAAAAAAAAAAAAAAAAAAAAAAGGAAAAAGCAAAAATTTTCATTATATTAAAATTTGTCCTACTATTATTTGGTTTCAATAAGAAATACTCAAGCGAATAATAATAATAATAATAATAATAAAATAATTAGAATAATAATAATTTACGAGATCGATTAGTTAAGAAATTTCAACTAAAATTTCTTCTTCTCCACTTCATCGTTATTATTGTTATTATTTATTTCAAAATTTTCTCCATCTAATCTATTCACGATAAGAATTGATAATAAATTTACCGATATTTTTTTAGTAGAAAGAACAAAGTAGTATATATATATATATATATATATATATAGAAGCGAGAAAAAAATAAAATAAAATAAAAATAAAAAAAATGTAATTAAACAAAAAATCGTGGCCCATCAATTAATTAATTAATTAATTTATTCATACATTCATTCAATTCAATTTCATTTAAATTTATTTAATTAGTAATATTACACTGGACTGGTAGGGAGTGACACCGCGCCAGCAGCAGCACCTCGCCGTAAAAAATAACTTTTTTTCTTTTTTTTTTTTTTTATTCCTTCTTCTTCTTCTTCTTCTTCTCATATAAGGTACGTCTTGATAGAAATTCATATATATATATATTAAATATATATGATGAATCTAAAATTTTTCGAGCATCCGGATCACCTTATCAATAATTAGCCATCATACCTTTAGTAGTATTCTATTAATTCATTTCTTCTTTTCACCTTCTTCTTCTTCATTATCTTTTTTTTTTTTTTTTATTATTTCTTTTTTTTTGTCGCTTCTCAATTTTTATTCACCTAATTATATAGATAGTAACCCCAAATTTTTTGACATCCCAAAATGTATAGGCCGAGAGAAATAGTTATTTAGATGCGGTTTGCGAGGGCGGTACGTTATTTATTTATTTATTTATTTATTTATTTATTTATTTATTCATTTTTTGTCATCCTTCTATATTCTATCCTCTTCTATAATAAGACTCGTTATTATATAATATCCAGGTAGAAATATATAATTGAAATTATTATACTATCAGGTATAAAATACAATCGTATTGTATATTATGACGTATAATATGTTTAATATATTATATAATATATATATATATATATATATATACATATATGTATGAAAAATTACCACCCATGAAATTAAATTCAATGTCATTTTATTGGCGTGAATAATAAATAAAATAATAATAATAATAATAATAGTAATAATAGTAATAATAGTAATAATAATAATAATAATAATAATAATAATAATGATGATAATGATAATCATTAATTAATTAATTAATTAAAAATAGTGACTTGTGACTAGGTAAAGACTCACCGCTTGAAAAAAGTGTGTATGTGGGCTTGTATTATGTAATGTGTATCGTATAATAATAATAATAATAATAATATTAATAATAATTGAATTATATAAGATTATAATAAATAGGTGAGAATATAATGAAAATATGAAGATATAGAAAGAGAGAGAAATTGAACAAAATGATAGACAATTATTACAGTAATAATAATAATAATAATAATAATAATAATGATAATTATTATAATAATGGGATAATTGTTAATACAAAGAATAATATTGAACTAAATGATAATGATAATAAGAATATAATGTGTATATATATAATATGTATAATATAATGTAATAATAATAATAATTATTATTAAATAATTAGATTTCGGGGATAAAGACAAGAGAGAGAGAAACAGCAAAAAATAATAATAATAATAATAATAATTGAAAAATAAAGGTAAATTCGTGATTTAATAATAAATTGATTAATTAATTAGTTAATTAATTGCGAGGACTTGCTAACCACCCTATATATATATATACGTACAATATACTTCTATCTACAGCGTGTCACGTCAACAAGAGAAAACACCGTTTTGTTGTTCATTATTTATATTTTCGTTCTAATTTTTTTGTTTTTTTTACCAATTATTCGCCTGTCACTAATCGTCAGCTTGTCTGTGCGCGCGTGTGTGTACATATTGTATATGTGTCTGTATTAATTTCTTTCCATTTTTCTTCTTCTTCTTCTTCTTCTTCTTATTTTCTCCTTGTATTATTATTATTATTATTCTTTCGTCAATTAATTATTTATTATTTATTTTCATTAATTTTATATACGCTTCACTCTTGTATAGGTACAGAGCTGCGACTAGCTCTATTCAAATCGCGCAATCTTTAAACCTTAACCAACTATTATTATTATTCATTTTTCCCTTTTTCCTCATACGCGTAATCATTATACCTATACATTTATTCATATACCATATACCTATACTTATATCGTGTGTCAATTTGTTGTTCTCTTTTTTTTTTTTTTTTTTTTTTCTTTCCTCTTCTTTTCCCATATTCCACGATTTTTTTTTTTTTTGTTTGTTTATCATTCATATTATTATTATTATTATTATTATCATCATCATCATTATCAGTAATAATTACGAATTTTTTCCTCCCCCCCATTTGTTCTTCCCCCGTCTCTCTATATCTTCATTATTCTCGTGATATTATATTGCTATAATTGTAAGAGAAAAAAAAAGAAAAGAGAAGAAAAAAAAAGAAAAAAAAAAAAGTCGACACCCTTATGAATGGTCGTTTTTGGTTTCTGGTTTTTTACGTCTCAAACACCGCGCAACTACGTCTGATTCGACTGTGTAATTATATATTGTTGTATGATCATTATATGTATATTAATATACTATTGTTATATCAATAATGTCTAATATTTACACCTTACAATTAATAATAAACTAGATTCACTTACGTTTCTATACACACACACACACACACACACACACACATATATATATATATATATATATATACATACATATGTATATAGTGTGTATATATACGTATACAGATATTTGCAATAATTTTTTTTTCTTTCCTTCTTCCGTTCGTACGATTGATTTTCTTTTTTTTTTTTCCTTACTTTTTTCCCTCGTCATATATATTCAATTATTATTATTTCTTCATTTAACTTTGCAAATTTTTAGGGAAATTTTGAAGGCTTTTCTCGAAAAATTTCGAATCGAAACAATAGATGATAATAATAATAATAATAATAATAATGATAGTAATAATTAGAAGAAAAAAAAAAAGAAACGAAACGAAACGAAACGTTACCTGGTCGAGATAATGATATAAGTGTATATATATATATATTGTATGCTATATATATACATATATATATATTATAATAAACCACGCGCAATATACATTGAAAACAGCCTTATACATACGCATATATACACAAATATGTTATTATATATATGTATATATGGGTCTTGGCCGTGGTGTCATTTTTACTATTTAATATATTTATATACATATATATGTATGCATATATATATGTACATATATGTATATATGAATTGCGCGTTATTCTATCAGGTTTTATAACATAAGTATAATATATCATGATATTATTTCATCGTCGACCGCGCAAGGGGCGGCAATCATCATCCCCTTTAATTTCGTTAACTCATTTATTTTGAAAAGAGTTGTTTTTTTGTTTTCTTTATTTTTCGAATGTTAATTTATCATAATTATTATTATCATTGTTAATTATTACAATTGTATCTTCTTTCTTTCTTCAATGTTGTTTTCATTCTTCTTCTCGCGTTTACGCGTTTCTCATTTTCATATCATTCACATCTTTATCCTCACATTCTATAAACATGACTTTATATTTTCAAGTTTTTTGGAATTTATTTTAGTGTTCTTTTTTTCGTTTTTCTCTCCGGTCCAAATCGCTCAGCAGTAGCTAACACATTAACACGTATACGTATATTCACGCGACATACACTGCCTGGTTGTTTTCTGCTTCGTTTATTTTTTTCAAATAAACCGAAAAAAAAATAAAAATAAAATTTTTTTTTCAAAAAAAAACAAAAAAAATCGAAAATAAAAGAAAATAAAAAAACTGTCACCCTCCCTCCCCCTAATTCCTTATCTCTCGCGTTACCCCTAGACAATATGTCAATACCTTCTATATGTAGCTATGCAATGTATAATATACTCGTCAAAATTCGTTGCGGGGATACGTCGCGTGCGATAGTACGTACAGCGTAATTTCGTATCCCGACGTATCCGCGTTTACCGGTGTCGAGAGCAATCGTGCCATGCCGATTGGCTTTCCTACGATCCGTTGATCCTAATTCCTACTAGTACGTCGAATAGATATATAGATAATCGTTTAACGATTCGGATATCGTCGATGTTAAGTAGACGCGGTTAACTACGGTAAGTATAATGTGTATACATAGGATTCTGACGAGTCTCCAGGTATTATTCGTTCGTATGAAGAGATTTTCATTCATTCGTGATCAATGATCATTTTACGATGACAATTATCGTACGTCGGTAAAGCGGAGACAAATTTACGACAAAAATAGATCGAGAGAGAAGAAGAGAGAGAAAAGAAAAGATAGAAAGAAAAAAAGAAAAGAAAATAATAGGAATTTTATATCGCTACTGTTTTTCCCTATTTTCTTCTTTTTCTACCCCACTTCTCTCTCTCTCTCTGTCTCGTTATCTCTGTCTATCTCTATCCGATTTCTTGTCTCCTCTCTCCCTCTCCATTCTCTGACAGTGCAACAACCTTGCAGTAAATATTTACGCAAAATACACCCACGTGATTTTGCAAATAATTAAATCCTTGCATGTGTAAGGTGGGTTTTAATTTTTTTTTAATTTTTTTCTTTTGCTTTGTTCTCATCTTATTAGGTGGTCAACGAATCCACTATATATACATATATACACACATATATACATATATATATATATATATATATAGGTAAGAAACTGACAGAAAAAATAAATAAAATAGTAAAAAATAGTAAAAAAAAAATTCAAAACTTTGTCGACACGTCATATTCCGGGGAGGGTGGGCTTTTTTGGACTTTTACAAGATTTTTATTCCATCCGTTTCTCACCTCGTTCCTTAATTTCCCCATTATTCTTTGTCCCCTTTTCTTGTTTATTCGTTTTTATAGTTTTGTTTAGGTGTTTTTCTTTCAACTTTCTCCTTCTTTTCTTATCTTACCTTTTTCGTTTGTTTCGTTTATCCTTAAAAATAAAAAATAAAAAAACACAAAAAAAAAAAAAAAACAACACCTTTCGTCGCAATAATAATAATAATAATAAGATATAATATATAATTACACGTGTATATATTATATATATATCGTAGAGTGAATAATAGTCTTCGAAACCGCGATCAATCACGCTCTGGGAAATCTCAAACTTATATTTATTATTCAATTTTATTTAAAAAAAAAAAAACGTGTGTTTTAGTCAATTTCGTTTTTTCTTTTTTTTTTTTGTTTGTTAATTTCTTCAAATCTCCCTCCTCTCCTCTCCCTTTCTATATATATATATATATATATAATATGTATAAACGATTTCTCTAATTTCTAAATTTCTTTTTATTCTCTCACGGTTGCAAGAAACCTGGAGAGTCGTGATTGATATTGTTTTTTTTTTTTTTTTCTTTTTATCTTTTTTCTCTGGTTTTTTTTAATACCTATTATTTATTTCGTTCCCTATATATATATATTCTTTATCAACGAATCGAGAGTTGATCCGTGCAGATGTGCAGATCCGTGTACGGTAGTGTGTCATTATTATTATTATTATTATTATTATTATTATTATTATTATTATTATTATTATTATCCTTACCTTTAATTTTAATTATTTTTTTTTTGTTTTTTGTTGGTTTTTTTGTTTTTTGGTTGGTTTTTAAATTTAATTCTCTTTCTCTTTCTTTCTTTCTTTCGTTTGTCTAAATTTTTGTTCTGTTTTTTATTATTAAAAAAAAAAAATTTCTTTTTTGTTTTTTTTCACTTCGTTCGTCTCTTATATACGTTTTCCTATATAATATGTACGTTCAACGCCGTTCAAATCATTCATTACGGTATACTATAGTATATTATGATCATTGGTGTAGATAATTATAGGATTTAGCATAATAGTACTAGTATTATAATAGTAGTAGTAGTAGTAGGTTTTTTTTGTTGTTTTTGTTCAATTCTTGTTTTTTTTTTTTTTTTCTTTCCCCCCTTATTATTACTTTTTTTCCATTTTTTCAATTTTTTTTTTTTTCATATAGTAGTTATAGTTTTTTGGTCTGGCCGATTTTGGATATGTACTAAGGATACCTTAGGCGCTCCTCGACAATCACGTCGAGAAGGATCGACGATTTCTTCTAATTCTTCTCCTCCTCTTCGTAATCTTCAACGTCCATCTTCCTCCTCCTCGATTCATCGCCGTTTTATCTTCTTCCACGTTATTTTCACACTTAAACAGGATTCACCGAGTCCTGCATCCCGGCGCGTCCCGGCAAGAGGCCCAGCCAGGATAGCCGGCTTCCACTCACTCCAATTGTTCCAAAAAATTTGGACTTTTGAAGTATTCCGGTACCGGGTCGTCGAGCCTTGAAATAACCTTGTAGATCGACTTTTTCCACGACTGTTCAGAGTCCTTTCCGCCTTGGATCGCCTTGAAGAATTCTTTCAACGTTTGTTCAACGACGAACCTGAAGTTTCCCGGCACCTATAGAAAGCGGATGAGAGAAACAAAAAAAAAAAACACATTTTTCAACCCCAAATATAGAGAAAATTCGTCAGAATTCAACATAAAAAAGATAGAAAATTTCTTTCCAATTTCAAATAGTTTTCATCAAATTTCAATCGGAAGGAAATTTCTTTCTTTTATCTAGATGCAAAAATACGATCGATATCATTTCATCGCATGCGATATAGGAGATATACATAATTTGAGCAAAGCTTTAAATACGACATACATGTTTTTTTTTTTTAAGGTGATAAAAGGAGGAACAAAAAAAAATTGACGGATTGGATAGAATGAAAAATCCAAAAGTTTTTGATTTTCTGGACTGAAGGAGAAGAGGAAAGAATAATGAAGAAAAGAAAAAGAAACTGATAGATTGGTTTTGTAATGCGAAAATAGATAACTAGGGAAAAAAATTGATAGAAAGATTATAGTGTCGGTGTGCGTGTTGATGTATTTGCGCACCTGGGGACCCCATACCTCAATGTGGTTGTTGCGGTTGTAGTGGAGGTTTAGAACTCGGTAAATTTCCGAGTCTCCACCCACGTGAAGATCGTCGGCATTTTTAACACCCTCTGACACGGCTTGTCTAGCGTACTTCTCCATTTGTATGTAGTAGAACTCCCTGAAAATATAAGAAAAGAAAACGTGGCTTGAGTATAACGCAGATTACTTCCAAAAAAAAAATGTCGCTTCCTCTTTTTCCGCGACTATTAAAATTAGAATTCGCCGATATACTTGTACGAAAACTGTCAGGATGGTCAGCCTGCTTTAGCAGACGACAAAAACTCGCCCATACGCGGTCGGCTGTATAGTATCAAGTTTTCAAACGAGAACCTCGCGTATCTGTACAGTACACAGTTTTCCACCGATGCACGCGCAGGTCTATGTGCCCGGCTAGGACGAGGGCCCGCGTGTTGTAGGTACGGGGATGTATACATATGTGTGTTTGAAAAAAAAAAAAAAAAAAAAAAAATCACAAGTAGTCTTGCGCAGGGAAGTTGACGTTCACGCTCATTAATTAACGCAATTAAACAAACGTAAGTCGCTAATTGGCGGGTAATTAGTATGGCGATACAGTGACCCGGGTCTTGCCTCCTTGCCTCTTCCTCATCCTCATCTCGGTGTAGGACACGCCGCTTGTAACGTTGCTAGGGGACTGCCATTGGAGCAGTTTGAGAATTGCGGAATCGCAGCTGCAGTTGACGATTACGAGGACGAGGACGAGACGGAGGAGGAAAAGAAAGAACGGCGTTAAAAGATCGAGATGAAAGCTCGTCGAGTTTATTGTCTGTACCTGGCGGTGATACACACATCTGTTAAACTCGTGAATCAAAGAGGTAGCGTAGTCGGGATTGAATGATAGTTTATCCGAAGGAAGGAGGTCAGAATGGACGGGGTATAAAAGCGAGGAAATGAGGATGTAGTGGAATGCAGAGTCGACGAGTCGGAAGCAATCTTAAAAATTGCTGTTCCCGTTGGGCGCACTAGATATTTATTTATCATCATTTCTCTGACGACGAGAGAGCACGGGCCTAAGACTTTCCTCTCTCAACGGCCTGGCGTATTCAATGGACAGAGTAAAGCAAGCGTGGCCCGTGCCTCGAGAGGAGAAATGGCGCAGAGATGATATCCGCATTGTGAAAAGAGTCGATCCCCGACATTATAGGAGAGAGGCATAACTCGGTAGTTGGTTATACCCGGCTCGGTTTCCGTATTATCGCTCATCCGTGCATCTTTGCATCCCTCAGGGACCAGCCATCCGACCTGCAAGATCATCCCACTCCGCGATTTTCTCATTTAACGATAGGAAAAGGACGCTCGACTCGCTCACACACAACCGCGCGTTTATACACGCGGTTTCCTCTCTCCTGAGACGCGCGCGTCAATTTCCTTTCCGAACTCCAACCCTTTCAAGATGATTAACAAAACCGCCGACAGGAACCTATGCCATTTCCTAATCTTTCCTCTCGGCTGAATTAAGCGCTCGGAATTCTTCTCTAATCGACAAAAAAAAAGGGCAGAATCACGCGGGACGCGCAGGTGGCGAGAAATCACGGAGGGTAGGTACGGAGCCAAGAAAACGGTTGGCTTTGTGACTGTGGGAAAAAGGCTCGGGTATAGAATAAGACGAGAGGAGCCGGTTACCCGTCTTGGGTTCCATTGTAAGATCTGGTATACGCGGCCGTTGCGGAGAAGAAAAAAAAAAACAGGAGAATGAGGAGGGGGAAAATTTGGGCTAGCGATTTGAAAATAGAGAGAAAAAAAAAAGAAAAGGAGAATAAGAGTGATTATTGTGTCAGCGAATGGCAAAATGCTTGGTAATTATATACGGCGATGGTGCAGCTCGAGACAATTAACACCCTCGGTATTCGCGACCGCGGAGCTTGGAGGGCGGAGGTGGTTATTGCAGCAAGACCCTGAGGCCCCTGAAGAGCTTATTATTATCCTAATTATACAATGCCATAATGAATGATCCTCCTGCTTACGCCTATCCTCCTCTCCTCTCCTCTCTTCGTTTCTCGTCTCTCCTCGCACTTGGCGTACGAAGTGTGGCAATTCTAGCACTCTGCCTTTTTGTCACTGCCGTGAAGTTAGTTACGTGTAGCGAGATACCGGGGGTGCGCGTAGGTACGAAAGTATATCCGCGCTTCGTATATCTCCTTTCTCCTCTCCGTCTCTCCGGGTGTCTGTTTTAATTAGGCACTTCGCGACGTGTGCATCTACCCACCCACATGCCCCGTCGAGGAGCCCTCCCAGCCTACGTATATACGTGTTCCTATCTATACTCAGCGATCCAGCGAGGTTGAATGCGTTGATGGATGGTTGAATAAGGATTATAGACTCCGAGTAGGGAGTATAAACCCGGCGCCCCCGAACACCGTCAGACAAACGAGCATCGAGCGTGGAAACGAGGTGGTGCAGTCGATAAGAGACAGCGACTGGTTTCCTCTTCTTAATTGGCCGCTAGTCGCGCGATCCTCTTCTTATCGAATTTAAAAGAGATAACAACGAGATCGCGGAAGTGGGAGGTCGCGGCTAGGGGAGAGGGGAGAGGAGCGCTAAAAGGCGAGATATTTCAACGGTTAGTCATAGTCTGGGGACTTTCAATGCGCGTTCGAGGCCCATCTCCGCGCGTCATTAAGATATGTTACGAGAAGAAAATTATTGTCTTACGAGGTGTGAAAGTGCGTATAACAAGAATTAATTGCGCCGCGGTTCTCCGCCCTCTTTATAAACCCGCTGCACTCGGTACGCGGAGTACGTATGTAGGTGCGGTTAGCGGCGGATTTGCCAGTTTGCCAGTCAGCGCGTGAGCCTCTATTCACTACGGGCGTTAAAAAAGGTGTCACAGCAACGCGGCGGAGTCTTGATACCGTCACCCCTCTCCGGCAGCACCAACAGTCATTCTCTCCTCTCTTCGGCCTCTTCACGCTCCTCTCTCTCGCCGCCTCTTCTTAATTAGTAATTAACACTTTAACGCCATCTACTCAGACTCGTTACACGCGTTTGAGGGATTACCTACGTTATTCAAACGGACTTCTACCCTTTCAAACGCACGCGACCTGACCCACCCCCGCGCCTCTGATCTGGCTATAATTACTCCCCGAAAAAAAAATAAATAAATAAAAATCGCGAGTGACAAAATCGCGGACCCACGTCACGCCGTTCTTCACGGATGAGTTTACTCTCTCTCTCGAGAGAGAAAGGGGGGGAGGGAGCGTTGCGAGAAAATCGATCGGGTATACGATGGATGAAAAAATGCTTGGACGATGCCGAAGTGGCTAGCTGTTCGTTGGCACCGGGGGGGAGGGAGGGATGGCATCGGGTCCATTGAAGAGTGAAACCGCTCAAAGCAGCTGCCCCCTCCGCTTGGTTATGGCTTTGAAAGCGTCTACCCCTCTTGGGCGAGTGGTCGTAGTAGCTTGTAGGTATACCGGGGCACAGGGCCTGCAACCCATGACCGTGCAGCAGGCTGTTAATTCCCGTTACCTCGCCCCGTCCTGCGATGAATTCGAGCTGGGTAACTTATAAGGCGAGGTTTTTCGAGCCCCGATATACGAGGCATAGGGCATTGTATACACAGAGGAGAATCTCCGGGGCCAGATGTGACGGGGGCACCGAGAAAAAGAGAGACCCATTGTAAGGAGACTGCAGCGGCGGCGCGTGCGGGATACTTATAGTACAGGGGGAAGGGGAGGGGGGGGGGGGGCACGTGGAAACGAATAAGGGATTCGAAGGGAAGTTTATACTGCAGGGAGAAAGACCCACGTTTTTCGGCTTCTCCTCGGCCGGGACGCGAGCTCAGAAATATATTCATTGTTAACCGCACATCTGCCGCCGTCCGAAACTTGCCTACTCGCCCCGTAGACGGGGTATGAAAATCGTAGGATACTGACTGGCCAGGATTTTGAAAATATCTACTTTATCGCGGCTTGTTTAAGATCACTCGAATTAAACCGAGTTTTCTTTTTCTTCACATCTGCACAGTTTGCGCAGGGCATATACACGGTTACGTCACGGCGTAATACCCAGCGGTACGACAATGAAGTAGTTAAGTCCTCCGCGCATCGGCTGAGTACACACTGTGCCTGGGTTTCGAGACCACGCTCACACGTGCATACCCCTGGCGCACTCACCAAGTTACTCACTTTACTCACTGACGCAAGCCCACGCAAGCCACGCGAGGAAGCTAACGGAACGAACGAACTAACCAAGGGCTGAAAGGGTTGCCTAGGTTAGGGACTCGGAAAACATCCTTTGTCCAAAATATATACATACCCAAACGAGTTTGGCTGCCAGGCGGTGTGTAATACCGCAAAAAGCGTCGATAATATTTTTCAAAAATCATCGAACTTTTTCGAAAGGGTCTCACCCATATTTTTGAAAAGACATAAGGGAGGCGGGAGATCATCGGAAGATACGTTCTAATCTATTGGTAACCGTCGCATGAACGTTCGGGGTTTACTCTCGTTTTTTCTATCCCTCCCCCTCTCCCCCCGGGGGAGTCTTTTCTCTACGACGCGACTGTGCCAGCAGTGGGGCAGTAGGTTAGGTATTAGGAGGGGTTGGGGACGAAGCCAGGGAACGCGCACCCTACTTTGGGGTGGCATCATCGGCTATAACCATTGGGTAATAGTAAATAGGATTTACCAGACACAACTGCTGTCTGAGTGTAAACGCGTTGAGAAAACTACGAGGAGGATGTTGGTACGAGCGTGTGAAAATTCTACGTTTCTATTCTTTTCACGTATAGAACCGATTTAGGACATGTTTAGCAGCTAAACCTCACCGGTCGAGTCGAGATCAGTTTTTCGACGATATCTCGGAAACCGTTGGCGATATCGAGACGAAGGTTAATACCGAAAATGAAGACGATTAAATTCCCCATAAAAAAGGTGGAATGTACTTTTCCCCTATCTTTATTGGCTCGGCTGTATTTCGTGACTAATTAACCCGTTATCAAACATTTCATTATACTTAGCTCCGAAACTGTTCGGACATTCGGCCCGAAGATATTGCGGAACTGATGAAGATACGGGAAAAATGTATCCCACCTTTTTTGTGGCGAATTTTACTGGCTTCACTTTTGATCCCGAGCTTGATTTCGATATCGTTAACGGTTCTCGAGATATAGACGAAAAACTGCGTTATCGAGCATCGGGTCTTTCACAGAGATACCAGCGAACGTTTTTCCTCACACGAAACCGCAGACCTCGTTATAATTTCGTCGGCCTACTTGTCGCCCGTATTTTCTCACCCAAGATATTACACCTACGTGCCACCTTATATCCGAGGCCCTAAAACACTGTCTAGGCAATAATAATAAAGCGACAGAAAAACGTCTGTGTGCTACTTGCTCGCCCGCATTTCTCGATCGGTGGTACCGGTCTGTATACTTGGGGGCCGACTTGACATATGGGCGATTTGCATACGGCGACGTAACAGACTCGATATAAAGTCGCCACGCCGCGCCAGCTCGATGCTCGGAATCTCCGGCGAGTCTGATTTGATCGAGAGATGATTTTTCGACGAAACGATGAAGTTTTGCGATTGTTCTATACAGCCAGTAATTATTTAGGAATTAACCAACGCCGCGTTCTCATACTTAAAAAATTTCCGCATGCATATACGTGCATATTCATTATTTACACACACACTAGTCTCGAAGTATGAGAATAATGAGAGAGGGTAGGATGAAAATGATTACTGTCTACTCGAGAGAACCGGGTAGCAGGTATACGCCGCTGGTACGCATCGAGTTAGTAGCTACTGGTAGCTATTATCGTTTAAAAGGGTTTGATAAGCTCGGAAATTTAATTCCTTTAAGCGTCGTCGTCGTACCCTGGCATCAAGCTCGGCTCGACTCGACTCGCTCGTTTCTCCCGTGCGACAATCGGCCGCAGAAATTTTCCGTGTCGTTTGAAAAATACGCGTACGAATGCACTTTGGATTCCGTTGAATTTTGCCGCGTCTGTACCCACGTCGGACGTCGGATAGGCAGATAGGGAACGGACGGAGAGAGCAAAATGAGCGGAGAAAAAAAAATTAGAGGGAGAAAAGTTGGCGGGTTTTAATACGGGGGTGGAAAAGAGACGGGATGAACCCCGTCCGTGGGAGGAAGGACGTTGCATCGCTACCACCACCCGCCAGAAACCGGGTTTTGAAACGAAATCAATTCAGGATAGCTACTAGCCATCCACCCGCACCCTTTCACCTTATGCGCGCCCAGCAACGTCGGGGTGGACGTGGACCCGTGTCCAGGTACCTACCCGGCTAACTGCCATTCGAGGGATAATTTTTCTCGATCAAATATTCATTTTTCCCAGGAAGGATTAAGGGTCGAAAGAAAACAACCCTATAAGGCTAGCCGACGAATTATACGAGGAACGGACCAGAGATCCGAAAGTTTCGTTCCATTTTCCGTAAAGTCGTTCGTTCTGATCGCGACAGATTCGAGTTTGGAATTTGCTAGGCCCTTTTTTTGGAAATTTTAAATTCTGAGTCGACCTGAGACGAAGGGTTGAAAAATTTGGGCTCGAGTCAGTCTGGACAATAATTTCGGGGTTTATCCTGCGGTCTTCGTTCTAGTGGTCAATAGTTGGTCGGAGGGGGTGGTATGAGGGAGTGAATTTCCGTTGCTTCTGCGCGGCGTATAACTTTTTTGATAAACTGTTTTTCACCGTTTTTCACCGCTCCTGGTTCCTGCCTCCTGGTTCCTGGCTGCCGGCTGCTGGTCGAGGCAAATTAAATCCTCCGTCAAGCCGAGGTTCGACGTAGTGGGGGTTTCGCTACCGCCTCTCAACCCACCCTATATCTACCCCCGCGAACCCCCCGACTCCCCAGTACCGACGGATACAAAGCCGATTAGGGCGGGACAGTGAAGCATTATCATTTCACATTTTTCGCAGCGTTGCCCGGCAGCTCGTCCGGCTCTCCCATCTCTCTCTCTCTCTCTCTTTCGCTCTCGTATATACGTGAGCAGCTAGGTGTATGTCACACAACCCCATCCCCCTTTTCCCTCTCGATATCTACAGAATTTTCCGGATCCCCGAGAGGGAGAAAAGTCCGCGCTTTTCTCCCCGTCAGTGAAACACGTCCGCCGCATGAGCGCGTGACACGTACGTGAATTGCATTACGGATCGCATTATTTATTCCGGCTTTTTCCCCAGTTTCCCCGTTCCTTACAATTTATCAATAAATCGTTTCAATTTCCTCATTTCGCGTTCTACCGTTTTTTTTTTTTTGCGGAATTAGCCGCACTCGTAAACGCTCGTCTTTGGAACTGACTGTACTCCGTATATATTAGCCTGCAAGCAGAGGCTCATAGCGCAGGATTAGCCTTGCAGTGGCGATGCTTACATCCCCTATAAAGTCCTACCCCCGTCCCACCCCCCTACTCTTTCCACAATCATTCCCCACCGCTTCTCGACGGCCCGCGTTATTCCTGCCACGATAGCCCTGCGGCCACGCACTGCATTGTCTGCGGCTCTGCCAATACCCCCTCTTACATTCTCCTACCGTTCTCTCCTGGCCCCTTTACTCCGAGCCGGAATCCTCGATGTATACATAATACATATATACTATAAATATATGGGTAAAATAAACTCGCGGATTTTCCCCAAGTTTTCTATAAGTACAGAGAGGATAGAAGCTCCGTAAACAATTGGCACAGGGATTATCGAGATCTTCGATTATTTTTCGGGAAAAATCTTCGCCGCTTGATATTTTGCGACAAAAAAAAAAAAAAAGAGACACTGTTCGACGCTTAGACGCATACCCGCGCCGTAGACCGGGAGATATATGGAAGAAGGGGATCGCGGAGTATAAAGGTCGCGTCGTGTCGGTTAGGGGTGGGTTATGGGTATAACGGAAAGGACGGAAGGAAGGAAGGAAGGAAGGGTTGGATATGCCTAGCGCCGCGAGTAGTAAGCGAGCAAGAGGGAACCAAACGCCACTAATTAGTGCCAAGAACGTAATTAAGTAATTTTTAATTAAGTGACTGCCGTTTACCCGCACAACCGGTGCGCGCAGGGTAGTAGGTAGTTTTACGTAGGTAGGAGTCCAGGGGTGCACCGGCGCATCTATACCGCAGGGTGGCAAAACGACGGGATAAAATTACCGTATTTTTTTCGCATCCCCCATCCCCCCCCCTTTTAATTCTGGATCTTTCACCGCGAAGAAGAAAAAGGAGAAGAAGATTTATTGAAAATTATTCAAAAAAAAGAAGAAAAAGGAAAAATTGAAGAGGAGTGAACTCATCGAAGGCAATTAATCGCGTCGCGATTTTACGACGGGGTATGATTGTCAATTCGTATTTAATTAGGGTATCATTCACCCCGAAGGAATCGCTCCTCCCGACTGGGGTATAGGGGTTCTCGTTTACCAGGGGCACGTTGGGCAAAGCTATAAGCCCACACGGAGCCAGGAGGTTGGTGAGGCTCCAGCTTGCTGACGGCTGCAGCGGTACCCAAAGAGTTGCCACTCCATTGTGCCGTGCACTGAGTTTTTAATTAAGGAGCCTGGCGAGAAATTCTCGAGATTCTGCACAGCCTCGCGTAGGTAGAGGCAACCCACCCACCCAGCCAACGGTAGCGATAGGTATATACTCCCGGCTTGGCAGCATCCACCTACATAAGCACATGGAGCTTTCTTTGTAGCGGACGGTAGAAGTCGACGTTCCCGTTTCCCCGTTTCCCCGTTTCCTATATATACAAGTATTTTTTTCCGCGTACAAATTGCCTTCCTTTCCTTACCTCTTACTTCCTTTCATCGTGCATCGAGTCGAGTCGACTTGGAGAAAAAAAATTCGGCTAATTTTTCCTTAGCTTAGGGATGGAAATTGTACTTCGCCTAGATCTCGTCTGGAAGAAGAGTCCTCTTTTTCCTCTTTTCCTCAGACAAGAATATAGTCGCGGTATTTTAGGTTGAGCGTCCCGGAGCCGGGGCTCGTATGCTATGCACGGTTTCACGAACCACAATGCACCCGGAGGCACGCGTGTCTTTTATGCAAAATTACATAAGAGGCTAAAGTTTTTTTTTTTTTTGTTTTTTCAAACGTGGATTTATTACCCGCACCGTTTCCTCGCTGAATCTTTTTTCAACCGGCTTTTCGTGCTTTTTTTGGATATAAAAAAAAACGCGAGATAAAATATATCTTCTTCCTCAGCATGCATTTTCTATGCACAAGCTTTCGTCAAACGTCACCCTCGCGACGAGCGCGAACCCGCGGGTTATTTCTCACAATATAGCAAGATAATCGTACTTTAAGTTCACCTACGGGATACATGCCTCGCGAAATTCCGGCTCTTTTCAAAGTGGCTGAATTTTTTCACCGCTAAGGCCACGGAATAAGGAAGGTAAAGGGACGGCTCTTTCGTCGCGTCTAGTACGACGTGTGTATGCATATACATACATACGTGTCGTACGTGCGCTACCCGGTGTTTGCTAAATGGCCCTCGCTCGGGCAGACAATCTTGCGGGATTAAAAAAATGCACGGAGGAAAACAGAGGGACGATGGTTTGAGGCGGACCGCCCGCGCCGAGAACGTATGTGGAGATTGCCTCTCGAGGTAGGTATAACCCGGGCAGGAAGGTAGGTAGGTAGGTATAACGTTTGTTGTCAAGATTCCGCCGCTAAATTGCGCCGCTTTTAATTGGACGCCTTTTCCTTTTACTTTTACATTTTTCTTTCACTTTTCTAATTCCACTTGTTTTTTTTTTCTTTTTTTCTTCTCCTTGTTTTCCTGTATTTTATTTTTTATTTTATTCTTTTTCCACCTACCATATGCACGTGCATTTCGCACACGATACGAGACACCGTGAATTTTCGAAACCTTCTAGGCATACCGAGACTCTGGTCTGTCTGCTCGTCTGCATCGCGACACGCGTAAAAAAAAAGAAAAAACTTCTCACGTGCTGGTTTGTAGGTGGGAGAAAATAGGAGAATAGGGTATATATGTATAAAAATGAAAAAAAACTAAACCGAACTGAACCTCGCCTCCCATTATACGACATAAAATTCCTTCCATCTTCGGATAAGATCTGACTGTCGCGTGTCGTCGCGTGTCCTACCGTGGGATCCGATAAGAACCCACCTTCTGCGTACCCCCATACCGCTCTCCAGCCCTCCTTTCGTATTACGTTATTATTCTATTCTATCCACATTACGTATTCTAGATTCTATTATATTTCATTTCTATTCTACAATATACGACGTTCAGGAAAACCAATTCCATTATCCTATTTTCAATACGAATTTTTGCCGCTATCCTAACCGAGGATCTCGCGTTATACTTCGCCGCTCAACCCCTTCGGATATCCGGGATAAGGAGAACAGGTACTTTATCGATTTTTCGTAAACTGCACGGAGATATCCAAATCGCCGGCGATACTCGACCTTCCGCAACTCGATTCTTCCTGCTCTTTCGAGACGCGGTAGGTGCGGGTCGGATCCGAAAATCGGGGGATGAAGACCCGTCTGCATCGGGACTCCCTGATTCAAGCCGATTTTAGAGAGAGAAAGAGAAAGAGAGGAATGGGGAAAAGACGAAGAGGGTTTCCCCTGTACCCCTAATTCTGCTTTTCATCGACCTAGTCGATGCTGCCCGTTACAACTTGCCCTCTGCCTTTCACTGGATCGCGTCTTTCGAACGGTACCGACAAAACTGGGCGAAGGGATCGCGGGGGAAATTGACCTCTGCAGCCAGGGGTAGTTTTCGTTTTTACCCCCCTCTCTCTCTGTTTCTCTTGAAGTTTGAAATGTCCGAAAGATCGTCGCTCGTCTTTTCTATCCCGGAATATTAACAGGGTATGAAAAAAAATTACGAAAATTATATACACGGGGGAAACGAGTTTCACCCTAAAACGGATACGTCAGTTTCGTCGATGAGAGTTTCTGGACTAACGACAGCGACGCGTGACCGATAAGACCGAGGTATACGTACCTACGTACGGTATAAAGAGGCGTTATGGTTTTAGCGCGGAAATTTGTGTTTAGAAAATTAGCTTGTCATTACCGGTCCGCATTGTCCGCCCCCTTGGTTATTTTTATTTCGCTTATTACAGTCATTCGTTTTCCTTTCTTTCTCCCTCTTTTTTTTTTTTTTTTTTTTTTCGTCCTCACCTTTTACTTTATACTCGGTTCGCTTAAGGAGGTGAAAATAAAGTAAAACCAATATCCATACAGACGGTGGTTATAGAACGGCGATAAGATCGTTCGGACAATATGACAATCGTGTTTGGTGTATGGTTTCGTGAGCGTACGTGGTTGAAAAGAAAACGAAGAAAAGAAGGAAACCGAAAGCGGGGTAGGTGTATAATAACGAAGTGATAGAAGAAAGAAAAGAAAAAAAAACAGAAATAGAAATAAATAAAATAAAAAAATAAGGGATATTCCATAATTGACGTAAATGTCAAACGCTGACTTCTATATAGTAGTAACTAATAACCCGCGAGATTGAAATTACCTACCAGTATACAGACAACTTTTTTTTTTTTTTCATTTTTTTTTATTCCAGATAAGAACGCGAAAGCGTGACTGAATAAATTCGATGGTTAGGCACTTTATTATTTAAACTACCCCCTACCCATTCTCGGTATGTTGGTATTATCGTCATCAAACCTCACTGTAGAGAGAGAGAAAGGAGAATAATTTTAAACAACACGAAACTACCCTCTACTGCAGCGACATTCGGTTTATATATTTGCTCCTTCTTATGATACCGTGAATTCTGTCACGTTCTTTTTTTTTATATTATCCTAAATCGTCTGATTCGGAGATACGATTTTAGTCTTTTCGCCATTTTTTTGTTGTTTTTTTTTTTCCCGACAAACTGGAGACACTAGCATGCATACCTACGTATAGACGGTACCCGCAATCTATATCGTAGACTGCGCGCGTGTGTGTGTCTCGATTTTATAGAGTGATCTACGGAGCGCGAGTTGAGTTCGGAACACGAAAGCTGCTGACGATAGTCGAGTTCTGATATGAAATTAAATATTTATATTATCAGAAAACTAGAACTCCGACAGTACATCGGGTGGTTTTCTCTCGGGCGTTCTCGTGACAAAAAGAGTAAAAAAGAAAAAAAAAGAAAAAAAAAAACCAACGCTATATACGTATATTAGAAACACCGTCGTGCCAAGAGAGCGTAGGATAATGTCGGTCGACATTTCCGCATAGGAAGCCGTGCATTAGGCTATCAGATCAAACACGCGTATACACATAGAAATACACCACATGCCTGCTTGCTTGCCTGCCTGCCTTACGTGATTAGCTGCAAGGAAGGCCCTACCCCCCCTGTGAGTTTCCCTTTCTTCCTTCCTTCCTTTATTTTCCCCGTTTTTATTTTATTTAATAATTTATTTCGTTTTTAATTCATCTCTGTTCGAATAGGATTTCATACGCGAAAGTTTGCGGCTAGTAGGGGGTACGGGGGGGATTTAGACCCTTTTAAAAAAAAGTTATTTTTTTTTTTCTCCCCAACGTCCAGTGAAAAAAAAAAAAACAGAAAAATAACAAAAAATTGCATCGCAAAGGATTATAACCATAGCGCTGATGCTCGCGGCGTGTTTCTCTCTCTCTCTCTCTCTCTCTCTACGTTTTGCACAAAGCTAATTATCGTCTGTGAATATACTGGATATATTTCGGAACATTTTTGCGTGTCACCCTCGGGCAGAACTCCTACTCCTTGGTCGTCACCCTTCAGTGAGGCAACCCTTCTCTTTCGTACCGATATATATGTGTTTGGTAGATCTTGGGGGAAAGGCGTGTACTCCGAAACAAATTTTCGGTCATAACTCGAGGAGGGATGATAATATCGAGGTAAAGGTCCGTACGAAAAATAAAGGCGATTAAATTCTCTATCAAAAACGTAGAGTACAATTTTTCTCTATCTAGACTCGATTCGATGTATTCGAACGCTGAACGTGTGACTTAATCGTCACGTTTTATTTCACTCCGCAGTGTAGAAATATTCAGAGTCGATATACAGCGAAACGGGTCGAGATAGAGGAAAAGTGTGTCCCACTTTTATTGCAGGGAATTTCATCAGCTTCACTTTTCATTCGGACCTCTATCGCGGTATCATTCACGGTTACCGAGATATCATCGAAACACTATTACGGAGTGTATTTTCTCCAATCTGGGTACGGACGCGTCTTTGCTTCGTGCTGTTCGGACGATTACCGAATCCGTGAGGGATTCGGATTCGGAATCGCCCCGAAGACGGGGAAATTAGTTCCTCCGAGTCCGTCGTACCCGGGGGCCAGGTGAGACGATAAGAAACTCGCTAACGTGGCAATGATGAATAAATAAAGAGACGGTAGGTACGCGGCGAGGGTTTATATCTTGGATCTTGAGCTACTCAACCTAATTATAATCAGGCTAATGCCCGTTGGCTAGTACCAGACTGGCATTCTCGACCTGGGGCTAACGTAAGGTGGTATAGTACGGCGCGCGAGGTCACTTATCCGTCCGGTACCAGGGGGTAATTAAGATTCGGACACACCCACGAGAAGTCGTGCGAGCCGACTCGTCTCCAGGGTGGTTATGTAGCAGGGAGTGGTCCGGTCAGCGGTTTCTAAATTTGCATGAAAATGTCCTCCTCCGGTTCGCCCTCGTCATTCGGTACAATAAAATCGACTAGCGAACCGAAGAGCTTAAGAGAGTTGCGACGTACCTGAAGTTGGAGAACCACTTGACGAGCTGGGCGGTGTTGTTCTTGTTGAACTTGATGTCGGGAAAGTACATCTTGAGTACTGCTGATGAGGGGTACCTAACCCAGAAGAACATCAGCTTCGCCTTGCGCAGGTGCATCGGAGTCAACGTCGACGAGTTCACGGTGGTTAAGGAAATACTTTGTTTCATTGACCGCTGAGACTGGATACCTTCGACCCTGTATAATGTTACGTTAGACAAATAGACACCCTGTCGATGATATAATACAGTAATTGGAACCCAGACACGTTATCTCGAAGTAAAGGCCGGAAGTGAATTGTAAAAACATTGCTTTACTCAGGTCCGAGAGAAGCGCAGACCTCCGTGTATGGGGGTGATAAATTATTGCCTTTTCTTTGCTTTGAAATTGGATTAGAAATCGTACAAGCTGCGGACGAGTCGCGGAATAGGGATCTGATATCCAAGTCAGGTTGACCCACGATTGGCCGCAGTCTCAACGGAAGCCTTACTTCTTCCTTAACGGTAATGGGATCTCCCGATGTGGTTTCATCGCATTCTTATTCGCTTAATCCCGTGTTTTTCTCCTTGTGTATAGCATTTGTCAGTCAGTCAGTCAGTCAGTCAGTCAATTCGTTTCGAACGAAAATTTTTAGAAAACCGTACGATTCCGACCCGATCCCTGCCTTCGATTCCGGTGGATTGATTTCAAGAAGCGTCGGGGTTTGGAAAAAGGAAACCGTGTTTCGTTGCCGGTTTGCGCCTCTTTTGCACCAAGTCGGTCGAACTACCCCCACGGAAAAATAGCGGCATTGATTTTACATCAAAGGCGTAGAAGAAAAAAAAAAAAAAAAAAGGAAAAGGTGACAAAAAGGCCGTGGCGCGGTTAACGCAGCAACGATCGAACATTGAGGCCGCGTGACGGGGTTCGCATGCTCTTGCATCGCTTTCGAATGACTCGAGCGTTATAATCGAGGTGTCTAACTTTCTGTCCCGTTATAAACCGGATCTTTTTGTTTCCCTCATCTGACTAAACCCCTCTTCTCTTCGAGGTACGATACGAGCCAAACAACCACACACGCATACACCGCGCCGCGCACACCTACAGCGATAAATTTTCAAATTACGAACGGATTATTGGCTTCCAGTGTACGCCGAGTTGAAGCTTTTGCTCCTCTCTTAGCTACGCCTAGAGCACTAGGCTCTTCGAGGCTGGTTATATACCGAAGTTTGTAGACAAACTCAACTCGTTCATAGCATAGTGACTCGAGTAGCCGTTCTGAACTGGCCCTAAAACTTGGCCGTGGAAACTAATCTGACATTCCCGAAGCCGGCTGAAACCGAGTTTAAAAACTGGCCGAGATCCGTGCAGGTGAACTTTGTCCTATTCATCATCCGCGTTCCCCGACCCAACAACGATGCTCGTCATTCTCCGAAGGTATATACATCCCGATCGTAAAAGCAAAGAAAAACCCATCGACATGACCTGGCATTAGCAAAGGATATTGTAGGCTGAATTCCGTCGTAGCTGATGTCTCCCGAGTTGCAGTCACTTCCTCTGTCGTTGCTGTCCATCCTGAGGTGTGCGTAGTCGGGACTCCCGTGTTGTGCTGCGGCCAAAAGTGCGGGATGAAGCATAGCCGGAGGATGAGGTAGCGGCGGAGAGTCCCTGAGCTCTACACCACCGCCGGGTGGACTGGCGGGTAAATGATGAGGTCCTGGTGGTGGTACTTGTCCCGGATGTCCCCCGTGCGGATTAAAGAACGGCGAGTAAGGTGAGAAGACTTGGCTCTCGTGGAGGCTTGGATTCGGTATCGCCACGCTCGTCGGTAACGAGACTGGCAGCATCGGTGGTGGCGCGTGATAAGGTCTCGGTGGTGGTGGCGGAGGAGGACTGTCGCTACCGCACTGAGGACCGTTTCCCTCCTGTGCAAGTATACGGGATACCGTACGAGGCGTGATCCTCGTATCCGTTACCTAAAAAAAAATGTCGACAAAAGGGTTGAAAAAAAAACTTACCAAAGAATCATAATCCTAAACCTTCGATCTTCTTACCTTGTGGCGTTTCTTCTTCGGCGTCATGACGAGCGACAGCGCCTCGTTCTGTTCGGCATCCCTGCTGTCCCTCTCGTCGGCCGCTCTTATATTGCAGTACTGTTCTCTCTGCTGTTGTTCCCTCTGCTGTTGTTCTCTGTGTTGCTGTTGTTGCTGGGCCTGCATAGAGGCCATCGCGTATATCGTGGGTGGCTTAGGCGTCTGGAACAATCCACTGGTGGATCTGCCGTGTAGAGGTAGTTGGTTTATCTGGTTAAGGTTATTTTCCGTAGGTCCAGAGTGTGGTCCGTGTGGTCCCATAGGACCCATCTGCGGAAAACCTTGATTTTGCGAAGGTGGGGGCCCGCCGTTGAGGGACCCCCGTGGTCCGTTTGGGCCGCTCGTTGGTTGCGGTGCAGCGCCCCTATCCACTACCTTAGTCCGCGGTGACTTCCGCTCTAATAATTGGCTGGCCAGTAAAAGGTCCTTGTTAAGTTGTTCGGCCGCAGCCTGTGCAGCCTCGCTCTGTTTACCGATAAATCTCCGCTGTTGTACGAACCTCGTCACGATACTGTCTATCAAATTAGTCAGCGACGAGGTTATCTCAGTTTTTAATATATCCGCCAAACCCTCCAAGTCAGCGCCGGTTATCTGGGTACCAGATCCGCTAGCAGCACCCCTAAACGCGTTAAGTCTCTCCTGAAATTCTTTGTGATGTTGTAGTGGCGTTGACGCCTGCATCGGTGTCTGTGGCGTGGCCGGTGCAGTGTTTGCACTCTGGCTTTGTTGTTGCTGCTGTTGGCTCTGGCTCGAGGGTTGAGGTGAATTCTGTTGTTGATGTTGTTGCTGCTGGTGGGCCTGTTGGTGTTGTTGTTGCTGGTGTTGTTGTTGCCTGACAGCAGCCTCCTGGTGTTGTTTCATGCGTTCCAAAGCCGCGTGTTGTTGTTCGAGGTACAACTTCTGACCCATGTGGTACATCGCTGCAGCAGTTGCGTGGGGATGGTCAGGTGGTAGCGCGGGTATACCGTTATACGGTGGAGGGTGCGGGCGCGGTGGTCTCGGCGGTGGTTGAGGTTGTTGTTGAGGACTGGCCGGCGCCTCGCCCCCCTCACCAGCCTCGGCCTCCATGCGGCTGCAAAGTTGTACGTATTTCTGTTGCATTTCGGCGAGTTGTTCCTGCATTGTTCTAAGTTGTGATTTCAGTGCGTCCTTCTCGACGCGTTTCTGTCTTATAGTGGCGGGGTCCTCATCCTCGTCGCTGTCCTCGTCGTCGTCCATCATAACGTCGACGACACCGTGCTGAAGGACGTGGTGTACTTGCTGCTGTTGCGGGTGGTAAAGTTTCCGTTTTTTACAACCGTTAACCGGTGGCGGTTGCAGCGCCGGGCTGCACCGCATAGTACTAACGATATTCTCAACCCTAGCGCGTTTTATCTCCGTCGACGGCGAGCTAGCCTCGGTCTTCGGCACCACCGGACACGGCGAGTTGCTCAGACTCCGTTTAACGTTAACGACCACATTATCACCACCGGCACTAGCCGCTGCGGCCGAATCCTGTAGCTCTTCCTTAACCGAAACCGATACCGAACGAGGTGCCGATGGACTAGGTGGTAAACTCTGCTCGCAGTCACTACCCTCCAGATTAGCACCCGGCTCCATACCAGCCTCCGCGAACGCCTCCTCCATCGCCCTGGCAGCCGAGGCCGCATCCTCGGCACTGTCCTCAGCATCGCCTGGCATAACAACGTCACGTTCCGCGTGCGCTGATGAGCTCAACATGTTGTTGCCGTCAGCACTGTCCTCCCCACCACTTTGCACCGTACCACCACTAACGCCACGCGCACTAACGTCACTGTTACCGTTTGTCTGCTGTGAATTCTGTTGCTGGTGTTGTTGGGACTTGAGCAATTCCGTCGTAGTATTATTGTTGTTATTGTTGTTGTTGTTGTTGCTGTGAATCGAGTTGTTGTTGTTCGGCTGTTCGGGCACCGATGATAACGCGGCAAGCTTACGTCCCTGTAGTATGTCGCGGAGCATGTGCTGCGTGAGTTCAGCAGCGGTTGCGGGATCGTCGCAGTTTACGGCACCTGGTTGAAGACTCGAGGCCGAGTCCATACCGGCACCGGTCATCACGTGGCTACCCTCGGGTGGCGATCCGCCCGCGTCACTAGCCTGCTTGACTTGCCTGCCGAGTAGTTCGTTGAGCATTTTGGCGGGGCCAAAGCCCGGCGCGCCGAAAAAACCGAAGGCCGCGTGGGCGGAATGCTGGGTAGCTGGTCCCGTTCCAGTTAGGTGTCCACCCTGGGCACCGCCGGGTATCTGTTGGGGACCGTTGCTGAATATCGCACCGTATAGACCGCCGTTTAAGAAGGACGGACGCGAACTGAAGTTCGGTATACTAGAGTAGCTGTTGCGCGGCTCACCGGCGTCCACGCGCTGTCTGGTGCGCTTCTGCTTCTTCAGAAGCTGCTGCTGTTGCTTACTGTCCGTCGTTGCTCCGTAGAGGGCGAAACAGTCAGTCTCCTCCTCCGATGACATCATCGGCCGTCTGGTTGGTCGGCCCCCCGAAGGCCTCCGCTTCCCCTCCCCGCCAGGGCTTCTTTAAACCCCCACCACCGTAGAACTCGATAAGCCCCTCCGAGCCCCTCGTGCTAACGGATCCCTGACGCTGCTGCTGCCTGGGCTACGTTGCTCCCTCTTCCCTTCGCCTCGGTCGCCTTTTTCTTCTACCCCCCCACCCCCCCTTCTTCCCTCTTCCCTTATTCCGCTTCTACTTTTACTTCTGCTTCTGCCTTTGCTTCTTATTTCTATTCTCTCTCTCTCTCTCTCTCACTCTATATCTCTCTGCCTCCTTCCACTCCTCTCTTCGCCCTCTCTGTCTTATTCTCCTTTCTCGCTACCCCCTTGTCCCTATGCCCCTATTCTCCTCGGCGTATCTCGCTCGCACCTGCTCGCTCAGTTTGGCTACCCTATTCCTTTCCCCACTCCTTGCGACGGGGGGTGGACGCTTGCAGCTGGTGGTGTTTAGAAACTTTGTGTCGTATAGTAGTGGACTCGAGGTGATTCAGAGGTATGAGGTTGTTCAGGGTGGACGAAGGTAAGTAAGAGGCGGGAGGTCGCGCCTGTGGACTTCTGCTGCTCCCGCCTGGGAGCTGCATCCTTGGAGATCGCCAAAGGGCTAATCGCCCCGGTGCCCGCTGTTTCCTCCTCGATAATTAATACGGGCCTGGTACGTCCGTCAATCAATGCGTCGCGATCCGTCTGAAACAAGATTAATAGGTACACGATCGACTCCATTTCCCAGATTTTTTTAAAAACTTGGTCAATTCCACCCCCTATGCGTCAAGACCGAACGAAGGAACACCCCCCTTTGCATGCCATAAGAAAATTACCCTCGCCTATACATAATATCTTTCGATACCTTATTCAGCGAGTGAGCGAAACGAAAGGCACGTGGGTTATATATGGCAGAAGTATAGGTGCGGGTTCAGGTCGATAGTTTGCGAAAGAAAAAAATAATTGATAGCTTTATGGCCTATCTACGAACGTCGTACGAGTTTCCAGGGGAGGCGGTCAAACCTCAAGGGTTGAACCGTTTGCTTCGCCTCTGAAACTCGCTATCTCGTCGTTTCTTTTTTTTCCCTCTACCACGTATAGGTACTACATTACAGTATTCATCGAACCCCTGAAACCCCGGCCCCAACGACTTGCGTAATTCTAAACCATTACGTCAATCCACGTATATCTTCGTACCTTCCAAAGTCGCGGAATACTCGCCGTGCAACCCCCCAAAGAAAGAAGGAAGAAAAAAGGATCACATATTCCGAAAAGAAAAATGAAAAACCAGTTCGAAGTTTGATTCGATCGAAGACGGACTCGCGCAGGTGTTCGAAGGTAATCAGTCGCGCGACATATGGCTGTGAGAATTGAGTTTTTAGATAAGGTCGCCCGGGGCACTTTAGCCCTGGGGGAGCCCACGGCTGCTTCGAGGGGGTCTTTGCGCCGGTAGCTCTGGCACTTCCACGCGTGCTCCCATGCGCGAGACAAAAGGTGTGCTACCGGAAGTGGCTTCAGGAACCTCCGCCTCCTTCCCTCGCGTCGTTTCCCCTCTTACCACGCCGTAGTGCCTCTTTCCCCTCGGCATATCCTACCGACACGTCGGAAGTAAATGTGAAGGTAATTACCAGCGAGCACCCACCCGCAGTCATATGTCCGGTTTGTCCGGTTGTCCGGTTGCTCGAAAACTTCGCGTTCATAAACCCATGCCCATAGATTATACCCATAATACGTACGACACGGACGGACAACCGTAGACAGAGGTGAATTTAATCGAGAAAACTCTATTCGTAGTTCGCCTATCTGGGTGTATAGAATTATCATCGAGTAGACGGCAGGAAGTGCCGTATATCCACATTGTCTTCTTGTTTATGCCTCACGAACCGCAATCGACAATTTCATCCTTTGGCTGTAAAATTCGGATCTACTTCGCGTCGAAATCGTTTCACTGGGAGCGGCTACTTCCCATTACATGCGTCATGCGATAGTCGCCGTTTAGGCAGGTGACTTGATTTCGAAGGGTGAAATTGTTATTCATTCGACCAAGTGCACCAGACCTCAGCAGTATCTCTATTCAAAAACGAGTCTTCGGTACTCGTTGATTCATTAATTACCGAGCTGAATACGACGCCGAGACGTTCGTCTTTCCCTAATTAGACGGACTGAAGACGACGAGAAAAATAAAAACTGGATAGACGAAGATATCGTATAATTGAAACGCAACCGGTAGTAAAATGAATAAAGGAAGAAAAAAGGTCACGCGATCGGTGCAATTACCGTTGCACGGGGCTACAGGGTTGCATATGTCGTATACTCGGTTAGATACCCCACATGGTGTTTCTATCGGTATTTTCATCCACCCCCATGGACTAGGTGTCATGTGGTAGACGGAGTTCGCAGGGGGTTTAGATGTGTGGAAGTGGGTGCAGGATGGTTAAGGTATGGGAACCGATGCGAGGGCATCAGTCCATGTCCAGTCCACAGGCCATAGGCCATAAGCCGTGGACTGCAGGGGGCAACCCTTGACGTAAAATTATTCCATATACCTTCATTTAATTATTACTATACCTATTAGTTATGTACGGGTAGATTACCGTGCTGCACTTGGTAGTTGGGTGAGCAGGTATGGCGCATGGTATATGGCATGGATGTGTTGTGCTCTATGCCGGAGGTAGCTTCGAGGCTATTATCAACGCCCCGATGCAACAAGTTGACCGGTGTCAATTGATGTGTTATTAATTGGAGGTTAATCGCGTTAATGCACATACCTACAAACCGTCCAATCGACCATAGAGCGCGCCCCAAAACTGTTTTATTATCATGTTCAATTCGAGTCGTTTCGACCTCACTGGCAAATATCCAATTTAATCAGTCCAGAAATCGAGCCTGATCACACGACTTCTTATAGTGTGGGAAAAATTCACCAACGTCCGATGCGTTTCACGCCGAAGAAGTACAAAACGGTGAAAAAAAAGGGAAAAAAAAATCCTCTGACTCCTCTCAAGGAACTAGAAACTCGCAACGGTCTTTGCCCTCAATGGCGTAGGGGAGGATGACGAAAAATCTGATTTTCTCTAGCTTGAATATAGGACGATTTTTGGAGCAAAATTTGCCGGGCTTTTAACGCCCTGATCGAAATTCTCTGGCCCATGAATCGCGGGGTCGGATACATCCGTCGATTCATTCCAGTGTCCAACTCTACGATCTCAGTTCTATCCACCAAAGTCTACACCGCTGTAACCAAGACTTGCTAGGGGCCCCCTTAAGTCGTGTATTTCAGGTGGTTCTCGACCGGGTGGTAGTTCTCGGGTTTAAAGAGCCAGGTATCCCCCTAGTTGGAATATAAGGGGCCAAGGTAACTTCTGGTCTCTGTTAAAGTGAAGACGGCAAAATCATGGGCCAGAGAAAGAGGGAGATAGACGGGGAGCGTTTTTCTCCCAAGAACTCAGCTGGGCCCTAAGAAGAAACGGCTTTCTTTAAGGAGCGCGTGCCAGCTGCCGTTCAAGGCGTAACCGACGTCGGCGCCGTCTTCGTTTGCCTTGTTCCGCATTGTGCGTTGTTTAAAAGTTCCGAGACCGACCTCCGCTCCCCTTTCTTACTTCCAACGTCTTAAAGTCTGTCGCTTAAATACCAAGGGGTCGTGAATCTCGCGGCAAAACGTTACAAGTGAATAAACTTCACTCCCGAGTTAATATTTCGCCGCATTATAACCCCGGCCTCTGTTTATTGCCAATGGCAATAGCACTTCGCCAGGCAGTTATACCAGATAGAACAGCATATTGGCATTACGAGGACGTTACGATCCTCGTTCGTACCCGAAGTCTTATGGCGCTGAGCCAGACCGATGGCAATTTTTCGTACTAAATCGAGGCGTAATTATATTCCATTGGCAAAGTTCGAAAGAGTATAAGTCTTGGATGGTCGAGTGGCTTTGGGGGCCGTAGGTCGAAATCGGACGAAAATCCAGCCACGTTAAACTTCTCCGTGTGTATAATAATCAACGAAGACGTTTGATCGACTCGTGAGTGTCGCTTCCTGATGCAGCGGCTGGTGGTGCTCGCCGTTTTACACGTATGTCCATACGTGTGTCCGCGCGTACGTGGTAGTCCGATCATTGAAGCCAATCAGGCAGTGATTGACCGTAATGGACTTGCGTCTTGTCCCCCATCCCAGGGGCTCTCAGCTATCTCTGTACTATCTGAGGGCAGGATCTGCGACGTGATTCAAGAACGCCTTGGATTGGGCACCCGCGAAGTTGCGAGGCAACTGGCTACTAGGACACAGGATGAAGGCTGTGCGCGCATACCGAGTGAGTGGTATGATAATGAGGAAGGTGACTTCCGATTACTAACCGCGACGTATACACCGCCGTAACCACGTTCCTACGTGGAATAGGAGTAGTGATATTCTTTATGACTGGACCCGAGGGAGCGAGAAGCAGACGACAACGCATAGCGGACACTCCAATCTCGCAGACCCCATCCTCCATCCGTAGGTCAGCCCCAAATTCGTTCTTACGTTTCCTTCTCCTCCTTCTTATTCTCCTCAGCCGTTTATAAATCCTCAAGCTCAAAAGATATCCGAGGATTTCCCCGTCTCCTGAGGTCGCGCAAAAGGTCGAAGCTATTAAAACCAATCGAGCGATTCTCCTCGCTTCTAACGGCAAGTGCAGAGGATGAGGAATTGGAAGATTGGGCTTTTAACGCTGCTCAATTGCTCCCATATCCCAGGTGAGCCTGAGGCACGCGGATCGGCCATCCTTCCACGCCGGAGTTTACAATTTTTACGTTTACGTAGCCAGAGCGGTTTCGGGTGGACGTATTTACACGCAATTTAAATTCATTAATACCGAGAAGATACGAGCGCGTCACATGGCCTAGCCGGCCTAAACAAGCTGTTTAGACGACTTTAAGTTAACCCGAATTGACTCAATTGGATTAACCGCACCAGGCGACACTTGGGAACCAGCTAGTCCGGCGTCAGCGCCGACAAATAAGCGTTTTTATTCGTACATACGGTTAGTCCCGATACGGGGCCAGAGCGAGATGTGCTTCTCATGCAAATTATCATTACTCTCACCGTCAGCAACGGACCTAACTCTTGTTTTTTTCATCTTGGTCTGTCGCGTCAGATAGTTCTGTTCCCTCTCCTTTTTTTTTTTTCGTTATTTCAACGCGAATTTAGCTGGTTAGCTGAATTGAGTTGCTTAAGCAACGCTTCCGGAAACTCTGCACCCGCACGCGAATTGACTGAGGCTAACTTGACGCAACGCGACTCCGAGAAGATGATACGTAAATTTTCTCCAAACCTCCCCCTCCCATCGGTCGTGAGGTGACGCGAATACGATACGGAAACGGAAATTTGAAGAGACAATTAAGCATATATCCCACAGTGTTGTGTTACACCGTAAAACGCAAATCGTCGGCGATCAGTCCCTTATATCGGAATCTAGAATTTTCGAATTCACGACGATTGCGGTGGTAGTGGTAGCGGCGGATCACTTGAGCGGGCTCAACGTTTCCCTTATTCCTTCAATCAACGTCAGTTGGGGAGGTCGAGTCTAGTGTTTGCATCGTGCAAATATACTCGTCGACGTAGGTACTGCAGGTAGAGGTACTAGAAGCGCTGCGTGGAGAGTATAGAGACAAGCGCCTCGCTATCTTCCGCGGAATGGAATTGTCATCGCTGATCGAAGCGCGGTATTAATTTTCCAACAAAAAAACAAAAGGTGGAAAAGATGAAAATCCCGCTTCTCGTAAATCGTCAACAAGTGTACAGAGCGCGGCCTTTGGTTTACGGGCTGACGCAACCTTGACGCGGAATATTATACGGGGCTGTGGCGTATAGTCGCACGTCGTCCGTAGTTTTCGAGGGGCAAAAGGGGACCGCGAGTAACTCAAGACGTGCCTAAGTGAACCTTCCGGCCGCGGCGTGATGATAGCCCTGAGAACTAGCCCGACCCCCGGATACGTGTTACGTCCATGTAGACTGTCAGTTCGCGGCTAACGGTGTCAAAACATTGGTAGTTCCTCGGATCCGAGTGTTATGATCCATGATCCGTATTGAGGAATGATTTTTCGCCTGTAATTCCTTAGGCCTTACTTTATTTCCTGGGGAATCATCGGAATCACCGTTTCCGGATAGTCCGAGCCGTTGGCAAAGGTCGATTGCTTGGCTTCGATTAAGCGGACATGTCAGCCTCGTCATGGGAGAATATCGGCTGTAAACGATTGTCTATAAATCCAATGTAGGCGGGTTTTGAACGTGGATAGGTAGAGGGCCGCCAGTCGTTGGTAATAACATGTTTGTCTTCTGACAGGCAAAGTGCCCGCTAAGACAAATGATATCTGTCTCTATAGTAGCTCAGCTAGTGGGCCAACTACGACCTGCCTACCTACCCGACTAACCGCCACCTACCCCCCCGCGAACAGCACTACCCTTAAATATCCTTTTCCCGAGGCATTAAGTGAGGACCTCGTTTGTCTCTCGATGTGAAAAGGAATAAAACACACGAAATGCGAGAGAAAAAGAAAGGAGAGAAAAAAACACACACACAGAAACATTTATATCCTATTGGCTACGTCCTATACTTCGAGGCGTGTGTCTCGACGGCTTAACGAGAAACCCGACAATTTTTCAGAGACATATATGTGTATATATTTAAATTGCAAAGTTACTACGATTAAAAGAAAATTAGACTGCCTAAAACCGTCGGCTTTGGGGTACCCGTAAACCACTCGGACTAATGTCAATAACGCGATGTCTAATGACTCGGTTTGGTTTGGTGTTGTTTTTAAAACACCTGATATACGATTATCTATCGAGGGTTTTTTAACCAAGTAGATATACACGAGCCTCGATGTGAAAAGACAATTTCCGGCATTCTTCGATCGCGGATAGGCATTATATTTTTCTACCTACGTTGATTGATAAGTTAGAAGTGGGGAGGAATAAAAAAAAAACGCAACAACTATTTACGTATAATTCTCTGTGTGAGAATATGTGAGAATATATATATGCGGTTATAATTAGAGAAGACATGTGACCACTACAAGCACACCTCCCAGGAGACGAGGTCCACTGACCACTCACTCGACTACTCTCGACCCCGTACCTACTTTGGTAAAGTTTTGTCCGTTCGTAATACGCGATCGTAAGTCTCGATACTCGGACAGTATTTATGCCATACCGTTCCAAAAAGTCGTCCAGGTGTGTCTCCTTCCGTACCATTGTCACGAATTCCGGATCTGAGAGATTTTTTTTTTTTTCTTTTTTTTTTTTATTCACAGGAAAAAAAAAAAAAAAACATCCTACCTGTATAAGCTGTGACGATACAGGCGCGCGTACACGTTCAACTTATTACTACTCGTGAATAACAGCTCGGACAATATACAGAAAAAATAGAAAAAGGAATACATACACGTCCGCGTTGCAGTAAGAGAGAATCCGGAATCATTAGGTCCGACAATCAACTCATTTCCAACTTCCCGCGGTTGGGAAATAAATTGAGATAATGAAAAATAATGTAAGGAATCTAGGAGAGGGAAGTCGTTACGTACAAGAGTCCAGATTCGAGCTGGATCTCCGCAAAGACCGAAATTCCGATTTCGAATTATTCAGAATTTCATTTTCGAATGGTTCGACATTTTTTTTCTTTTTTTTTGCGAATCGGTTTCGAAATTCGGAACATCTTACGAATCTCTGCGATATTTTCCGATAATTTATAATTCAATACCGTCTTATACCGTTTGCTCAGATATTCTCGCGTCAAACGACGTGTCGAGGAAGACAGAGAAAGAGAAAGAGAGAGGGAGAGAGAGTTCAGTTCCCCGTGTGAGGGTGGTTTATGTACGCGTCGTATCCGCGACGGAAACACACGATTATACAACGGCACTCTAACGCGGTTGGTACACGCACTTGTATTATACGTGTGTAGTTGCGGGTATTAGGGAAACCGCAACAAGTTTGCTTTGGTTCTAAGTATCGCGTATTACTACCCCTCCGCAGTCATCTCGTTTATAATATAATATCGAGCCCTGGAGGATAAACGTTGAGACATACGTGATAATAATAATAACAAGGAAAGACGTATGCATCGAACGTTCGATAAAATATTTCTTAAACGTAATTATCATCCCTTCATATTTCGCTTTGTTTAGAATTTATTCAGAATTCATATGAGAATCTCTCGTACCCTGAAGGTCGAGAGAATCGTATACCTATCGAGAACATAACGAGTGAAAATATTAAACACACGTCGTAGAAGCTGGCAACGACGTTATACGTACATCGTTGATACGTACCTAAATTAAGGAAGGAAGGAAGGAAGGAAGTAAAGTAGGAAAAAGAGAAGAAGAAAAAAAGCAAAAAAAAAAAAATCAGAAGGGTTGAAAATTTCTGATGAATATTTAAGTCCGTATATACATCGATGTGTATGTATGTGTGCAGGTATATAAAGTCACCCCCCATCATCGTTATAATATAGTCGTTTCGTAACCGTGCTTCGTCGTCGTGGCAAAAGATTGTAAAATGATTTGATGTAATTTGTAAGCGATCGTTAATCGTATCGTTCATCTAATAATTGATCCGTGTTGTAAAAAGGGTTGCAGTATTCCCCGTCCTCCTCCTCCTCCTTCATCATCATCTTCTTCTTCTTCTTTTCCTTTCCATTCCACTTCGCTTCTCTACTCTTCTCCTTTACTAACAAGACAAGTACGATAATACGACTGTGCAAGGAGGCGGAGGAAGAGGGCGCGAAGAGAGGGCGAGGAGGGGGGGGGGGGGGGGAGAGATGAATTACATATTAAATTTTGCAAGGGTGGATGAGTTTTTTATGTGACAATTTAAAAATCGATTCTCGCTCGTCGGTTCTCCCTCTAACTCCCACCGCGCTGGTACCCCTTCCTTTCCCTTCTTCACTCGACTAAGAGAACCCGAGTAATTTTCTGGTCGATAAAATTGTGGAAGATTCAATCCCCTTTTCTCTTTGCCCCCCCCCCCCCCTCCCGCCTCCCCCCTTCGCGGCCCAATTTTTCCTTTTTTTTTTTTTTTCTTTTTTCTCTCGCTTCTTTTTTTTCACTCCGTTTTCTTCTCCCTTCGCTGTATACATATATATATATATATATATACACCTAAGAGCGGATAAAATTCAACCGACTTCCGTTATAAACGAGTGGACTCTTCCGATCCGTGCAGATTTACGATTTTTTTTTTTTTTTTTTTTTTCGAAAAAAAAAAAAGAAAAGAAAAAATCTTGTTATTTATTTATTTATTTTTTCTTCATTTTTCAATTTTCAATTCGAAAATTCTATGCCCGAATCTTTCTTAGATTTTTCTAATGCTCTTTTTACACATCGGAACCGGAACTCTGTGTTTGGCCTCGCCCCCCCGCACCTTTAATTTCGGCTTCCGAGTCCGTGTGCCCACTCGAGCACAACCCCTGGCGTTCACATCCTGGATAGGCTTAGGCGTGGGGAGATTTGGTCGAGGCGAGTGCATGCCGATACTCAAACGATAGGTGAGGAGTACCCACCTCGGATATGAAACAGCCTACCTACGTGATTTCAACAAAACAACGGACGTCCGGACTGCAGACAGTCGCACAGGTATCATCCGACGAGCATCCTTTCTCTCTTAACCAAGGTGGAAGGCAGGTACCTACTGCGCTGTTCATGCGAATAGAAGAGAAACGAGAATGGGAAGGGAGAAATCTTGGGGCTTATCATCGAGGCGATAAACGCTCAAAGTCTTTCCGAGTGTATGTAGGAAGATCGTTTGGTGCTAGGCGGAGGAACGGGCGAAGAAAATTAAAGAGGAGGATAGTTTACCCCTTTCGGGAGTAATAAGCGCGGGTTGGGGAGGATGACACCCCATTCTGTTAATTCGCAAGTTTCTAACGTGCATCGCGTGTCTATGGTCGGGCACTCATCGCGCGCCTACCTACTTTTGTACGAGTCCGAAAGGAAGACCGGGAGACGAGAAGAGACTGGAGACTAAAGACTGAAGACTGAAGACTGGGGACTGAAGACTGAGGAATGGGGCGCTCTCAGAGTCGGGGTAGTTTTCGCACCATCCAAGCCATTGTCCGAGCCTTCAGGCACCAAGACACGACACAGGCGTGTTCCTCTCTGACGACGAGGAGCGCGACTACTGCTGGGAGAAGAATGAACGTAGGGTTGGTTGGTGCTGCACGTAAGTAGAAACTGCACCACTCCAACTCCTGACGCTGCTTCTCCTCTTCGCATTTAGAATGTAAGTAATGCAAACCCCCAGCCCCCAGCCCCCAAGCTCCTCTTGTGATTTGAATAAGTAGCACTCCAGCTCCAAGTAATAGGCCAAGTTTACTCTTTCACTTTGCCGAATACACACACGCGTTGTAGTCACTCCCATCAAATCAGAAGGAATTTTATTGAATAGGTATAAAGTGGACGATGAACAGTTGCAGCTTGTCTCGGAACCAGTTTTTCGACTATATCTCGCGAACCGTGAACGATATCAAGATAGAAGTGAATACCAAAATTAAAGCCAGTTAAATTTCCTATAAAAAAGGTAGAAAACACTTTTCCCGTATCTTAGTCGGTTCGGCTGTATTCCAACGCGGAACATGTACCTACGTAATCATCACGGTTAGACGTTCGGTTTGGAAATACGGCAAAACCGATAAAGATATGGAAAAAGTGTATTCGACGTTTTTGATGGAGAATTTAGGCATCTTCATTTTTGGTCCTTGGCTCGATCTCGATATCGTTAACCGTTCTCGAGATATAATCTAAAAAGTGTTATTGAGTAGCTCGGTTTGTCTTGAGAATTCAAATCCGAGGGATGATCACTCCCTTGACTTGCGGGAAAGCGAGTTGCGAACAGCTCTTGTCAATAAAAAGAAAGAATAAATCGATCCCGTGGCCTTGGGGTCGTCACACAGGTACGGGAAGAATGCGAGGCGGGTATACGATCGTTGGGGCGATCTTGACGGGGCGAAAAAACCACTTTTGGTACTTTTGCGTTCCCGATCGCGCGTACGCCAGCTACTACCAGCTACTACCTCGACTCCCTGCGGCTCTACGGTACAAGAGAAAAGTCTCGATTTACATACTCCGACAAGGACGTACGTCAGGCATGAGGCGTACCCCATCTTCTGCTAAAGTGGTGTAAGAATAAGGTTATGCCGAGGAGGGTAAGGAGGAGAAGAGAACGAGAGGTAAGGTTAGGGCTACGGCCTTCTCCTTGACGAACGACGAGGACCGAGGACCGAGGACGGATGACGTCGCTCGTAACCACTCTCAGAACCAACGACTCCCACTTCAGCCAGCCCGCCCCGAGAACGCGCAAGGAATCTTGGAGTGTCACCGGTGTATCCACCTTGCGGAAGGTTCTCAACTTTTACATTTTTTTCCATCCCTTATTATACCCCGGGGCGAAAAAGCCGCCTCGGTAGATCGGGGGATTGGAGAATTGACGAAATAGGAGAGAGTGCGTGTCTGGGACTCGAGGGGGGCTGCGGAACTCGCATGTCCGCGTTTTCGGTCCTGTTACGAAAATATACACACATGGACGAAATCCTTATTTCAAACCCCCGCAAGCCGTTGCTTGAGGAACTCGAGTGCGGCGAGGGTGCGTGCAGCCAGTCATTGTACGGGACCCATCTTATATGCACCACTACCGGCGAAGGCCCCCGGAGCAAGCAAGCAAACCTCGTCGGGGGTGTTCCAGCGTGTCCCCGCGTCAACCATTCGGGGTGCACCTTGTACCGGGACTCTTTGTTCTTCGGAGTCTTTTTCGCCCCCTAAGCCTTCCTTGGCCCCTTTCCACGCCGGGGGGAGAGGGAGGAGTAAAAGAAGAAAGAAGAAGGAAAGAGGGAAAGGAATACCGTTCGCAAATTTCACTCCCTATCTTAGCCCCCAGTCTGCAGCCAGTCAGTCGCGGTTCGCAACGAGCAAAGAGTGCAAATAAGGAAATAGAGGAGGTCGACAGACTCCTGGTTAGATATAGGCAGTGATTGAATCCCCGTTAAAGATAACCGCGAGAGAAATACTGGCGGTCGTTCTTCGTTTTTTCTTTCTTTCTATTCCTTTTCTTCTTGAGAGTTGGAAAATACGAGTATAAAAATACCGACTGACGACGTAGGTACAGACAGTGGGAATTTTCTACAGGGAAGACCTCGGAGAATGGGCAGCGTATTTCTACCGCTGAAACGCCGAGCACGACGATTTCTAGGGGCTGGTAGGCGGGCATAGGACAGAAAAACTTGCTCCGGGTATACAGAGTCGAGTACGGAGTAGAAATAGAAGTAGAAGTAGAAGTAGAAGTAGAAGTATAAGCGAGCTGGAGGGGATTGTAATACGTCTCCAGTGGCATGCCGTCGTGGAGATTACGTCGTCTCGTCGTGTCCCGCGGGGTCGCGTTAATATCTTGCATCTCGTACCACCAATCCTATTTTTTTTGTTCCTAGCGTTTCAGCGAAGAAAAAGAAAAAGCAGAAAGCAAAAAAAAAAAAAAAAGAATAAGAAGTAGAGGACAGAAAAGAAAGGAGAGAGAGAGAGAGAGAGAGAGAGGGGATGAAATAAATGGTAAGTAAAAACTGCATCCAGAAGTCTGATATCTGTGACAGAAAACTCGCTGGTGTTTCGGGGTAGGGGTAGAAAGTCGCGAGCGAACCCCTTCGGGTCTTAAGAAATCAATTAAACAGAGAGAGAGAGATGGAAATAGAGAGTGGTAGCGCTATATGAAGTGGATGAAGTGGATGAAGTGGAGAAGTGGTGAAGTAGGGTGGGCGGTGGTGGCGGATGGCGAAAGACGGCAAAGACGGAAGCCGCAGTAATCAGGGGATCCTCTCCATCCCTTTCCTTCTCTTTCTCTCTCTATCCATGGGTACCAGCTAGCTCCCTAACCTCCCTTTCTTTGAGAAGAGGGTAGATCTGGGGGTCGCGTGGTTTAGGCAAAAGAAAAAATAAGATTTACCTCCGATATAAGACCAAAAATTCAGCGAGTCAAGGTCGCCGCACGTCCCGCCGCTTACCTGCTTCGAATTTGCGTATAAACACGGGGTTAGAATTATCGCGGTAAGAAACGAGGAGGTCCGTAGCTGGGGGCGAATAACTCAAGTAGGTATCGCCTCAGAGAATATCGCGAGGGACGTACGGTTCAGGCTCAGTTTTGTTTCGTTTGGGTTTGATTCTCGGCATGTAGTACCCGCGCCTATACCTATATCTCTCTAAGAGAGAGAGAGAGAGAGAGGGAGAAAGAGGGAAGAAAAAGTACCGAAGAGATGTGGAGGAGGGAGCTGGAGAAAAGGGAGTAAAAAAGTAAGGGGTTGCTCGCCGGCCCTCTGCTCCCTCGTACCCCTGCACCCCTGCGCCCCATCGCCATCCGCAAGCTCTGGGTATAAGGAGCATTGGAATCAATATCATTGCAACGTGGTGCGGTCTCTCCTCGCGGTACTCCTGCTGTTCCTTCTTTCCAACTCTCAACTTTCAGCTTCCACCTTCGCCGACTCCTGCTGCCGCAAACCACCTCGTCGTCGTAACCCCCCGCCTCTTCCTTCACCCTTTCCAACCTTCTCCGGGCTTCTCTCTCTCCGTTTCTCGTACCACCGTGTAACTCGAATCGAGGATAAGAGGATGTCTCGATCAGCGTAGCTAGGCCTCCCTTCTCCTCGCCCCTTACCAAATCAGAACTCGTCCTCGCTATTAAGATATTTAACCGGGTTCTCCCCGCATGGATGACCTCGCCGTATACGTCGCGGCTGAACTTTAATTACACATCGCGCATGTAACGTCCTCCTGTAATTCCTTAATTGCGACACGTTTTCCGCGTTACATATGTTAGACTTTTAATCACCTTTTACCTCACCTTTTTTTCTATCTCTTAATATTTCACGTCAGGTCAATATATAACGGAAGCTTCGCAATCCGTATGACGATGATCAGGTTATGAAGGAGGATAAGGAGATGAAGAGGCTCTTAATTACCGATCAAAGATCCGCCCTTCTTCTCCCCCTACTACCACCGATGGATAACGAAATTTAAATAAAGAAACAAACAAGCGTGGGGTGAGACCGCCGACCGGCCACCCTCATCCTTAGTTGCCCACCGCAACCCTTATCCTTCTCTTTTCTTCCCTGGTCTCGTTCAAGGTACAGACTTTGAGAAAAAAAACTGGGGGTTGTAAATATCCGAGGTTTATTTACTCGGTTGTAAAGGGGCTTCAAAGGACCCGGTCTATTCCTATTCCTTGGTCAACGATGCTTCGAGGAGGATCTTGGAACGGATTTGTTCCTGGCTGAAAAATTCTTCCAGGTTAGGTCAAAGTTGGGGTGTAATTTCGCCGGTCTGACGATGCCGGTGGAATGAGAGGAGCGGGGGAGGCGGGTGGGGGTTGTTAGGTTACCACGTGTGAGTTAGGCGCAGAATTCGAAGGCTTATCAAACCGTTGCATGTGTTCCGTTCGGTTAGCACGCACGTCGTTTCTACTAGTAGCATTCTGGGCTTCGTATCTTCCAAAGGCTTACCGAGCCACGCCTCAGTCCAATTTAAACTTTGCCACCGCCGGGCCGTCCGTCGACGTCGTACCAGATCGGTACCCCCAGGCCTTAAGGCATTAAGATTTTTGTAAAGTAATCCAAAAATCGATCCGCCAAACCCGTTCGGCTTTTCGACATCCGATCGTTCGCCCTAGGACAGAGAGTCAATTCACATCCCCATAAAACCCACTCGAGTCATCATCTTTCCGCCCGTTTTTATTTCGGCTCTCATTCAACCCTTGGAGTACTTTTTTTTTTCTTTTTTGTTTTTCGACTTCTTTTTGTCTTTTTTCTACCCTCCATTTTCATCCCGCGCTATTCCTCATCCCGATGCGTTGCACTGCCCGGTGTAGAGTACACGCGTTTGGTTAGGGTTGGCTAGCTCGAATCGAGCCCGGTTTAACCCAGCCTGACTTTAACCTGCCCCAATCGAGCCGGTGTAGAAAAGTTGTATGGCTCGTATAGCGGGAGGAATCATCGAAAAGCTTCACTGCGGCGAGGGGATGCACGGGGAACGGGGGGGATGGAACCCGGCCAGACTACCGCGGGCCGTGGGTCATTCAATGGCTGCAGAAAAGGGAGCGAAATCATTGAATGCAATGACTGCACCGTTGGTCGGCTGGCTAGTCTCGCTCTCGCTAACGGAGAGGGTCATCGAATGACCAGCCCCGTTCCTGATACTCGGCTTTCATGATTTCTACTGGAAATTAGCCAACTGGCTAACAACCAATACCTCCGCCCCCACCTCCACCCACGGCTCGAACAGCGTTCGCATTCGTTTTACGATCGGTGGCTCGAGTCTAAACTAAAAGTATGACGGCTCGAGAGGGATGAATTTTTCAGTCATTTATGATATTTCGAAAAGGGGTGCGGCCGGGAGAAAGAGACGGAGGGATAAATGGATAGAGATGGAAGGAGAGCGGCGGGGCTGCGTCAGTTTTCAAAAGTTCAATCGCGAATTGCTCCAGTAATCCAAATAGCAAAGGCTGGATATACCTACTTGCAAAACGACGTGGGAAACAATAAAGAGCGTCGAGACTGCCGGGGGTTGATTCCCTCCATTACCTTGGCTCGGGGGTAGAGGCTACGAGGCTTAACAAAAGTTGCGCCAAACCGTTCCGTGTGATAGAATGATAGACGTACATGTTTGGCGAAGAAAAATGCAAGATTCTCCGCAGTCACGAAATGGTAAATTGCAGGAGTTTGATACTTCGGTTGGGTTAGGGGTGCGAGCCGGTTAAGTCTGCGCTAAATACCCCGCAGACAGCGTTCGGCCTCGTGTTACACCCTGGGAAAATCTAATTTTGATTCTTTCTCACGTTCATTCCCCCCAAAAAAATGGTATAAAAAATGAAAAAAACTCCGTTTTTCTTCCCGTCATTTTTTTCTTTTTTACTTTCATTTTTCCAAAGCATCGGTTTAAATAAAACTTAAGGTCCTCTGCTCCCTCCCCCCAAACCCTGGCGGTAGAACTATGTAAAAAGTAATCAAAAGTTCAAGTCGCATATAGCCTCGACACGGAGCCGTTCCCCGTTAATGATGCGCTACTCCCTCTTTTGCCAACTCAGTTCGTCGTCCTCCTCCACCCCCCCATCCCTCACATCCCACATCCACCTTTTCCTCCTCCCGTAACCCCCCCGCAGTTTGCCTCGCCCCTTAATATATCCCTTCGACGTTAACTTTTCCCTGCACCGGCATCAGCATCAGCGAGACCCCCGGGTCCTTAGCTTCGCGCCTCGGAACAAAACGTTCGTTTCTCTTTAGGCACCGGAGGCCGAGGCGAAGGTATGGGACGAGTTTTGAGGCCGAGGAACGCTAGGATGAGGATTAACACCGTCTCCTAAACGGATGCGCGTACGATAGAATATCTTTCCGTCATTAAGAAAAGCCAACGAAGGTTATACAATGTACGTATATCACCGAGGAGGCTTTCCATCCCTTCTATTTTTCACATCCCTTCATATACACATCTCTATATACTTTTATCTCTATACTTTTCCTAAGCAAAACTATACGCGAAATACAGTAGAGTATATTTTGACCGATATTAATATAACGTTTAACGTGATCTTGTTAACGACTGTATCTACAAAACCGGACAAAACATATGCAACGTCAAACTTTACATTCACATTCGATGTCTATTCAACAAAATATGTTCAACGTTCTTTTTTTTTTTTTTACTTTTTTTCTTAACTTTCCATCAATCTCGTCTTATTCCGCGTTTCGCATCTAAAATAATTAGAAGAGGGAAGAAGTGGGGGGGATGAAATTCGTCCATGTCCGATATTTCGAATAATGTTGAGAATTTATTAGGCATTTCATCTTCCCGTATCATTAATTAACCGGGAAGTGATTGATTAATGAAAATTTTTTCAACATCCCAATAACTGCCCGGGTGTCAGTGGCACCGTGCAACGCGTCTACCCTGGCTAGTCGGGGGGGGGTCATGGAAATATCGTCTAGCCAGGCATCGGACCGCCATTTTTTGTCTGGCCAGTCAGTAGTGAGTCCCAGGGATCAGTGAATGCGAGGGTATAGGGGTGGGTGAGGTCGTCGACGGGGCGCGATGGGGTGCACCAGGCATCGATCAGCCTCGAGGCTGGACCGCGCAATGATTTTTACCCCCTTCCACATCACATATCTCTATCTCCCTCTCTCTCTCTCTCTCTCTCCATCCTCTCTTCGTTATCCTCTCGGCTGCCCCCTCAGGCCACGTAGCTACGTCCTGCACACAACTACGGAATCTGGATACCGGGAGAGAGAGAGAGAGAGGAGAGAGAGAGGAGAATTTACATCCACGTTAGAGATATAGAGGTACGCTAGGGACTCTGGTGGCCACCTATGACTCTCTCCGTCTCTCTCTCTCTTTCCCTGGGTGAATGTGCAACGAGAGCAACGTTGTTCCCGGTAGCCGTCTCGTGCTCTTCGTGTTGGTGATATGGGATATGGCGGTGATGCTGCACGGACATCTCTTTCTCGATCGAGACCTGGCTGACCACGCCCACACCACCCCCGCGTATAAACCCCCTCTCGACCCCGCTTCTGGACTCCCAGACGCGAAAGCTGGACCGGACTGACCATTCGGACGCTTCCCGTGTTTTTTTTTATTCATCATTTTTTTTTTTTTTTTTGTTTTCTTTTTTACTACTTTTTTTCCGTCTCTCTTTTTTCCTTTTTTTTTTTTTTTGTTGTTTTATGTGGAATACACAGCGCGCGGATCGACGTGTGCGGCATATGCCTGGTTCATGGCGAAATATAAACGACGGGGCGGGGGATCGGGCCTCGCATATTCTTATCGAACAAAATATAATCGTCCGACGTTATCTACGACCGAATAAATGGATTTAGGATTAAATACACGGGGAAGATGCGGGTCGAGATCCCGAAAGTATCTTTATGTTTTTTTTTTTTTGGACTGTATGTAGACTTCGGAGAAGATATTAATAAATAAAAAATAACTGTGAACACATACGGATCTCTTTTTCAGTAGCTAATTAGTTAGCGGTGTATATTGACTCGTTGTCAGTTAGCCTGATGCGTGATGGAAGGGTGGTCGGAGAAGATTTTCAGGTCGTTAGAGAAAACTGGTCGTATACCTGCGTACACCGTAAGGTTATTCGATGATCGGGTTAAAGTTGAACAAACGCAAAAAGAAGAGAAGCAAAAAAAATAAAAAATAAAAAAGAGAAGAAAAAGAGTAAAAAATTGAAATAAAACTCGAGAGTAAAGTGAAACGTAAAAAAAGAAAGAAAAAAAAAGAGAGAGAAAAAAAAAAACAGAAAAATTGGAGAAAGAAAGAAGATAAAGAAAAAAAAAAAAGAAAAAAAAAACGGGGGTGCAGGTGACTTTGATCGCGTGGTCACGTGTACTAGACCGTAACGTCGAAGAGGACAAGTAAAGCGAGAGGGACAAGTAGAGGGAGGTTATAAGGGTATAAGGGTGCAGGGTACTTTCAAGACAAAACAATGAAATCTCCAAGCTTCTCTTCCTCGTACTCTCTGCTACTGTACACGTATCCATCCATCCATCCATCCATCCACGACTCACAATTATTATATGCGACTCGTCGACTTGAGTGCCCGGATAATAAACTGCAATGTGAAACTTAATCGCGATCTTTTTTAAAACCGACTTTATACCTACTTTTCTCTTTTTTTTTCTCTTTTATCGCTTATACTCGCTTCTCCATATATGATCTGGGATTGTTCATTCATTTTCTATTTTCCTATCTCTCTCTCTCTCTCTTTAAGTGAAAAGAGAAATGAAAAACAGTTTTCATATATTACCTAACCATCATTTTTTTATTCCTTCAATTTTTTCAAAAATTTTTTTTCTCTTTCCCCCCGAAAACCGCATCGTCGTTACAAGCGGCTAAAGGGGGGTAGGGGGTGTGCGATTTTACAGGGGAATATATACTATCAGCGATAAATATATAAATGAATAAAAATCGATCGATTAATTTCGATTGAATTAATTTACCTTATCTTATGAAAAAATAGAAAAATAAAAATTTGGCAAAGTCATTTCTGTTCGATTAAAGAAGGCGAAACGTTGGTATCATGGCGGCAGCTGGTTTTTCAATTCCTCTCTTATGCACCTAATACACGGACAGCTTTTTTTTTCCCCCCCATTTTTCTCTTTCTTATTCGATAAGTTCGAGTCATTGTCTCGCTGATCGTGCGTGACTGACGTATACTAGATGGTGGACGCGTGCCGCATGCCGTCGTCGTCCCCCACTCCCCCCCGCCGCCTCCCCGTACGTCCATAAAATGGAATTAAAAAACGAGGAAAAAAGAGCAGAGAAAAAAAAAAAGAAAATTATATATAAAAAAAAGGAAACTAGTGGAAGAAGAAGAATTTTCGACTCAGTTCCGGACTCGACGAAAATTACTCGATTTCCGTAACGGGCCTGTCAAGAGAACTCAACTCGTCGCCTGCACCCTATACCCTATACCATGCATGCACCCGTACCGTTTTCCCTATATTTCACATTTCCCAGCGGGATATAATTGCCGCTTCTGCCGTTTTTTGTTCTATTCTATTTTTTTTTTTTTTATCCTCTTTCTCTTTCTGTCTCATTTCATTTTATTTTTTTCCAAATTTTTTTTTTGCTCCGTCCTCACCGCGCGTTACGCCGTCGAACGAAATATAGGTAAAGCAACGGGAAAAAGAAGGATAGAGTCAAAAAAAAAAAAAAAAAACAACCCCCGACACAACGAACGTTTTTATTTTTAATACGGGGGTTATCCAACTGTTACTTTTAATTCCACTTTCGTGTTCTTTTTTTTTCTATAACCGTAAATTTTCAAGATCAAAGAAATTTATCGTTGAGAAATTTGATGTATTTTTTTGTTTTTCATCCCCCAATTTTTTCCCCCCAAGTGTGTCAATTGATTAATTTCCATGATAATGAATTTTGAAAATCGATTCTTTTCTTCTTCGGTATAGGTAACATACATTCTGTGTTCTGAGATCGGTCAATTCGCGTATATATATACCTATATATATATAATATCCTCGGCAAAGAGGCGAAAAAGAAAAGGTCGATGGGGTTGGTGGGGGTAAAAAAAGAAAAGAAAAGCAAAGCGCAAAACCTTCCTTGTAGTATATAAAAGTTATACGCGGCCGCGAGAGTTTTCATGTATACGTATACACCGGTATGTATATAGTATAGGTATAGAAACGCGGCGAGTGGAATAGGGGATGAAATAGGTGGTGGACGGGGAATGTCCGTCGAGAAGGACAGACACCGTCGAGCTTTGATGTACGAGCTTTAGCCAGACAGAGAGGTGGATTTCGTGTTTTTTTTTTTTTTTTTCAACCAACCTAACCCTTCTCTTCTCTTTTCTCTTCACTTCACTTCGAGGGAAACGGGGGATGAAAATGCGATTTTATTCGCTGGTCTCCGCGGCTGCTTAACCCCTCCCTACCGCTATGTAATTCGGGATCTAGGCACACACACGTGATATCTGCAATGTCCGGCTCGTCGAGATAACGTGAATAAACTTTGAAGAAAAAATGAAAAAAATCAACCCCTGCTTCTTGTTTCATTTTTTTTTTTCAAATTCTTTTCTATACCTACTTAAATATTATCGTCATTCGATTATCACATACCGTATACTACTACCTATCTACACACACATAGCTGTCTATAATTTACAAAGATAAATAGATAATATATATCCATAAATATATATACGTATGTATGTATATAATAAATGGTTGAAAAGGGGTAGAAAAAAAAAAGGGGTTGAAAATCGATTATTCAAGAGATGTGGAGATCTGCAGGCACATATATATGTATATACGTAAATATATATGTACGTATACGTACATAGAAGGAGGAAGAGGAGGAGGAGGAGGACTGCGCGAGTTACGGGGTCGGTCAGATTTATCTCGCTTCGAAATTCCCGTGTGTGATTTTGGTGGGTGGACTCCCGTATCGCATGTATACATTCGTCTGTCTGTATGTGTGTATTTTCAGGCTGGGGCTAGTAGCGGGGGAAATATACGAACTGAGAGAGAAAAATAGAAAGAGCAAAAGATAGAGTGAGAGAGAAGAGGATTTCCAGCGACCAACCCGTTCTCCCTTTGCCAAAGGAGAGAGAGAGAGAGAGGGATGGACGGTAGGTGGGGGTGGAGGCCCAGGCTGACCAAAAAATAAAAAAATAAAAAAAAAGAACGGACGTTTCAATTCATTGATCGCCGAGCGAGCGGACTCCGGGGTATGTAGTGGCGGGAGAGTGAAAAAAAATGATGAAAAAAATGACGTAAAAAAAACAAAATGTATGTATATATATTTCCAAAAAAAAAATTTATACGGGTATAGTTGGAAAAAGTCGCGCTTCAAATTTGTCATTACTCAACACTGGCTATGCGTAGGTATATTGGAAATATGAATCATCTTTGTGAAAAATAATCTATTATTCAATTATGATATACTTTATAGATTTTTCGTTACATTGAAGAAAAGGAAGAAGAAGGGCAGGTGCGGTTCCGTACAAGCATCCCCATTATCCACCTGGTTACCCTAAAGTCTCGACCAGTTTACCTCAAGCTTGAGAAAATCTTGTTCTTTATTTTTCATCCTATTCCCTCGTCCTCCGGTATTCAAATACACATATGCAACGCACTTAGGGGTAGGTTCTAGTTTTCTGAATGCCTTGGGAGACGATTTTTTCTCGTGTCGCAAACTCGAAGGCATATCCGTACCCTTTTTTATTCTTCATTTCGCTCTATCCTCCGCAGTTCTTCTACCCCTTCATCTTCTTATTTTCAGATTTTTAAAAAGGGCAAGTGTAAGCGCGAGGAAACATCTGTATTTTTCAACTCAAAAGCCTGCACCTTCTTTTTCAACAAGGGATCGAAAAAGACAGATGTCCAACCTTCACGGTTTCCAACCAAACAGAAATCCGCATGCAAGGGTTAGGACAGACGTCTTTGAATATTCAAAAACGTAGAGAAAAATAATCTAAATGGCTATTCAGTATTCATACCAAACTCCATACCTCGAAGTTCGGCATCTGTCGCGTGTATGGAAAACCATAGAAAACCGCACTTTTTCAGAAACGTTACGAAAATAATAATTATAATATCCGAAAGGGTTGATTTTTCCGAAAAACAGAAGAAAAAATAACTAAAAACAAAATTCAAAAAAAAAAAACTAAAAAGGGTTCGGTGTACGAGTGAGCGAGATTGGCGTAATGAAAAAATATTCTGACATACGTTTCGTGCGACGGTTGTTAATTCAATTTATTAACAAAGCGGAGAAATAGTGTGCTTCGGGTATCATTATTTCCGTTTATATTAACGTATGATGTACGTTGAATTTCACGTACCTACCATGTATAGCTAAAATTGAATGGCTAAATATCGCCAGGTCCAGATTTGATTTGGTTCGATTTGATCCGATCTCTTAACAGTGTCTAGTGGTTTATACAGAGCGTTAAAATTCCTCGGCAAATAGATACGGGCATGGGTATAGACAGGGGGTGGTTTCCCCGATTAGAAACCCGTGACAAATTGAAACGTCACCCATATTCCATAAGTGAAGGAAATGAATTACTGCTAATTACCAACCACCGATAATCGCTCTCGAGGCGAAACACGCGCCTCTATCCGCAATCGGGGAGATAATTCCTGCGTCCAAAATCCGCGTGGCAGTAGCTTCGCGATATTTCGAGAAATCAAATTCCCGACGGAATGCGGAATACGTATCTTTCTATGATTCTTCTAGGAATTGTCATTGCGCCAGGGGCGAGAAATCGGAATGATAGAATTAAGGGAGAGGCCCCCTTGTCTCTCTTTCGAATTCTCCGGCTCTAAGAGGGGGACGCGAGACCACGTCATAGATGCTTGCAGCTGCTCACACGGCATACGTCATACACGGTACGTCTTTGTCTCGCCGAAGTACCCTTCGAGGCTAAAGCCAAAGCCAACTCTTATACCTCTCGGTTACTTACCTCGGGGGGCTGCCCACCTATGCGCGACGCGGACCCCGAACCCTCCCGTTTCATACTTAGGGGGGTAGAAAGCTGGAAGCATAAGAGGGGCACGCGTGCAAACGGCAGATGTTCCGTGACGTGTGCCACTGCGGTGTTCACGACGCGAGCTTCGCCAAGGGGGACGCGGAGGAGCGTACCGACGCGTACCACGGCGTCGAAAAACGCCGATTCCAGCTCCTCGTCGATTAGAAATTTCCCAAAAAACATTCACAAGACTTTCTGACGAAAAAAAATATTAAAAAATAGTTCGCTGCAATCGCCTCTGTTTATAAATCCTCTTATATTCCTATAGATAAAGGGATAACCGTCACTGATGCCCGGCTCTCGTTTCTAAGTGTGTACGGTATTCGTTTCACGAGATATCTGGAAATATACGCCTACCGGATAACGCGACGGCGAGAAACAAGCCTGCTGGTTAAATTATGACGCTGCAAAAGGCATAAGGCGCTAGACTCCGGCGAACACATCCCACAAGAATTAATCACGCGTCCAAGCTCCACTTTTTCAATCAATTTTCAAAGCATTTAACGCAATAGAAACGATAGAGAGAAGAGGAAAATTGTTTACGAATTCGAACCGGCGACTCCAGGTGCGACTACGATCCCGTATAGGTATATCTTCTCTCTGCTTCGCCGGGGTATAGATCCTGGCAGAAGATTAAGACGTGTAACAGCTAGGGGTCTCAGTTGAAGTCGAAGACCACAACGGTCACCGCAAGATAGCGCGCATCCTGTACCCTCTCTTTGCCCCCCGAGCCCCCTTCCTTCTTTCTACTATATCGTCTTGAAGGAAGTCATTTACGCAGTTGGCTGGAGATACCCGTTTCTTTTTCGTTCCTCGCTCTGTCTGTTTACGACGTCGCATTAGAACCGTTGGGAGATAATTCTCGAGGCTCTGAATTTCCGGAAAGAACAAAGTCGAATAGAATTTGACGAAACTGGACTAGAGAAACTGGCGTCTGAGCTCGATTTCGCCCTCTAATAGCCGCGCCACGTTTCTAGGGAGTCGTCATACCTGACGTCACACACTCGTTAGGCGGGGTGGAGACGCAGATGGGGCCTCTTTCGAGCATGACGTATGTCTAACGTGGGGGAAAAACTCGCCGGGTCTGTTAGGGCAGGAGTCTTTCAAGGGGGGCTAAAGGTAAAGGTGAAGTTATATGGAAATGGGAATGGAAGGGTACCTGGTGGCGTCGTCGAGCCAAGGGGGGCTAGACCGAGGCAGGAGAAAATAGAGAAGGTTGCAAGGGGCCTTGGGTTTAAACGAAGTATAAAACTCCCTTCTCTATCTGCGTTTAGTTTTCGGGGGGGCGCACGCGCCCGCAGCTGCGAAACGGCGGCAGCTCGTGCTGCCGAACTTTTGTTGTACCCCGTACCTCGAATACCGGGCGTATTTCTGATCAGGTATTACCTACAAGTATGAGAAATCGCCCTCGGAAATTAGCCGAATGAATTATAGCTAGTTCCGACTATTAGGAAAAGAAATGGAAAGGGAGACGCGTTTTTACCCCCCTTTTTTTTTCTCACCAACGAAAAGGACGCGCCGGTCAATACCCGGACTTTTAACGAGCTGGAGAATGGAAAAGGCCGCATTATGATCTCGGACGGGGCTTAGACTCCGTTCGAGTTAAACGCGTCTAGACTAGAATAGCTAAAGGAGCAGCAAATCATTCTTGACAGACAATTATCCCGCGATTTTGGTCGGAGTCCGAAACTGCTGGGCGTAGGATTGATAAAACTGAAAACTGTGTGAATAGATGCAGCGGGTAGACAAAAGGCGAGGTACTAATACCGCATTTTATTATCGTTAAACCATAGAAAATCTTCCGTCTAGTCGTTGACGGAAAATACAAACACGTGTTATATAGAGGCACAGAGAATTGTTCAAAGTCGTAAAGTTTTATTGGATACAGAGAGAAGCATAAATTCTCTGTGTATCGGAGCTGGCGGAACGCGAAAAACTTTGGCAGTTTTAAACCGCGTATATACTTTCCGAAAAGAAGAGAAAAAAAAAAAAGAAGAAGAAGAGAAAAAAAGAAATTAGGGCAAATAATTCTTTAAAGAGCCCCTCCGCAGCTCCTTGTCTAATTCTCCGTCCGTCCTTTCGGCTCAAGACAGGTTTTCTCGGGTCTTAAGGGGCTCAAGGTGTTCCGGTGTTGTTGGGCGTTTAAAAGTCCCGAAAAATTCGGGCCAGATGTTCCGGTCCACGATCCACCCACGCGTCTCTTCGGCGGTAAAAGTTTCGACCGGTATCCCAAACGCCCTTCTATAAAACGACAAAACTATACCCGCCTGTCCGACTAGAGTTTAGCTAATAACAGATCTAGATGCGGGAAAGTGAAGCATCATCTGACATATGTTGCGGTAGTCGTAGTTTCTTAGCCGCAGAAGATATTCCGCTTCCCACCCCAATTTCTTTTCTCTTCTTTTTTTTTATTGTTACGCTTTTTCTTTTCTAATTTTTAATTCTTCCTCCTCTCGTATCAAAAATTTCCCGTTAGAGTACTATAAGTGAGTGGAAGAAAAGGACGTGAATTCTACCGGATACAAAAGTTTATGCCTCCCCGGCTTATTCCTCTAATAACCTAAACTACCCGCAATATGTTCGAGCGCCGGAATCGAAACGATATATGTTTTCCCTATCCCCCGCCTTCCGAAAATCCCATTAGAACGGACAGAGTGCTTGACACGCGATCGAGGGACCGTGAAGAATGGAAGAAGGTTGAAGAAGAAAAAAAGAGGAAAGAAACTGTTAAACCACTTCATCACCGATGGCTGGATTCGGACTCTTTGATCGAACCGGAATTCAAAACTGTATAACAGACCCCGTTATACTCGGGCCCTAATTTTCTCCGATAATTCAATATCCGGTAAAACCGAGGAAAAATTTGATGGAAATTCTCGTGATAATCTCCACCCGTGAGATGAGACTCGGTGATTTAATGAATAGAGGCACGTGTCTGACAGAAATAATACGAATTCGCTAGAGAATTGTGGAAATAAGACTCGGTATCTCACACGCAATATAACGCAGTATACCGAAGGCACGAAGGTAAGCTACCGCGTCGAGGTGGTTGCTTTATACGTTTCTAAAGTCTGCACTGTTCACGTGCAGATACACATGTATCCTCGGTATTGAGGATAGATTCTTGGCGTGCATCGGAGGATTAAAAAGAACTGCAACGTTCGCAGATATCCGCGGGTATAGACCCTGCATACGTATATAACCGCGCGCCAGAATCCCGATGAATTTTTCTGACCTGTTTCCCTACCCCTTTCTTCCCTCGCGAAAAATTTCCCTCTTTCTATATGCATGCATACGCGTACATGTAGGTGTGTGTTAAGTCTGGAAACGCGACGACGCTCATTGTCTCAGTCACACGTTCTGATAATGGGTATAGGTGATTCTCCACACGTGGTAGGAACGCCCTACACCCACCCGCTAGCCGACGCGTATTCGTGTATCGAAGTCACACAGTCGTACCTTGTATCATATCCCGCGCTAGTGCAGTTTGCGAAATGCACCGAGGATCGGCGTGACAGTGAGACTTTTATTAGGGAAGGAATCAGCAAGCATGATTATGTACCTTAGAACACCCCCGACGATCCCCCGACACACCCCCGAGCCGAAACCCCCGCGGCACTACATTGTCAACCTTAACGGATGCTCGGCATTGGCGTAGGGCTTTTAAAGAGCGGGGATATCGGGGGTGGATAGAGACGAGATTAGTATTGTGTTTACTCACGAGTTTCCGCGTCGTCGATGGCCCCGATTTCGAAGATTCTTGCCACCTGGAAATAGAAAATAGAAAATATAAGGAAAATTATAGAACGGATTCGAGTCATCGATCGGGTAGGGTTCCTCCCGTTTCTTTTATTTCGTTCGGCTTTTATCCCCCGCTGATACGTTTGAACCCCGCCAATGCGGGCCTAAGGCGATATTGTCGTCGCGGATGAGAATTTTCCCTTCCTCGAGATATACTCGCGTCGCGCCGGCGCACGGATGGTATTCTAAGGAATCTTTGCTGCGGCGGTGATATATAATCCGTGAGAAAAGTTCGTCATCGTGATCAACGGCTACGAGGGTGGAGGACGGTCCGATTTTCGGCTAGTCAAAATGACGATAAATAATAAACGTCAGGAATATATTGTCTCGATACAGTGTGTCTTATAGTTCGATCAACGGCTACCGTGCCCCCGTGTCCCTTACACGAACCCCCGACAGTATCCGAGACAGTTTAGCAAGTAAGACTTAACAAATAGGTAAAGTTTTGGGCTGGCGGTGGCGGATTCGCTCTACGACCTCACGTCCTCCTCTTTGTCTCAAGTTTTTGATGTATAAGCTATTCTCTCCGCTCTCGAGAAACAGAAGCAGAACCAGCCACGCTCAGCTTGGATACTGCGGGGCTAGACAAGGCCGAGCGAAGCTTTATAATATCTCCACACTAGCCAGCCTCTGTATCGTAGACTCTCGAATTTGACGAAATTTGAATTAGGTTCGGAATTAGTTTTTCGCCCGTATCTACGAAACCGTCAATTATATCGAGATGAAGATACGGACCAAAAATGAAGTCGATAAAATTTGCTACAAAAAAGGTGGAATACGTTTCTTCTCTATCTTCATTAGTTTCGTTGTATTACCACCTGGAATGTCCGTAAATTGAATTCCTCACTGGTCTAGAATGTCTGAAAAAATGTTTGAACATTCAGACTCGGAATACAGCCAAACCAATAAAGATACAAGAAAAGTGTATGATATCTTTTTTATAGGAAATTCAATACACTTCATTTTTGATATTCACTTTGATCTCGATATCATCGACGGTTTACGAGATATCGTCGAAAAAGTGTTTTACCGAACGGTTCTAGGATTGCGTTCGGGCTAATTTTTAGTCTTTCGATAATCCCCTTTCTCAAAGGGTTCGATAATCGTTATCGCGGAGTAGGTTGGCCCGCAGTGGCTCACGGGAATCGACTTGTGCGTTTGGTTTTATTGGGTTACCCAACGTCATATAAAGCGTTTCAGGTCCGTCAGCTCTTTGTCTACGAAGCCATCTGTCACCCCGATTTCTCTGCGCGAGAGACCCGACACTCGTTTGTATTTCCACACATCTCTACACGCCTCTGTCCGTGTAGATTTATAAGGCATACCCTACCACGCCGTAGCTTAAACGCGTCGAAGACTATGGAGAAAGATACGAACCAGCAGAACGCACGCACGCATGCAATGCCTCAGATATGATCGAGATAAAAGCTAGATAACGGGAGTAAGCGGGCCGTTGGGAAATATCGGGTTATTGATTATTGCCTTTCAGTTTTATTCTCACATTTTCTCCCCTCTTTTCACAATTCCTAGAAGAAGGAAAAAAAAAAGGAAGCTCTGGGAAAGTCCTTTTCCAATTTCCGAAATCTAGCTGGTGTAAAGACCGAGAAATACTTCGCCGATTTCGACCTCGTGAATCATTGGTAGGATTTCGAACCTTGTTTTTCCGAAAAGCCCGTCTCAAGACGATCGATTTGACCCCCTATTCGCCTCGATACGATCGATGCAGCCCGAGTTATTAAACCTTGAATGAATCCATGCGCGGATTTGCCCTCCGGATCTTTAGCTATCGGTCTTTCGGGGATTCTATCGAATGAAATGAATAAGAAGAGGCGTTTCCCACTGCGAATTGTACTAATCTATACCGTCACGTGACCCCAAAGAAACAGTCAATTAATTCGCCATGGTTTAAATGAAAATAGAGACAAAATAGAAGATTGAAAAAAAAAAAGAATAGAAATAAAAATGAAGAGAAAAGAAAAGACCCAACCCTCGGCACACGGTGATTAGATTCTGCCACGTGGCCATTGTCCCCGTTACATAGATTCGCTATACGTTCTCATATACTTAAAAAAAAAACTTCGTCTTTCATTTGCTAGGGTGGAAATCGAGGGTGGGATTTCAAGAAAGATCGCTCGGCCATCGCGTTTCAAAAAAAGAGAATGAAAATGAAAGAGAGATCAATTTCTGGAGAATCCGTAAAGATCCTGTAAAAAACGAGGGAAGGGAGAAACCTGCACCGTCAAGGCTCGATTACAACGTCAAGCTATTCGCGTCACATTATACTTCTAGATTTAATATAATGCTCAGTGATTTCCAAATCTCCCTCGGCCTCTGGCTACCGTGCACGTGGCTAGTTATACAGTTACAGTTACAGTTTGGTAAGCAACGCCCATGTCCATGGGAGATAGGCCGTAGCGGATGATCTGTTTCACATAAAGCTATCGAATTTCTACCTTAGATTCGAGTCAGTGTTTCGTTCTTCCTTCTCTTCGTCGAGTTGTTGGATTCGATCCGGGAATCGTGGGGGCGACGACGGGACGGGATTCTTTAAGGGCAGGAGTCGCCGGGGGCAAGGCGCTCGGGGTAGCAACAAGTGGTTTCTTAGCTCGGGCTAGAATCTTGGCGAAAATGTTCAACAAGTGTTTCCCAAGTCGGGAAGAAATTAGGGAACAACTTCCCAGGAGGAAGTCCCTAAAGTCACTTTACCGTCGCGCGCTACCGCCCCACGACGCCAGATGCAACCTTTTATTTCAGCCGAGGGTCGCTCTCTGACCTGTCAACCCGTCAAGCTAACCGAGTGTTGCATTACGAGCTCGTAATTTTAATCGCACCGAAGTTTAGTTAACAACTCTTCGCCGCTGGGGTCGTAAACTGAGATTTATGCATCCGCGGCTTCACCCCTGTTCGTTATTTCTTATGATTTGCCGCGCGGATTGACGATCTTCGGACTTACAATTGGATCAATTATAAACTCCTTGTCGACGTTTGCCTCGCTCTCCGTTTGAAAGATGGAGAAAAACCAACAAACAGAGTCTGTTCTTCTTCATCCCCTTGTGTCGCGAGGCGCCCCACGATTTGCATAATCTGCCAGAAGACTTAGGGGAGTCGCGAGGCCCGCCCTTCCGAAAAGCAAAGATTCTTGAACGGTGGAAATCCGCGTCTTGAAACTCGGTAGATTTCACCCCAAGATTTCCACGGGTTTGATTTCACCCTCTACGTTGTCACGGCTAAGAAAGCACTTTATCTAAAGCGAGGGCTCCCCCGGGGAGGGAGAAGAGGAGAGAAGAGAAGAGGAGCGGGGGAAGGCCTCAACAGGTTAAGACCCCTACTTATCTATCTCGCGAGAGTAAACCAACCCTCAAGAAGATTCGCCCCAAGATTTTCCGGGCAATATAATCGAGGGCGGTCGGGGGTTGAGAAGGAAGCCGAGAGACCGAGAGACGGAGAACTTCTGGGAAGGAAAACGGGCGGACCTGTTGAGCTAAGAAACTACGAGGGTCTTTTCTTACGGCGTTTTACCCCAAGGGAATAAGACATCAACTTGTTGCTCGAGATCCGAGTGAAATGGCCCGGGGGATGGGGGGTGGCGTTGGACGGTTTTATTTTATTATTTAGGCTACGCCGCGGTCGGCACGCGATTCCGTCTCCAGGATTGATTAACGAGAGCTCCCGCTCTCGTTCCTTTCCTAAACTCCTAAATCGACGAAATATTACACCAAATCCTGCGCCCTTAAAAATTTTCAATTTCCCTGACAACATCTGCGCCCGACAATGAGAAAAATATCGGATAGAACTAAGGCAGATGTTGTAAGGAGGCGCATCGATCATCTCGAATTACAAACTTTTGTTCCTTTTTTTATCCTCGTCCTCCCACTGCCCTGTCTTCTGTGTCGATAATCTCCGCCAAAGATCATCTGCTCATCTTCCCCGGCCCTTCGAAATGCCCGACCTTATACTCAAACCGCATTTTTCCCCTGTTGTGGTATGTTTTGGGTAAACAATAACACCGGGTATGGATTTTCGGGCCACTTTTTTCCACCGTTCCTTTTCTTCACGGCCGGATCAAAGGTCACTCGCATTCAGTTCCAAGGAGCAGGAAGGAATAGTAGTCAACGCGTGGTCGGAGCTCTGCCTTTTCTTTGTAGCCGGCGAGAAATCGTGATCGAATGGGAAGAGGAGTGGCCGCGTTTATTATACACCGGAAGGATGTCGATCCTTTCAGGATGTTGACATAACAGTTGCGATCCTTTTAATATTTGACAAGCATCAAGTGGCCCGCACGCATCCATACCCTCAATCATGACACGTACATGCCACCCAATCCAGAAAGGGAAGCCGATTCCGTTTCTCGAAAAACTCGCCTACGCGATCATCCCCCAATTTATTGGCATTAAATTTTTCCACCCCTTTTCCTTTTTCGTCAAATTTAGAAATCGGAAATTCAGGGGCGCCATGATCCCTGGCAAGATTATAATTCCTCCCTCTTGGCTACGCGAGTCTTGGGAACGGCTTCCTCTTCCTTTTCCCTTTTCTTTTTTTATTTCTATTTCCCTGTCGCGTTGATTTGCCTCTTTTCGGGGCGGCTGGTTTACAGCCTCTTTTGTTCGCGGCTGAGGTAAATTAAGAGACTTTTCTGGCGCTACTCGGCTCCTCCAGGGTCTCGTAGAACCACCTTAGAGCTGGGAAAGTGGTCGAGGCGACACCCTCTCTCGCACGGAGTGTATGTAACTTCGTCCGTGATATTAAACACGGCGAGTGCTTGCACCAACGCAGAACTTACACCAACCAGACTCCCATTGTCCGCTGACACCTGTAGACGTGGTTACGTGTTACGTTTCCTACCGTCTCTTCCCGCATTTTCGCCACTTACTTACCAAGCCCTGAAAAGCCTTTCCTCGCTTTTTTTTTTTCCCTCGTCTCGTACTTATTTCTACATCCATAGTCCGCGCCAACACCCTGCCCTTGTTCTCTCTCTCTCTTCACTTCTCTGTCCTTGCTGCTGCAGATGCGCTCTTAAACGGCTCGAATCTCTAGACCACTTCTTCTTCTCTTAGCCAATTGCTTCTGCGACTCTTTTCTTTTTATTCTCATTATTTATTCACGCTTTTGCTCCCTCACTCGTTGCATACAACTACCCTTAATCTCCTTAGAATTAACAGCGAGAAAATTCGCCATTATCTTTCGTTTTTTCTTTTTTAATTCGAAGGGTATAAGACGGCGTTTTTTTTTTTTTTTTTATGTTTTCTGTACTTTGAATAGGGCAGTAGGGTTTCAGGGGTTGAAAACTTGGCGATAAATGCCTGAAGAAGCGAAGAGAGAAGTAGAGCGAAATCCGTTAATCACTCAGCTAGTTTAATTGATTTCGGAATAGTTGGCCGAGAGGCTGGGGACGCCAAATTAACTGCTCTAGCACCCCCATGGGGATTTAGGTTTCAGGTTTTGGGTTGTGGTCAGGCGTTAGATCGAGCAAGAAATAAATTGGCCAACGATGCAAGGGAAAGCGGATATAGAGAGAACCGTAGGAGACACGATCTGGCCAAGAATGTCAGACTCTCAGTCTCGAAAACTATTTCAAAGTAGTTTGTATCCTCCTAGTCGCGTTTATATATCCCCGGGTATTTCCCTGCCCGGATCTATCCATAGAAATATTCGATTTAAATACACCCATACGTAAAGCTAGAAAACGATTTCAAAGTATCTCCACGAATTTCCAAGTCTGGAATATTTTCAAAAAAATTCCAAAATTTGGCTAAAACGTTGATACAGTCCCGGAGCTTAGGGCAGCGAGATAACAAGTGTAAGACGCGAAACACGCTGCGGGGGAGTCCGAATATCTCTGGCAATAATTATTGATGCGAAGTAGATATATATACATGATACATAGGTATATACAAAGAGAGAGAGAGAGAGAGAGGGGGGAGTAATGAAAAAAGTTTGACCGGACGTGGCTTGGACAATGCACCAGGGTCCACGCTTCTTTTCTCTTTCTGTTTGATTTATTTTTTGTTTTTTTTTCTTCTAATTTTATATGTGTGTGTAATGTATATATATGTATGTATACTTTCTCCGTCCTCTATCTCATTCTCTGGTTCTCTTACACCGCCCGCATTGTACGACCAATCAATATTGTTTTATATACCAACGAGAGACGGTCGGACCGAACCCAACTCGCACCGCGACGAACGTCGGTGACTTTATTCGCGCCGCACGTCACGGCCTACGCCTCCCCCGCGAACCTTGAGAGAGAGAGAGAGATAGAGATAGATAGAGATAGAGAGAGAGAGAGGGAGAGAAAGACAGAGAGAGGGATGATAATAATTCCTCACCAGAGTCGTTACACTTTTTAATGCCGTCTCGCCCCCTTCCCTCTCTCCTCACTCTCTCTCTCTCTCTCTTCTTCTTTCTCTCTCTCTTTTCCCCGTTCCCTTAACGGTGGGGTTATTGCGCGTTATACGCGGTGTTAATTGATTCATCAATTATTTTACCACCACACCCAATATATATATAAACTTGTTCTATATTCATTTTCTTTTTGTATTTTCATTTCTTTCTTTCTTTCTGTTTTTTTTTTTTTTTTTTCTTCTTATTTCTTTCTCTTCCCTTTCCCTTCATTTCGATATATACTTTTCTTCATTTACTGCGATTCACGGATAGAACGAATAACTATACAATTATATCATATATCGTATTTTCTTTCCTCTTTCGGGGTTTTCCTTCTTTTTCCCGCTTCGAAAGACAATATTTATACGCGGGGGGGAGGGGGGATTTGATATTATAGCAAAACAGTGAAATGAAATTATCACGCGATTCGCGACAATTATTTTTTATCATCTTCAGTCCGATCGTCCGTCGTACTCTGAATCTGCGATATATATTTTTGAAACTTATTATTTATTTTATTCAATTTCTTTCCTTCTTTCGACAACTATAGCCGAAGAATTATTTGACGAGGTTACGATATTGTATTCTAAATTCAATATGTGGAATAGGAAAATATCAAAGAAAGAGAAAAGAGAAGATTGAGGGAGAAAAATGTATATGAATCCGAAAAACAATAAAAAAAAAAAAAAAATAGAAATAAAATAGAAATAAAAAAGAAGAGAAGAGAAGAAATTTCTAAATAATATTCTCAATATTTCCGGGCAGAACCCCATGGCTGGAAAAAGCAGTCGAGCGAAATTAAGCTTTCGTAACAGTAGAATACGCAAAAACAAGAAGAAAAAACCAAAAAAAAAAAAGAAAAAAAAGAAATAGAAAAGGAAAGAAAAATTATAATACTTATACATATATTAAACGTAAAAAAAAAAAAATGGAAAAGATACGTATAACGTATATACGAGACCCGAAAAGATCTGTGGTACAACTCTATATACCTATATGCCACGTATATACATATATAGCACATACGCTTGTATATATACGGAGATAAACTGCACGCGGTGATTTCGTATCCTCGTACATATACTAGCTGCTGCATATATATATACGCGCGCTCTCAAGAGATAGATGTATAGATCTTTCGGTAAAAAAATTCTCGAGTATGTGATACGTATGTATATACAGTAATATACACATGTGCATACGTATATGGGAAAAACAAAGAAGAAAGGCTTGCGTACTGAAACTGCAAGTCGGTGCATCGCGGACATGCACATGTATATACATGTCTACGTATATATACCCACATATATATAAGAGAAACGAGAAGAAAAGAAAAGAAAATCAACTAGCTAGTAAAAAAAAAAAAAAAAAACCTGGCTGGGGAGGGAAGGGTTAAATATAACATGGCTATCAGAAGCAGCAGCAGCAGTTGCAACGATGTGCAGTTGTAATTTACTCGTATATATATACTTTTGTCAAATTTCCTTCATTTTTTTTTTTTTTTTGGTCAACCCTTAAAAGATTTCCATCACATTCCATCTATCTTTGATCCAGACTCTTATACATATACGATGTCGTAGAATTTTGAGACTATTTTTTCTTTCTTTTTTATTTACTCCAAAAAGTGATTTCGAATCCCCGAATCCGTTCTTCGTTTGACTAATTATTAAAATTCGGAATTTTTAAACCCCCGTATAACTTCCTTCCTCTATATATATATTCTCCCGAATCCGACATGTAACTCTCTCTAAGCTTAGGATGAATCGAGCCGAAGCCGAAAATCCCAGAATCAAAATCGGAATCCGAATCAGAATCAAAACTCCTGAATTCTGGTGAAAAGACGACGGGGGGCATGGGCACTCGGGCGACCAACGCAAATGAAACGAACAATACGCATCCGGTCTATTCAAGGTTCGTTTCTGCGCGCTTTCCGTATACATATATATATATATATACATATATACCCAGCTACCTAGTAAAGTACGTATATATACCCACACGTCTACGTATGTAATAAATGTAGCTGTTACAGGGAATACCCGCGTGTCTATCTATAATTCGTTGCGATTTTTTCTTCTTCCTTTATTTCTTCTTTTCTTTCGTATATAGCGAAATATTTCTCGTTTCTTTGACAAATTATCGTTCATGATTTTTTATCCTTGGGTATCAGTTATCGACGTGTGTGTGTGGATTCCATCGTATGGTAAGTAGAAGGATAATATTGAAGAAAAAATGGAAAAAATGATGAACAAAATTCAACATAATTATTTCTATATCAGCTTGAAGTTTCTACCAGAATTTATTACTTCGTTACTCGACGCGTTTGCGTTCGATAATAGATAACCGTATTATCTTCAACGTCCAACACTCCGGTGTTTTACATCCACACGTACATATCTACACATTCATACATTCGCGTCTTCCGCCGTTACTGCTCCTTTCATAGAGGCAGGAACCGGACACGTAGATGATACACGTATCGCTTCAAGACTCGGACCTCGCGTCCCCGTATCTTTCTAGTCACTGCACCAGCCGGCCTAAAGCAGATCGAAAGAAAGCCTGTATACTTCCAACCCAGATACGTGGACTGACGGATATCCCAATGCGTAACGAGTTGAAGAAGAAAAAAGGAAAGAAAAATGTATTTTTTGTTTTTCGCATATTATTATATATGGGTGAAGGAAAATTATGTTCAACTATAAATAAATGACTTTATTCCATATTCGTAATGTGTAATATATATATTACTAACGGATCTATTCACCTCGGGATATGTGGAGGAAAATCCACGTTTTATTTATCCAATCAGAATTCAGAACCAGAGAGCGAAGATCCGGGGCTTTATTTTATTATACTCGTTCGCTATACTAATTCCCGCGTTTTATTCTTTCCTTCTTTTTCTTTTTTATGCCTAGGTATAGGCATGCAGTCGTTACACTCTTTGCTGATGATGCACTGTCCTTAATTCGTCATAATCATGTTCAAACGAGACATTACACATACACAGAGGATTGGATAGATTCGATTTGCTATTTTTCGAGAAAGAAAACTCATTTTTCGAAAACTGACCGCCTGCGAAAGATGAGAGTTTCACTCGCGTCCTCTTCTGACAACTCTTCCGATATATTGGATCGATCGATAAAAACCTGTTCATTAAACGAGCCATAAATCGTAAACGGTGAGATTTACAAAAAAGTTTACGGGGAACAAAAGACGCGAAATTTCATCCTCTACAATAATGGTTTCTACGACTTTTGCCCTGAAGTGCATAGTTTCCGAGATATCCGAGCATTTTGTGATCCGAAAGCTTGTACAAAAAATAAATAAAACGTGTATTTTATTCATCTAATAGAAGAACGCGTGTGAAGTATGAGCGATTAATAATTGCGGGGACCGTTTAAGAGCGAGATAAAGGAGAAAAGAGATCTCTGTTAATGGAGCGTTTGAACCCGAGGTCTCGTTCTGACAATCACACGTGTCTACGAAGCAGTATTAGTGGTGGAAGGAAGAGTGTATAAGGGACGAGGAAGGAGGACGAGATCTCGAGTAGACAAGTACATTAAAAAACCGCTGGCGTTAGTTCTGGAAGCTTAAAGGTTCGCGAGTTGGCGAACGAACGCGCGGCGTTGAACCAAAGAGCCTTGAGGTCGGGGGTACGGTATAAGGTACAAGGTACAAGGTACGCGGGTACAGACACGGGGCGGGTATCTCCTCCCGCAGCGGTATACGGAAAGTGGAGAATACACAAAGGAATGCAAAGTAAGAACTCGCGGCTCGCTCCCTACTACCACCGCGGAGTCTCTTACCCCTATTTTTACTGTATCATTTTACCCCGGCCGAGGTTACAACGCATTATCATGCAAGGGAGGCCCGCGACTCGGCTCTCTTCTACTTAATTGTTTTCATCTCTTTGTGCTTTACGCCCGGAGATGATCCGAGTAGAATGGAGGAAGCGGTGTCAAGGGAGTATTTTTTGCCCATTCTCCGTACATTTCTTTTTCTCTTCTCTCCTCTCATCTCCTTATACTCGCTCGCTCGCGTTCACTTTCCCATCATCGCGTCATACGACTCACCCAGCCTCACTCGCTCCGGGATAAATATCTCTTCCGCGAACGCGAATGATCCCGAAGAAATAACGGGAAATTAGCGGCCATACCTCCGCAATCTTATCCCTCGCCGATTATTAATCCCTCAACTTTACGGTCCGCACCGCATCTGTCTAAGATGACGCGATTAACCCACGTTCTGACCTGAGGAATAACATTTCTCAAACTGTCGTTAACAACTGCGCGCTGCATCGGATCCGATGGCAAAGTTTTCCGACTTAATTTCGACGAGCTTAGAAAACTAGTTGGAATTTTAATTCAGATAATTTTCTTACCTTTCCGGGTTTTATCCTCTCTCCGCAAACAGCCGGCTCTCCGTTACGGCTTCATGTACGTTTATTCTGCAACGAGAAAGAAGTCACCTTCTGAACATCGATGGAATTGAAAGAAAGAAGAAGAAAATTAAGGGAGGAGAAAATAAGAAAGCGTTTAATTTTTGCTCGGCGAATTTTGGCTGGATGTTAGGTGCTAGCGGGAGCAACCCTTGTCGCTAAGCATCTCTATACGGGGTCGGAGCTAACGGCTAACGGTTGTTATGTCTTGGCTCTTGGCAAGTACGCGAACCTTGGTTTCCGCCCAAATAGCTGTTGTTACGGGGATCAAGAGAGTTTCGGATTGTTAAGCCCGCCGGACTCGTCTACGACGACTTTCGGCAATTCGCCTCGTCTACGTGGAAAGCAGGGATTACTTTTCCCCGCCGATTCAAACTTGCGAATTATTTCGTTCTCGAATCCGCAGGAATAATCAACCCCGAAAAAAAGCTAGAAAATCCCGAATTTCTTACTTCGCGGTTTTCCCGAATACCTCGACGTAACACGGAACGAAAATTTAGCTAGTAGGCAGGGGCGCGGCACCCTCGTTTCCTACAACCACTACATGGCTGGGGGCCGGGGGATGGAAGAATTTTATGATCTTTCCCCGGGTTTTTTACACCAAGTAACCACTTACTCATCTTTACGAGGCACGTACGAAAGTTTGGAAACAAATGTAGTTGAAATTGCCCCAACTATTTGCATACTTAGAACGATATATCTCGTCTTGTTTTATTTTCTCTTCTCTTCTCTCGCTTTACTCTAGCTGACATTTTCCTACGTACGTGGAATGGAATTATTTGATTTTTGATTTTCTTTTTTTCTTTTCGGGGGGGGGGAAATTCCGCGAATTTTTGACTACCCGGGGATACTTGAATCGAGATTAAGACAGGGTGGCGAAAGTTTAGAGTATGGCTACGAATCCCATTAGGTTGTCTCTCGGTCTCGTTTCGTAGGCACAGATTTTCGAGGATTTCGTAAACAAGTATAACTTGTCGCGAGACGTTACACTGCACCGTGTACAATAAACTTTTCTAATTCTATTCCGGTATTAAGTCTTGTTAGATTATTAAGCTCTCTCTAAAATTACTTGACGAATTAATTAATCAAGAAATCTTGCGCGAAGGGGTGGCTAGAGTTGGCTAATTCCCTTCGTCGCCTCAATCCGTAAAACCACTATGACTAAAGGCGCAGGGATTTGGAAAAGAATCTCTTCCAAGATTCTCGAGAGTCTTTCAATTTTCGAAAAAAAAATTAAGAAGAAGAATAATAAAAAAATGTTTAAATTTACAAAATTATCATTTCTCTTCCAACTTATTCGTCACACGGATACGTAGGTGTATATATACGTATATGTATATACTTGTATCATTGAAACGTTACAACACAACAGAATAAGACCACGATCACATAAGGCAGATGTTGATAACGTCGTGCATACATCTGCTACCGCCTAGCCCGTGCCCCTATATTGTTCGACAAGCTTAGCTTACCGATTTCCGGTCATTCAACTCGCGACGTTCTCGATTCAATTTTATCCTTCACCTTCTTATTATATTTTCTTCGAAAGAAATGTCAAAGAGAAAAAAAAAAACAAAACGACAAAAAAACCAGAAAGGAAAGAAAAAAAAAGTTTGAATATTTCTTCTTCTCTAATCGTGCCCGAAATATGTATTTTTTTTTTACATCAAAAAAACTCTATCTATATACTCCGAATAATAATTTCTATCTACGTGACTATACAGCATCCGACGGTCTGACGAAGTCGCTCCGTCGTATCGCGCGTCTCTAATATCTCGCGTCGATTTATATACTAGTAATAGTATATAGTTCGCAGGGACGGCGTCTGACTGTAGAATAATTTTTCTACTTCGATAAGAGAGAGGTGATATATTTATACATATGTGTATATTTCAGCCGTTTTTCACGATTTTCCCTAACCGTAGGAAAATTCACTGCCCGTTTCTTTTTCTCGTTGGATTTATAATTTGTTAAAAATTAACAAATTTAACCAGTTTTTTTTTTTTTTGATTTCCGATTCGATTATTATAAATATATATTATAGGTATGTACATATATATATGTATATATGTACACGTATATATAGGTATAATTATACAGAATTATGCAACGAATTCACGATGATGGAGAATAAGAAAATAATAATAATAATACAAGACATTTGAGGAAAAGAGAAGGAGGAAAGCCAGAAAAAAGCATAAATTATATTTCAATAAAACAATAATCATCGGTTATAAATAATAATAATGATAACAATAATAATAATAATAATAGTAATAATAATAATAATAATAATATAGTAAATTATATAATACAGTATTATAGTAAGAATTAATTAATTAATCGATTGATTCGAATAACAGAAATAATAAAATAATATTCTATAAATTGGGGTGGTTTAGTATTTTATGTTGTTTTTGTTCTTTTCATAAAAAAAAAATAGGAATAAAAAAAAACGTATAGGAAAAAAAACCTTGTCGAGTCTCAATAGACAGAAGAAGAAGAAGAAGAAGAAAATCAAAAATGGGAATTTTTTTTATTTTTCTACTTCTTTTTCTTCTCTAAACAGGAAACTTTACCTTATCGAAAGCCAGTAACGATTATATCCAATAGCACGTGTCACAAGACACTAAACCTATAATCGCGTGTCGCATCGGTGTGTGTGTGTGTGTTTTTTTTTTTTTTTCTTTCTCTTCTTTCGTTTTTTTTTCGAAAAGAAAAACCGATCCGATATATATATATAGAATATAGTATATGTTTTTGAGAAAAAATTGTCTTACGACTATACGTCGCTTGTATATATATATATAATATATATTTACTTATATAGTCATGGTTGTGTGTCTATGGTATTGTTCATAGTTCATCGTTTGAAAATACCATCGATCCTCATAGTGGTGAGTGAACGAATGAATTTCTTCTCGTCAAGAAGTAAGAAGATTATGGAAAAGAAGAGAAAATATATAGAGCGAACTTTCAGTTGGATGAAAGAGAAGAGAAGAAAAGTAAAAGAAGAAAAAGTAAAGAAACCCGTGGCACTTGAACTATGTAATATCTTTCGTAAAACCAATCACTGATTATTAGATTTTACAGCAGTACAAATAGTAGTGGTAAAGTGTTATTAGTTGCAATTATTTACTTGATTAGTTTCATTCGGTTTATTCAGTTTATTCGATTGTTTTCTAATTAATTCTACGCTGATTATTGTTTAATGATAATTAAAAAGAATGGGAAAAAAATTAACAACCCTCGGCGAGGCAAGGGGTTAGTTTTGTTACGTAACAGAGCGCGTCAAACTCACTTATTGAATTGGGAGAAGAAAAAAAAAACCAAAATAAAGTCAAATTGTCAATCATCAGGCGATAATTATCACCAATAGTCCAAAATCTTTATCATTATAATTATCTTTCACTATATCGCTGATATCATTCAACGAATTTCTCAACTTCATCGTTCACCTCGGAATAATTATTCCTATTCCACTTTTCCCTTCTTGTCTCTTAGTGTTTTTTTTTTTTTTTTTTTTTTCTTTTTTCTTTTTTTCACACCACACTTTGATTTATAATAAGTTTAATATTATTAATGTTTAAAAAATCCTTCTTCCTTCTTTCTTAAATATTCTTCTTCTTAATATTATTATTATTTATTATTACTCTTCTTCTTCTTCTTCTTCGTTTAAAAAGGCCGAAAGGTCTGTATAATGAGGATAACCGTTAAAAATTTGTTTAAAAATTAAATTTTTCTTCTCTTTTTTTTTGTTTTTTTTTTTTAAATTTATTTATTTTAATTTTAATTTTTCTCTTCTTCTTCTTCTTCTTTACTTCTATTATTTATTTAAAACACGCGTTCTTCTCCTTCTTATTCTTATTATTATTATTATTATTCTGAAACGTTTTTATTTTCACAATCTTCCCTCACTTTTTTTTTTCTTCTTCTATTTTCTAAATCACCTTCTTCTTCTTCTTCTTCTTTCTTCGACAGTCAGAATAGACGAACAGAGAGGGTTGTTATCTCCTTAAGTCGTTGAAAATCTTTCCTCCTCAACCTTCCTTCAATATGCGTAACAGTTTTCTAATCCTTTTCTATTATACTGACACATATCGTCACGCGCGGTCCAGGGTCCAGGGGTTTGGCAGGGTGGAATTTATCCTTTCTCCAATAAATATCCTCACTTCCTTATCATTTCCATTGTTTTTTCTCCGACACATCCGACAGCCGAATATTGTAGTCTGTCAACAAGGGGCGGGAGGGGTGGGTCCGTCGGTCTGTCCAAAATAGTCCTTCCGAATAATTCCTTATCCTCTTCTTTCTTTTTTCTTCTCTATTAGATTTCGAAATTGTTTTTTTTTTTTCTCTTCTTTTTTATTCCTTCTTCTTCTTCTTCTTCCCTTATCTATGTATATATATGATTTTTGTTTGTTTGTTTGTTTTTTGTTCACCCGATCCGGTATATATAGTGGAGGTTTATTAACGTTAATAATAATGTTATTATATTGTATAAGGAACGCGTCTTAAGTGACGTGTGGTGGGTGGAGCGCTGGTCAGCCAGCAGCTCCGTATGATAAGGCCGCCGCTTCGCTACTGACAGACCTGAAGACCACCCTAACCCTGCAGTCAGGGATTCCCTCCATCCTCCATCCCCAGTTTCCCATCCCCCGTCTCTCTATCCCCCGTACCCCCCGCCCGCGTTACGTTCGGTTCCCCCTGGCAGCAGCCTCCCCGCAGAGTTTGGCCGCGAAGCAAACCCTTAGCCGATTCCACCCCCGTCCGCGTTCACATTAACGTTCACATTCGCGTTCACCTACACGTCCAACACTCACCCTTATCCCCCACCTGAAACGGCCGACCGGGAACGGCGCAGACGCGTCGCGAACTACGGGGGGTAGTCTTATCCCCACTATTTATACCGAAATAACGTCCCGCTCGAGAAACCAACCCCCCCGCTTGTCCTCGCTTCGCTATTATATCTACAAAATCCTCCCTACCGTTAGAACCGCGTACGAGAAGGGAATACTGCCACCCCTGGACTGCCGAGGAATACAACCCCCACTACCTTGTACGTTATACCTCCACCCTTCCTTTCCTTTCCTTTCCTTTCCTTCCTTTATTCCCCTATACCTATATTACGGCAGAGGTTCGAGGTTCTCTTCTCTTCGCTTCTATTCCTCAACCCCTTCGCGTCTTAAGATAAAAACACGAGGGTAGAGGGCTGGGAGGGGGGGAGGGGGGGGGGGAGAACACGCAGAGAGCAAGAGGGGGGGTAGGAGTTTTATTTGGACAATCAGGTTTCGCCGTTAATCCCCCTTCTTCGACCCATACCACCCCTTTACCATCGGCTTCGAAGAGGGTGGGGGTGGGACACTCTCGATTCTTTACCGCAACCTTCAATTTTTTCTTCTTTTTTTTTTTTTGTTTTTTTTTTACCTCTTCTTCTTTTTTCTTTTTTTATTATTGTTTTTTTTTTTTTCATTTTTTTTTTTTCTTTTACCCCATTCTTTTATTTATTTGACTACTTTCAATCCCTCTCACTCTGACCGCCCCGCGCGTGTACATCTGTTATCGGTATTTTTATCCGTTGTTATTGTTGTCGTTGATTATATTTTTCAATTTTTTTTTCTCGTCTTCGTTTTCGTTTTCGTACATTTTTCTTTTTTTTTTTTTTCTTACAATTTTTCGTCTCTCTCTCTCTCTCACTTTCAACCCCCGTTCGTTTCTTAGAAAAAAAAAGAATCCAACATAAAATATTTCCCGTTCCTTTTTTTTCTCACCAATTTTTTTACTTCATTTTTCGTTTTTCGTTTCTCTCTTTTTTACCCCGTCAAATTTTGAGATCTTTCTTTTCTTCTTTTTCTGACAGTTTTCAAGAAATCAACGAACTCTTTTTCTTCTCACTCTTTTTCTCTCATTCTTTCGATTTATCAACACCGACTTTACTACCAAAATTGTTTTCCGAATGATGATGAAAAAATAATAAAAATAACTTCAAACTTCTATAATTGTTTCTGAAAATAATTTATCCACACGCGGATTGAACCAGAACACAGATCTTTTTCTCGGGATTTGAAAATCTCACGGATAGGGACTTAACTACGAGTACAGATTTTTTCTTTCGTTTTTTATTAAAAGATTTTTTTTTAACTAATCAATTTCAATTTGTACCTATTTTTTTAATTTTATTTCAATTTCTTTCCCCCGTTTTCATTCTACGATGTGAAACGAACGATTCCGTTATATTTTCCCGCGTTCTTCTATACGAAATTTTATCCCCCTTCGTTTCTGAAAACCGATGGAAATTTGCTCAAGGCTGGAAAATCTCTGCTCAAGTACATCTAGACGAGTCTTGTTTGTCTCGTTATTTAATTGTTATCCATTCGTGTATATATACATATATGTAATAACTTCGAAATCGATCCAGCTGTTTGAATATATATATATAGGTAGATAGGTATAGAGTTATAGTTAGTTAATTAGTCAGTTAGTTAATTGACCACGCGGTGAACACGATATTAAATCCTGTACATCGCAAGCTTGCAGTTTATCTAATCCCACTTTATAATCCAATAATCCACACGAACGAGAAGAAAGAAGAAGGAAGTAAAAAGAATTAAAAAAAAACAAAAACGAAACAATGGAGTCACATAGGATGAATTTTTTGACCGTTTTTCAATCATAAAATTCATACAAATCTCGTCACATTCACAAACCAAGTCAGTCTTTGATATTTCTTCGTCTTCTTTTTTTTTTGTCCAGCGGTCTATAGCTTCTATAAAAAAAAATTCTCACCCCCGCCTGGCCTACCCCTGTCTTCACACGGAAGAAAAAAATCTCGCAACGGTATCCCCGATTATTTTTCTTTTTTTCTCGTTAAATTCATGTTCGAAATTTAACACACTGACCTTAGAATCCCAGACGCTGTCCGACGGTACGGTCAAGCCGCCGCACGCGTCGCGCTGCCTTTCAATATAATACCTGGATAAAATCGCTGTCTGACACTCGACGTATCTTACTACTCGCCGTAGCCGGGGGCTTACCTCTTACGTTATACTCTACTCCACGAAACGCGCGGGTCTTCCTTATGCTAGTTTTTACCACTCGACGGCGTCGCCCGATTCGGTGGGGCGCGTTACTCCTTGATTATTTCATACGTTTCTCGATGGACACTGAATATTTATTTATTTTCCATTTCTCATACTTCTTCTTCTTCTTCTTCTTTCTCGTTTACAAATTCATTTCGATCTTTACTTCATCATATTTTATTTTACATGCATTTCTATTCTCTTTCTCCCAACTTCCTATTTCGTTGAAAATTTGTAAAAAAAAAAAATGAACAAATTACGGAGAGACGACACAGCGACACATCTCTTTTCTCTGTCTCCGTTTTTCGTCGAGCCTTTTTTGTTCTTTCCTTTTCCTTCTTTCTGTTTCTTCGCCAATTGAATCTCGTCTGTAAGTTTCTACGCGGATTAAATATACGACACTACGATGAAACGAGATCCGTTCTTTCTCCTCGTCGTATTCTCGTTCTTCAGATCACCTGCTGCACCGTGTCTAACGCAATGTCGTGGAATCTTTCGCACAAGATTTAAACAAATGAAAGAAAACGAAGAAGAAGATGAAAAAAAAAAGTTCATCCCTCTCCTCGTCGACTCGCAGTTATTTTCAATTATAAAATTGATTAATTAATTTCTTATTATTATAATCACACAGTATGCAGAGAGTTTAATAAAATCTTTAACACATTGTAGTCTTGGTTCCACACTTTCGTCGTATCACAATCTTTTTCTTCTTATTTCTTCGTTTTTTTTGATTGTCTTGTTTCTTCCTTTTTTTTTTTTGTTTTTGATTAACACCGTCACTAATCCTCTCGAATCACGCGAAGTCCAATTCACCAATAATCACGTAGTTGCACAAAAACTCAAAAACTAAAATCTATACACCAAATACGTGTCTCGCCGTGTGTCTTGCGTGTGTCGAAGTGAAAGAGGGTTGAGAAAAACTAGGAGATAGATAGATAGATAGATATAGATAAATAGATAGAGAGAGAGAGAGAGAGGAGAAAAAGAAAGAAAGAAAGAAAAAAGAAACGCGATAAGAATTAATAATCGTTAACGATAATTCAGATCGCGCGTGAGAGTTTGTTTTGAAACGTGGCTATGTACGGGCAAGGGTTGGCGAGGTGTGGGGTTGGTCGTTTGAGCAATGAAAGCTGAGAAAAAGAAATGTCACAAGGCGAATAGAATAGAAGTTGGAAGAAAACCACGAAAGAAAATGAAAAAAAAAAAAAAAAAAAAAAATCGGAAAATTTTCGACTTACCTTGTTTCGCGTTTTTTTTTTTTTTTTTTGTATTTTTTGTATTTTTTTTTCGTTCCTTTTTCTTTTTTCACGTAAGTTTATTTGCTTATTTAATTATTATTATTATTATTTCTTCTTCTTAATGTTCGTTCGTTGATTCGTTTTTTTTTGTTTTTTTTTTTTGTTTCCTCAATTTTTCTATTTTATTTTTTTTATTTTTCTTCCTTCCCCCGTATACCGTACACGATTTATCTTCTTATACGATTAATTATTATTATTATTATTGTTATAAATTTGTTTTTCCTTCGTTCACGCGATTGAGAGACGGTTAGGAATAAATGGACATACGGGGCTCGGAGAAATGAAAGAAAGCAAAAAAAAAACGAGAAAAAAAATAAAGTAAACCCAACAACAAGGCAATATTCTTGGAGATCTCGTTCTAACAAGTATAAATTCCCATTTCTCTCAGTTTGTCACTCGCCGGCTGTAATAATGCACTTGATTAGGCGGGTGGTTGCGGGGGCAGTGCGTATACAGTTTACGTTTCAACTCTTTTTCGGGCCTCGTGCGTACCGGGAGACTTGACGGTTTGCAAGCGCACAGGGCCACTGCTCACTCGCTCACTCGCGGTAGCTGGGAGGTACGTACACCCGCGTAGGCGTAGGAGATCGCGGAAGCTGTAACGGCAACCACGCGACCAACGGTCCGTTTCTCCCTCGGCCCGGCCTGTGGCGCCCCTTACGGTACCCGTCGCAAGCACAGAGATGAAACTTGCGCGCTGCCCACCCCCACCTAAAACGCGTTACTCTCGATCTGCGAGAGCGAGAGAGAGAGAGAGAGAGAGAGAGCTTGCGACGAGGTAGAGGAAATCGTGAGAGAGAAAGGGAGAGCTTGCGACGAGCGACGTTAAAGGAGAAAGAGAGAGAGAGAGAGAGAGTGAGAAAGACATTTTCACACGTAGCCTTCATCCCTTCCCTTCCTTCTCTCTCTCTCTTTCTCTCTCTCGCTTCTTACTCCCTCAGGGATGTGTGCGAGAGTCTTGCCTCCCTATGTGCGATTCTGTACGTGAATATAAACCGGTATATAGACAGGGTATATGGACAAGGACGAAACCTCGAGGGAGATTTCCGATTCTCTACTCCATACAGCCACCCGTCTCTGTGTGGACTTCACACACATTTAGGGCGAAGGGTATTTACTACGAATTCTCCTCTGCGGGGGAGGTTGTTAACCGCACATGGGGATCTGCGCGTATGAAAGAAGACAGATAAAGAGAGAAGGAGAGAAAAAAAAAGACCCACGTGCGATGTAAGAAAGCGTGAAAGCTAAAATAATAGAAAAATTTTCAAATATCATTTCATAATTTTTCAGTATTTCATGGACGGGAAAAATCGTCTTCTACTTTTTTTTTTTTTTCTCCCGACTGTAAAACTGGCTGTAAAAGTACTACAAGTATATCAAAGTACCGGCTACGGCTATTCGATGAAAAAGTTTGTTCATAAAAACCGTCGAAGTTGGAAAAGTCTGTGTTTTATTTTTTCATACATTTTTTACAAAAATTTACAGGCTCCTGGTTATATTGTACAGCTATACGTATACTGGGGTTTCCCTCTTCTCGTTCGTTCTTGTCTTAGAAATTCGAAAAAAAAAAAATCGAATTATTTTTCAAACTAATAAACAACAAGACGCTTTCGATTCATTGGCGGAAATCTAGTGTCGAAGGTGTCTTGTCATGCGCGTAAGAATAAGAGAGACCGAGGATTTCTCCACCCTTTCGTTTGAGCCGGGTATAGCGGGGGTGAAAGAAGAAGGACGTACGGTTCAAACAGTTTGATAGTGTTAGTAGAGAGCGGGACAGAGTCTAACTTTGTGTTGAAACAACGTGGTTTTGTGTGTGTTTCTATGCCCCAAAGAAAAATCACCCTCTCCTAACCGTACGCGGCTGCGAGGGGTGCGGGAAACACCGAAGAGGGTTGTATACGTGTCTGCTAAGGGGTTTGAGGACGCCGATGTAGTTGTGAAAGGGTTGCTGGACAGTGGCGAACTCTTGCTTAGGCGGTAGATGACGGTACTAAATTAAAGGAGGGGGAAGTCTCAACCCTTAACTACCCCGTCTGACGTTAAAACACCCGGGTCTTGGCCGCGGGTGGAAAAATTCTCTGCAGAGAAACGGGAAACTGGGCAAAAGGCAAAAGGATATCGAAAGGATTTTCCCCAGACTTAAGATTCCCGAAGAAATTCTCGCTGCTTTCATTCCCGGCATCTGGTTAGTCGATCACTTTCCCTCTTCTATCCGTATCGCATTGAGTTCGTTAGTTCGTTTTTCTTTTTCTTTCTTTTTTTTTCTTCTTTTTTTTTCTCTTCTTCATCCCCCCGCCGCAGCACAGTTCCCATTCTATTTTCTCTCCTACCCCCGGCAGCACTTTGATAACCCAGCGATATATATCCCCATCCGTAACACGTGGCTCGGGTCCGTAGCTCTCGATCAACGCCTGGCATTTTTATACCAGCAATTTTTATACTCACTTGTTGCTCGATTAACAACCCGACCATACATACACTCGCACCTATATATCGCGCTTGTCGTTCGACGAAATGGGGTGGGTTTTTATCCCGATATTTCCAAGGAGAGTCTTTCTAACGATAATAATACGAAAATTGTGATAAACCGTACATACATTTCGTTTCTTCTTTTTTTTTTTTTGCTTTTCAGAAGAAATTTCAAGTCCCAAAATTACATCCCCAATCTTTTTTCTCCTTTCAATTTTTCTATACAAGGCCGATTCACTATTCGAAAGAAAATAAGTTTCGCAAATCTTATCAATCATTTCCGACGGTTGAATCAGAGAAATCGGAGTTTCGATTTATCGAAACTTTATAATACCGTAATCGTATTTTATTTTCGAAAAATAACGGGCGGAATGATAGACCCGCGATTGTATAATCACCGACGACGAATCCTCGAATTATATTCAACATTAAATACAAACGGACGTATATAGCCGTATGGATATGTTATGTACGTACATCGTTTGATACCGCACTCGATCAACCGCTCGTATTTTTATCCCCGTACTTTTTAAGGTCAACTTGTTGCTTGTTTCGGTTCTGTTGAAACGCTCGCCTCGTACAAACATCGCACCTATACCCATACGAACCGCAGATTTTTAACGTATCTGTGTTCACACATAACGTGAGATGTTTCGAAATTGAAGAAGAAAAACTCAATTGTCGAGAAATTTCACCCCGAATAGGAACAGACCTCGGGACTTTACCATTTCTTTTATCAAAGTTGGAGAAACCTTCTCCCCTGTAATAATTATACGGTTTATATAATGGGGCGCCGGTGTCTAAGGTTGTTGTGATAATTAATAATCCAAAAGGATGGATGGGTGGGTGTAATATCGTCCTTCGGCTAGTTTCTCTACGCTAATCGTTTCTTCGTTGAACAAATACTTTTCCGCTTGAGTTCCCACCCTTGAACCCTGATTATTAGGTATACAACGCGCCGTATACTACATGCTATATACTCCGAGCTACATATGTACCATGTATTATAAGGCTGTATCAATTTCGGTTGATTCCTTGACATGTGGTATCCGACGTCTTTGCCGGGCCTAATGCACAAACTGATCACGCAGTGACCCGTGTTATTAGAGGGCCTAAGACACCCCTAACCCATCATTTAATCGTTACAAAATATTGTTTTATATCGCGCTATTAACTTATGCCTAAAAGAGAGAGGCGAGAGATCCGAAGTTTCGGACTATTTCTAAAGAAAAATAGTTCGTTTACTTTCTTAGCCAGAGAGTTTTCATCAGAGTTTTATTTCATTCTGGATTACCCAAATTTCATCGACGGATGATGACAATTATACAGTTCTTAAAATTACAATATTCGTAGAACGTCGATTCATTTGAGGATCTGTTGTCTCACGATTAACTGCATGACTTCCAGAACAAACCACGCTTACACTTGTCAGAACAGCATTCGTCGTTTTCGTTGCACTGCAAAGAGATCATAGAAAATCCGTTAGATTTGCAATGAACATTTTTCAGGAAGCTCGGATCGAGTCGACGAGCAATCGCGACAACGATTGCAAGGAAACGTCTCGTATATACTTACGTAGTCACCGAATTTTCCGCAAGCATCGGCCACCCCCATGAACGCCGATAGAACGGCGACGACGAGAAGCGCCATCAGGATATTCTTCATTATCTTCTCCATCGTTAGTCTTGTCTGAAACTGAATAAACGTTCGAAAATCACCCGATCGAATGTCGAAGAGGAATGAAAATGCGGATTATATCCCGTCGACGTATCGCCGGCGATATAGGCCAGTAAAAATAGACGTTTTTTTTGGTCAACTTGCACTAAATTGCCGATCCAATTTTTTTTTTTTATTAGGTTTAGAACCACTTACTCAGTATAAAATCACAAAATGCTGACAGATTCCGGTGGAGCTTCAGGCGCCATCTTGAAAAAAAGTTTCTGGCCGATATCTCGGCAACTATGCACTTTATAGCAAAAGTCATATAGACCATTATTGTAGAAAATTGAATTTCGCATCTTTTGTTTCCCATAAACTTTTTTGTAAAACTTACCGTTTGCGATTTATGGCTCATTTAATGAACAGGTTTTTCTATCTCGGCCGATACCTTTTATAATATTGGATTAATCAATAAAACCTGTTCATTAAATGAGCCATAAATCGTAAACGGTAAATTTTACAAAACAGTTTATGGGAAACAAAAGATGCGAAATTTTAGTCTCTACAATAATGGTTTCTATGACTTTTGCCTTGAAGTGCATAGTTTCCGAGATATCGGCCAAAAACTTTTTGTCAAGATGACGCCTGAAGCTCCACCGAAATCTGTCAGCATTTTGTGATTTTCTACTCAGTAAGTGATCCTGAACCTTGTAAAAAAAAAAATTGGATCGGCAATTTAGTGCAAAGTTAGATTCTATTTTTACTGGCCTAATACTCACTTGACGAAAAGTTTGCTCGACGGAACTCTGCAGTTTCTCTGCTGACGAACTTGGACTGACTTCTCGGTGCGTTTCGCTCCCTATTTATTGCCGATCTAGTCTCACGTCCGTGTGATTATTGCCCACTAATACATCGTCGCTAAGACGGGGATTTACGAGACTTATCGACTGTGTGTTAAAAAGCAAACATGATGAGGCAAGACTCTTCGGTTTCTCGCACTTGTATGAGGCGGGAATGTACCTAGTGTCGTGATCAGCGGGACAAGGCGTGGGGATTTACTTTCGTGATATCAATACGCCTCCGCCGCGATGATCTTTCGCCACTCGACATTTGACCGACTCCAGAGGGTCAGCAGTTTTCTCGAAAGATTTCTGCTCTTGTATTAGCCGTCTCCTTTCCTCTTCGGATTCCTATTCGCGTGGAAAAAATCCTGGCGTATCCTGGGCCAGACTTCTTGGAATATTAACGATTTCGAAAAGTCTGGCATTCTCTCGAAATTTGATGTGAGTCGGAATAATAATGTATGAAAACCCGATGACATAAAATCCGGCTTTTGATCTTCGGACAAGAGGATGGAAGTGGAAGTGAATACCGCGAGAGTCTGTTTCTCTGCGATTCTATTTTATTCTGAATCCGGTTAAATGAGCCGTCAAAAACAATGTTACAACTAAAAACTCGATGAGAATCGTTTGAGGCTCAGCCTTTTTCCTAGTATTAGACGCGCCCGTCGTCTATATCAACGTATCCACATACGTGTACGGGAATCGTATGGAAAACTGGACCCATTAGTCTGTCTGGCGATAATAACCACGCCTGTCATCGGCAGCCAGGGACTCGCCAGTGTCCGTAAAGTTGCGGAAGATTTAATTCATCTTATGATCTCCTCGTCGGAGATAAAAAAAAAGAACGTTGATTGCGAAAACAGAATCGATTAAAGTATCTTTGGAGGCGATTTATCGATTGATTAATCGCCTCGCTGCACCTCGCGAGCTGTCGAGCCTGTGGAAGCGGTTTATATTTTCATTCAATAAACAGGAAACTGCGAGGCTGGGCCGTAAGAGCTTGTTTCCGGTCGATCTGACGTCGCAGGTGAGGCTAGTCTTCCGAATCGTTTTTAGATCCAAAAAAGAACCGTAGGCGGACTTTATACTTCCCCGAGCAAAAATCGCGGGGAAATATTAATCAAAAAAAAAACCGCATAAACCGTTACGTTCCAGGAAACCGTTGGCCGTGCCCAAGCTCTGTGAAGAAGACGAAGAAGACGACGCCGTATGGCGCTTGGAAATCGTTAAGAAATTCTACCGACCGTTGAGAAGCTCGATATCCCATTCGCACGTTGCGGGGTGCTATGGGGACGCCCGTAGGGGGTCCACGGGCCCGTGACCATGGGACTCACTGACCGTGGCGAAGACGTTGGAACTGGATAAAAAAGAATGACCTTTTTTTCTATCGAGAACGGATCAGTTTGAATCAAATCTCCCATCCCCTAGGTGCTTGGTTGAAAAAGTCGCGTTTCTGGGGATGAGAGTTCGATCTGGGAATCGGATCGCCGCCAACATCCCGAGCAATTAATACGGCTCGGGGTCTAACGATGATTTTCTAAGGAAATCGCCAACTCGGCGCTGTTGCTCCGGCTTGACCTCATCCCGAGGGGGTAAGTGTATTCCCGTTCTAGTACTCCACCATCCCGCAGATGCCCTCTGCGTATACGTGTGCCATGAGACCCGTCTACGTTATTGGAGATAAAGATGGTCCCGAGATAAACGCCCGCTAAGATACCATTGTTCCACGATCCTATCTTGATTGGGATCTTTACCCCTTAGCCTAGCGCCGAGAGTAGGTACAAGAGACGACAGTGGCTAGCCGGGTCTCGCCCAGATGTAAGACTTGATTGGCTATATCTCATAGAATTTATTGTAACTCCGAACTCAGAGGTCGATTAAATCCTCGCGCCGGGATATAACGCGACTCGAAAATTTCACGTCTTACTAAATCGGGGGTGGGAATAACCGCCCTTACCGCGATTCCATTGAAAAACGTTTACAGAGTCGGAAATTTCCGTCGGGACGTACGGGCGTAAGGGTTTTAGAATAGTTAAGTAATTGTGTGTGGAAGTAATGACGTGATGGACGGTGGAACGCGAGTTAATTAAAGGGTGCGCCTAGAGCTGTAAGATACGCGTTACACATTCACTTAGCTTCTGTACATATGGGAGACGCTTAGATTACGGATACCGTCGAGGGAAGAATTCCCGCGGAAAAAAAAAAAGGGAAATCATCGAAATGGTAGAGAGGCGGTTAGAGGGTGGAAAAAACAGCCTTGATCACTGTACCTGGCTGCTACCCCGGGGAAAGGCATTAGGGTAAATAAGGAATCGACGTGAATTATTGAGCCGAGTTTATCAGATACTGCACAGCCTTCCGAGGGAAGGGACATGTGGAATAGAATAGATGGGGGGGTGTAGCGGGGTGTATCGTCCGCTAATCGAGACACGGCTGGCGTGACACCACTTAGATATATCGCCGTTTACAGCTATACGCGAAAAAATAAAGGCAGCTATCTCTGCGTGCACATGTGTGTACGTAATGTATACTCGCCGGAAATGAGACAATTATTGATTGGATTTTAACGCCGCGTAAGCGCGCGGATGCGAAATCGATAGGAAAAACTAAACTGGGTCGAGAAATTTTTCGAAAAATTCATCCGAGACAGATTTTCAATCATATCTCTCTAACCGTTGATCATATCGAATTAAAACCAGATATCAAAAATAAAGTACATCAAATTTCCTACAAGAAAGGTGAAACACGCTTTTTCCGTATCTCGATTAGTTCAGCTGTATTCTAACGCCGAATATCCTCGAGTTTCGTTCTTTTTTCTTAATCCATAAACTGCCTGAAGATGTTTAGATACTCCGTATAGAATTACAGCCAAACCAATGGAGATAGGAGAAAAGTGTGTCCCACCTTTTCCATAGACAATTTAATTGCCTCCATTTTTTGTCCCAACCTTTATCGCGATATCGCTAACGGTTCGCCCGATATCGACTTTTTTCTGCTTCGCATCTTCGCCTGTAAAGAATTTCTCGCAGTTTCGTTCTCCTCTCCTAATATCTCGTCCTCACCAAACGTGGCAAATAGCTTGACGACTGTTTCCCTTCAGTTTATTTGAACAATCGGAGCCAGTGGTAATTCTGTTATCAGAGGGGAGCAGCCAGGTGTTGATCAACTCCCACAGACAGACATACAGACATACTAGACGGCTTGCTGGCTGGCACACTGACCTCCTGGCCTATCTAACGCTCTACGTTTAACGGGGTGGCGAGCTGAATACTGCACCCTCTGTTACACACACATGTAGGCATGTGCAGTTCACACATACCCATGATCGCTCTTCGTCGGAAGTCAATATAGTGTCTCTGATGTCTGTCTGGGTAAAATATAAGGGAAGATGAAATCCTGGAAGTTTCAAAAGTCTGAAAATACGATTTCGAGAAAGTATGCAGAGATCTAACGACTCCGAGCTTTCCTGCCTCGAGGAAAGCAGGGACGCCTGTTGATCCCGTGCTCTAATACATACGCGAGCATAGAAGGGAAGGAAATTTCGTTGGGAAATAAAAACGGGCTCTATTCGAACGATAAACAGCCTCGCCGTGATATTAGCTCAGTTTTTTTCCATACCCTGGTTCCTATCGACTTTATTGTTCGCGATAACACAACGGCCAAGCTCCAAAGCAACGCCTTACAGTGTCTAGCCCTACGTACACAAGTTCGGCAATAAATCGATATCACGTGTACCGCAGAGCAGAGAACAGAATCGTATATCACACTTGATACTCTGACGGTGATCAAGCATGGGAGTATTTTTTCTTTTTTTTAATCATATTCCGCGAATCAATGAAAAAAATGACCGGATAGAATTGTAGTGAAGTGGAGAAAAAAAATGAAAAATTCCTGCCGAGTTACAGCTCTTAATATTAATATTAACGAGGCACCTACGACAGTCAAAGTTTTACGTGGAAATAGCATGGGAAATTTCTTTCCTTGCTTTGGAATTTTATAAGTCGTTAACGAATGAACTGACGGTGATAAGACCTTGTATATTTTTATAGGAAATTAAACGATCTACAAAAAAGGTTTCCTATCATTTTTCGCTAAGTCTACTGGTTCAAAAGTTATTCGATGTCAAAGTTTGAGTTATAATGATTAAAAAATGAGGAAAATATCACAATTCATAATCCACATGATTTTTACCTCGAATAACTTTTGAACCAGTAGATTTATCGAAAAATGATAGGAGACCTTTTTTGTAGAGCGTTAAATTTCCTATAAAAATATATAAAGTTTTATCACTGTCAGTTCATTCGTTAACGATTTATAAAATTCCAAAACAAGGAAAGAACTTTTCCGATTTAAAACTTCAACTGTCGTGAGGGCAGGTTTATTTTAATATTGAGGGCTGTAACTTGTCAGGAATTTCTTTTTTTCAATTTATATATTCAAATCCGATTCAAGACTATCGTAAAAAAAAAAAATAGGGGTGGTGAGACATTACGTCAACCCGTTGACACCGCGTATCGCATGATGGTTTTAAACGGGTTTGAAAAAAGGAACCGCGCCTTAGGTTTACACGAGTTGTATTTACTACCCTCTTGGGCTGAGCGCACCCTGTTCTGTTTAATTCAGTTTACTTGAACCTTGGCCAGATAGTTCCTCCTCGAGTTTCACAGAGCAGTATCACCGCCACGGCGCGGTTAATTTTCGTTTTACTTGGGACATTTTCTTGCGTGACTATAATGTCGGGTTGACCAGGGCGCGGCTGTCATCCAGGGCGTCCGCGGCGTCCAGGGTATCCGTACCGACGCCGAGCACACATTAAGACTTTGACTCTGGAGAGCAGCTCTACCAGCAAAAGAGCCGAGTTAGCATCAGAACCCGGAGTTCTATTACCACGCACGTGTGCATGGCTCATTTGCTAAGTAAGGCAGATAGAGAGAGAGAGAGAGAGCCGGAGAGAGAGGGAGAGAGGGAGAGGGTGAATTCTGATTATCTTTACCTCATAGTCATCATGTTGTGTTCTGCGACCACCTAGAGGCGCGGTAATTAAAATATGCCGGTTAATTGCGACTCGGAGGAGCGCTAATCTAGACCACGTCAATCTTCGGCCCGCACCCGCGCCCAGATGGGACAGGGCAGGGTTATTTTTCCCTTATTCTTTGCCAACCTTTAACGAATTTCTATGAATAAAAAAAAAAATGAAGGAAAAGGTTAAAAATCGTCTATCGGTGTTCCATTTTCTTGAAAAAAATAAAATCAAAAACTATCATACCTATCGATGTATTAAAGGCCATTATTTGACGCGGGAAATCCCGTCTATCGAGCCATTAGACGTGCGGTGGGTGACGTTAACTTGGTTATAGAAAATTTGAATTCGTTATACAATCAATATTTCACATTCGGTTCGGGTCTGTATCGCGCCTCGTATTCTTTTTCCTCGCACTGTTTTTCACAGATTCGTATGTACATTTATAGTATTTCGAGAAAAATTCGAAAAATCCTATAATTTCGGTCTATTACTCGGAAAATTAATTCGTTCTTATCGATACCCAGTTTTTTCAGGGGTTGAAAATTAATTCTTCGTACCGGCTCTTTAGACTCCGGAGAAGCTACCCTTTCTTTTTATTTCGGGGTAGAAAACGACCCGTTTCTACATCTCTCTTTGGATTTCTTTCTTTTTCAACGCCGATGACAACCCGGATATATAAAGGGCCAATCGAATTTGCACCTCGCAATGAAATACGTAGTTATAAATCACTCTAATTCCATTTCCGGTTTTCGCCGGCTCTCAGGCCGATTAAGACACAGCAGGTTTTCTACACGACAAGAAAACACTCTTAGCCAATATAACCTCCCCAGTTTCATCCACTTCCTCATCATCCTGCGCGCTACCTACGTATATCCAACTTCACTATCGGGCATTATAACCCCAAAACTACCCCCAAACTCTCAAAGAATTAGGATACAGCCGGAACGTCTCAAATTTTTTTTCTTTCTTTCTTCTTCCCTTTTTCTTCTCTCAGTTTTTGATAAAAAAAAAAAAAGAAAAAAAAACGAGATTATGGGTACGTCACGAGGTCCGGCCTGGTGCATCGTCGTTGAGACAACATGTTTCGGTGGTGCATATAGTTCAGTGTCCAGTGACGGGGTAGGGTAGCCATGGTAACCGACTGGCAGCCTCATCCCTCGCTGCATCCCATTCTGCAGTTTGAATTTGTGAGTCGAGAATAGTAGAGAGCGAAGGTAGGACGTGCGGTGCAACTGCGAGAAAGAGAGAGGGAAGTAGGAAAAGAGGTAAAATTTAAGGGCTGCATACGTGGAATGGAGGATATATTTTTTTTCTTTTCCACGATTATACCTGCAAAGGGATGGAAAGAAGAAGGAGATAGAAGATAAAAAAATAGACGAAATATCGGAAACGTTATAATTGCCTCGGATTAGGGTATACGCTCTGCAGATATTACACAGAACTTGCGTTACGTCGGACCTGCACTCGCTCAAGTTACGGCTTTCAGACGCAAACTCTAGTTAAACTTAACGGTCGGTTAAGTCTGGTCGAAATAGTCTCGATTCAGAAAGGAGGACGAGAGGAGCTACTGGCCGAACTATAATCCCTCTACCTTCCCCCCGTATCAACCCGGAGCTTCTTCTTCTTCTGCTAACCGGCTTCCCTTTGCTTTCCAGGCTCTCGCCCGGCAAGTAGCCAGTCTTATCTTGATTTGCATAAATTCATAGTTAGGGCTTAAGTCAGTTAAGGCCAGACCAGCCTAAGGACTGCGAAACTTTAGGGATGAATTCGTGCAAGTTCTGCAAGGCTGTATTTTTCCGAACTATATTTTAATCCCTCGATAACATCCCCTGTTTATTTTATTTTTTTTTCTCCTTCTCTCTCACTCACTCTCTTGCCCCTCTTTCCTCTCCTCTCTATGGTGTATTTATTATAATCATTCCCAGCACGCCATCGCGGACTCGCGTTTTCCACGTGTCTCGTGGCTCGCGGGAGCGATACGTGCCGGCAATCGTGTAAAGGGATCAGAAAATGGCGCAAACTGGGATGAATAAAAGAAGGAAATAAATAAGTAGGAAAAACAGCGTGGAAATCGTATATACGTTCACGGTGCTGAACCGAGGAATATATTTTATCGTCGAGTATGATACACACGACTTCTCAGAGCAGGATGTGCGAGGACCAAGATAGAGACACTCGTTATAATTAGCGACTAACAAAAAATGGCAATAAAAATAAAAAATAAATAAAAAAGTCATGATAATCAACGAAAATTTAAACACATAAGTATAAGGCGAGATAACAGACCGTGTAAAGTTCCGATAACGGTTCTTAAAGGATATGCGCAATATCCTGCCTGCAGCCTGTTAACGAAGCCGAATTATTATTATTTCTTTATTTTTCATTTCTACGATTCGTCGTTATTTAAATCAACCCTCGAAATATGGTTTATCTTATTCGTCTTGCGACGTCGTTAGCGCAGAATGTCACGACTAAGATATAGGCTCTGGCTAATAATAGACATTAGTGATTTTATTCCCCGCTGTATTATCATCGCCGTATAATCTGACACGGAAATATCAACACATATGTACGTCCAGACACACAGACATAAAAAAAAAGAAAAAAAAAAAAGAAAAGGTGGATAAAACGAGTAGAAATCATCCCTAAGATACGAACGCGAGCCGGTAGGAAGCCGTCGTTAATATCAGACATAAACGACCCGAAACTACTTATATTGTTTCACCACCCTTTGGCTAGCTGGCTAGCTAAAATTCAGGGGATATATTCGAACGATTTGGACAAGCCACTCTACACGCTACTGCGATCTTATCTCATTGCCTGACCTAGCATCGCGTTAGAGATCCGCTATCTGGTCTAAATTGATTTCTTGCATTTATTATACATATGTGTAGAAAAGGTGGGTAAATTTTTTCGCCTTGTCTATAGCACGCGCTTTATATTATCCCTACGATAACGTCGGGGTAGATAAGAAATGAAAATGAAAAAAAAAGAAATGGAAAATTGAGAAGAAGAGAATTATTTGTCTTATTCTTGAAATGGCTGTAGCGTTTTTTTTTTTTTTATGGCGGTAAGGTAATTCGAAGTTTCGAAAAGCGTTGTTGGAAAGTATAGCTTTCCTCGTTTGTTATATTTTGTAGATAATAAGCAAGTAAAACTTACGGCGGAAAAGTATATAGCTCGGTGTATACCTGCTTGGTGTAGCTTAAAATAATTCAAAGAGCGAAAGCTTCTTGCCTTCGTTATTTCGCGTTTCCGACTACCAGAGAGTTTTTAGTTCTCATTAGCGACGGCTTAGGGCATGAAGAACTCCGATCTCTGACTCCGACTCTGACCTCCGCTCTCTCTTTTATCATCTACCCCTTTTCCCGTTCGAATTATACTTTAAGTATAACGAAAAAGAAGAAGAAAATGAAGAAAAAAAAAAAAAAAACAGGAAAATTATGAAAAGAAGAAGGAGAGAGAGAGAGGAGGAAAAATACTATACATGTATATTTAACGTTGATACAGTATACGCGGAGACTCCTATCTCTTATCTCGTACAAAGGCGTCATTACGTAAATATTTGCCGCTCTCGGCGAGTCTCTTATCTTAGCAAAGCTTACTGACCATATGCCAGGCTCTCACCCTCTTTTACATCATTGCCTTATCCACGATGGTCGGTCACTTTGGTTTACAGGAAACACGCGGTTTATTAGATATACTATACCGCGAAGCATAAGCGAGAGAGAGGGGGGGGAGAATATATATGGAATATAATGAAATTTAAATTTCCGACGAAACTGATTCCGCGGAAAGTTCGGGAGTGTATGAAAATTTGGGAAACGTTGTGATATTCAATTTTATTCTAAGTTTTTATCGAGAGTCGGAGGATTCTGATGATCGAAAGAAAAAAATGATTGAAAAGAAAAAAGAAGAAGAAGAATGTATAGTTTTTGACTAAAAGCTAAAAAACCAAAAATAGAAAGAAAAAAAGAAAGGACGACAAACAATGGCGAAAAAGTCGTGATATGAAAAGATAATAAGTGGTTTGTAAGCTTTCGAACACACAGCAATGCGCTGAGATTAACCCTCTGTCCTCTGCATGGTTCTGCAACGAACTCGCGTCAAGTCAGCGTATGTTTAGTTTCGTTTGACATATACGTGGGAGTTTTCCTCGTATCAGAGACCGCGCGTATGGGTTGGGATAAAACGAAAATATTCTCTTGGGGAAAGAATAATCGTTATAGGTGCAGGTATGCCCTCTACCCATCCTCGAAATCAGAATTGCTTTTGCCTTGCAGACAGAAAGGAATAGAAAACAAAAAAAAAGGGGGGGAAAAAATTGAAAATTGACAAAAATATGATAAGAGGAATTACGAAATTAATTTTCTCTCCCAACGATTTCCGGCGATCGAGGAATCTTGCGATTATATATATAGTCGATTGGTCAAAGATAATACATGCGTGTATTTGAAAGGGGTGAGAAATCGGTCGAATCTCAGATTCGGTCGTCGAAAGTTCTGTTTCGGGGTAATAATTGTGAGAGTTGAAGGTTTGGGGCTGACATATGGCAAGGTGTATTAGTAATTTATCAAAGATAAGTTATAACGATAAGTCAATCTCGCTGGCGTATCGCTTGTGAACACAATACGTTCGCCACTGACGTCAAAAGAGAGAGAGAGAAAAAGGAAAAGAAAATAAAACGAAAAAGAAGAAAGAAAAATGACTAAATTTGTTAGAAATTGGAAATAATCAAGATCGATTAGGTTACATACTCATAGATATTTATTTTTTTTTCAACTATTTTATCATTTTATTGAAAAATTCTTAAACTAAGATTTTTTTCGTATACAGGAATCGGTAGTTACGTATTAATATGGCACACCATGCGATGTACCTGGTATAATAGGAATTTTTAAAACAGTATTAAAACATGACTTAAAAAGCGAAGAATTTTCACCGCCGTTTTAGTTCTTGATTTGTTTAAGGCAGACGGATTCCAGTTTTTCGGAGATTCTGTCTTCCTCTTTGCAAGTCTTCCGGGGTGATCGTCGCTTGGCACCTACCAGCGTAGGGGTGGCATCTGGTCCCTGAACAACAACCTCCCCTAGCGGAGCACTGAAATCGGTTGATGAAAAAAACAATTAACAACGATAAAGTGTTTTTCCTCAAAAACGAATGAGCATCAAAAAATACATCATTTTCTCGCCCTAACTTATCGTCGTCATATGTTAGAATAAATTCTTTAGATTAGTACCGAAGATTCGAAGTCCAGAGAATTGAATCTCCGGAAGTTTGTTAAAAAATTGACATTCATTTCCAAAAAACTAGTTCATTCCTTCCTTTTTCTATTTTCTCCAACAAAGTGCATCTCGAAACCCTCATCGGTCTCGATGCGATTATCATCAAACCCTGAACGAACAGACACTTCGACGACACAGAAATCCAAAAATCCGGCCCGATGAAAATCGTGTATTTTTTATTATTCGTTTATTATAATTATATATAACCGTTTATAAGTTATGTAAACGTGCATTGGGTACAGGCATATGTATATGGGGGTATAATTTCTAGCAAGCTTTTATAATTGGTTAAAATTGAAATTAGTGCGTTTCTTAAAGATTGCCATAAATATTTTCTAGCATTTGATCGGTTAGTAGGATTCAATGAATCGTGCATCTGGCTCCAGGCTGTCGATAAGCAATCGTGATCGAGAAGTCCCAACGGGTTTTCTTCCATCCTCGATAATCACCCTTGAAAAATGTCTATCCCGACTTGCTAACGCAGTGACCGGCGTAGGTGTGGCACCAGAGTTCTGGACAGCATTCCTCGCTAGCATGGCACTGCGATTTTTTTCCACCCACATATCTTGTTATATCTCTTAGATATTCTTCATTTATATTACACACAAAAATATTCATGCGGACTAATCCCTCAGGGCATGCAAATAAATGGCAAATTTGTTTAGCGAAATCTATCGTAAGCATCAAAGTGATAATTAGATCGAAAAACTTTATCTTTCTTTGCACAGAAAATAGAAGAAAAAACAAAAAAGAAAAGATAGAGAAGCTTTTCAGCTGTAAAACTGGAACGGAAGATTATTTTCAAAAGTCATTATTCACTCGTTTAACCGCAGCAAAGCGACGATATTATTTCAACAAGTTCGAGGTAAGATCAAGGTCCAGTATTACGAGATAACATTTGGTAGATAAATCGGCGTGAGAGAAGTAGAACGCAATAAGATGGATTCTGATTAATTTTCACTCTCGACATTTTTTTACTCTTTCATAGCTCCGACTGATTGGTTAGTTAGCAAAGCCCTTAGACGTGCTGTTAATGCTGATAATAATTTTGACAATGAGTCAGATAATTATTCTCCAATTCCTGATAAACTCGATCGACTTTTTTTCTCTTTTCTATCAAATTATCTTTCCGTTTTTTTTTTTTTTTTATATACTGACCGGATCGCCGTGACGACCACAAACTAGAGGTACGGATGCACGCGCGGAACGTGCCAGGGCTTCTCCATGACTGGATCTTTCAGGAATCGCAGAGATCACAGATCCGACAAGCAGAACGACGCAGATCAGCAACATCAGTTTACCCATATCGCAGCTGGTTTCGTCTAAGATTGTAAAAGTCCAAGAAATTAATTAGACAAACGATAATGAGATGATGGGTCATTCTTTGGTCTGCGATTTCGCGGAATTTCATCTCCCTTTTTTATTTTCTAGTCTATACATTTTTCTAGTTAGTTCTGACACCGCGCGACGTCATCTACTCGTTTCTTCCTTTCACCGAGCGAATTCGGACAGAAGCGACGAACGTAGCCTTACGTTTAAACTTTAAATCACACCCAATTAAGTCTCGTCGTTTAATAATTTCACGACTGCGTGGGATAACGCGACGCCCGTGAGACTATGTGTGGCAGCTTCGTAGCACGAGTAATATCAAAGTTTATCAAAAATTTACCGTTTCTCGAACTCCCGTTAAAAACGAAACAAAAAAAAAAACAAAAAATTGTGAAAATAAGAAACTCTGGAAATATTTGACATCAAACGATGTAAAATTTTCACAATTCTCTACTGCGACTCGATTCAAGGTTTCCTTAGTCACCGACGCGAGTCTAAGTCGTATGAGCAATCGGCGTCGTTATTCTTGTTATTATTTTCTAACCATACTCACCGAACGATTATTTCTTATTGACGATTGAATAAACGACGTTAACTCCTCGGCGGATAGACTTGGACTGAGTTGACCACTCGGATCTTGACCCATTTATAAGAGGCTGAGTAAATGGCGATTGTGAATGTGTGGCGAATCACCGACGATGGAGTTATATGCAAAGTTTTATGCGTGTATAATGGCGTATGACTTAGAGACTCGAGTCTGTTCGTAGAGTGATAATATAACGTGACGCATTGATCAAGAGAAAGAGAGATATCGTAGACTCACACAAACGCGCGTCTTATAATTCGAAGAAATTTATTTACGCAAATATTATGCTTGCCAATGATCATTCGAATCGGAGTTCACAGTTTGATCTGATTTCGGGGAAGAAAAGAAATTTAATTTTTTTCCCTCTACTTTTTTTGTTTTCTATCAATTTTTTTAAACAACATTTCTTTCTTTCTTTCGAAAAATTCAAACGAAATCTTTCCTCCTATTATCTCGCAAAAAACAGAAACAAAATTTGTCTTTTTGTGTAATAAAGTGATTATATAAAATTCTACGAATTTATTGATATTATTCTGCGATCCCCTACTCGTCGACTTCTGACCCTGAAAGAGGCCAGGCCGTGGTCACGTGTAATACGGAATGAATCAGTTTCATTGTTTCATTGTGTATTGAAATTGGCAATACGCTTCCGAATAATCCGTAATGATTTCTGCCTCTTATATTACCAGGCCGAGTTCTCTCTTCGTTATTCACGGCCCTTTGTTCGTAATTCGTTGATTATCGAATTTTCGGTAAGTCCAAGGCTTCGCTATGAGCGCTGGCTCCTAAACGATTATCAACCTTTGCCACGGGGGCAAAGACTTCGAAAGATATAGACGCGTGTTTCTACAATGATTATTGTGTTATATATTTACTCGGTGAATAAATAAAACACGAGACATATGTACATACGTAGCGTTGATTAAGTGGAAATTATCATTAGCAACATAAGCCGCACAATGGCGAATGAGAAAACGGTTAGGATTTTCCTTTATTATACAACTTATATCCAACTTTCTTTCTATTCCTCAAATTTACTTCAATATCTATGCCTAGTCTTAATTTATTTATTATTTAGTTTTTTTTTTCCGATTTCTTCATAGTCGATATACTTTTCATTCTTACAACCATTATTATTGATATAATTAATCATTACGTAGAAATAATTGCGATATAAAATTCCCGCAATATTTCGTAACGCTTCTGCTCGCAGTGTATAGAATATTATACATATATCTTGTGGTTTGATATCGTCTCTTTTCTTCTTTTCGTATCGTACACACGTCGCGCCTCAACGAGGAAAATAATTCCTAGAAATTAATCTCCTGTATCGCTGGGAATATATTATATTCATGTTATTTATTAAACATCGTTAGATTATTGTTTATATAACAAGTTTTTTAATTTTTTATAAAATATAATACAAACTTCACGCGATATGAATCTTTCCAATCGAAATATCGCTTGGCTTTGAAAATCGGAGACACGCCGATGAGCAAAAAAACAACAAAAAAAAAAAAACCAGTCTAATCGAGGTTTGAATAATTCCGATAACATTCTAGTCTCTCCCCCGACATCCCCTCATTTGTCAGGGCACGTGGCTAAGGCGTCGTGCAACCCGTTCCTTGTTACTTCCACATGCACTTCCGGCTCGTTTCCTCCGCTAACACCCGACTTCCGGAACACGCGAGAACCCACCCCATCGCACGAAAGGGTAGTAAATTTTTTTCTCGCCAATGTTGTTTCACTTTCAATTTCATTCTGTTTTCTATAGAATTTGACGAGATTTTCAAACCTCTATATGAAATTTGGCAAAATTTTGGAACCTAATACGCTAACCCAGAAAAATTTGCGCGAAGAAAATCAGTCTTGTATTGATACATATACATATATCTGTCCGAGCGGATTTTAAACGAACTGTAAGAATCATCATCCCGATGGATTGATGACCCGCGGTACGAGATGCCACGCGGGTTGCATACTGTGAACATCGGTTGGTTTTCTGACCTATAGACGCATGGAACAGTGCTGAAATGAGGCTTGATCCGTTAGAAGGCTGTACGGTATCGAGACGTCGACTTTTACACGGAACTGGAAAAAATATGAGAAAATAATTCACGATCGGAGAAATTCCCAGCTTATCCTCGTCGAGGTATCGATTCGTCGTTGAAATTAGTTGGCCATTGGCTTTCCGGACTTGACAATCGCCACGCGAATAAACGCAGGCGTGCAGATTATCGGCGATACTCGCTCGAAGAATGCCTTCGGCAGGACGGGTTGACTTCGCGATGGTTGGTTCCGCACCCTGGCAGCTATTCGCCCGAAGAGTCTTCGTCGACTCGAGGAACGAGGCGGGAATCGAAACGAGGATCAGACATTGGAAGTTGTTTCTTATATCATTCGTTTAATTGGTCATTACAGTTTTCACAATAATTATTGAACTATCATTGGTTTGATTTATCGCCTTATTTCTCAAGGCACGTTCCGCCCTGCAACCTGGCACAGTAAAGATTCGGCTCACAGCATTTATTAGTTTTACTGCACTGGAAAAAAAAAAACGATGGGCGTTATTCCTTCAATCGTCGTCCAAATCTCAATCTCCGAGCAAAGTTTTCAGTAGATAGTAATACCCTCGGACCTTAAAAATCATCGGGCGTTTCCCGATCGTTTTGCGTAGCAGCGAGAAGGATTAGTTTTGCAGGTCGAATTCTTCTAGAAAACTTACCCCGGTCGAAGAAAACACGAGGGAAATATCCGACTGATTTTTAAGGCCAAGTGGGACTCGACGGATTATTTTTGGCATTCGGATCTGGGCAAGCAGAGAGCCGTAGGTCAGAAAAACTCATTCACGATATTCTCTGACTTCTGTCACGGCATTCAACAGTTATTTGGGTAGAACAAGATTCGTAAGGCTAGAGAGAGACGATCAAAAGCTAGACGGAGATTATCGATGTAATGTTGAATCTGGATTTACTTCACGTCATCAAATACTGCGCCATGATCGGCCAGAATCCGAATACCAAAAATAATCTCTAGTAATTTTGAGAAAATTCTCAACTCGGGATAAAAAACTTTTCGTTACTTAAACTTATGCTTGTACTGACCTCATCTCCTAGTTCCCCACAAGCAGTGACGACGGTTCCCATGAATTCCAACATAACGGCAACGACGAGTAGAGCGACGAAGACGTGCTTCATGATTTTTCCCATAACGAATTCTAAAAATCGAGTAACTTTATGCAAAAAAAAAATCATCGATTCGGATATGGAGAAAAAAACAAATTCGACGTCCCATACTCACCGAAGAAATCCTTCTTCTTATTTTTCGCCAAGTTTATGAAAGCTGCGGAATTAGCTGCTTGGCGAATCGAATCGAACTGACCCCCAGGTTTGGTTCTTAGCTTCTCATATCCAGGCGACAGGTCGACGTCGAACTTAAGCAAGTCGTAAAGGTTTCGCGATCGTCTCATTGCGGGTAATTATCCGCCTTAAGAATGGAACGGCGTTGGGCAATTTCGTCAGGTAATTGCGGCATTCGTATCGCACTAATTGCTAGCCTAAGACGATGACAGGAAAAGTCGTGTGACGAGGAGAAAATATTTTCCAGATGATAAACTTTCGCTGAAAATCATTCCCAGAGCTTCTCGGACTTTCGATCATTGCAAACTACTCGGAACTACTTAATTATCATCGGTGAATGATTTTTCATAATTTTTAAAATCCTTTCAGGCGGAAGGATTTACTCTTCTATCGATTCACTGATTCACGTCGACTGTCTTCTACCTATTTCTAATACTTGCAGGTAATGGCGTATTGAGATTTGAGACGAGGCAAGAATCAGACGTCGATAACCTCAGATATCGATAACCTCCAACCAACAATGTAAGTGTTGATAAAAGTGGTCTGATCCACGCCTAAATGATCGCATTTTATTAATTCGGTCGAATTCCAATGAATTCCAATTCCTCCAAGATCTTGGCTCGACCAATAGGAACAACAGGAATTTTATTTTGACATAAAAGTCGAAACTCGGATCGGATCTCAGAAGCAGGATTTCTTTTTTGCATCACGGATGTTCATAACTCGATAGTTTTATTCAATTTTACAGTCGGAATTTCGTCAGCGAACAATCGGAACAGTAAACGTAAAAAATAATATCAAACAATCACAAGGATAAAATAGCCCCGAATTTTCTTCTGGTTTTTCCCGAACGAAGGACATCATTCAAAGGCAGGATTCACTCGGACTCGAGGGGCACTACCACGACGATTGTTTCCGGCGTGCAAATCTTGATGATGGAGAAGTCGACGCATGCCAAGCCGGAGCAACAGTCGCTGTTGGAATTACACTGAAACAAGGTAATCGCAAATTGAACCCTGGCCGATTTTTTGAACCCCTTTTTGCAACTGTCGTCCGATTTTATACTCACGACTATACCGGGGCCGTAGCATCCGAGAGAACCGCTCTCCGACTCCATTGGTGCCGCTAAAACGCCGGCGACGAGCAGAGCGAAGAAGATGTAGATCGTCGATTTTCCCATCGCGCTGTTCTTTCTCGTTGAAAAATTGATGATTCGAGTCTAAGATAATCGATTAGAAAAACGGGGAAAGGTAATCTCGAAGAAGTAGTTCAATCCTGGCCAGGATTTCGAATCGAGGATTGACGTTAAAAATCGGCGAATAATACTCACCGAAATAATTCCAGGCGAAAAATTGTTACACTTTGTGGATCGACTGCGACTTAATTACTACTCGCGGAATATTCTTACAGTTTATAATAGCCTCGTTATCCGACTTATTTGCGCATCTTGGGATACGGCAAGGCGGGGCCTCGTCACCCTCGACGATAACCTTCGACCGTGGGGATCCCCGCGAAAAGCGCGAGTTTCGCAATTCGCAGAAGACTGTTGTCATTTATTTATTTCTGAACTACGAGGTTTTTCGAGACACACGAAATACGAGATGAAAAGATACGAAAAGGAAGAGCCTTTTGGATTTTGGAGTTTTTATACATGTATTGTCGGAAGTGTTCTGCCAAATCTCTCATTCTTCATTATCTTCTCCATCGTTAGTCTTCTCTGAAACTGAATAAACGTTCAAAAATCACCCGATCGAATCTCGAAGAGGAATGAAAATGCGGATTACATCCCGTCGTCGTATCGCCGGCGATACTCACTTGACGAAAAGTTTCCTCGACGGAACTCTGCACTTTCTCTGCTGACGAACTTGGACTGACTTCTCGGTGCGTTTCGCTCCCTATTTATTGCCGATCTAGTCTCACGTCCGTATGATTATTGCCCACTAATACATTGTCGCTATGACGAGGATTTCGAAGATTTATCGACTGTGTGTTGAAAAGGAAACATGATGAGGCGATACTCTTCAGTTTCTTGCACTTGTATGAGGCGTGGATGTACCTAGTGTCGTAATCGGCGGGACAAGGCGTGAAAATTAACTTTTGTGATATCAATACGCCTGTGCCGAAATGATCTTTCGCCACTCGACATTTGACCGATCCCAGAGGGTCAGCAGTTTTATCGAAAGATTTCTGGCCGTATGTTAGTCATCTCTTTTCCTCTTCAGATTCCTATTCGTGTGGAAAAAATCCTGGGGTATCCTGGGCCAGACTTCTTGGAATATTAACGATTTCAAAAAGTCTGGCCGAGAAGAAATGCTCGACGGAACTCTGCAGCTTCTCTGCTGACGAACTTGGACTGACTTATCGGTGCGTTTCGTTTCCTATTTATTGCAGATCTAGTCTCATACCCGCGTGACTATCGCCTACTAATAGATTGTCATGAATACGGGGATTACCTAGGCTAATTTACAATATGCAAAGCAAATACCTAAGCCGAATAGCGAAGACGACACACGTCTCATAGAGTTTTGCCTGTCTCTCATACACGCGCAACTTTCACCTACTGTACTTAGAATTCTAATTTTTTTTTTTTCAACAGCGAAAATGCACAATTTACAATACTGTTTACATCATTCAATAATTTCCTCCTCAATCTTGGATGTTTTCGCGCAAAGTCTCTTCTTTAACGAGATAATACGATAATTTGATTAATAACCACGTGAGCTGCGCCAAAGCTCGATAATTTCATTTCGCAATTATAAAAATATGCAAATAAAATGTGAATTAAAATTTTTTCAAGGCATATCATTATCTACTGCGATAGTTGGGCGGGTCAATGCCGACGCTTTACGCAATCGACAGTAAAATAGAAGCTATTCCATCTCTCGTCAAATTTAGAGCAAGTTTTTCCCCAAAAATTCGATCATAGCGTAGCTAAGGACGGGAGGGAATGTGTTCGGTAAAAATCTAAACGATCATGATAACCCTCTTATTTTATTACACCTTGATACATTACACATCACCAAGCGAACAGAACTTCGTAGTTGTGTTTCATGCATATGTTCTTGGACAGCGTAATCACTCGACACTTCAATCCAGGACAGCATTCGTCGTTGGACCAACACTGGAAGAAAAATGTCGAACCTCATCAAATTTTCCTTTTTTATTTTCGTCAGAAAATTTCGGGCTTTTCTACTCACAGGTTCGCCGGGACCGGTGCAATTCAAGGTCAGAAAATCGATCACCGTTTCCATCGGGGCTGACCTAACGCCTACGACGACTAGGAGCACCATGCAGACGCAGATGCCTGGTCTCAGCATCTTGCAGAAGATAAACCGAAATTTTACACCCTCTGGATTTTCGGCCGAAAAAAATCTGGAATTTTGATTTCTCGGAACAACTTGATCTACGTGTTCAGAGACTCGGACTGGCTCGGCATTGCGTCTTGTTTTCGATCGGGTTTTATCAACGGATACACTCGAGAGAGAGAGAGGAACGGATCTCGTCTCACCAGTCCGAGATTATTGCGAATAAATCCGCAGTAATTAAATTTAGCAGCATTGAACGTCTTTTTGTAGGAGATATGTACATCCATCCTTAATTGGCACTAGACGAAAACAAATTCATTCGCCAGTTATCTACACGAGATAAAAACTATCCTCCAGTTTTCCGTGATTCCTCGTTGCAATGCTGATAACGGTATCATCTAATATTGGAACACGCAGATACGAAAGGGAAAAATCTCTTATCACCTAGAAACGCTGGGGAACGTGCGAGACTCTATCGGTTTAAGATTTCGTTTGCCCACGCGTGTTTGCGTAAAATTCCCTTTGCGCAAACGAGGGGATGATTGTCTGTTAAAAATCAAAAATCGGGACGATCTGACGGTGAAAAAAAAACATTCTTCAAGAGATTTATGCGCGTCTTTGAAAGGAGAGATTCACGCTTTCGCGTGACGAGAAAAGCAATATCGCCCTGTCTCGCCTGAGTGTATTTGCTGCTCTTTCACGTTTCATTGTACCCATCTACCACCCCCGCATTGCTCGTTCGTAACAACGTCTTATTTTATTGCTGGTAAACATTATATTGCTTACGAGGGGTTTCTCTCGCTCTTCGCTTCTCTTATGGACACAGTCGTTCCTCGGTACTCGCTTTAACTGCTCGGAAAAGAGACAAGCATTTGCCTGTATACCTCAGCGCGCGTGTTTTCATTCCGAGTTTTCTGCCACTCGGAAGAATCTTTCAAGAAAGATTAAGTCCAACGTTGACCAAGTTCATTCAGCTTTCGCAAAAAAGGGAAAAAAGGTCCTGCCAATCATTCAGGACGATTGAGGTTTTCTTTGGCTCGACGTTTTGAGAGATGGATAAAAGTTTTCGTAGTTTTCCGAGACGGAATTTGGAAGTTGACGAAATTCTGGCCTGTGCAGAATCCAGTTCGTTCAAGAATGCGAAGCCGTTTTATAATTCAAAATTTTTAGAGCCGAAGCAGCTAGGGGGTGGTAAAACGTTAACTGCTAAACGCAAGAAGCACCGGGGCTTTCGGTTTGGTAAGAAATAAAAAAGCTAAACAAACTGCAGGAATAAACTTTTCGTTCCGAGGGTGGCGAAGCCCCCCTTTCCTCGCCCTTCCCTCGTCCCTATATCCTCTTATGTCTCTTCTTTCGTTTATCTCTTCCAGTTTCCCAAAGAGCTGTATGTGTCTGTGGCGAGAAAGAGGGATGAAAAAGCCCAAAGTCCTTCGCGAAACCGTGTCATCCTCTCGACACTAAAACCTCCACTTTATTTCTCGAAATAACCTTTGTAGTCGCGAATTCTTAAATGTCTTTTTCCTACAGGGGTTCTTCCTGCGGGGGTAGAAGCACACGGACACACATACACGCCGAGCGAAAGGCGCCTTAAGCCTCGCCAATTTTCCCCGCGTCTATACGTCCATCCACGTGTTTGTATATTTACGCGATTCCTCTCACGAAACGTTGGCCTTTTCACTGTCGCGCCGCTGGGGGGTCGCTTTTTATCACAGGGGCTAAATTTTTCGTCGTTATGATAGCTCCTTCTATTCCCACACGTATACGACGATCGGGAATTACAAGAAAGCCGATATTTCGACCACGCCGCGATCGGAAATGATCTATAAAAAAAGAAACGAACCCTGTCCTCCTCATTTCTCCCCGTGAATTATTTTCCGTACGATTTTGGGACGAGAAGAAAAAGGGAAGAGTGATTTTTCTTCGATCCTTCAAGTTTCGGATTCCTCAGAACTCTATCCTCCGTCGACAAATAAAATCAGCATATGCTCCCGGGCTGGGGGCTGAAGTTAGATGAAAGAAACGAAAGTTTGATGGTCTCGATGATGTTTCTTGGTATTGGCATCGCTCACCGACGGTTAACTTACTTTTTTTACGGTTCTTCTCTCGCCGTGCGGATACACGTAGGTATAGGACCGAAGAAGAACCGGGAACACGGCTACTGCTGCCCTTTACGACTTAGAGGCTTTATTCTCTTCCCCGTTTCATTTTATTATAGCTACCTACGAAAACCGCCACGCTCTTCTCTGCTTTCTTTCACGCAGATTTGATTCAACTTGAGAGGCTATCTCGGCCCACCATCAAACCGCATGCAATCTTCATGCACTCCGCGCTATTACACCCTCCCTAGTATACAGATATAGACGTGTCTTCGTACACGTCTTTATACGCTTATCCACACGTGTGTCTCAACTGCCAGAAATCTCCGACCTGTTTGTCGCAAATGTCAGAATTTTCCGAGTGTCGTAACTGCAAAAAATATCCGAGTGTCGCAACCGCCAGAAATTTTCGGGTGTCGCAACTGCCAGAAATCTCCGACCTGTTTGTCGCAAATGTCAGAATTTTCCGAGTGTCGTAACTGCAAAAAATTTCCGAGTGTCGTAATTGCGACACTCTGAAAACATACAAAGGGGGGACCCTTATGTCTCGAGTGTCGCAACCGCAAGAAATATTCGGATGTCGCAACCGCCGGAAATTTCCGGGTGTCGCAACTGCCAGAAATGACGTTTTTCGGAGCTAGAAGGATTCAAGAACTCAAAAAATGTCTGCTCCTGGTATCTGGAAAATTGGTAGTAAAGGAAATCGAAAGTCCATTTCCTGATAGCCTGTCAATTTTCAAAGTCGAGAGAAATCGATCTTCGGATTCTCTCCAAACGGATTTAGGACGCCGAGGTTATCGAGAATAAGTATCGCGAGTAAAATCAGCGAATGATTGACCTCGTTTCGTCGTGTTTGATTTTTTCTACAAATTTCAATACGATTCGTGAAGAATTGACCGAGTTATGAATTTTCCGAGTCTAAATAGTTCGACTAATTTCTTAGACGTCGACTATCCTCGCTGGTTTGTCGCCTCCAGAAGCTACCAGCGATATAAATCTATTGTCGTTGTGTCGTGTGTTTCGCTGTCTTGGTCTCGCCGCGTTTTACTACTCGGCAGGATCTATTGCTCTTCCTATTCTTGGCTGTAGGTTCTTGGTTTCCCTTATAGGAGGATGCGGGCTGGACAATTTGATAATTGGATCCAAGCCGCTGATTTACTGATCAAGGGACTGACCGTGCTCCTCCTACTCACCCCTGGCTGTGGACACCAGCTGAACACAAAATTTCATCCCTATATCCACCGAATCAGCTTAAGCAACTGACTAACTTCCGAGTTGGAAGAAAACCGACTGCGGAGAGGCTAGACGTTGTTTTGTAACAAAGACTCAAGTCGGATTCGGCTCTGAGACTAATGAATCATAATTCAAGATGTTTTGCTCGAGCCTCCAATTCAGTTTTTTGATGATATTGCGGGAGCCGTTGATCAAATCAAGATAAACGTTCAGATCAAAAATGTAGGTAATTGAATTTCCTACAAAAAAGGTCGAATACACTTTTCCCGTGCCTTTATTGGTTTCGCTGTAACTTGAGGCTGAATATTCAATCATTACAGAACCAAAAAAAAAAGATATTTCACAGTGAGTCACAGATTCCACGTTAAAATACGGCGGAACTAATAGAGATACAGGGAAAGTGTATTGAACCTTTTTTGTAGGAAATTTTATTGGCTTCATTTTTGTTCTGAAGCTTCATCTCGATATCGTGAACGGTTTCCGAGATATCATTGATAAACTATATATAGGATATAATTCCCTAAAAGATATTGGTCAAGTTACAGCTTCTTTCCTGTCCGAAAAAATGTCTTGTCACTTTGAGGAAATTCGGAGTCAGTAGATATTTTCTTCATTTTATGAAAGTAAGAAAAACTTGTACTGCGTATACATATTATAATCCGTAGATGTATATAATATTTCTGCATTAACAAACCGCGTCGTGGACGACAAAAGGAAAAACGGGGGGCAGGGAGGAAGGGGTGCGTACCCCCCGTTTGTCTGAACAACAAAGGTACTTATTCACACGCCTTGACGTACATTTTAAGGGTTTTCTTTTTTAGGGGTAGAAAATACGCCCGGGGTAGAGTTCCTCCCTGGCGCTGGCCATTTCCTAGCAATTTCCTGGAGCTGTTTTTCACGTGAACTTTTGAACCGACCCCCCCAACCCCCCCTACCCCCTTCTTTTAGAATAAAATATTTGTTAAGTAGCCGCTGGACACTCGGCTATCCACCTGACCGTTATAAATGGTTAGAAGAATCACCTCTAAAAATAAATTTCAACACTCTACCCTCTTTCCTCTACTTTCCTTCGTTCTCCCTCCGTTCTCTCCGCTCTCCGACTTTGATGCGCTCGCAACTTTTCCACCCTTAATTCTTCTTCCAATTTCTTTCCACGATCATCCCTCTTAATACAAAACCATAAGAGACACGAGAATTTTTCGACAATGCGATAGGAACTGAATAAATCGTGTCTTATTTAAATGGGGAAATTTCGAAGACTTCGGAGACGTACTTTGAATTGAGATAGGAACCCGGGGCTTGGGGCAGATTCTTTTTTCTATATATTTGCAGACGTCCTGGCGAACGGGAGCATTGAAATTCGAATATGACCTAATTGCAGAAGATCCTAGTACGTATATTATATTAAAAAATTTTCTAATTAATGCTCCAACGATTTTTCACCCTTTAAACGATCGATCGAGCCACTAAGGGCTACTGCACAGTACACACTATATAGGCTATAGTAAAGGGGGTGTTTGGTTGGTTCTTGCCCGAATGGTCAGTCTTGTGAATTATGGGGACACGGATATTTACTCGTACACGAATATTTCGAGGGTGAAATAGGCTGTAGGGTTTACCCAAGGCTGTTGGCTACGGGCTTATATCCAGGCATAGTATAAACGACAAGAAATACTAAACACAGAAAAATACCAAAAATACCAAAACACGTGTAAAACAACAATGTGCATCGGGTTGCCTAATTCTAGGCGGTATAAAATCCGAATTCACCCCATAGTCGAGGATCTGATTAATTTGAAAAAATCCCCTTCACCCTTAACTTTGTTCAGTTATTTCCAATCTAATTGCGTCAGTTAGAAATGATTGAATAAATAAATAAAAGAGTTAAAATAATTTTTTCTTCTTTTTTTTTTTGCAATTTTTACAATTTTTTAATTCTTTTTTTTTTTGTTTAATTTTTTTTTTTTTCGTCTGCCTTCGTCTTTGGTCGGAATCTCCTCGTTTTTATTAGAGTCAGAGAGGCGATCGACGTACGCAGAGAATACAGTAGACTCTGCCAATATTCGGCTAACTTATGGTTCCATCTAACAGGCGAACAACGAACTGTTATATACCCAGAACCCGAAATTGGTCGCGCGCGCGCGCATTGTTAATGTTATACATCCCGGCAAATCCCATAGCATAGAATACTACACGCTTAGCCGTAAGGCTTGGCGGGTTGTCGCGCTGGTCGGTAAGAGCGAGAATCCTAGAACCCCGAAACCTGAATGTCGTTCGATAATAATCAGCCATCTGTATAGCTGCTCTCGACGCGACGAAACCTTTCCATTTCAGGAAAATAGGGGAAAAACGGAAAAGTAGAAGAAAGAAAGAAAAAAAAATAGATTTTAAAAATCGCAAAAGGAGAAGAAAAAAAAAAATTCCCCAAAAAATTGAAAAAAAATTAAAAAATTCCTTTTTTTCTTCTCCATCTTTTCTTCCCTCGGATATTTCCGACCGTATGTGTATATAGATTCATAACTATGAATAGAAAATAGTTAATTCTTGTAGATTGAGAATTACGGGTTATCGGTTGGTTTATAAGGATGGTTTTATACGGTCGACAAATCGATGGAGGGGGGGGGGTTTGGCGTGTAAAGGGGTGAATGGGAGAAGGGCAGCCCTTAATCAAGACGACAAGAGTACTTGAATTTTCAATTAAAAAACCTGCCTTTCTGTTCGATCTTTCATTACGAACGATCTACCTATATCTCTATATCTATATATGTATACATATATACCATAAGGTAGACGATATTAAATTAAAAGTCACAGCAGTAGGTATGTACGTAGGTAGGTGTATCTAGCTGGTATAAATGGTATTTGATATTTTCGTTTCATCGAGCCGTCTAGCTATGAGAAATACCGGAATGGTCAAACGTTTATGACTGATCGGATATGATACTTGAAAATAAATACAAAAACGAAAAAAAAAAAAAAAAAACGAAGATCCAAGCAATATAGATTAGCGAACTTTATATTTCGCGACTTGTATGTGGGTTTGAAAAAACTGTGCATCGAATTCCGTTGATCTGTTATAGACTTTGCGTACGTTAAATATAAATATGTATATGTTTGCTTGTTCTTTTAGTGAATGTAAATTAAAAGTTTATACATAATGTGAATATAATTTATGTATTTTGGCTTATTGACGCGGTTTTCCGTTATAACCGATATTATATTAACAACCATAAATATTATATCTATCATATTTATATATACACATACATATATACACTAGTATATAATATGATATACTCTCATAACTGCTAATAATCTGCAAATATTTACTCATTAAAACCGTCGATTGCAAAACTATACGCGAATCTGCAGTAGCCATAAGTATATATATCATGATCAAACACCGTTCAATCATATAACACACGAACCGGTTAGGATTCGAATACATTGCATCTGATATCCCGTATAAAATGGAAAAAAAAAAAAAAAAGATTTGTTCATTAATTAATGAAAATAAAGATACGCCTTTTTTTTTTTTTGTGGTTTACATACCTTTGTATCGATAATAATTTATTATATTGATTGACGTGAGACTTTAAAGCATATAGGGGCATTATGTATATATATTGCATATATTTGGAGATTCGAGGGAATAAACCCATCGTGTTTTTTTTTTTTTTTTGTTTTTTTTTCATACATACCTATATATTGATATTTTCGGCAAACCTTCCCCTATATATGGTGGAATGAAAATTTTTACACATCGAAACATCCCACGAATGAATACATATATGGTATATACCATAACGTGTACAACTGCACTGTACTGCACCCTGGGCATTCTCGACGCACTAAAACTAACGCATCACCGATAATACCATGGGACATGGCCCTGATTGGGGTGCAACCTATGCAGTTTAATTTATGTTGCATCAGAAGCCAGTCGCATCGAACAATTCCGTTCCCCGAATTGGAGAGAGCGAAAAAAAAGAGAGAGAGAGACTGTCAATATTATTGAAAAGAAAGAAAAAAAAAAAAAAAATTGAAATGTTTCTCGTTAGTTTCGTTGAAAAAAAAAATCTTTCTTTCTCTCCGTTTCTTCGTATTCTAATAATCGCGAAAGTGTTCCCTCGTCGCGGAGAAAAAGGTGAGTGAAATTAAGAAAAAGAATGCGCTTTCGATGTACCGAAAAATTGGGTGAAAAAAACAAAAAAAAAAAAACGATAATATGAAGAAGAAAAAAAAAAGATTCGTATCATCGACGCCGCGGATAAGGGATTCGTAAAACTGTATATTAATCTGGAAACGGTTCTTCTTCCAGGATGTATAAATACACGTATACATACGCGCGTCTCTCTATGTATGGTACACACACGTGACTTGAAATATGATTATGATTAATGAAGTTTTCTTTATGGCGCGGAGAGGGACAGGGGTTTATTAACGACGCGTCGCAAAAGTCCATCTCTCAGTCTGAACCCGGTGTCTAATATATTCGTAAAGAAAAATGAAATGAGTATACATAAACCGGGTACCATATACCAATCTACATACATTGAGAAAAGAAAAGCAGAAAAAGAAAAAGAAAAAAAAAGATCGACGATTCTCGACTATATTTTAATAGACAAATAGAAAACCACCCTCTCGAACTATACAAGTCCCATGGTGAAATGATCGTATTGATCGTTTAATTCGACGCCATAAGGCGGCGGCGTCGTCTGGGTTTGACCTGTAACCTGATATGCGTAAAGTCGTATGTGATATACGTACCTACGACGGCATATGGGGTCAATTGAGAATAAAGGTCCGAGGTAAGAACCGCGTGTCAAATTTCTTATTCGTGTAAAATGAAATGATCGTTTTTTTAATCGTCCAATTCCCGAGTCAGTTCGACGATTTGAGACTTTCCACTTTCTCACGGTCGGAGCCGTTAATCCGGACCGGAACTCCTCGAGAGTTCCAAAAAAAAAAAAGAATCTGGACCCGGACGGGGGATCGAGCGCAGATATTTTCTTGAGATGATTTTCTACGAGTAAATCAGTCAGGGGTGGATAAAAACTGAACGTTGACTCGTTTGATAGCCGCGGTATGAACTCGTGGCTATAGATCCGTATGGAAGAATCCATTTCATACACCGTTGGAAGGAGATTAAAATCGTAAAAAGTGCAGAAGGTAGGTGGGTAGGTTCGTTGAAAAATGGGGAAAGGGGCTAAAAATTGGAGCTGTAAAGGCTGGAGAGTATCTATCAATGTGGGACGGGTCCATATATCTGTCCGTTTTCTATACCGCTCAACTATTGACCCAGCGTTGTAGAAACTGCCCGGCTAGTTCGCCTAGTGGACAATTTAAACACCGCCCGTGTTTACCTCTGTTTAACGTATTTTTCTCAGAGAGAATTGATGCCGAACGAGTTTTCGCACTACCCGCAAACTCCCGAGGAACTCGATCGGGAATTTACTTTTCCAATCCATTCGGACTTGACCGAAATTAATGCAGTTATACCTACGGCGGAATTTAATCTTACGATTGGAAAGCCCCGCTTTTCTACCAAGCATTGGTCATCAGTCACTGGAGTTCTTTGGTCAGGTGCGATTTCCACCTCCTGATCCCTGAAATTTCTCGCACGCGTCTGTCGAGCTTACCTCCTTAAATTTCCACCCAGGATTCCGGTTCGGGACCCTTGGAAATGATCTTTCGCCGGACAGTCGCGTGTCCTTTGTTCCCCGATGGGGGATAGACGAGTCCTTGAGCCTTCTTTCTCGTCGCGAGATAATTCTAAGGAGTGATTAAATTCTGGCAGGGATTGGCGAGGGACACGGAGGTCTTGTTTTGTGTGAAAATACTGTATTTCGATCGCCGAAAAATCGGCATGGATTACAAAGGTCCTAAAGCGAAGTCCGAGGACCTTGCAGTCCTCAAGAAATACGATCCCGGCTGGCGTACTGCGGTTGGTACATTGCCACCCATCAAAGTGGTAATGCCGCTGCTGCAGAACCCGTATCTCCACCTCGTCCAGGTGCTGCAGTGTTGTCCGTAAAATCCGACCCTGGTGGTGATCGACTCCGCGAAGAATTGGAAGGCCCTGGAGTGGGCGCAAATGCCAGTAACGTCAAGGATGCATCCAGGTTGGCTGGAGCCACCGTTAGGGTAGAAGTCAATGTGGCCGATTTCTCTATCGAGTCCCATCTGTCCATCGTTCGTGTGGATCACTTGGACGTTTGCAGCGTCTGTCTTGTCGACGCGATTTCCCGGGGTGGCTAGCCAGAAGTAGGGACCGGCCGGGTCGAGGGCTGGAAGAAATCGGGGATTCATCACGGGGACTTGTGTCGTTTGGAATCGAGCCCCGAACTTAGATGATGATTTAATGATCGATGGGGATCGATCATACCCATCACCGCGCTCAGGCAGGCTTCCAATTTCACATAGAGCAGACGTATAGTACGATACTCGAATTCGAGGAGGCCGCGTGACTCTGGTGTTGCGGGATTAAAATTAATCGCTTTGCTTCGCTACGACCGGGCTATTCCTGGTTCACACTGTCATTGCAGTCGGTAGACGGGATATATGTTCGAATTCGGGCGGATCTGAGGGCGCTCATTAATTTCCTGACCGGTTATGCCCTTCTTTGGTTCCTTTCTTTATATTTTACTCACCCACGACGTAGCCGACAGTGTTTGTCGCTTGGCGGGCAGATAACCCGGCTATGTGAGCGCCGAGAGAATGGCCCACCACTACCAGCTGCGAGATGTCCAGACCCCGCGACTCTAGGAAGTCGATCAACTTCCCGATGTACCCACCAACGATCCCCACACGTCTTACAGCGAAGCCGTAAGCCCGTCTCGAGATCTTTGACCAGTCGAGTAAGATCACGTTGTAGTCACCGTGCTCGAAATAGGCTGAGAAATCGTAGGGTAGAATTAAAAAACGGATTGGAAAAGATCTTCGTTACTCGAGAACAGTTTTTCGATCGTTTCTCGAGAACCGTGAAAGATATCGAGATAAAGGTTGAGAGGTAAAATGAATTTCATTAAATTTTCTATGAAAAAGATATAATGCATTTTTTCTGTGTCTTCAGCGGTTTTGCTGTACTTTAACGTGAAACGTCCTGAAATTGAATTCCTTTCTTGTTTCACTAAACTGATAGAAATTCTTTAAACATTCAGACGCAAAATACGGCGAGACCGAATAAGATACAGAAAAAATGTACTGAAGCTTTTTTACGCGAAATTTGATAAGCTTCAGTTTTGATCTGTACCTTGATTTTGATATCATTGACGGTTCTCAAGATATGATCGAAAAACTGATAAGCTCCGGTCAATCAATTTTTCACCGATCTTAAACGCTGTGCATTTCTATCTAAGATTGCAGACCTATCGCCGAGCCGATTCGGCTCAAATCGGCACAAAAAATAATCCGCACTGCTAAGATCCGCGCATAATTTTTTCCGACCCTCATCCCCTCGGGTATCAAAACGGCGCCGGGTTCGTGCCGTTCGAAAAACGCCAACTTTTGCATTTCTCGCCGCGACTTGATGAGTTCAGAATTTCTAAATCCTAGACTACGAAATAAAAACCCTTGTCAATTACCGTCGCGGACTAAGGTGCTGGAAATGCTGCTATGAGACTGAGTCCACCCGTGGATAACGATACGCGTTAATTTCCTGGCGTCCCAGTTAGTGCGGCCCAGATTTTCCACATCGCCGATTACCAGCTCCTGAGAACTTGTGGGATTCCTTCGAGTGTAAAGATGGAAAAACACGCGCTCCGATATCACGGCTTCGGTTTCCTCCACAGTCTCGTCGTCCTCCTCGTCCCAAATCTCTACCAAGTTCCCGTCGTCATCTTCGAACCGTATGCCATACTCGGACGCAACCTTTCCGGAATCTGCCTTCTCGTCGATCCCATCAGAATCTACGTCGCGAGGTACGATCCCGGATCGCACTGGAAAAAATCGCAGAAAAAATGTGGAAAAAGTGGAAAAAACTTCCGAAATATAGAAAAGGCGTAAAACCTACCAGCGGCAATGACTAGGAAAATAATTCCAACGACCGAGAGAACCTTCATGATACTTTGTTTCGCGACTGGATGAAAAATCGGTTACTGAATTGGCCCGAGAGGCTGATACCGTTTTTATACGATCTCTCGTCGGTCCAACGGCCAAAATCTACATCCTCGATCATTTTTAATCCGAGATTCAGTTCGATAATTAAATACTTAGCTGTGCCAGAGATATTGCTTAATTAGCTGCCACGCGGCTTGACAGCTGTCTGATTTATACATAGCAGCGTGGAATTTAGAATTCTAAACATCAAAAATGCACCGACTGTACTAATGACTGATAATCCTTTATCGACAGAAGTTTGATTCGATTTGCAACGAACATTTGCCGAAATAAGTAAACCGTTCGATCCGAAATAAGTGAAATTCTCTCCGCGTGGGGGCTAGATAGTGAATTAATTCTCGGCGTTTAAAAGCAAGCAATCAATTTTTATTTCGTGACAATCACGGTCTAGATATCGCTGGCTCGATCTTATCTATGATCGAGTTATCCCAAGATCATTAGCCGAATTTGTTTTTCAATCGGCAAACAGCAAATGTCACGTAAACGCTTGCCAAGCTTAAATGCTCAAAGTACTACCATATGACTGGCAAAATAGTCGCTGCAGCTGTGGGTCAGGAATTGATGGCCACACGTCTGCCGAGCTTGCCTTCTTTAATTTCCTCTCAGGATTCCGGTTCGGGACCCTTGGAAATGATCTTTCGCCGGACAGTCGCGTGTCCTTTGTTCCCCGAGGGGGATAGACGAGTCCTTGAGCCTTCTTTCTCGTGGCGAGATAATTCTAAGGAGTGATTAAATTCTGGCAGGGATTGGCGAGGGACACGGAGGTCTTGTTTTGTGTGAAAATACTGTATTTCGATCGTCAAAGAATCGGCATGAATTACAAAGGTCCTAAAGCGAAGGACGAGGAACTTGCAGTCCTGAAGAAATACGACCCGGATTCGGATACTGGAGTTGGTACATTGCCCCCCATGTACGCGGTGGTGGTGCTGCCGCATCTCCCGTACCTCCATCTCCTCCAGGTTCTGCAAAGTTGCCCGTAGAATCCGACGTTAGTGTTGATCGACTCCGCGAAGAATTCGTAGGCTCTGGAGTGGGCGCAAACGCCAGCAACGTCAAGGGTGCATCCAGGTTGGCTGGAGCCACCGTTAGGGTAGAAGTCAATGTGGCCAATGGCTCTGTCGACTCCCAGCTTTCCTCCGTTCGTGTGGATCACTTGGACGTTCGCAGCGTCTTCTTTGTCGACGCGATTTCCCGGGGTGGATACCCAGAAGTAGGGACCGGCCGGGTCGAGGGCTGGAAGAAATCGGAGATTCATCACAGGGACTTGTGTCGTTTGGAATCGCGCCCCGAACTTAGATGATGATTTAATGATCGATGGGGATCGATCATACCCATCACCGCGCTCAGGCCGGCTTCCAATTTCGCATAGAGGAGGCGTATAGTACGATACTCGAATTCGAGGAGGCCGCGTGACTCTGGTGTTGCGGGATTAAAATTAATCGCTTTGCTTCGCTACGAACGGGCTATTCCTGGTTCACACTGTCATTGCAGTCGGTAGACGGGATATATGTTCGAATTCGGGCGGATCTGAGGGCGCTCATTAATTTCCTGACCGGTTATGCCCTTCTTTGGTTCCTTTTTTTTATATTTTACTCACCCACGACGTAGCCGACAGTGTTTGTCGCTCGGAGGCCAGATATTCCGGCTATGTGACCGCCCAGAGAATGGCCCACTACTACCAGCTGCGAGATGTCCAGACCCCGCGACTCTAGGAAGTCGATCAACAGCCCGATGTACGTACCAACGACCCTCACACGTCTGGCAGCGTAGCCGTAAGACCTTTTCGAGATCTTTGACCAGTCGACTGAGATCACGTTGTGGTCACCGTTTTTCAAATAGGCTGAGGAATCGTAGGGAAAAATTATGAAACGGATTGGAAATAATCTTCGTTACTCGAGACCAGTTTTTCGATCGTTTCTCGAGAACCGTGACAGATATCGAGATAAAGGTTCAGAGGTAAAATGAATATCATTAAATTTTCTATGAAAAAGATATCATGCATTTTTTCTGTATCTTCAGCAGTTTTGCTGTACTTTAACGTGAAACGTCCTGAAATTGAATTCAGTAAACTGATAGAAATTCTTCAAACATTTAGAAGCGAAATACAGCGAGACTGAATAAGATACAGAAAAAATGTATTGAAGCTTTTTTATGGGAAATTTGATGAGCTTCAGTTTTGATCTCCACCTTGATTGTGATATCATTGATGGTTCTCAAGATATGATCGAAAAACTGATAAACTCCGGTCAATCAATTTTTCAGCAATCTTAAACGCTGTGCATTTCTTCTATCCAAGATTGCAGACCTATGGCCGAGCCGATTCGGCTCAAATTGGCACAAAAAGTTATCCGCAGCGCTAAGATCTGCGCATAATGTTTTCCGACCCTCATCCCCTCGGGCCTCAAAACGGCTCCGGGTTTGTGCCGTTCGAAAAACGTCGACTTTTGCATTTCTCGCCGCGACTTGATGAGTTCAGAATTTCTAAACCCTAAACTACGGAATGAAAATCCTTGTCAATTACCGTCGCGGACTGAGGTGCTGGCTACACTTTCGTGGGAGTTAATCCATCCGTGGATAACGATACGCGTTAATTTGTTTGCGTCCCAGCCGCTGCGCGCCAGAGTGTCTACATCGCCGATTACCAGCTCCTGAGAAGTCGTGGGATTATTTTGTGTGTAAAGATGGAAAAACACGCGCTCCGATATCAGGGCTTCGGTTTCCTCGACAGTCTCGTCGTCCGCCTCGTCCCAAATCTCAACCAAGTTGCCGTCCTCATCTTCGAACCATGTGCCATCCTCGAATACAACCTCTTCGGAGTCTGCCTCGTCGTCGAATCCATCAGCGTCTACGTCGCGACGTACGATCCCGGATTGCGCTGGAAAAAATCGCGGAGAAAAGGTGAAAATAGTCTCAGAAATTTCCGAAATATGAAAGGAAATAGAAATGGCAAAACCTACCAGCGGCAATGACCAGGAAAATAATCCCAACGACTGAGAGAATCTTCATGATGTTTTATTCGACGATTCAATGAAGTCTCAATAACTGGATCGGCCCGAGAGGCTGCTGCAGTTTTTATAGTATTTCCCGCTGTTCAAATCGCCAAACTCTTCATCTCCGATAATTCCTGATCTAAGATTCGCTTCGATAATGAAATACTCGGCCAGAAATAATTGCTCGATTATCTGCTGCGGTTTGACATGTGCCAGATTTAATCAATCAACAGGAAACCGGGCGGCAGATAGCGTCGAGTATTTCTCTCGAGCAATCAATTCTTATTTCATGACCATCGCGGTTCAGATATACACCTAGCACAATCTTATCTACGATCGAGTCATTCAAAGACGAAGGTGACATTCTCTTTCCAATCAACAGACAACAAACATTCAGGCAAACGGTTTCCAAGTGTCATTTTATTGAGCCAAAAAAGAAGGAGACACAAATTTATCCCATGGCATAAGGCGCGGCGGAATTAGTGTCTAGATAGTAGCTCCCAGAGGCTTCAGTGTCCAGGGTGGCGCCCCCCATATAACTGGCAGAATTTTCGGCGCATCCCAAGTTCGTGAAGGTTGAATAGTCGCCGCAGCTTCGAGCCAGGAATTGATAACCGCTCGTTGAGATCGACTCAGCAAAGAAGAGATAAGACCTCTGATGAGAACAGGAGCCAAAAACGTCCCAATTGCATCCCGCCTGCCAGGCCCCGCCGTTTGGCCAGAAATCTACGCTTCCAAGGACGCCGTTGTACCCCAGCAGCGCTGTGTTCGTATGGATGACCGCGACGTGGTCAGCGTCCGTGGATCTCAGCCGGGCATTCGTGTCCGTGAAGTAAAAGAGGGGGCCGGCCGGGTCGAGGGCTAAAAAGGTGAAATTTTACGCCGAAATCTCTTCGGTTTTTTTTTTTTTTTTTGATTTTTGGACAGAGAGAGAAGCCGTTACCGACTATCGAAGGCACGCTGCTCGTCGCACTTCGACCTCCAACACCGGCTATGTGCGCGCCAAGGGAGTGTCCGGCGATTATTAAATCGGCCATGTTCATCCCCTGCGATTCTAAGTAGTCGATCATCAGGCCGAGGTATTTGCCAACTGTGACCACCTTCGTCCGGGAGTAAAAGTAGCTGAATTTCGCGTAAGCGCTCCAGTCGAGGGTGATTAGATTGTAGTCTCCTTCGGCGAGGTAGGCTACAAGGAGAAATATATTACCGATCTTCGCGTAAACTCTGGCCATTTTTTATTTTTTGCCTTCTTTCTTCTTACCTTCGCGTATCGACGAGGTGGACAATTTTTCCACGGAACTCAACCACCCGTGGATTAAAATACGGGTTGGTTTACCAGCGTCGAAATGACTCGCCGACAGGGCGTCGTCGTCGTCTAAATAAATGACGTCAGGTGTGTCCGGGTTAGAGATTGTATGGAGGTAGAAAACAGCCGCTACTTTTAACTCGCTAGGCGTGCTTTCCGAATCCTCGGGTTCTTCGGAGGCGTCGATTATCTCGAGCGTCCCGTCCTCGCCTACCATTATCGCCCAGTTTCCATCGGCGTGGGAGACTCCGATAAGAGCTTAGAAGAAAGGAATAAATTGAGACCCCGGGAAAAGTTTCGGGCCGATTTAAACCGCGGTAAAATTCTTACCGGCCGCAACGGAGAGCAGGAATACGATCGCTTCGGTCTTCAGCATTTTTCTACGTTCGAAGAGGCGATACTGAGGAGTCGCTAGACCGAGGTAGGATTTATATAGCCAACGGAAAACCGCGATATTAATTGCTATCGAATTCGAAAAGGCGAGAAGGATCGTTTTTACGTGCCAATTTGCTGCAAAACATCGACTCTTGCCTCGGATCTACGTTGGATCTTATCTAATCAATTGGATTACATAGATCGCGTGATTTACACACCTGTCGGCGTAAAACCACGCCGGAAAAACGTGAGACGGGGATTTTGAAAAATAATCATAATTCCTCAGCGTATGTAATTTTTTAGTTTTTTATTCTTTATTACTCAGTTAAACAGGTTACAGATCGATTATTATCTCGTGAAATTCGACAGAAGGGATACAGAAGGAGATGTGAGAGTTTTGAAAATAATTCCCAAAAATCAGAAACTCTTCAACCCATCGCATAAGGGGACGCAGAATTTGTGTCGACATAGTAAACCCCAGATGCGCTGGTGTCGATATCGAGACCGCCGAGATACGTGGAGTTATTAGATGCGCAATTTCCGGCAGTATAATCGTCAGAGCTGTCGCATTTGTAGGCCAAAAATTGTGTTTCAGCGTTAGAAATCGCCTCCTGAAAATAATAGTAGGAACGACTATGGGCGCAAGTTCTGACCAGGTCCAAACCACAGCCTGCCTGTTTCGAGCCGCCGTTTACCCAGAAATTAGCATGCCCCAGGTCTTCCTTGTGTCCAAGCCACCCCGCCGAGGTATGAATTACCTGGACAAAGTCAGCGTCCGTTGATCTCAATCTCGCGTATGAGTCAACGACGTAAAAAAGTGGACCGGCCGGATCAGCCGCTGAAAAAACAAACATTTCCGAATTTCAATCCGTCCTCGTCAATTCTCGACGGTAGATAAAACTCTTCGATTTATTACCTACGATGATCGGCACCGTGTCCAAAGCGCTTCGCCCCGCTATGCCGGCCACATGAGCGCCCAAAGAATGTCCGATTATTATCAGATCGGTTATAGCCATTCCCTCAGCTACTAGGAAGTCGATCAGCAATCCAAGGTATTCGCCAACCGAGACGATCTTCGTACGAGCGGTGACGTAGTCCTTGTTGGTATAGGCGGTCCAGTCGACTAAGATGATGTTGAAGTCGCCCTCGCCAAGGTAGGCTGTAAAACGCGGAAGGGTACTTTTCCGTTTTTCTAAAATTTCCATTCGCATTTCTCACCGTCACGAGTCCCAATGGCGACCGGTTTTGCCGAAGAACTCAGCCACCCGTGGATTACGATGCGAGTTGGATTACTGGAGTCGAAATTACTGGCTGATAGAGTATCGGCGTCCCCCATGTAAATTTGTTGAGCATCTTCAGGGTTCGAAGCGGTGTATAAGTACAGAATCACATCTTCCTTGAGCTCTTCCAAGGTGCTGTTCGATTGCTCGGGTGTACTGCTCTCGTCGACTATTTCCACGGTGCCATTCTCGCTCACGATTACTGTCCAGCTGCTTTCGGACGTGGATGATACGCCCTGGAAAACTACGGCCGGAAAAGAGCAAATGATGAAAATAATTGAGGGAATTTAAGCCGAAGACGAAATTTTTCTTTTCAAAATTGGTGAGAAAAATCGGAGGAAATATCGTCAGAGAATAATTTACCGGCAGTAATTTGCAGCAGCAAACTAAACGCGATGTGGATCTTCATGGTGAAATTTTATTACTGATAGATATCGACCGCGGTACGTACGATTATATAATTTATGATTGCAGGCGCGATGGAGGAACGGGTGCAAAATATTGTTCAAACGATTATCACGGTTCGTTGAATCGCCAAATATTCGTGAATAATAATTTACGCGATACAGTTTTAGGTTTCAGGGTCTTACTTCTTGACACAAGTGTCTTCCGAGTCGTAATGGGGCGATATAACTTGGGAATGAAGTGATTGCGAAATATCGTTTGTTGTAACAAGTGGTCGGGTTCGACGAAAGCAAGTTTTCCCTGATGTGCGAAATTCGGTTGTTCCTCTATTTGCGCAATTGGCTTTTGACGTCACGATCGGCTAGTTATAATAACCGATTGACGTAAGAATCGAAGTAAATAATTGCTGTGGGAAAAAAACAGCTAATCTAAAATTATTTACGTAATTTAAGTTACGTAGATACGTGGAATATTCGGAAAGTTTGGAGTTTCCGACTATGGGAAAGTTTCCTCGGCTTTTCGCGAGGCTATAGTCTTCTCTTTCCCACGGCATGAGATATAGGTACGAGTATAAAAAAAAGTCCAGAAGGGTGAGCGGCCAGTTTTACTCCCTTAAAAGACGCGAGGATATTTATGAACCGGATTTCTGGACCGTTGGTGATTCTGTGAAGGAAACAAACTCCGGGATCTCACCTGTTCACAGATCGAGATCATTCACGGAATGAGATGCGGAAAGACTCGTTCCAAAAACTGGGGTTGAAAGAGCTAGAATTCGAAGTGAGAGAAAAAACAAAGAAAAGAGAAATAGGAGAATAATTTCAACGCGTGTTTCGAAAAAATTTTCATTCTCGTATTTAATAGACTGTGAATTAATTTTTTGATTTTTTTTTCATTTGATTTTTTGATTTTTTTTTTTTTAAGCTTCGGAAAATTTAGCGCCGGTGATGCAGCTAGTATAGGAGAGAACGAGGCGCGAGCCTCTCTCGCGAAAATGTCGAGGGTGATGGGGGCGGCCTGTTGGGTCGGGGTAAAAGGGGGCTGCTAAACCGGGGTGGGTGCGAGGGAACCTCCATCGATTTGCCCGTCAGCCGCCATCTTGCCACCCTACGCTTGGGCGGCTTGACTATACCTCTACCTACAGCTACCTACCCCCAGAGCCGGTAGACATTTTGAAAAACGATTTACCTACCCGGACGGAATTTCGTTAGTCATTATTCAACAGAATGACTGCATTTATTTTGTTTTTTTTCAACATTTTTTTGAATTTTTTTTTCTTTTTTTTTCACTTCTTTTTTTACACAGAAAGAATATCGAAGTGTGAAGGGAAGTTGTTACAACCACCCCGAGAAATAGAGAGTTGAATTTCCGGTTCTTTTGATCCGGAGAATCCAGTCCTACGATTTTGTCAATTCGTTTTTTAACCCGAAGTATATTCTGGCAACGAAATACAGTTTTAAGTATCTTCGAACTGATCAGATTCTCGATTTTATTTACGGGGTGGTTTTACGGTTATTCGAAACAAAAAAGAAGAAGAAAAAAATTCGCGACCTCATTTTTGTTCTTCGATATATCGTGTCTCAGATTTTCGACAAATTCCTTCTCTTCAGTCGACCGGATTTTAGCGGAGCAAAATCCGATCAATTTTCGGAATCGATTGATTCGGGTGATTCGCGTTTATTTTATTTATTTTATTGAAAGAAGAATTCATCCATTCGATTTTCTCGAGCTTGAAAAAATCCGGGCTGTTTATCCCGAACAATATGACATAAAGTGACGTGAAAAAGATCGAAGAAACAACAGAAAAAAAAAAAATACATATGGAATTGAGATTGATAACGAATCGAAGGTTAATTAAATCCGGATTTTCAGGATTTGGGGATCTTTGAACGCGCGACATCGCGGATTAAAAAAGCCACTCGACGGTTATCGGCTGTGGCTGTTATAAATATGATAGGGGGTAGGTTCGGGGTGGGTTTAAATTTGCGGAATAAAAATCATCCCCTGCCTCTACTCTCTCCCATCTCTCTCTCTCTCAGTTTCTCTATGCGTTTCTGTATATTTACATAAAAAGTAAAGAAGCGGACCTCACCGCAACGTGTCAAACCAACTCTTTGCGGGGGATGAAGAGGGGTGCTTCTCGGCGTAGGTACCTACCTACTGCCTTCATTACGTACCCGAGGTGTATAAACGGTTCCATTAGCTACCTACGCTTCCTGTGTCCACAGTTTCTCGCTCAGAGCGTCGTCAGTAACGCCTCTGCCAACTCGTCCACCTCCTCGTCCCATCTTTCGCTGTGTAACCCACCTACTCACATGCAGATGCGCGTGTGTACGCGCTGAAAAAAATCGAGTCCTCGTCCTTTTCTCCTTTCCTTTTTTTCCTATGAAGAAAGGAACCGGATTTCAAGGAAGTGGGATAACAAGGGGTGAAAGAAATCGACTTTCCGCGGGCCAGGGCGAATCTTCGAGCTCCCGAAAATTTATACGCTGTAAAAATTTCGCAAATTGAACGAGAATCGAGGGATGTTCGACCCGAATTATAAATTCGGGGTCCCATAGAACCATTTATCCCGGGGGTATGAGAATCCCAATCATCTTTACCGCAATTTTTTTTTTTCTTTTTACCCAAATAAAAAATGGCATGTTTTTTTTGGTTGTTTCTATAAACGTTTAATTAGTCGGGTAGGTGTCCGTAGTTCGTTTGCGGGATTGAGATATTTTTAGGGAATTTTTTTAGCACTTTGTCTCGCGACGATGAACTCCGGGGGAGTGGCGGTGACTTTTAATCAATCCGATTATTGTTAGGTGCGATTGGACGTGGCACCGTTTTCCTTTCCTCATTCCAGCCACCCCCATAACCCCGCAAGTTTTATTCAGGTTCCTCTCTTTCGCGTTTTAACACCCCGACCCGATCCCTCTCTCTCTCTCGCCGCGAATCTCTGATATTACATGATACAGCCGTCGTATTTCTGCGGCGAATAAAATAATTTCACTTTCTTTTTAGTCCCTCTGTCTTTCCCTCTGTTCTATTTCTATTCTTCCCCCTGCATTCCCGAGGATTTCGGGCGTTTTTTCAAACTCTGTAAAAACAAAACGAAGAATATTTTTCAAGACTACGTAAAAAATTAAACGAAAAGAAGGAAATTCAAGATTCATAAATTTAGGGGCTGGCAAAGTCGGGGGTCTAAAGAAGAGGGGTGGAAAATAAAACTTCGGAAATATATGGAGGAAGAAGAAAGTTGGATTTTTTCAAATTTCTGGACTAGAATATTTCCCCTCGATTCCTGAAATCCTCGGGGGTTGAGCCGAGGCTGGGAATTCATTGGAGACGATAATTCCCGGTTTTTAAAAACCACAAAATCCGGAGTAAAAAACTAGTTCATCCCAATCGAAATCCCGTAGCTGTATGTATCTCCTTACACAATTCGTTTCGCATATATAAATATACACACGTATGGATGAAATCGCTCACAAATACATCGAAGGAAATCGCCCCGTCTGCCTCTGACACTCAGAAGCACCATCAGTTATAGAGATTGCCCGAGAGGAGCACGTAGAGGACTGGGGTGGTGGGATATAATTTTTTTTTCTTTTTTTTATCTTCTCGTTCATTATCATCGTTATAATTTTTTTTCAACCCTGCAGCCCCACGTCGAGAGGATCCCTTGCCCCCGCCTGGAGCCGAAAAAATATGTCATTTCTTTTTTTGTTTTCTAGTTTTTTGCCGGAAAAATGACTCTTTCGAATTTGACGAGACGTAGAATTCTGAAAACACGTCCGAGGCGGGATTTTGCCTTGTTCCTTACTTCCCTTCGGCCCCGGACATATCTACATTATCTTAGTCGTTTTTATGAAATTTTCCCAGCGTAATAATGTAGCAGGTCCGTTGGCATATTCTCCTGGACATTTAGCCGGTAATGTGCCACAGCGAGTCGTTTGGAAGGTCCGAATTGCCGCGACCCACCTGCGCGAATTCAGATGGTGCGGGGGACTCGGGCAGAGGAATAGTGGGAAGTGGGGTAAAACGGGTGGGAGATTTTGAGGGGGTTTTAGGTTCAGGCCCCCTTAGAGTTCAGAGCCCCTTAGTCCCTTCTCTCCTTTCGCGCGCGTACACCCTGCGCCAAGGCAGCTAGGTAAACCTCTATAAATTCCCTCAGGATTTTTCTTTCCTCCACTTGCCTTAATTAAAGCCGTCCCTTAGCGCCGCGGCCTTTCGCCCCTTCGTATATGCTGTAGTCATATGCCCCGGAGCTGACTAAAACTCTCCTAATATCCCTGGCTGAACTTTACCTCCCCAAATCCTTACTTCGTTCCCTTTTCTCCATCAAGATTATTTTTTTCTTGCCACCTTCTATTATAATTCTACAATTTTCAACAATCTCTCTCGTCGACATTTCTTATCGACGAATTTTACCGAAACCGAAACGGATGGTTTGAAGTTTCGACTAAACGCCGAGGGTCTGGGGGACGTCGAGCTTTTGCAGCCAACGACCAAAGTTTTGGTCACGTGGTCAGAGAGAGAGAGGGAGAGAGTGAGAGGGAAAAAGATATAGGCATGGGGTTTTTGGAGGGTGGTTTTCGGGTGGCAGGCAGAATAGAGGGTCGAGGGTGGAGAGAGGGATGGGGGCGACGACGGTCGATGTTGCCGGCGACGCCGACGCCACAACCCGATTCAGGGCCTGTTTTTCCCCGAGAGAGCAGTTTTGCGAGGGTGTGGCTTAAAACCCGAACCATATTATACCTACTCTCCGCCATTTCTATATAAACCCACAACATACACATGAGCTATATGATAGAAATATACATAGGAGAAAATGAACGAATAGATTAACAGACATTTCGTATTTCACTGGTTAGATTTTCTCATTTTTCATCCTTTCCTTTATCCATGCCAAGACGCAAGGGAGAAATAAGAATCCTAGTATCCCACGTATACATAAGACATTCTAACTGCAACGACGCTATGATATATATAGGTGAATAAAATTCTAAACAGATGGATTAACGAGCGTATACAGTGTGTAGCTCTACTAATTACAAAAAATGACAGCAGCACTCAGTTGAGTAAACATAATTAGAACGTTCGCTAGTCTGATCCCCCAACCTACCCCTCCCCCGGGGGTAGGAAGGTAGTTAGGCAGACGTATATAGGCACGTATAAAGAAATGAAGAAACAGACTGCAGGGTAGGTTGTTTGAGGACACACAATCCGCCTTATCCGCAAAGAGAGATATACCAGAGAGAGAGAGAGAGAAGGCAAGAAAAAAGAGAAAAAATGAGAGAATAAAAAAAAACAAACCGTGAGAGAGAGAGAGAGAGAGAGGAGAGGTGTATGTGTGTACAGTATAAAAGGAGAAAACACTCAGTGGTCATCGCTAATGGTCTCTGTAAAAACTGTTTGCCTTTATACGGGTCGCGCCCAAGTTAGTTGACCTTTATACCATAGAGCTTCGGGGAAAGGGGTCGTTCGCGTTTCGGTTTTACGCTAGGATCGTCGTAGAGAAGTATTGAGGAGAAGGAAAGAAGAAAAATGAAGTGAAATAAAACTTGGGAGTGAATGTAATGATAAAATAACCGTGATATCGCGCCGATAACACGGAGACGCTTTGATCTAACTAGCGGGGGTATCAGCTGTTGCGTTTATCCCTAAACGGACTATACATGTGTAGATTACTTGCGGAGATAGACGGGGAATTGAATGCCGATTCGATAGAGTGGTCGGACGATAATTCTCGCGTTTCATTGCCGTTGAATTTACCCATATATAAACAAACGAAGAGAGATTGTATAGGCGATTCCGTGCCAATTCTGTCCATCGGTTGTTAAAAGCGGTCGGATTTCTTCGGGATTTAAACTACCCGGGTATAATATTTTCAGCTTATGAATTACAACGCGTGAATACAGCCGCGAGTCGGAGGGTGAAAATCGACAGGCGTTTCGATGGAATTGAGAAAGTGAATAATAAAGAGGCGAACAACGAAGAAGGAAAGAAATTTCAACCCCGACCTACGCGAACGGGATCGCGTCGCGGGTTTTATACCACACCTTTCGAGCTGGTGTAAGAGCGAAGGATATACCTGTGCGAAAAAGATTTAAAAAACGAAAAAGAGAAAAAAAATTAGCACGAAGTTTGGCAAAAAGAATAGAGCAAGAAACAGAGGGTCGAGGTGTGCGGATTCCACGGTGGTCACAATTCGAAATCGATTTAACGCCCAATACGTATGAACGACAGTCATACGTGTCTCTCCATACTTTATTGATACCTCATACCCAGACACGTAGACATGTGTATGGGTAAACGCGGTGCATGGAACGAGAGGAAACGCCGAAACCGACCGACTCAACACACGCGTCAAATATGACCAACACATCGTATCCGTGTGTGTGCGGTTTGTGCAGAAATATGAATGAAGTAGAGAAAGCTATGCCCTGCTCCGCTCTGCTCTCTTTTCGTTCTTCGCGGTAAAAGAGCCGCGTGTATAGCGACAAAAAACGTGCTGTACGAAAGTCCACGTGTTCGTGTTCTCGTCTCTCTGCTGAAATAGCCCACGTGGTCGAGTGTTCATTTTCCGTATAACCGATCCGTTAAGAGGGAGGAAACGATCTCCGTGATTCTCTGCTTCTAGAATCAATCGTCTGACATTACAGATCGCGTATTCCCTCTTCCCTCCTCTGCGTGCCTCGCTAAGGGTGGTTAAAGCCGGGATTCTCAGAGGGTTGAGAACGGAATAACTCCAGAACGAAAACCTAAGCGAGGATAAAGGAGAGTGGAGAAGAGGGTGGGTGGGGTTAGAAGGAAAGAGAAGTGCTCAGGACGATCAATAAGGAGCCTTTACCACACCGTCGGGGACGGCGAAGGGGTCTTGCGACGTTGTACGCTTTGAAGAAAGGGCTTTTTCCTCAACCCCGTGAATTTTCTCGCCTGTCTTTCGATATCTCGTCCCTCAGTAAGGGATGAACGAGGGATGAATCCAGATGTAAAAAAAAAGGAGACTAGGATCCCGCGCGGTTCTTACGGTCAGCCTCGACTCCTTCCAGACCCCTCGACCTCGGGACACGGCTGGATCGTCGAATCCATGGCTTCGTATTGTTGTCAGACATATTGGGGTTTGTTCTTGAGGCGGCGGGTGTGCAAGGGTGAAGAGAGGGTGGCGGTTGGCTCTATTGATCTGTAAGACTACCAACGTACAGACTGGCTACCTACCTACCTTCTACGTACCTACCTACCTCCCGAAGGAGGGAGTTAGCTCGCTAGCTCCCTCCTCCCTTCCCTTCTTCCCTTCTTCCATCCACCCCCTTCCCCCTTCCCTCTTCCCTCTTCAATTTCAGTACCAGCTCCGTATGTACGTACGAAGTAGCTGTAGGCGACTCTCCCGCCACCCTTAACGCCGGCTTAGCAAGGACGACCCCCTCCCTGCCTTACAGCTCGCAGAATTCTGTCGAGCGGCTAGCAGCTAACCAACTGATCCTAGCCACGTACAGAATTCGATTCCGGATTCGTTCGCGCCGCCGAAAATATCTGATGTCGTTTCTTCGGGGTGGAGAATAAAGATTATCGCCGATCCCGAGCGTTCTTATCTCACTTCATTAATTGATTCCATCTATCGATGGATACGTCGACGATAAGAGACTCGATGCGTTGAAATCGGTCCTCTATATTCTTATCGGGGCTTATGTATTTTTTGACACGATCGGCGATAATGATATGCGAGTAATGCGCGCTAGGTGTAAATCAATCCGCGTAGAAATGTAGGTGTATGGAATTTATCGCGCACGGTCGACACGCAGGACATGAAATAACGCGCCTCCTTCCCCCGAGCTACGAAGCTCTGTCCCTCTTCCTCCGGACCTGGGATTCTCGGGGGTCCTTTCCGCCCGAACCCTTGTCCCGAATTTTTCTTACCTACCACCCCGCTCTCGCCCTCGCATTTCGTATTTCCACGAGCCGCCTACCCCCTCGCGGCGAGCGACCCTTATACCCTCATATACCCAGCGGGTCCTGTACATGCTTGGCTTAGAGGGGATGCCTGCTCTCAAGGCCTTATGTACTCAAACCCCCGCACCCACACGCGGACGTGAGATTAAATTCTAACGCCACCCCCTGGCCAGGGATTTTTCTTAGGTCTAAGGGGAAGTTAAGGGGTAGCTACGACCGGCGAACCTTCTCTCATCTCTCTCTCTCTCGTCTCTCTCTCTCTGCGTGCCGAAATTAATACCCGACCCAAAACCCCAACGCCCCAACGCCCACTACTCTCACCCTTTTGCCAACCCCACGCAGCTTCACATTTACACGCATACTAACACGTCCCGTTATTCAACCCCTGGCTCTCCCTCTCTCTGTTGCCTTCTCTCTATACACGGGGATTTCTAGCCGCCATTATTTAGCGTGCTTAGAACTCGCACCCCCAATTTCCCTGCCGCTGGCTACTACCTACCCCGACTATATGGTCTTAGTGCTTGTAGCCGTGATACATCTACTAGTACTATACCCGGCTAGCTACGTCATTACTTTATAGTATGGCTGTGCGCTTCCCTCGATCAAGGAAAGTTCAGAAACGCGATCAATACGACGTTTCGTAGAGAATGAGGATCGATTCGCTTTCTTAATCTAAGGTATATCCACCTAGACAACGATTCGACGAATTTCTTTCAGCTTTTAGAAATTTTATCGGCGGGCTGCAGGTTTTTTAGGTATTATTGAAAAATAGGCGAATTTTGAAACACCTTCTTCTCTCAAATCGAGTCTAAATCGACCCGGGAGTTTTCCAGCAAAAGATTGAGCCTCGATTCACAAATTTCTTGATAATGATTAGAAATCAAATGTCTGACCGAATCTTCGACGTTTTTCTAGATTGTTTTTTCTTTCTTTCTTTTCGTATATATCTTCTTTTATTTATTCAAAGCATAAAAAAAATCACGAGGTATATAATTATGTGTATAAATGCATATACCTATATAACGCGAAACAACAATATGAGATACAATATATATATATCTTTGACAATATAATTTTCACGATAATAATGAAAACGAAAAAAAAAATTTCCTCACAATTGAAACCCCGCGTATACCTGAATGTATTATAAAATCGTGGTTGATGTGTGTCAATCAAATGTACATACCTACCGCGATAAGTCCCCGTACATATAGCCATATCAATTCCCTCCTACCAATCGCCAAATTTTCTATCATTATTACCTAACGGAAGAATTTTCTTTTTTTTTCTTTCATCTTCTTACTTTCTGATTTCTTCTTTTATCAAAAGAAACAAAAAAGATAAAGAACCATCTCCGACATTATCAGAGAGCTTGCGAATTGAGTGAAATATTTTGAGCCATTATGAAGCGCGAATTTTTGATTTTGAAAAATGAAAAAGCGCAAAACGTCGTTATTAATGTATTTGATATAAACTATTACGTTTATTATATATGTACCGCGTATCGTGTATATAGGTGAAATTTTATCTCGGACTGTACGACCGGGACTGGACTTAGATTTAGGGGCTGCTGCTCGTTGCAGGGGGTAGTTCGCGGGGGTTGCGGCCCGCCGGGTTCAAAGAGGGTGAGGATCGGGTCGGGGGGTTTTCGGGGTTTTCGGGGGTTTCGGGGGGAGAGTTAGGTTCACATTTACATAGCGGACCTCTGCCAGGACTAGATGACTAGGCGGCTGGGGGAAGAGGCCTCAGGATCGAGGGTGGAGGGTGGAGGCAGGGTTGGTGTTAAGAGCGAAGGACGGAGGGGGTTAGACCAGCCAGTCAGGCAACATGGCCGCGACTACCCCACACGACGACGACGACGAATTTTGCTTCTGTTCAATCCCATATATACAAACATACATACCCCGTCTATGTACATAGGTAAAATTCTACTAATATGTGCTTATAAAGTTAACTTTGATTATAGCTTCGCCACGATCGTTACTATCATTTCATTATACCCACCCGGCAAGCAAACCGAAAGAAAGAAAGAAAAGGATAAAGAAAAAACGATTTTCATTTACCCCGAGAATTTTCAACATTTTCTTTCCAACTTTTTCACTTATCGTTAGCCAAGAAATGAAGACAACTTCCCTCGCAATCCGCTTCTTGGAGTCATTTTTTCGGACGATTTTTCTAGGGGGGTAGTTTTTCGAATTTTTCTAAACAGGAGCGAAGTTCGTGTAAAATTCTCTGGAAAATTTAGACGGCTTTATAGTTGACGGCGAAGCCTAGTAGGCTTGCATAATTCCTTCTCCGAAACCGAGGCCAAGGTATAAATACGCGAGGCGTCGCGACGCGGACGTACTATACGTATATCTATAGACGGCAGCGCGGCGAGGCTTAGGTCCTAATTTAAGGGTGGAAATGAAAACCACCCCCTTCGTTCGTGCTAATTTAAGGCCGACGCTAGCCGCTCATTTGTTTTAACCGCTCGCTATACGGCATCGTTGAGGGGTGGTGGTGGCGGTCAGCGAGCGAGTCGCTGCTCGCTCTGTACGTACGCGAGGCAAGTCCCGACTATATATAAAAAAAAAATGAACGATTTCCTCAAAAGCGAATGAAAAAAATGAAAAAAATAAATAATCAAAAATCGTGTGGACTTACCTTGCAGAAATCTCGTCGAAGATCTTCTCCCCTCTTCTTTTCATCGTCGAGTTATAAAACTTGGGAGATTTTCATTTCTCGTATAATTTTTTTATCCTCAAATCTACGCGTTGGATATTTTCGATTTTTTTATGTGTTTTTGGAAAAACGATCGAACGTAGGTACGTTCCGTTCGAAACCGCGGTCAGGAACGAACTGTTGAATTTACGCCCGAACCGTGTCAGAGTTTTTTCTTCCACTCTCTTCGGCAGCGGGTTGAAAACTGCTTTTGAAAAATGTGAACAACGTCAGCAGCTACTATGATAAAGTTCGAATCTGAATATCAATGGATTCCAGCCCCCGGACAATGAGGATAAAAATAAACGTGAAAAATCCAGAACGCCTAGGTGGTCGTATGCATTAAAAACGGCTGGGGGTCCGAGCCTCGTCTTATTCAACACCCGTTCATGATGTCCGTTCATCTCGGTCCAGGTGGGGTCTGCACCGGTCTATCTGGTCCTAGACGATTTGAGAAGCTGCTGGACCACCGGTAAACACGAGGGGGTCGCGTCTCGCGAGATACACGCACCAGCATCCGTTGGTCCAGCTGATCCCAGGAGCACGAAAAATAAAAAGAATAAAAAAGAAAGAAAGAAAGAAAGAAGGGAAAGGATCGGGGAACCCGTTTCTCCCGTGCGGACTCACCGCCTCGGATGCAATATACGAGGATATAAATCCACGGGATTTCTCGCTTGGGTTAAGAAAACGGATTTTTCATCGACTCGTAGAATCTCAGATTTCTGGATTCCAGGATTCCCGGGAGAGACGAGAGAGAGAGACTAAAGAGTGAAAAATCTGGCAGATAATAAAGTGGGAGCGGCCGAAAAAAAGTGATTTTTGGGAATTTTTTTCGAGAAAACTACTGCATGGAATGTTTTCACGTTTTGAGGATATATTTGTGGACGTATGATGAATACATGGTCAAATTTTTGGACAAAAGGATTGAAAATTCAGCGAGTTATTAGCGATCTCCTAAGGCTCGAAAAAAAAGTCGATGACCCTTGTAAAGACTGAAAATTTCTATCTCCATATTATTTCCAGTTCTCGTCGTCGTTTTTTCTCTTACATATCCCTAGCTCCGAATTCCCTAGCTCGGAAAGTTTCCGAGGTCTGTAAAAGGGTCCGGGGGTTGGAGAAGGTTCCGCGAGGAAATGCGGGAGAAAAGCAGCAGGAAGGTTTGAGGGAGGTTCTAGGTGGAAGACCATTTATTTTCTAACTCCCTTTCCGCCCAGCTTCTCACCCTCTCGTTCAGAGAGTAGAACTACCCGGCATGCGGGCATCATTAACGCGAGCCTTAACCACCCCCGATGTGTGTCTTACGGAGGGGGTAGTAGTAGCCAGGTTGAAGATGAAAATTCGCTAATTCCCATCGCCAAATTTGTTTCCGACTATTTTTACCGCCTTTTCAGGATAATCCCCCGTCCCTTTTCCGCCACCTCTTTACTCTGCGAAGAATAAGACCCGCTTTTCCGTTAATTCCTTCAATCCTTCCCCCGCCGTTTTCATCCACAAGAAATTCCATTACGGTATTTAATTAATGGAATTTATTAAAATTCAATTTTTACCATAGTTACGGAGCAACAGGTGAAACCCGGAGGGAATAAAAGTCCGACGATCTTAGTTCACGAAGACAATCTTGTCTCCATCAATCGCTCCTCGTTGAAATTGACTTTTCCAAAAACCGAGAGGAACAGAAGACGATTTTCGGGCCCAGGCGTCGTTCAATCTTACGAACAATCACGCCGCTACTTTATTACAAAAAATGAAAGCGAGCCGGAGTTTGGTTTGGGATTAAAAAAACAAGATAAAATATTGTCATATTTTGAAAACCGATAATTGGGTTGATAACATTTTTTTTTAATCGATGTAATGATAATAACGATAAGCAGCAGGGTACGTTTTTATTCTATACAGCATATTTTATACAATTGTTCTTTAGTCAATTGTCAAAAACCACCCCTTTTCTGAAATCACAATTACGACGATACATCGTCGAGCTGGAGACTGTTAATAAATTTGAAATCGCGGCTATTTGCCTAGCAGCTAGGTACTGCAATGTGTGTGTAAAAAAAAAAAAAAAAAAGAGCGAAAAAGGTTGTTGCAGCCGGTTAATGAGGTTTCGAGAAATGAGAGGTAAAAGTCCATTAAATTCTGATTAATGTAATGCACGACTGGTAATTCGAACAATATAATACTTCCCTCTCCCTCCCTCTCTCTCTCTCTCTGTTACCGCGAGCATTTCAACCGTTTATATGTGTATTTATATACAGTGCATACATGTATATAATATGTGCGGATAAACGTACGTTTTAAATACCGCAAAGTAAATATTCACAATTATATATTATACCATAGGCGTATATGCCAACGTATATAGCTCATTGGGCGAGTGAACTTGTTGCACGTATCATATATACCCATATTTCTATGCCTATATACCATAGAGAGCAGAGATATATACCGGAAGAAAATATATTTCACGAATCTATTCTATGTTGTTTTTTTTTACTTTTCTCGTTTTTTTTTTTTATCATTTCTGGATAATTATGATAAATCCTGTGCGCGTTTTACTCAATTGTACAATTTAGTATCGTTAAAAAGTTGAAAAACGAGGGAAATATATCTTAGTCCCGATATTCTATAACGGGAAGAGTCACCGTGGTTTTAGGGGCGGTGGTTGGCTAGCCCCATATATATCTATATATGAATTATCTAACCTTTCATCTAACTTCCCCTTTTCATCTAATTTATCCCCACTACCCTATTTTCTATGCGAAGGGTTAGGTAAGGGAGAAAAGGAGGTGGAATATGGCCGAGGTAGGGGTGAGAATTCTGGTGGGGATTTACTCCCTGTATACATAAACACACGTATGTATTATGGAATCTGCGACATTTACAAACCGCTTCTGTACACAGTTTATACACGTATATAGGTATATAATATACGCGTATATATGCGTGCGGAAATTCGCCTAGGTGAATACCCCCGGCAAGGCACTAACACTAGTATGCTAAAACCCTTAATCAATGGCTAAAGCAGATTAGAAATCGTCGAGTCATTAATCAAGGGTGAATGACGTGGAAATAATCAGTTAATAATTATGAGAAGGAGGCGAAGAGAAGAATAAAACCGATCGTAGAAGTCTCCGGAAAAAAACGTTGAAAAACTTTTGAAAATGAAATTATTGAAAAATCGAGACTAAATGAGAATAATTCTCGGGGATGAAGATATTTTTATTATTTTTTTAGTTAGGGGATGAAGCAAAGTGCATTTCTTGAGGGTAGGGAGAATCGGACTTCGCTCTTCTCGGCGTAACACCCCTGGGGACGTGTGTACAGTTTAAGGTAGTGGGGGCTGACGAAAATAAGTTATAATAAGTGAAAAAGCGCAGTGGCGTGTCTGCGCCCTTGTAATAAACCTCACATTCTTAACCACGAGGCACGACAACTCGGCGACGACTTAATTTACATTTTAACTACTTCGTATGAAAAAAAATTCCGTCGTTCGTTGAAATTTCAACCCCTTACTACTATACACTACCCCTCGCTGACCACGACGCTTTTTGCCTTAGTCTTTCCCTCGTCGTTGACCCTGTGTCTACATATGTACGTATGTCGGGCACGAAGACTGTCTTTTTCTTACAATTAAATTTATCAATTTTTAACAACGATTTTTAGAGATATTTCAAAAATCTATATAATTATACTTTGAAGAGAAGAAATTTCATGTGACGAACGAGCCTCGAAAAGTTTTATCAATCGTTTCAATTTCCTTTTTCTTGGATTTGGTATTTTTATCATTATCAAATCATTGTACTGGATTTTTAGTACCTGGAATTTGAACCCGCAGCCACCCCCCGAAAAAGGAGAAAGTCATTTTTGATAATTTGCGTAAGATCGTGAGGAAAAAATAATTTCTTATCACTAAGCCGCGTAGTTTCGGAATTTTTAGTATTTCAAATTTCACGCCACCCCCGTCTTCATCCCTCTACCCCATCCCAAAAAAAAAAAAACGAAAATTGTGCTCCACGATTTGCCCGAATTTAACCAAAAATTGGTATCTAGATTTTGAACCACCCCTATTTCCCGTACGACCCCCGTGAAAAAAAAAAGAAAAAGATTAAAAAAAAAAAAACGCGTAACCTAGCGCGTAGCGTATAGCGTTACCTACATGCCTATACCTACTCCGTTCAATACGAACTAGGAGCAGCGAGCTACAGGATAATATAGCAGGGCGGCGCAAGCGCCTTCATTTTGTTTTTCCGGGTTAGTTTTCCTTTTTCAAAGATGGCGGACGACGGCCGCTTTTACCACTTCCACGTCCATTTCCTCTTCCACTTCCACTTCGAATTCAACTTCCGCCTCCACCCTCGCCCTAAAGCTCAAGCGTCCCGGCGTTAGCGCCGGGTCGTATAGCGCGCCGCTTTTCGTAACGTCGGTAAAATCGCAGCTGGGGTTGAATACTGAGGGAAAATTTTCACGGGAATTCTAACTTACCTACCGACACCAAAAACATCCCTTAAAATTCCTATATATCGAACTGTAATGGTTTTTTACCACGCCACAGCGGCGCTAACGTTCCTCCAAGGCTTCCTACTTTCTCATTCTGTTTCTCGCTCCTGCTTCTCGGTCCTGTAACTAAAACCATCTGCAATTTACCGAGCCAGATATATCCCGCGCAGATATGGGGTATTCTCCTTCCTACGATACTTCCATCCTCACCGTTTGAGCAATTATTACGAATTTTCATCCCCGTTTACCCATTTTTTTTTCTTTTTTTGTTTTTTTTTTTTAATACTTGATTTTTTAATCTTCTATTTCTTTTCTGTTTTTTTTCGACATTCCCATTTTATCAATATTATTATTATTATTATTCGTGGATTTTTTTCTCTTCTCATTTTCAATAATCATGAATTCAAAAATATATTTTCAAAAATTAGAATCTACCTTTTACTTCATAATATTCTTTCTTCTTTTTTTTTTTTTCTCTCGTTTGTTTGTTTCTTTTTCTTCTTCTCGTGGGACAGTTCAAGAAGTCGAAGAATTTTTCTTCTTCTATAACTAGATAGTCGAAAACCTGACGTACGTAGGTATATATGAGTTTATAACGGAGGGTTAACAGGTCGCGCGGTGTACATCTGTATACACAGAGTATCTACATATAGACACCTCTGCCCATATGTATAATAAAAAGCAAACACGTTTGATAATCAATTTTTATTTCGACCATTTCACCAGGTAGATATATATATGTACAGATACTTTGTATATATACGCGATATACATACACATATAAATATTTCGCGGCACGTTGTCCAATCAAAACGATCGCAGTCCACGGCGAAGGGGTAGGTGTATATGTATAGGTGTAAGGTAAAATAAAAAAAAAAATAGAAATGAGTAAAAATAAAAATAATATTAACAATGACAATAATGAAACTCAAATTGAAATACAATTAGATAAACACTTATATATCGATGCTTCGTAGGCATGTATGAATGTTCGAAGTCGTCCTCCGACAACCTGCAACAAAATTAAGAAAAGAAATTGGAATTTCGTTAATTGATTAAGTAAATTGAAAAAAACAAAGAGAAATTTCATGAATCATGTGATTCATAATTTCCTGATTATATATATTTATCCGTACGAAATTAGATCCAAGATATTCTATAGAAATAAGGTTACGAATTTTATCTGTACAAGTATATAAGAAGAAAGGGGAAAAAAATACAAAAATATACAAAAATAAAAACGGTGCAGCATATTTGATAATTTTTTTTTTTTTTTTCCTATCTTGTCTTTTTTTTTCAGGCAATTTTTTAAAATTAAGGCTGTTAAACCTAATCTCCACGCGCGCTTGGTAGATATAAAAATGTGGCGTGTCCGTATCCCCCAAGTCTCGCGCAGTTAAATCGCCCTACGAAATGTTGCTTGATATCTGCACGCGTTTTGTTATACCTATACGTACCCTAAATTTAGGTATTATTTAGCCATACGTGTGTATATATTATACACATTGTAAATACGTATAAAAAAAGGAAACAATATCTCTGTACAAATAATACAAATTCATCGATATTCTCAAATACCATTCATCACCATGTATGGAGAAAAGAAAGTGAAATGAAAAAATCGTTGTTTCTTCTCGTTTCCAAATTTATTTATTTATTTTTTGCTTCGTCGACACGAGAAGAAAATAGTGTACGAAAAAATGATAGAAAAAAAAGGACAATGCAACCCCTAAACCTTAAACACTAGACATTAAGCTGAAAAGCTTCGGTCGCAGTAGTGCACGTCGTTGTATGGTCCGACATGGCACGGCCGTGGCCGTGTAGTTGGGAGCAAGTAGGCAGCAGCATCAAGCCAAGCCCTTCTATAATGAAACCCGTGTTGAGCCAGGTTTTCGGACTTGGATAAAATATCGCCGCGAATTATCATACCATCTGAAATTAAAGGACTGAAATTTTCTTCTTTCTTTTTTCCTTCTTTTTTAAAATTTTTTTATCATCTATCTCTCTCTCTCTTTCTCTCTGTTTCGTTTCGGCGGATGATACGAGAATACCGAGCGTAAGAGAGAAACAGGAGTAAAAATACAGTAGGGTAGTAGCGGGGTTGAAGGGTGGTTTCGTTCGACGGCCAACGTTAACGCGCAAGCGTACGCGCGATCGCACTCGCGCAAAGGGTATATATATATATAGGTATAGGATATATAAAATAATTTTCGGGTAGGTAGAGAGAACCCAAATATCCATATCTCTCTCTCTCTCTTTTTCTCTCTCTCGTTCTCTCCGTGGTACGTTATACCGCATCGCCAACCCCCGAGAGGTGAGAGGGACGTGGATTTCGAGCATATATGATGGGCGAAGGAGGGTTGCGAGGGTGGTGGAAAGAGAACGGAGACCGGAGGGCGGGTAGGGCGGATGGGCAAAGAGAAGAGAAAGCTACGAGCGCCGGGTTGGCGAGAGCTAAAACCTAACCGAACTCACGCAGTTTGCGCAGTTAGTCGCTTATACCTACGGTATATATGTAATACCTACATACACCCATATACATATGTATATATACGTATACGAAGAGGAGAGGAGAGTAGAGGTGAGGAGAGGTGGGAATCTCTGCCTACGTGGTTGAGAGCCGTAGGGGTCGAGAAGGGGTGTTGAGGGTTGTTTTTTTTTTTCGTCCATTTCTCTTCGTTGTGTTTTTTCGTTTTTTTTTTACACCGGGTTCCTTTTTTTTTTCTCTATCTCTCTCTCTCTCTTTTTACAGTTTTCCTTTTTCTTTTTTTTCCACTCTCACTCTCTCTCTCTCTCTATCTCTCTATCCTGCACTTTTCAACCCTATTTTTATTTTTCCACGACTGCGCGGCCACGCCCAACCCGCGATGGCGCCCACGCGAAAATTATATACCTGCACCCCTAGCTAGGGGAGGCGTTTCCGCGCGAGAAGTGGTTTCTCGTTGATTTTTGCCTTTTTTTTTCAAATTTTTTTTTTTTTTCTACGTATTTTTGGTTTTTCGACTTTTTCTTTTTCTTCTGCAATTTTTTTTCTTTTTTTTTTTCTTCTTCTTCTTACCTCTTCTTTCCTACATATTAATATACGCTATTTTTCACTTTTCAATTCTTTCCCCAATATACCTATTTCGGATAAATCGCGCTTGGAAGGTTCTCCTTTCTTTCTTATCCCCATATTTTCCGGCACTCATAGTTTCCTCTTCTATTCTCCCATTTCATTAATTTCATCAATTTTATTTTTCCCTCGCCCTATTAGAGAGGGTGGATTTTCTTCAAGGGTCTATAACTTATGATATAAGTATACCCGATGCAAATCTGGTTAGTAAAAATCATTCTAAATTTCTATTTCACATTATATGTATATTATATACTTGATTATTTACACACATACTATGTATACATAGGTACGTGTATATACCTATTGCAAAGAATCAATATATCTAGTAAAATTTCACTATTATCAGTTATTAATATCTTCTTTAAAAACGGACAAAAAGTATAGAACAAAGAAATAATTTCAAAAGAAAAAGAAAAAAACCAAAGAACAGATTATATATATAATTTTTTATCTACCTAAAAACTAATTGTACGAGAATATGAGTGAATAGTTTTTTTTCCTTTCCATTTCTTCTTCTCCTCTCCCTATCGATATTTCATCGATAATACATAACGGGTACATAGTTTATAAACATGAAATCGAAAGTGCAGAGGTATGGATATAGATATAGGTCCTACATAGATATCTACACATCTGTACATACGGTTCAGAGTATTGGAGTTTTATTTCTTGCCCCTCGTGCGATTTTGCGAATTTGCGTTTAAAAAAAAAAAAGAAGAATGAAATAGAAAAAGGAGAAAAAACAAAAAACAGAGAGGAAAGAAAGAAAGACTCTTTTTTCTTCTTATTTTCTTTTAGATTTTCTTTTTTTTTTTTTTTGTATTTATTTATTTATTTTTCTGGTTTTTACTGCTGCCTGCAAGGCTTACATAAAATCGCGGAACTGTGGGGATGAAATATCGTAGTGGTGGTACTACATAGAGCGAAGAGGTGCAGCGACGGTATAGGTATATAGATATATACCGTATGTATGTATATAAAAGAGGAATAAAAAAAAAAAGAAATAAAAATAAACCCCAATGGTGGGAGAAACTCCTGCAACGAGAAAATATATAACAGTTTACCTACCCCACCCTCTATCTATGCGAACAGTATATAGCTTTAGATATAACTATATGGTATACCAGGCCATGATACTAGAGAGTCAATCGTCTGTTAGCTCTTAATAGAAAAGTAGGGTCGATTTATGAGTTATAGGTAAACCAGACACTCCACTCTACCTATATACTCTACACTCGTAGCCTTCTATCCCTATATGCGCGATATATGTGTGAATAGCTCGTATCAAAACCCCCTTAAAAAATTCACTTTCACCCATAGCTATTTATTATTGTATCAATAATTATAATTCTTGCATCATTTATAGCATATAAAAAAAAAACAGTCTTAGTATATAAATTTCATAATTTTATATATACGAATCAGTTTCTAAAAAACCAAAAAAAAAATAATAATGAATCAAACACGGAGAAAAGATGTAAGAAATAAATAAATAATAATTTTCTATAATTACACCTAGTGTGGGTATATATATATTATTTTATGTACGACTGTAATAATATAACGTTTATCAAAATTTCTCTCTTAATGCACACATCCATACATAAGACATATATAATATATACATATGTGTATATATTTATATACCTATGCATATATATATATATATATATATATATATATATATATATATATAATATATAACCATATTATAATTTTAAAGCCGCAGGTTTTTCTCCAGCTTTCGCGATTCTGCGCAAAAGCACGAGTAACGCAAGCTACATAAGCTTTACCTTGGTATAAGGTAGAGGTAGGTATAAGGTATAGGTATATAGGTATATATGCCTATGTATACCTATACGCGGACGTTTCGTTTGCAAGGGTTGGCGCGGACGACGGGGCCCGGTCATTTATTTCTCCGCACGGCATAATTTATCGCGAGGATTTTCGCAAAAGCACGCTCCTGTGCGAGGAGGCAGAGGAGAGGCGGCAGCGGCGGCAGCGGCGCGGTTCCAGCGAATGAAGAGTAGGGAAATATACGCTACACATACAAACGCGCATCGCATTACACCTATATTACAGCGTATACACAGGGTGGTTCGGATTCAACGGGTGCAATATTTTCAGGCTAGATTCCCAGCGAAAATCCAAAAATATATTTCCTTTGCCAAAAATTCGTAGGACCGATAGTTTCCGAGCTAGGAAAGATCTCAGTTCAACAATCGCGGAGCGCATAGTGCGCATAGACTGGGCGCCGCGCAGCTCACGCTCAACGTCAGCCCAGTCCGAGTCGCCTATGAGTTCCGCGCTCGTTCGACTGAGATCTTTCGTAGCTCGGAAACTATCGCGCCTACGAATTTTCGGCAAAGGAAATTTAGTCCGGAAATTTCGCGGGGAATCTACCCTCGAAATATGGACCCCGCGACATGAAGCACCCCCTATATACAGGGAGAAGAGATCGTGCGGCTAGAGAGACTAAATAAGAAAGAAAATCGTCTCTTCGTACCAGAGTCGTACGTAGGTATATACGCTTCGTTTAGTTTCGTATATACCTACTTTACCGAGAAAATTGTACATACATATGTACACAGTAGGTGGATATAGAGGCGGTTGAAAAAAAAGAGAGTGCAGGGAGATAGAGACAGAGAATCTAAGTGCATTATACAACGAGTATGTACTTAGATACGTGTAGGTATATACTTACGATTAAATACTAAACCCTAGTCCTTGTTCTCGATGCCGAATATTCCCACGCGATACTCTATCCGTATAGAATATATATAGTTTGTATTACACACCCTACGGTGGAATTGAAATCTCTCTTCAACTATGTCTATGTACGATTCTATTCGAGTGTATGGAATATTTATGGTATTATTTGATGTATAAATCAAAAAAAATGCCCAGTTTCCTCCAGTTTTTGAGATTCTCTTTCTTTTTTAGCTCACTTCGAATTTTTCGGAAAAAGAAAAATCCCTTTTGGATCATAGAATCAGATTTCAGGGTCAAAAATTCAAAGAATATACTTCGGACCTACGAGATTAGAGTTTCTAAATTTTCAAAGCCTCTTCCGTGTATGAAAAATGATTTAGAAAAACCCAAAAAATAGACATGCGGCTTTTCGCTTTATCGACGTGACAAGCGATTCTCGCAAACTGAAAGATCTATTTGTACGTAAAAGCCAGAGGCGAATATTCTCACATAAAAATCGATATCCAATGATTGATCGATCGCGAATTGAAGTTCGGTTTTCAAAATCCAATTTACGTGTCTCGAAAATTTTCTAAACGAATGCCAAAACCAGAAGGGGACACATTGTGCCGATATATCCCGGCAATAGAATCGGATTTTGAAATATACTCCGAAAAAAGTATCGGTTTACTTTTCGTATCAGAGATTCGACGAAAATTGAGCTCTGCGACTTTTCCGAAAAACGAACGCTTCGCCTTTTGTCATTTTCCGTAGAAAAGTCGCGCGTTAAATGACCGAGAAAGTAAAAAATGTGCAAAAAACTAGCAAAAATCGATCGCGCCTTAATAAAACGAGGAAAAAAAAAAAAAGGTACGAAGAATACACGAAGCAATGACGTTTCGTCAGCCAGTGAAATTCGCCGAGTAGCTACGGCGGTAGGCGGGTATGAACTTCTGGCCGCAGAAATCGATGCGAAAGTCTAAACGCTGGTACGTAGATACGTAGGTCGCATACTCTGGTCCGAATCGCATGGTGAAAATCGGAATCGGAATTCCGACGATTGGCGAAGTTTGTCTACGACCGTCGCGAAAATTTTCGGTCTCATTTTCCCCGCGTGTCTAAATCCGCGTACGGGTCGAGGCGTATCTAAGTAAATGTAGGAAAAACCTATCCCCGAACCATAGTTCCTAAATCGTAAAATATCCCGGCGTACTACAGCCGAGGGTTGTAGGAGGTGGCGTATTCGCCGGCTAGCAGCTAAGAGGGGAAACGGTTTCGAAAGTGGTATCGTAGCGGGAGGGAAACTGCGTGTAGGAAAAGGGGTAAAACGGGGAAAAGTGGAATACCCACCTCGCCGGCTAGGGGTAGGTGGCTGTATATACCGGCGCGTGTTTTAGGCGGGGGTTGAAAAATTTCACGGAGTTATCCGATTGGCCGTTAGCTTCGGGTTCCCGAGTCGGTAGTTCCGAGTTTCGAGTTTATAGGGGCGTACGGGGGTGGAGAAAGACCGCGGCTTTAATGACGCTCGCTCTCCCGCGACTGGCACGAAATGTAGCCCTTATATTCGACCCCTTGAAAAATACCCCATAACCGAGGATAGGGTGGAAGGGTGCGGGTATATACACCGCACACATACACGCCGATCCAGCAAGGGCTGCGTGAATGAGTTTGTGAGTGCGTTAGCCACCGAGGTAGGCACGGGGGTGGAAATGAGGGTGGAGCGAGATTACAAAGTACCCGGGGTTCCCGACGACCCAGCCTCTCCATCCCCCGACTCGCACTGCCGCTACTGCTACTGCCACTGCTGCCGCACCTCTAAACCTTATTAACGCGTATCTTAAGCATTGGGCAGTAGGTACGAAAAAAGAAGATAATAAAAACGAAAGATTATCATTTTTTTTTTTTCTCCTTTTTAGGGGTGGTTTTTTTTTTCTCGTTTCATTTTATTCATCGCTTCAAAGAGAAACACGAGATAACCAAACGATAGAAGTATTAAATAGAATAGACATAGAATATTTTCAGATTATTCTCGAAATCTTTCGTTTTTTTTTTTTTTTTTTTATCTTGTCAGATCGTGTTGTGGCCATTTTTGCGATAAGTATAGAGTATGCCTTGAATATTGTAAGAAACTATGCATGAAACTAAAAATTGTTGTACGTTTTTAATTATTGGAAATTGAAATATAGAAGAATTGATTTTATTTTTTGAAAGTGATGTTTGAGAAATGATTATTGTATTTTTTGATCACACCATATCAGGTAGATATGGATAACCTACTCGCAATCGATCATAGGTACAATTTCATGAATTTCGGAATACAAGGGTGAGTTTAAAAAGATTGAAAAAGACGCGTTTAGGGTATTGACGACAATTAGTACCGACGACTATACAGAAGCGATGAATTATTTCCAAAAAACAAAAAAGGAATAGAAATGAATAAACAGAAAAACTGAGGTACGAGGTAAAAATTTAACGAAGAAGAAAAACTATACAGAAAAAAAAAAAGGTGAGAAAAACGCCAGAAGAATTTCTGCACGCAGGATATTAGATATATCCACCTTTTACTTGAAAAAGCAAAAAAACAAAAAAAAAAGGAGGGAGAAAAAAGCAGTAAAAAAGAGAAAAAAAAGGGATCACCTCATCCCCCCATTTACGATCACGTGTCGCTATCCGCGGCTATAATTAATCAAGCTAAGAAAACCGAGCGAGTTTCGACGGGGGTGGATTTAAAAAAACTGTCCGAGGGGGTTGTGGGTAGTGTTGGTCGTGGTGGAGGGAGAGGGTAGGAAAAAAGGATAAACCGAGGGTATATATATTCCATATACACACGTATATGCATACATGCTTGAATAGATACATAGATTTGGAGTTGGCGGGGTTTAGGTTCAAAGAAGGCGAGAGATGCAGTATGAGGGAATTTATTTTATTTTTATTTATTCTTTGGTTTTTTCAGGGTTGAGATGTAAAAAATTTGGCGGGAAAAAAACATCCAAATCTATCTCTATTCACGCGTGTATATACGCAGGTAATACCTGCACACAGTAGAGGAAGAGGGGGCGAGGAGTCAGGGAAGGGTGAGAATAAAAAATAAAAACGAAAATGAAAATGAGAAAAGGCGAAAAAAAAGGAAAGAGGGAACACGAGAAAAAGGAGAGAAACATCGCCGCAGGGGTATAATATAGTGAGAGCTAGAGAGAGAGGGGCGAAAGAGGGATTTTTTCGCTTTTCCTCTTCTACTTTTCTCCACTTTTATTTTCATTCTTTTTTACAACGGTCAAGGGAAAGAAGGAAATTAGAGGGCGGCATTCAAACCTCCCTCAACCCCCCCCACTACGAATACCGTTTCGATGTATACATATTCGTATCATATACACTCATTGCACGCGAAAAGAGGACGCGAATTATTATAGTTGTAATTGTCCGCTCGATTTTTAGTTTACATAAAAAAAAATAAATAAGTAAGAGGCGAAACCATTTCGCGGATTTGATAGAGGAATTATTCATTCATTCATTTGTTGCAATTGTTATTCAGAAGATTATTTTTATCGAGAAATATGCGAGACCGAGGCGTTGATTTTGAATCTTGAATTGGCAATTAATAATCGCCAAAATTTGGGGCTAGAAAAATGACTTCTGAAGAGACCACGCAGGTCAAATTTTAATTCCTAGCTTACGGTTTAGTATAAAATAAAATTCTATCCCCGATCGCGAGTCGAATGAAAAAGTTTTTCAGTTATGGCACGATTAAACGAAATGCGATATCTCCCGAAAGCCTAATCATCCCACGTGATTAACGACCCATTTTGTTTGCGTGGCTACGGCGAGGATATGATTAAATAGAAAAAGAAATTCGCCCCTTTCCCCACCCTTGTGAAAATCGTCACGGTCGTTTAGACTTTTCGTCTAATTAGTTAAAAATTAGTCAACCCCACCTCCTCCGGATTGAAAACTGCAAGAGAAAAAAATCATACAGTTGCACCCCGGCACAGCTAGGCACCGGGAGGTAACGTGTAGCGAAATTCTACCACCGCGGGGGTGGAAACGAAAGAGAGTTTTCAACAGAGGGACGAATAGGTGCGCACAAACACACACGTACCTCTTCAGGTACGAGGAGTAGCATAGGGGGTGGAGAGACCCGCACGCGTATATTTAGAAATGGGAGAAAATAGGGGTTGTAGATTTTCAGGTGGTGGGGAAATTCGAGCCGAACCGCGCTGGTTAGGCTCTCCGCACATAGGGGTGTGCGGATGTGTGCAAGAGGAAGAGGAGGACACGCACACCCCTGCACGCGCGCGTATCTATGTACTTACATATGTACGTATGGGTGGAGGACGGATAAAGAGAGCGGGATGGAAAATTCGAGGAGCTATTGCAGGGGGTTTTGGGTAGTCGAAGTGGGGAGGGTGGAAGGGGGCTTTGAAGGGGGTGGCTCGTCGGCCATTTTGGAAATTTCGCGAAAAACACACGCCCCGAGATACCTCACCCAGGTCCAGGGTAGCGTACATCTACCCACCTCGGCGTGCCTGCCCAGGGGCTTCAGGGTGTTGTATTAAGCACGAAATATAGATGAACGTTAAGCTATAGTCTATTTATTCCTATATGTACGAATATTTACACGAATACTACGAGGCCGGGGGTAGTTAGGTCCACATGCCCCGGACCTAACATCCAATGGTTATAATTACTGCCATTATATACACGGAATCATAAATTCACGTACATAGAGCTACAGAGGCGATTCTTCATCCCTAGGATATAAATGCTTCGGCTTTTCCTCGATCATCCCCTCAGATTTCAAGAAGACATCTTTTCCATGTGATGTGATGTGGGATTTTTTCAAGATTAGGTTATTCCGATCGTCCAGCGGACATGTGTATGTGTGGATACAGTCCCGCCGCGATCAGCAAACCGTATCGCCCTTTTGTCGTATCGGATCCTGTTTGCTGCAACAGGACAGCAATAGCTTGGAGAGTCGGAGAATTACCTTGCGTGACGACCCTCTTGGATGAACGACGTAGGTAGTTGGATACGGCACGAGATACATAGGGCGAGAATGGAGATTTGCAAAAAAAAAAAGAAAACAGGAGAAAATAAAAGGATAGAAAAAAGGTTGAAGTTAGAAAAAACGTTCAAATTTTCAACATTTGCCATTTTTCTCGAATTCAGCCCCTTTTATTCCTCACAATGAATAAATGAATATATATTTTTCCAAAAACAACAAATTCGTATCTGTTCGTTCGTTTGTCTCACGAATTATCGAATCAAAGTACAAACAAACAAATGAATAAATAAATAAATAAATAAATAAATGATGATGCCTCTATAATTTTGTAGCGAAAAAAAAGAAAAATGAAATGTACAAAGACATAAAAAGAAAAAACAAAGTTATGTACGCAACGTACGATGTACATTAAAGGTACGTAGGTCGAGAGGGTACGTATAGTAGTAGTGGTCCGTGATGGGCGGACGGTTGCTGCTGTGGGCCGAGATATTTGCAAGCCAAATTTTAATACCAGAATTAATTTGAACCCCGCGTATATATATAACTGTATATGCGTACGTGGTATATAGATATAGGCACATGGTTAGGTGAGAGGGTCCCCTGGAGTAGGACGAAAAACCGAGTAGGTATAAACCTACGTACTTATATAGAAAGATGTGTGTATAGGTACTCGGAGAAATTCGCCTTCCGTACTAGCCCCGTCCCTGCCGTCCTCCTTCCTCTATCTCGCGTATTATAAAAATGTGAGCTAATTTATCGACGCCGTGTACGTGGCTGCAAGTCGCCTACCTTATGCACAGGGTGGTTCATATTACGAAACGTATATACCTACGTACGACTCTGGTACGAAGAGACGATTTTCTTTCTTATTTAGTCTCTCTAGCCGCACGATCTCTTCTCCCTGTATATAGGGGGTGCTTCATGTCGCGGGGTCCATATTTCGAGGGTAGATTCCTCGCGAAATTTCCAGACTAAATTTCCTTTGCCGAAAATTCGTAGGCGCGATAGTTTCCGAGCTACGAAAGATCTCAGTCGAACGAGCGCGGAACTCATAGGCGACTCGGACTGGGCTGACGTTGAGCGTGAGCTGCGCGGCGCCCAGTCTATGCGCACTATGCGCTCCGCGATTGTTGAACTGAGATCTTTCCTAGCTCGGAAACTATCGGTCCTACGAATTTTTGGTAAAGGAAATATATTGTTGGATTTTCGCTGGGAATCTAGCCTGAAAATATTGCACCCGTTGAATCTGAACCACCCTGTGTATACGCTGTAATATACGTGTAGCGTATATTTCGTAAACTATCGGTCCCACGAATTTTTGGCAGAGGAAATTTAGTCCCGATTTTTCGCGGGGAATCCAGCCTGAAAATATCGTAGTACAAGGTGAATATGAACCGCCCTGTATACCTTATACTCTCGTTAATTTACATGGAAACTTTACTCGCTGGTATACACGTATGTATGTATTTATGCGCGTATGAGGTAGTTTAGCTTTTATATTGTAAATTATTATTCCCTCCACCCCTCACTTTAACCATTCTCGATACAAATGGGCAAAGTCAACTTTACCATTAGACAACCGTGCAAGGACTCTCTCGTTTGTTCGTTCCCTGGTTATGGCACGGTGCCGCAGGACGAGACTCGAACTTCGCTTATATTATACATCGGGCAATTATTTCACGGCGATTTATCCGAAGGCGAGAAAACAAAATTCGCTTCTTTTTGTCTATAGTTTTGCATCTTTATCCGTAAACTTGTCTTTGCGTATCGCCGTGTGTAAAAATGAATTTGAACAAACTCCGTCATTCTTTGAATTCTTGACGAATTCTGAAGGCCTTATTGATAAAATAGGAAAAGTTGCTCTCAGCTTGATAATGAAATCATTGAAAAGTTGGAAAAAAAACGAAAGGAGGGACAAATCCACTGAGCTTTTTACTTGGCGATGAAGATGCCTCGATAGTATCCGAAACGGATTAATAAATGCTCAGAAATCTTCTCGATTTAATGATGAACGATTTTCGACAGTGAAAAGATGGGGAAAATGAATTTTATTTTATTAACTAGAAGACACGTAGCTACGGTTTTTTTTTAGTTATTTTATAGAAAAATGTATGCGCTGTGAGTGCTAATATGAATTAAATATCCAGAGGATTCTTTCAATTTCTATAATTAACGTTATAATATGATATCGTTGGGGAATTTCTTATCGTTCGTATTGCATATTCCCAAGAGATTTCTCGCATATGAGGATATACTCCCGGAGTCTGTGTTTCACAGCGTAGAATCAGTCGGCAAACTTCTCACTCTGTAGCTATCTATTTGCACTGAGTCTCTCGAGGAATGTACTGCAGAAATATATTATACATACATAAATTTATGCATCAGACTTTGACTTTGGTAATTATAATCTTTCGTCGACGAACCAATACAATTTCCTAACTGCACCGGGTTTCAAAAGCTTGGAAATCCATCCCTCGAGGGAAAAAAGATTTTTCTTTCATCTTCTGATTATCCTGATTCGATCATGTGTTGACGAAAAATTGAAGGAATAAAAGAAAGCCAAGAATTTCAAATGAAAAACTGGATAAGTTGTTATTTCGAAAAACCAGAACCGGGATCTTTTTCCAAAAAAATAATCAATTTTTTCTTTTTTTTTTTCCCTTCCCCACAGTTCTTACCTCGATAACGTATTTTCGAATTTATTCAGACGCCGCGACGCGACGCGTCGTCTCTCCTCTAATTCCGCGAGCGCCATTTTGCAGCGTCGTTTAATCGATCCTGCGCCCACGCGTCGGGGGTGATATTTTTTTTCCCGCCATTTTTCTCATTCGCGCCATTTTCGCTTACGTCTTCTTCTCCGATTTTCTCTGGCTCCGAACTCGAGGGCGAAATGAAAATTCGACTCAGGATACAAACGAGTCTGTCCCATGCCACGGATCGATCATACCGAACATCACGCGCGACTTTCCCGATGCACTTCTCCTCGCAAACTGAACCAGGATAGCGCAGGGCCTGGAGCCCCCCAATCGTGCGGGAAACGCGAGAATGGGCCTCAATCCGCGAGCCCCGTTCAACCCGTTTCATACATCTACGATCGCATTTGCATAGAGCTAGCTGCTCGCCTCTATAGGCCCAACAAACGATTCGACAAAAAATTACTATACCCACTTCTTTGTTATACCCCCAGCAGAGCTGCAGCTCTACCCCCTCCACTCGCATGGAGCTACGTATGCTGCTGCAGCATGATGTCCTTGGTCTCGAAATCTATCTGCATGATTCAATTCGATGATATCCTCTTCCTCTCTTCTCATTGTTTTTTTTTTTTTGTTTCTTCGACGTCCTGTCAAATTCCAGTATCATGGAAAATTTTATTCAAGTGGATGAACTCGCAGATATACATCGAGCTTCACCCCCTTTGCAAGATCTTTTTCGAAACGTCTTATTTCTCTACTTAGAATTTGTTTTTCAGATTCAGGTTAGTTTAAAAAGTATTTCACGGGCTTCAAGAAGTCCGAAACTTTACTTAATTAACTTTGTTATAGGTCTCAGATCACTCTCAACGTGTACTGGTCTGTTTCTTATTATTTTACGAACTGGTTTAACGGCCTTAAACCTATTTTAATATCTCCACGTTCAAGTTACACCATTTCTCAATCAATTCCGTTAACTGACGATGAATTTTATCTCACTTCATAGAAGTGATCATAGTTTCACATGATTCCAGTCGTTTCAAATTACCTCAACGTATGATAATTCAATTCCAATGAAAAATTATAAACTCCAAGAACGAAGTGGAATCCATATTGCCAACGGTTATGAACTCCGTCTTATCAACGGCATATAGACGGATGGATAGAAGGGACGAACAGACGCCTGGTCTCAGAATCTACCCCTTGGTGTGAGAAATACGAGTTGATTGCATAAAGCTAGATCCACAAACGTATACACACTTCGCATGTTGATTCGTTCGGAATAAATAAGAAGGAGAAGAAAAGAAGAAGGAAGACGAAAATTGGAACTCACCCTTGGCTCGGGCTCTCCGAGATCCTCCACCTGCGCAACGCGGACCTAGACATCGTCGAGCGAGCAAACCCTTTCCTGGGAATATCTCCCTGATGAATAAAGCTAAAGATCCGAAGGTATCATACTCTGTACGAAAAATGGTAGTCGCCGAGTGTGCAGATCCGAGAATCGACCCCCAGCGAAGAAGGGAACCGGTCTTGCAGACTCTGCAGAGCGACACCCTACGGCGGTCCATTTTTTATACGGGAACATATCGGGGTGGGTGTAGACCTCGGGCTTAGGGGACAGGGAAAGGCGGGGTCAGCAGGTTGCTACGAAACCATAACCTAGTGCCAGGATCGAGACCCCTGGGTCGGGACACCTCCAACCCCGCACAGGTAAAGGTTACCCAATTCAATATCCAGCAGTCGAACGAAAAACCGGATTTCAAGGGCAACGAGACAAAAGCAATTAACTCTTTCGCTGATGTCACAATTTCCAAAATCATGAACGGATCATTTTATTCAATTAGATTAAAGATTTTCGAAAGCTCTTTAGTCTTTTCGAATTCCCTCGTTTCAATGCGTTTCAAAAAATATCTTCATTCGACCAACGCGATCTCCATCAGGTTTCCGATCACCTACACTAGTTAAGGTATGAAAATAAATCAGCCTCAGTCTTTGCAGGTTGAAAAAACCCAAGTTTATTAAAAATTCAGAGAATAGTACAACGATTATAAAATTTCAATATAAATGGACCCTGACGAAGTGTCCCGTTTTTACTCTCTCTCTTCCGTTGGGTCGTGTGGAGAATTCTTCCGACTTCATCCCTCGTACCTAATTCAGTTTTTCCAGAAGATGTTTTTTTTTCCAAACTCCCATGGACTTTCTTTCAGCAATGATCGAGCTGCTATATCCAAATGTCTCTAGGGTGTCGTCCATCATTTCTCCGCATACCCTCCTCGCGAATAGCTACTGACACGATTCATTATTTTATTCGTAGAAATATCAGCCCAAGTCCGAGAAATATCTGTCGTATGTATTTCCGGACGGAAATGTTCTGCAGCAGAACGTTGCGATCGGATTTTCAATCTCGGCTTGAGGAACCTCTGGAAGCAGAAATTATTAGTCAGAATGAATCATTCAGGGAATCATGTGATCTAGATAGTGTGAATAAATGGTTTGAAAATTGGCGAAAAGCCAACGTCTGAAAATCGAGGGTTGGATATTTCCTAAAGAAATTAATGCAGCGTTGTTTTTTCCCGGGATTTTTCGGCCACGCTAATTTTCAAACCGTGATGAGAATTGAAATTGATAATATCGCTGTTTGAATGAAATTCGAACGAATGTGCAATGCCATTCGGAACAATCAGTCCATAAAATCTCGTATAATTTCATCCCCTAAATCTCTACGCAGGAAAATTCGTGTTTTTGGAACTCGATTGGTCACGAATCGCCAAAATCATTGAACAATTCTTCCGCGATGATTCGCGGACTATTAGCGTAGCCTTACTTGGCAATACTGGCGAGACTCTCGGTGGTTGAAGTCGAACTGATTCGTCGATGCTTATATCAGCCTATTGCTTCATCTCGAATTCACGCGAGCAAATAAATTCCATCACCCGCGATGATGAGTGCTTCGGATAATCAGGCGGTTATAGAACGACCGATTGACCAAATTAATGAGATGATAGGGAGATCATTGGCACGGGTGACCCCAGATATCACAAGACTAACATTTTCTTATAAGAAGTCTAACGGCCGGCCCATACCCCAGTTTTTTTCAGGCTCAATGTCGAGACGAGTCTTTGAAAACGCTTATCAGAAATGATCGTCCACGTGCGATCGCAGCTGAAAAAAGCTCGCTCTGAAATATCCGTGTAACTGAATGAATGGCTTGCGATTTTCCTAAATTGCCTCGAATCGTGACGATGGATTGTATTCAGATTAGTGAATTGAGGTAATTTGAGTGAAGAGTGAAAATCGTAGGACGAGGATCTTTTCTTTGAACGGAATGGAAGTAATGAAATGATACGGTTTTTTCGTTATTTTATACGAGAGAATATTATGTAAGAAATAAATTAAATAGCCACCAAATTCTTTCAATTTCCATAATTTTGTTCCATTCGTATTGCATATTTCCTACAGATTATTCGCATATGTGAATATGCTCCCAGAGCCCGTATTTCACGGCATGGAATCAGTCGGCAAACTTCTCACTCCGTAGCTATCTATTTGCGCTAAGTCTCTCGAGAAATGTACTGCAGAAATATATTATACACACATAAATTTATGCATCGGACTTCGACTTTGGTAATTATAATCTTTCGTCGACGAACCAATACAATTTCCTAACTGCACCGGGTTTCAAAAGCTTGGAAATCCATCCCTCGAGGGAGGGAAGATTTTTCTTTTATCCTGCGATTGTCCTGATTCGTTCATGTGTTGACCAGAAATTGAAGGAATGAAAGGAAGCCAAGAATTTCACATGAAAAACTGGATAAATTGTTATTTCGAAAAACCAGAACCGGGATCTTTTTCCAAAAAAATAATCAATTTTTTCTTTTTTTTTTTCCTTCCCCACAGTTCTTACCTCGATAACGTATTTTCGAATTTATTCAGACGCCGCGACGCGACGCGTCGTCTCTCCTCTAATTCCGCGAGCGCCATTTTGCAGCGTCGTTTAATCGATCCTGCGCCCACGCGTCGGGGGTGATATTTTTTTCCCGCCATTTTTCTCATTCGCGCCATTTTCGCTTACGTCTTCTTCTCCGATTTTCTCTGGCTCCGAACTCGAGGGTGAAATGAAAATTCGACTCAGGATACAAACGAGTCTGTCCCACGCCACGGATCGATCATACCGAACATCACGCGCGACTTTCCCGATGCACTTCTCCTCGCAAACTGAACCAGGATAGCGAAGGGCCTGGAGCCCCCTGATCGTGCGGGAAACGCGAGAATGGGCCTCAATCCGCGAGCCCCGTTCAACCCGTTTCATGCATCTACGATCGCATTTGCATAGAGCTAGCTGGTCGCCTCTATAGGCCCAACAAATGATTCGACAAAAAATTGCTATACCCACTTCTTTGTTATACCCCCAGCAGAGCTGCAGCTCTACCCCCTCCACTCGCATGGAGCTACGTATGCTGCTGCAGGATGATGTCCTTGGTCTCGAAATCTATCTGCACGATTCAATTCGGTGATTTAGCTCTTCCTTTCTTATCTTTGTTCTTTTCGTTTTCTCGCTAAGCTCGATGTCGTGGGAAATTTTATTCAAGTGGTATAACCGACAGTTATACATAGAATTTCATCCCCTTTTCGGAGTCTTCAAAACGTCTTATTGCTCTGCTTAGTACTTTTATTCTGATTCAAATTATCTTCGAAAATGTTTCGGGGGCCTCAGACGTTTTGAAAAATCTTTGCATTATCGTTTTTTTAGGTCTCAGATCGCTTCATACCACTTTTTGCACGGATTGGCAATTTCCAGATCATCCCCAATGTGCCCTAAGTCTCTTTTTGACCTGATTCAGGGATTCCCAATCGATTTCAACATCTTGTCCCTCAAATTTTCCCATTTTTCAACTGACTCCAATATCTGATGCTGAATTTCATCCCACTTCATCAAACTACCCCCGATTTCACGTGGTTCCAGTCGTTTCAAATTACCTCAACGTATGATAATTCGATTCCAATGAAAAATCGTAAACTCCAAGAACGAAGTGGAATCCACGTTGCCAACGGTTATGAACTCCGTCTTATCAACGGCATATAGACGGATGGATAGAAGGGACGAACAAACGCCTGGTCTCAGAATCTACCCCTTGGTGTGAGAAATACGAGTTGATTGCATAAAGCTAGATCCACAAACGCGTACACACTTCGCATGTTGATTCGTTCGGAATAAATAAGAAGGAGGAAAAAAGAAGAAGGAAGACGAAAATTGGAACTCACCCTTGGCTCGGGCTCTCCGAGATCTTCCACCTGCGCAACGCGGACCTAGACATCGTCGAGCGAGCAAACCCTTTCCTGGGAATATCTCCCTGATGAATAAAGCTAAAGATCCGAAGGTATCATGCTCTGTACGAAAAATGGTAGTCGCCGAGTGTGCAGATCCGAGAATCGACCCCCAGCGAAGAAGGGAACCGGTCTTGCAGACTCTGCAGAGCGACACCCTACGGCGGTCCATTTTTTATACGGGAACATATCGGGGTGGGGGTAGACCTCGGGTTTAGGGGACAGGGAAAGGCGGGGTCAGCAGGTTGCTACGAAACTATAACCTGGTGCCAGGGTCGAGACCCTTGGGTCGAGACACCTTTGACCCCGCACAGGTATAGGTTACCGAATTTATTATCCAGCCAAGGAACGAAAGCTCGGATCTCACGGGCGACGAGAGAAAAGAATTTTCGGAGCTCTTCTGAACGACCAGTCCATGAAACCTCGAATAATTTCATCCCCTAAATTTCTACGTGGAAAAATTCGTGTTCTTGGAACTCGATTGGCTACGAATCGCCAAAATCATTGAACGATTCTTCCGCGATGATTCGCGGACTATTAGCGTAGCCTTACTTGGCAATACTGGCGAGACTCTCGGTGGATGAAGTCGAACTGATTCGTCGATGCTTATATCAGCCTATTGCTTCATCTCGAATTCACGCGAGCAAATAAATTCCATCACCCGCGATGATGAGTGCTTCGGATAATCAGGCGGTTATAGAACGACCGATTGACCAAATTAATGAGATGATTGGGAGATCATTGGCACGGGTGACCCCAGATATCACAAGACTGACATTTTCTTATAAGAAGTCTAACGGCCAGCCCATACCCCAGTTTTTTTCAGGCTCAATGTCGAGACGAGTCTTTGAAAACGCTTATCAGAAATGATCGTCGACGTGCGATCGCAGCTGAAAAAAGCTCGCTCTGAAATATCCGTGTGACTGAATGAACGGCATGCGATTTTTCTGAACTACCACGAATCGTGGCGATGATGAATCAGCAACGCTGCATCTAACCTGGTAAATCAAAGTGAAATGCACAATCAGCGGTACATCAATAACTAATTTCTGTCGAAAATCGGTCGAACGACGACTGAACGATTTTTTCTAAATCGAAAACGAGAGTGTAAAATCCACATACCCAGACGTGTTGCGGGGAGATAGGTGAATGGCAGCATTCAGTAGAGAGGATGAGACAGTAACCAATCATGTACAATTAACCTGTGACACGGTGACACCTAAATACCCCAGTACCTAAATACCTACATATATACACGTAGTAATATCAGTAGTAGTAATAGTAGGTGGTTATGTCCCCATTATGCGGGCATATCGACATGTGTTAAACCGCTCTCACCGCCGCTACACACTCACCTATATCCTCTCTCACATACCTGGAGATATAACCAATTGGCTAATAGAGGCCTATCTGATTAATTTCGCGTCATATCCGCGAAGGATTTTCACCATCGAAACCTGCGAAAGCGAAGGCTCTATGATTTTCTGCCGGAAGGGACGAGTAAGGTTTCCTTTTTTCGATCTCATGGAACGGAAGAAGCTCTTCTTTCGTTTTTTGCAACCGAGAGAGTCGGGTATCACGGTGCAGGAGCAATTCAGTCCTTCCAATAATCGATGATGCGTCTAGATACGTGGATGCAGGGATCGGTTAGCCTGCAGTAAAGGCTGGGGACGTTTAACCTTGACACTGGACCAATTAACGTACGTTGACCCCGAATCCATGGCTCTCGAATGCTATTGTGCGGCACCTGGATGCATACACGGTATGCTGTGTATACAGACATGCATACATACCTGGGCGGGCAGATAGATAGATGTATACGTCGGGTGTAACATGCATCGGACCAAATCCTCCCACGTGGCAAACGGCTGATTCAACATCGACGATAATAGTTTCGGTTGTAAATTCAATCTGGCCGAAATTGCGAAGTTTTCGGTAAAATCGAGAGAGCCGGAAGTCATTTCGTAAAAGAAAGGGCTGGATGACGTCGAAATGGATTCGGATTTTCAGGGAGAAGACTAGCCGATCGACAGATTCCAAAATTTCGTCGGATCTAGACCGGGCAAAATCCTGACTATCGAGGGATAGAAATTTGCCAGAAATATGATCGAATTAAAGCAAAAATTGCCAGATATTTTCTGGCCTTAAAATCACCGGGAGATTTTCGAAAACTCGACTATATTTTATATGCCAGAACGATTACGGAGCTTTACCCTTATTCTTTGGAGATGAATTAAGAGTGTGACGTCATTGCGAGAAATGGGGGTAAGGGGTTGAAAAAAATTGTAAAAGAAAAAAAGTGAAATTCACTTTCTATGAAAGAGGACGGAGAGATTGGTTTCGCATTCGATTTCATGCGGAATTGGTACAGCGGGTAGGTATTCGGATTTTCAAGACTCTTGAGGTTAATACGTTCTTTAATAGACTTTTCTCTTTTTCCACTTTTTTTCCCCCCCCGTACGATTTTCTCTGTTTGGATGAAAAACAGGAGGTTCCTTCGTTCCTTGCGCGTATATAGGTATATATATCTACCCCCATTGGTTAATATAAAAACTTGAATTCCCTTTCAGCCCTGAGGACATCCGTTCTCCATAAGTCCTCCGCGGCAACACCACCTCGTAGTCCTTCTCGCATTTCTCCCTGCTTTCGGTATATAGTTAAACGCCCGATGACATTCAAGGGACAGAATCTTCACCAAAGGACATCATTATATTATTACAATAAATTGGAAAGAGAGAGAGAGAGAGCGAGAGGGGGGAGAATAGGGATAGGTATATAATCGAAAATAAAAAATAAAATTAATCAAATTTCAGGATATATTTCGTTTTTTTTTATTTCCAATCAATGGAAAGGAAAAACGGAACCGCCACTATATAATACAGACATTTAAAATTTTCCTGCAAATTAAAACCAACTTTTCTATAACCCCGCGGAGGGGGTTGGAGGGGGTCTATTATGCGAACATAGAATTTTTTTTTCGTACTCTTTTTTTCACAGTGTAAATACGACGACGACAAGGACGCACTATGAAAATTGTATTAAACAAAAATGATAATGAACCCCGTATGGTTACTGGAGAATTTTGTATTCTTTTTTTTCTTTTCTTTTTATTTAATTTCTTATTAAAAATTGTACATACAAATTCGGAACTGAGAATTTTTTTGTATTTCCAATTATCGAACAAGATATGATACTCGGCTTTGGTGAAAATTTGTTGGAAAAATTTATCTATAACGAGAAGTCACAGTGCGAGGTGAATTTTTAATCCGAAAATATACTTTGATCGATTGGTAACCGGAGCCTCGTGTTTTTTATAGCAGAATTTTTGGTTTTTTAGAATTCTATAGAACCGAGTCTCGGGCTTCCGAATTTTCAAACTTCCGAAAGTGAAAAATTCCGAAACTTAAAATTCGCACATGTGTTCTTTCAGTGTTTAATAACTCGGGCTGTGTCGATCGTATCGATACCGTTAAGGGATGAAATTAATCGTCTCTAGGTTTACTTTCTGGAAAAACGAAGAAACAAAAAAATGTTTCAAAATCCTATCAATTATTTATCACATCGAATTAACGTTCTAAACTCGAACGTTTTTGATAATTCTAAATCGTCTGAAAACGAACTCGGAATTCTCTGAGTCAATGCTTTTACCCCGAGCTGTCGTGGTCTCTGAAAACTTTCCTACAATTCCGAAAGTAATAAAAAAAAATGTCCGCTTCTTATGTGCAAAAAGTAAAAAAAAAATCAATAAATAAACGAAGATAAAAGAAAAAGAGAGTTTCTCGCCCAAAAAGCGTCAAAGTCTTTCGTCGGTCTTCCAACCCCTTGGGATAAAAATCGGTTCCGTCAGAGGAAAGATTCTAAAAGCGAGTGAATAAAATGAGAAAAAAAGAAGAAGAAGGAGGAAAAGCCGTCGTCCTCGAAGGACGAAGAAGGCCCAAAGACGCAGACGGAGCTTTGTGCACAAGCAACGCCGACGGGGGCCCATCGAGTTAGAGTTCAGTTCAGCCACCGGCGGACGGTGTGCATCAGTATCGGTGTCAATCCAATCAATGGTTTATTAACCAGCGTGTGAACAAGAGGCGATATAACATCGATCTTCACCGACACACACGTCCATAGAGAGAGAGAGAGAGAGAAAGAGAGAGAGAGAATATAGCAGAATGGGGATAGGGAGAAATTCAGGTAAAATAGAAACAGCCGATCGCCAAAGTAGAGACAGAGACGAACTATGACACATGGTTGTGTATACCCCGATATACATGGACAGTTCGGGGGTTTGTTTAGAGAGAGAAAGTGGCGAAAATTTTCGCGTTCTTTTTCTTCGATTTTTATCACTTTTTTTTTGTTCATAGAAATATAACGCGTTTAGTCACAGTCAGAGTCCTACAGCGATATACGTATATCGAGGCGCATACCATGGACGGGATTAAAAAGTGTGGCAGAATGAAGAGTGGTCGGGTATTGGCTGCCGGTATTGTTTCTCTTCCCTATCCCATCTGAGGGATATCGGTTATTGGAAATCTCCATTTTTATAGGCCACTACAGTTCTTCCGGTCGCCCCCATACCCCGTTAAATGCATCTGTAGAAATAACGCCGTGGGTCCTATGAGCGCGACTTTTTCACGATGCGGTTAATGACGGGGTCTTATAGACCATGATTATTCGTAATTATTAGGTAAATGATAGCCAGTCAATTTCGACTAATTCCCAAAGACGATTTTGCTCCAAGAATGAGACGGCTCGAATCCTACCCTGCCTTTTTTTACTCCACAAAACTCGTTTTCATCTCGTCCTAGGCCCCCATTGGTCCCGCTGACTGCTGGTCACTTGGGCCCACTCCGATCTTACGGTCCCACGATATCCTGCAGGCTACTACCTGCTGCCAGATTCTATTGGGGATTTTTAAAAGGGTCAGTCTGTGCCGTGATCTCGAGCCTTTGGGATATCGAAATCGGAGTGGAATTTTCTGATTTTTCGTGTGTTTTTGATATTTCGTTTCGGTTTAGAGTAAATTTGTTTTTTTTTTTACAAATTTTTATTCACTTTTTAATATCGTGCTCTGTGACAAAGGGCCGAAATACGTATCGGGGGATATTGAGGCTGAAATGCGTGAGAAAATTAGGCGAATATTGGAAACTGTTGGGTTTACACAGCCGCCGCATTATATACCTGCAGGTGAAATTCGCATAAGTGCATCAAACCGTGAGTGAGTTAATCAAAGGGGTAAAATTGTCGATGAATTAAAAACCCCCCGCGATGTTGAAGAATTTCCTTCCATTTTTTTTTTTTTTTTTTTTTTTACTAATTCGCGAATCAAAATCCGGTTTTACGGATTTTCAAAACACGAGGATTTACAAATCGCGCGTTTCTTATCGGACTGTTACGGGGGGTTTTTATTCTTTTTTCTCAATTTTTCTTCCTTTTTTTTTCAACAAGGGAAAACCGCCCGCCGACGGAACCCCAAAATTAACGAGAAGAATCCGAGCTCATTTTTCCTCCGCTTCTTCTGTAATTAAATTCCATTATTTTCAATATTCGACTCTCTGATTTTCCGGACCAGAAAGGCAAAAATTTCGCCTAGTTTTATTCCCGAATTTTCAAACCGTTCTTCGGTAAAAGATATCGGGAGAAAGAAGGAAAAAAAGAAAGAAGAAATTGAGAAATCGGAAAAAAAGCAGAAATAGAAAGACAGAAAAAAATGCCAACGGCTATATTCTATATAAGAGATGAAAAAACGAATATTGAGTTAACAAAAAAAAAGAAATAAGTTGTATAATTTTATGGAGTGTCGTAGACGGGGTAGTTTAACTGTTTATCACTGGTTGGTGCAGTTTGCTCGGCAATCAGAGGCCGCGGATAGTAAAAAAAGGAGAGAAAAGTGAAAAATGGAAGAAAAAAAAAAAAAAAAAGAAAGCTGAACGGGAATAAAGGTGAAAAAGAAAGAAAAATCGCGATAAAAATGAGGCAATTGGGTAACAAAAACCGATAACAAGAGTTCACACTTCGCTATTTCGCTGTGTCCGAACTTCGCTTAACGTTTTATTACTTTAATTTCAATAATTTTATACTCCAAATAAGAAAACGCCTAATACGGATAGGAAATTTTCCGTCGAAATTATCCCGCGTCCGACGCGACGCCCGCGACGATCGCGTCGGTAGTATTAAAACGTATATTTCGAGGCTGGATATTTTTTAGCCGAAAATAAATTAGCCATTATTTTCATAGAAAACGCGAGAAAATTAAGGTTCCCGGTTTAATTACGGCTAGTTCATTGGCTCTATATTTCGGCAACGATATAGAATCGGTTTTTTTTCAAACGAGTAGGTATAATTTTTGGTAATTTTTTTTTTCAGAAAGCCGACGGAACTTTTAACTTCAAACTTCGGAATCTTCGATTTCCGGTTTTTGTCTTGGAAATTTTTTCAACATTTCAAGACACGTCGATCTCTCGGAAATTTCGGGACATATTTTCGCCACTTTTACGAATTTTCTGTGCTTCATTTTCCGAAGAAAAAAATAATACTCCGTACCCCGGCGAGTCGCGTGGTTCTCCCGTCGCTCGCGGGAAAAATCCCACAAAATTGGCATTTGAAAATCTATTTTTCCAAAAAAAACTACACCATAATATTCCTTGATAGTTGGACCAAGTTTTTCGCTAATAAGATCGGATTTCGTTATGCCAAAAACTCATTTTTTTTTTTTTTCTTCTTTCCCTTTAGGATTTCTTCTCGAAGAATTTTCATCGTCGGTTAATTTTTCTCGTCAATCAAAAATCAGGATACATCAAAATCTGACGAGGATTTGTTCGGTTCAATCCTGTCTTCTATTCGAGAATAGTAAACGATGAAAAAATAATAGGAAATTCTCTTTTTAGACCCAAACTCAACAGTCTATTAAATTTATCAAATTTGCCAAACTTCTGCAGTCGATATCGGTTCCTTTTACAATTTTTCAACTGTTTTATAAATCGGTATGTCGCTGCTAATTCGTGGGAAATGTGTTCCCCGGTGTTTCTTTTTTTGTCGTCCTTCTTCTTGTTTTTCTTTTTTTTGGTCAAATTCTTCGATAATATTCAGACAATAATGTCGATTTCTTGTTTCTGTATCAGATATGACAGCACAGTCCATTGGTACAGAGAAAGACCGAAAAATTAACCGCTAAAAAGATCCTAATCTTCGGATAACAGTACTAGAAGCCATTCTCGACGATATCTCGAGAACCGTAAGCGATATCAATGTGAAAGTGAATATGAAAAACGAAGGTGATTAAATTCTCTGTAATAAAGATAGAATGCGTTTTTTCTCTATCTTCATCGGTCTCGATGTATTCCGGGGCTGAATATCTGGGCATTTCCACTCGTTGCTGAACCGATTGAGTTACGCGATGATTAGTTAAAATATAGCGAAACCAATGAAGATACGGTAAAAATGTATTCCACGTTTTTCGTAGGAAATTTGATCGTCTTCATTTTTTGTTTGAACCTTTATCGCGATATCGTCATCGGTTTTTGAGATATCGCCGAAAAACTGATTTGGAGAACCTTCTCCCCAAGATGATGGCTCTGGCACTGTTCTTACGTTGAGGATCTTTAGTTTTAGTTAAAATATAGCCAAACCAATGAAGATACGGTAAAAATGTATTCCACGTTTTTCGTAGGAAATTCGATCGTCTTCATTTTTTGTATGAACCTTCATCGCGATATCGTTATCGGTTCTCGAGATATCACCGAAAAACTGATTTGGAGAACCTTCTCCCCAAGATGATGGCTCTGGGACTGTTCTTACGTTGAGGATCTTTAGTTTTAGTTAAAATATAGCGAAACCAATGAAGATACGGTAAAAATGTATTCCACGTTTTTCGTAGGAAATTTGATCGTCTTCATTTTTTGTTTGAACCTTTATCGCGATATCGTCATCGGTTTTTGAGATATCGCCGAAAAACTGATTTGGAGAACCTTCTCCCCAAGATGATGGCTCTGGGACTGTTTTCACGTTGAGGATCTTTACTTCCTCCGTTATGGTCGGGTTTAGTTTTTCTTTAAAATCGTATTTTATTCCTTTGGAAAAAGCTGCGTAAACCGTGATCAAACAAAACAATAGAATTAATTAAAATTAGGCTAAAAATCAGGGACAAAAGCAACGCGGCGGGATAATATCTCATTGTTACCGGTTGGCGGTTCCCGTTATGGCTGACAATATTTCAAAGTATAAACAGACAATGGAAGCCATCTTCCGCGAGGTGGATACACGCCGGTTTGTACGCCTATCAACAAAGCCTACCTACCTGCCTCTACCTACATAAGCGAAGTACGAAATCATTTAGCATTTGGCTGCGCCCGCGAGTAAAGCGAAGTAAAGCGATTCTGTAAACAAAAGAACATTTGCGTATTCACAAAGCGCCACGTCCTCCTGGTGGTTCATGGCCGCCGATGCTGCGCTGCTGCGTTACCGCCGTCATTCCCGTCGCTCTGATCCTGATCCTGATCCTGCGATGCTGGATGCTGATTTTACCCATCGCGCGTTCGAATCCAAAATCCCGATCAGGATTACGGCGAGGAACGCGAAACGAGTCATTCTCCTCCTCAAGGATTATACAGGATCACGTTTTGCTTTTTCGAATATATATCCTTTCCTCTTTCCCCCGTTATACTTACGCCCGAAAATTATCCGCCCGTTTATGCCCGGTCGTGAATTTCGATTTTCAAACACCTCGGACCCGATTTTGCGAAATATTCTAGTCAAGCGTCGGGAATATTTTCGCCGGAATCAGAGCAGCGGTTCTTCGAGTTTTTCGGAGCTAGGAAATCCCCCGAAATATTAGATTCTCACAGCGCCTTGAACCCGTCGCTTGAAATGCGGGATGCAGGCGAAAAAATCAACTTTCTCGGCCTAAAATCCTTCCGGGAATTTTTAAAACCTCAATTCCCGGGCCCGTCGACTTCGAATACGAGTCAGAGACTGGCTTATACTTTTCGGACAGCGAAAACGAATTTTTGAAAATGATTTCGGCGAAAAATCCCGAAGATTTAGTCGGACGATGAATAAATATGATATTAAGACGTAAAGCGGGTTGTAAAACAGCGAAGAACCTTGGTCCCACTGTCTTCGCGATGATATTACGAAAATCCGAACCTTTCCGGTTAATTTCGCTCAAAATTGGAGAAAAAATAACGAAAAATCGAACCTCTTCGTCAACGGCCTCGACCCGTCGGCGGCGCGGACGCGCCCTGCTCGCGCCGCAGTTTTCTTCGGTAAAAATCGCTGCTTTTCGATAGAATTTTTTTTCCAAAAATCAGTCAAAATTCTTCTCTATTATCCGAGGAATAACTTAGCATTCATTCCCGTTATATTATCCCGATTTTTTCCACGCATATCAACGACGCAGTGCGAAAGACGGCCGGCTACCAAACCGCGCGACTTTTTGCGGTCTATAAATGAAGATTTTGATTCAATCCCAGGGCGAATATCGGCCAGAAATTGAGTCTGGATTCTTCGCAATTGATACTAGACTGGATAGAATGAATTAGAAAAAATAAAACCGTACTTTTCCACGCGAGAAGAGAAAAAGGCTCGGTATATCCGTCGGGAAAGGATATAAAGGGTTGTAAAATCTATCTGGTATCGTCTAGTTTTCTGCCACAGATAGATTGTGGATTATTTTCGTCGTAATTTTCTTAGCTTCCATTATTTTTTTTTTATCTTGCCATTTCGTTGAAATATCTTATTCTTCGTCTTCCGGGTCGTGGAAACTATCCCGTTACCTTTTCACCGTAGGTATCCAAGTGTCAAAGAAAAAGTAAAAATCCAGAAGAATAGAAGATTTAGATTTTAGGCAGTAAATTTGATTTCAACAGAAAATTCTAACGATTCCCGTAAATTCGAGCACGTACGTATTATATAGTTATGTAATATCAAGGCAAAGCTGCAAAGGTTCTCGCGTACGTATACATGGGTGTATGTAGCTTGAACCCTTTTTCAGCACACAAAATGGCGTCGCGGGAACCGCCCTCGCGCAAAAATTAGGCCTCCTTCCATTACGAGGAGTAAAAATTAACATGAAAAGAGGAACTTTTTTTTTTTTTTTTTTTTATATATATATGTATGTATGTATATTATTATTATTATTTTTTTTTTTTTTTTTTTTCTTCTTGTTTTTGATGATAAAAAGTTTACAACATTTCATTTTACAATCCTGCACCTGGGTTAACGTTACCACCGGGTTCCACGAGCAGATATACGTATACGTACACGTATATACAGTATATAAACACTTCACTATACATATATACAATATATACGGTATTTATTATATTTACGCCATCGGCACTACTTACCAACGTCAAACGTATATATATATATATATATGTATATAGGCTACGTTACGTATGTTATAATATTATATTATATATAGATATCTGTGTGTATATAAGAGAGACAGATTTTGAAGGTAAATAAAATACATTCTTTTGCCGGTTCCCCGAGCCAAGGTTCGCAAAAATCGATACTTAAACGAAACACGACTTTCGTGGTGTGTCACATGACTTTGAATACATACGATATCCACTTACTTATTATACATGCATTCGTTGTTTATGAACGAATTTATCAATACAAGAAATCTGCAGTTTCTGGCGTGGGAGAAAGACAGATAGAAATAAGAATGGAAAAAAGAAACTATGATTTACCAATTTTCAACAAAATTCTATACGACAGATTCTGATTTTTTTTTGTTGTTTTTTTTCAAATTTTCTCTCCCTTAATCCATAATGAATGAAATTTTTCTGTGAAAAGCACACATATACATTATATATATATATATATATTTTTTTTTATACGAGTGTAAAAAATGGATCAAATAAAATGATTGGGAACGGAAGAAGAGATAAAAAAAAAAAAGCGAAACAAATTAGGGAAAATAAATACAGCAACTTTACGTATGTGTATATATATATATATACCTACTTTGATATGAAAATTACCAGAGGAAATTTGATGCCCCGATCATTAGTCTATCGTGGATTTGTTTGAATAATATTTACCCTTGATGCTGCAGCAGCTTCATATATATATATATATATATAACTCACGCGTACCTATATACCAGCGTCGATGCATCGCGGTTAATGAGAGGTGAGAAAAACACGCAAAAAATAAAAAAACTAAAAAATTGAAACAAAAATGTCCAAAAAGTTGAAAAGAGAAAAGAAATTTATTTTTTTCAATAACATAATACATATATATATATACATATATATACCTGTATAGGTACGAAATTAGGTACATTATTTGTAATTCGTGGAAAAAATATTTGTGGACGAAAAAAAAAAAATTTTTGATCTTGTTTTCAATTTTTTTTTTTTTTCTCTCTTCTATGGATGTATCGGTATATATTTATACACATACCGGTACCCCGGTGCATTTATCGTTTTGTATACAAATATTATATATATATATATACAGTTATGGTTTAACAAATATCGTGAGCTATACGATCGTTTGGATAATTGGTTGTTGACCTTCGCCATTGACCTCAAAACACAGGGGGATGAAAATCGATGGTAATATTGTCAACGTCCTGAACAGAAATCGATGGACTCGACGTTTATATCGTGCACATCTCCCCGTGTCGCCAATATCTCTGAATGTGTGTCGCCGATACGTGTATAGGTAACCTGACATACCTATGTCCTGCGTGTATGGGTACCTGTACCTATACCCATCGATGGCGGGGTGCTTCGCCATCAATTTCTCCGATCTTTTACTGCTGCTATACGTATATAAATATGTATGTATATAATACATATATTATACATATCTGTGGATTTTTATACACACTTTGGTGGAAAGTATAGTGAAGTACTGCGGGAAGATACAAAGTTAGGGGAAATTTTATAGACGCAGGTGAATAAGAATCGTTGCAATCGTTGCGATGATTGGAGAGAGTTTCGATACCAGCCCGAATTCTCGGGCAATATGCGCACAACAAATCTAGCTAATCTTCTATAAACATCGGAATTTTGATATTCAAGTAACGCGGATAGTGTAATAAAATATTTTTATCAGATTACAGAGAGATCGTCGTCGTCGTTCGTTCGTTCGTTCGTTTCTTCTGGACCAGACTTTATCAAGTCATGAATATTCCAAGAAGTCTGGCCTACGGTACCCCGGGATTCTTTCTTCCCCAGGAAGAAGGATCTGAAGAGAAAAAGAAAGAAAACTAATAAAGGAAGAGGAATTTTGGCACAAGACTTAGAATTGTTTGAATCGAACGAAATTTGGCAATTTTTCACGTCCACCATGCGAATATCAAGTCCTGTGAGTTTCACAAGGATATTTAGCTCGCATTTAGTTCATCCGTCCTTTTCGAGGAATATTTCAAGTGGAAAGCCAAACGACTTTTCCTATCATCGTCTTATCACATTGACGAAGCCTTGAAATTAGTGCGATACGAATGCCGCAATTACCTAACGAAATTGCCCAACACCGTTCCATTATTAAGGCGGATAATTGCCCGTAATTAGACGATTGCGAAACTTTTACGACTTGCATAAGTTCCACGTCGACCTGTCGCCTGGATATAAAAAGCCAAAAGCCAACCCCGATGGTCAGTTCCAGTCGATTCGCCAAGCAGCTAACTCTGCAGCTTCATAAACTTCACGAGAAATAAAAAGAAGGATTTCTTCGGTGAGTATCGGACGTCGAATTTGTTTTTTTCTCCATATCCGAATCGATGATTTTTTTTTTGCATAAAGTTACTCGATTTTTAGAATTCGTTATGGGAAAAATCATGAAGCACGTCTTCGTCGCTCTACTCGTCGTTGCCGTTATGTTGGAATTCATGGGAACCGTCGTCACTGCTTGTGGGGAACTAGGAGATGAGGTCAGTACAAGCATAAGTTTAAGTAACGAAAAGTTTTTTATCCCGAGTTGAGAATTTTCTCAAAATTACTAGAGATTATTTTTGGTATTCGGATTCTGGCCGATCATGGCGCAGTATTTGATGACGTGAAGTAAATCCAGATTCAACATTACATCGATAATCTCCGTCTAGCTTTTGATCGTCTCTCTCTAGCCTTACGAATCTTGTTCTACCCAAATAACTGTTGAATGCCGTGACAGAAGTCAGAGAATATCGTGAATGAGTTTTTCTGACCTACGGCTCTCTGCCTGCCCAGATCCGAATGCCAAAAATAATCCGTCGAGTCCCACTCGGCCTTAAAAATCAGTCGGATATTTCCCTCGTGTTTTCTTCGACCGGGGTAAGTTTTGTAGAAGAATTCGACCTGCAAAACTAATCCTTCTCGCTGCTACGCAAAACGATCGGGAAATGCCCGATGATTTTTGGAGGTCCGAGGGTATTACTATCTACTGAAAACTTTGCTCGGAGATTGAGATTTGGACGACGATTGAAGGAATAACGCCCATCGTTTTTTTTTTTTTCCAGTGCAGTAAAACTAATAAATGCTGTGAGCCGAATCTTTACTGTGCCAGGTTGGGGGGCGGAACGTGCCTTGAGATATAAGGCGATAAATCAAACCAATGATATTCCAATAATTATTGTGAAAACTGTAATGACCTATTAAAGGAATGATATAAGAAACAACTTCCAATGTCTGATCCTCGTTTCGATTCCCGCCTCGTTCCTCGAGTCGACGAAGACTCTTCGGGCGAATAGCTGCCAGGGTGCGGAACCAACCATCGCGAAGTCAACCCGTCCTGCCGAAGGCATTCTTCGAGCGAGTATCGCCGATAATCTGCACGCCTGCGTTTATTCGCGTGGCGATTGTCAAGTTCGGAAAACGCAATGGCCAACTAATTTTAACGATGAATCTATACCTTGACGAGGAGAAGTTGGAAATTTCTCCGATCGTGAATTATTTTCTCAGATTTTTGCCAGTTCCTTGCAAAAGTCGACATCTCGACGACGTACAGCCTTCTGACGAATCAAACTTTATTTTCTAGAGCTGCGAAATGCCCTCGAATAGTCCCCATGATCAAACCATGCCCGGGTCCTTTCGCAAGCAGAAGAGATTTCTCGCCGATTTTATTGACATTGCGATTTACAGAATTGCAGTTTCTAACTTGCCTGACGAAATCTCGCCGTAAGAAAATCGCTATTCTTCAAGAATCCAACCGACTCCAACTATAGAATTACGTGAATAATATTTAGCTGCTAGTCTCCTGCGGTTTGAAATTCGGTTAAAAATTCCGAAAGCTAAACTTGAAATTGGCACGTGTATTCATTCAGTGTTTAATAACTCGGTCTGTATCCGTCGTATCGAAGCCAATAAGCGGTGAAATTAATCGTATTGAAATGCACTTTTTAAAAAAAAAAAGTCTAAGAATAAACTATAGTTATCTTGTCTTCCAATCCCGCAGAGAAATAGATCAAAATTTTCGTAATTCTCACTGTTTTTGTTTTTTGTTTTCTCTTTTTCAACTTTTCTCAGATTTATATTGAAAATAGTTTGGTATAATTTTGTTTTCGTCCCGAAATAAAATGGGAGAAAAAACGATGAAATAAGCGAAAAGTGTATACAGGGATATATCTTCTCGATATCGTAAATATCGCACCCTTCAAGCTGCAGGCGAATAATATTAGCAAGCAGTTCGTTCTTGGCAAGGAGCCGCTGCCACTGACAGCTACCATTCATATCGTTTATGCTGCTGCAGCCTGCGGTAGAAACCACAATTCTCCACAATTCTCCTGCGAAATCGAGAAAATCGAGTATAAGTTTTCTCATTAGTTAATCATTCGTTAACAATTGCGTAATGAATTATCTTGTATAATTTTAGACACGAACAAAGAAGGATTCTCCGTACACTTCGCCTTGAAAATCTGAATCCTCGATTCTTCCTTAACCTAACAGCGTCAGAGTCCCGAATAATTGTTCAAATCTTGACGTGGATCGGAAATAATTCTTGGGATAAAAGAAACGAAACAAAAATTTGGGATAAAATTGGGCGAATTAAATAATTCGGTTATAAATCGTTCGTTTTTTTTATCTTTTTTTTCTACCCCAATTTACTTTTTTCCTTTCCTCATTCGGTTTTCCATATATGTACGAAATTCCTCATTATTTCATTTCCTACGGAATATATTCCACGGGGATGGCAATATATCCCTGTAAGATCTCGGAGTGGGAGGACATTAAGGATAACAAATGAGGCTCGAGGTCCTCCCGCAGGACTCTTCCGACTCCAGGAACCCGGGAATGAAAATAAGTGTTTTTCGCGTCTAATAACTCGCCGGCCCGAAACCCCGAGCATTTTTCTCCGAAACTCACGACGATCCGTGAATCTCTCGGTGTTTTTTCTATCGTTATAATATTCTAATGACCCGAGAACTTCGCGTCAATTTGATAAATTGACATAATGAGTGGAAAATAAAAATGAATCTCCTTCATGAAACGATTACGTTATACATTGCGGAAGGCGAATTAATTCTACAGAACAAAACGACCGATTCTCTCTTTGATATTTAGCGTAATGAAATATATACAGTCGAATTCTGGATCAGGGATACATTATAATGACGTATTAATGTCGGTGTGATAATTCACTCAATTATAATTGCAAGTATATACACTATACAGTATATTAAACAATAAACACCGGGGCGTTAGCCGCTTGCCAATTCATTTCATTTCATTTCATTTCGTTTCGTTTCATTTCATTTTATTTCATTTCAATCCATTTCATTTCATTTACATTGTCCAAACACACCAATACACCGGTGGAATAAATCGCCGATCGACATTTCAATGCCAATCTGTGTACGCGTAATCGACAAAGCGCTTTATAGACACTGTCTTACTTATTATTGTAAACGAACAATCCTGATCCAGGAATATAACGTACGATCCAGGGAATAAAGAAATGAAATTTCCATCCTCCTTCGTTCCTTTGTATATCCCGCTACGTTTAACTAATGAATTTTATTTATTTCTATTCATTTATTTATAATTAACACGACGTGTGCGTGTGTCCGTGTCACACGGCCATCCCTTTGTCAGAATTCGTAATAATTTCTAAGGGTTTTTTTTATTCAACTCCGCAGGAGTTCCACGCTTCTCTCCTACCCCAGGATTTTCGCTAAAAGCGAGCAAAGTTACCGGACCGAGTCAGCCATCCTACCTCATGGAAGCATAGGAATTTGCATTTCTCACCCATTAATCTAACTTTCGTACTGCTCGTTTTTACCAGATATTTAAAACTGTCTCCAGCCACTTTCTGCCGCCCCCCGGCATACAGATACCCCCTACCAGTCAGGACACCAAGCTGGCTAGCTCAAACCGCCGCAAATGCTATGAAAAATATACGCGAATATCTATTTAAGCCGGGGAAGATTAGCGGGAACAGCTTTCTCCCGGTTGGGAAGTGTGGGTCTGCTGCGAAACCGCGAAGAAAAAAGAAAGAAAACGCTGGAGTTTCCTTACCGTACTTTTCGAATTTTACCGGAAACTATTTTCCCTCCGTATTTCTTGGCTCCTGGAGGTTACATGTCAGGAATATGCGTTCAGATACACAGAGAATAACTTGAGTCTGCGGCGGGTCGTCTTGGGTTATGATAATCCCTAAAATCCAGTTTTACTTCGCTAGCACGTTTCGGGTGTAAACGAGCTCTGCGCTAATCTACAGTCAAGCCTGCATCCTCGGAATACTAGCCAGCAGACTTTCGTTCTTAATTTTATTCTCCCCGATCGGATATCATCATTGTCGTAATTCCGCAAGGATTTACTTCTTCCTCCAGATTTAATACGCACTCGTAATCCTGTTCTCAAAACCCGCTACCATCCTCGACTCGATCTTCGACCAACTTTGAACCGTTTCAGCTCGTATCATTTTTCAGCCGATCGTTTTAATTTTCGTCACTTTTTCAGATAAGTCCTAAGCTTTTTTAAACTCGTGTCGCAGCGTTTCTCAAAACTGTTCCAGGCTACGTCAGCTCGTTATAAATTCGTCTATCGAATGTTCATTCGACTCGTACAAGTCTCAGGATTTTTCAATCATTTTTTGCCTAATTCCAGCAGTAAACGTACGAAGAATCGAGTTTTCGACGAAAAGGAATAAGGCGAGGTGTAAGGTACGCGTTGGTATATCCGTGCACCGATCGTTCCTGCAGCTAGATGACCAGTAATTTGTTAAAGGTATGACGTCACGGAAATTGGATATTAAACGAAGCCTTCGTCCTCTGTCCTCCACCCCCAGCCCTGAATCCTCCCTTCCTTCTTCTGTCCGGCGCGACCTCTACAGCCTGGTAATTTTCCCCCGCAAACCCCTTGCAGTCGCGACTCTCGACTCGCGGTGTATTATTTATATCATTATTATACCAACGCTGCCATCGCTGCACCGTGGAAAAGTATCAAATTCATTATATAATCATATTTATAATTACACAGTCCGGAGATAAACACCAGCTACTCGACTTCGCCCCGCGATCATTTTTCCCGCTCTTAAATTTCCCAATATTTCCAAAAAAACTTCTATTCGTTTAAAAAAAACCGGAACAAAAAAGGGGGAAAGAATCATCCCCTCGTCTTTCGAAGCGAGCCTCTCCTCTCTCCCGCGGATAGTCGAATATATCCGGGGCTCGGAGTTAAGGTCGTCGAGAATCGCGAGGGACGGAAAGGGCTGTTCGGGGGTGGTCATCAATCAACGTCTTCTTCCTAGGGTTTTCGCCCGGCCTGCAGGGGTAACAGCTTTTAAAAAGTTCGCCAAAATGGCGTCCGTACTCGCGGTGTGTGGCCCACCTAAAGCGAATCGGAGTTATACACGCGCTGGGTAGTCTGCAGCGAGGAGATACGTGCGAGTGTGGGAATCCTCGCGCACACTAGCGCGCGCGCTACACCCCAACCCCGGCATCACGTCACTTGGCCAAATTGTTCCGACGATTTTTTATCCTCCCTGTATAACGCGCCTCCGTATACAGGCGTGAAGGTATCTGGGAGTCTGTGTCCACGCACACGCGTGTCGATAGATAGGTAGGTACTTTTGGGACACCCCATCCTTTCCGCCCCTCTTCAGGCCTCGCGCTCTCCTCTCATCTCCTCTTTTCTCTCTCATTGCAAAAAGCAGCCCGAGCGATCACCCGCTTTAAACCACCCACCCCCTAACCCCCGCAACCCTCAACCCGGGTAACAGCCTATATTTACATTCCTGGAGAGCCGAGGAGCGGGGGAGAGGGCTCTTTTTTAAGGAGGATCATTTTTCCACCTTAGAGGCTATCAACCCCTTATTTTCTCCCCGAGTTTCATCGCCGGGTAAGAAAAAGGATTTTTCATCCCCCTTGAAAAATTGGAGGAAATCTTCGAACCGTTGGGGTCGGTTTGCCCGAGGGTAGCGCAGGTTGGTTTCCGGGTGTAGGAACGGTTAAGGGAAAATTCGCACAAGGGGTAGTAGTTGAGTTGAGTTCGGTTCGGTTCGGTTTAGTTTAGGGTTACGGGGTTAGGGTTGGGATTTTCTGGACACGTAGGGTACCGGGGTAGAGAGAAATAGAGAGAGAGAGGTCTGGGGCGGAGTTTTGCACACAGTTTTCAACGAATAAGGCTGCGAAATAGGGGCGCATTGCCACGCCTCCACTTTATATCCACAGGCCCATAGAGTTTTCCCTCTTCCTCTCGTAATCAATGAGAGACGCTTCGCCTCGGCCGCGTCGCGACGCCGCACACCCCGTCCTCGCCCTGCACCCCTCGCGTTCACCCTTCATCCTTTACCCTGCGGAGCCCCTGCCCTCTCAATTCTGTTCGGAGTAAAACCGACCTTATACAGTTATACGGAAATTTATCCACCCCAACAAAAAAAAAAAAAAAGGGAAGAAATAAGGAGGAAAAAAGCCGGGATATAACACAGACGAAAACTCGCCGGATACCCTTAGCGATTTGAAACTTCTATCTGCGAAACTAAACTGAACGAAAGAGAAATCGAAAATTATCAGAATTTCAACCCTTGCTTGGAAATTTTTTTTTTTTTTATTTTCCAATTGATTAATCGCCTCGTTTATTATCATCCCTCAAGGTGTCCTAGAGATAGCTCTCTCCCCGTGTCACTTACACCTGGATACGCTGTATGGTAGATATATCGAGTAATTATTTATTTAGGCTTAACCGGCCGTGCAACGCAGCGATTTTCGAAAAATTAACATTTCATGAGCACCCTGACAGGGTTTCTCGTTCAGACACTATCCGGACGCCCGGAGATACTCGTATAGTTTGAAAGCGTGTCTACCTTTAAAGGGGGTTGGAATACACATAAAATGGTTCGAAGGTTTTCCAAGTGACGAACGGGGGCGAGAAACGCGGAGGAGGCAGATTTTCCTCTTTCTTTTAATCACACTCTTACATAATACGTACGTCTATAATTCTGATTATCGTTCTCTCGCTCTCTCGAATAGCGGATGGGTAGTTTTAACGTTCTAGTATTTTACTCGCGTTCCACCCTACCGGCACGGACCGTTTCGTTTTAAGGGATGATTTTCCACACGGCTTTATGGAGCGGACGTCGGGTGAAATGGCTGAGAAACTCGATTCAACGAGAGAGAAGAAAATGAAAAAAAAAAAAAAAATAGAAAAGAAAAAAAAAGAAGGGCGAATAACGCCTGCTTTAAACATTGTTTTTTTTCTTTTTTTTTCTCTTCAAATCAAGCGAACAATTTTATCACTTTTCTTTTTCATTCATTTCTTTCGATTTTTAACATTTTTTTGTTTTTATTTTTCTCACCCCTATTCCGCTATATGTATATATATATGTATGTTGCCTTCGCGAAAATAAATGGCATGTATAAAAGACACGCAGACATTCTCAATCGCCATTTACGGAATATATACGGTGTATGCCACCCTGGTGCAGAGGTGAACCTACCGTGACGAGCGGTAGAGAACGTGAGTGTTCACCTGCGGGTAATAAGTGCGATAAAACGAAAGTCCCATTTCCCCTTGCCAATGCGTTTCCTTCCTCGATTTCAATCGCTATTTTTATTTCTTTTATTTCATCGGGTATATATACGTATACATATATACGAATACCTACACCCACGGAGACAGGATTCTCGCACGTACGACGTACATACTTTATATCGATGTAAAATTTATCCGCGTAAGTTGATAAAAAAAAAAATCACAAGGGAATGATCGAATTTTTTTTTAACTTTGTTTTTTCACAAATCTTCGAATACTTCGGTTCATTTGATAAAATCTACAGATTCTCTTAAACACTTCTCTTAGTTGAAACTATATTTTGAAAATCCAAAATTTGATCTTTTTCTTTTTTTTCTTAACTTTTTTCGTTCGATTTCATTTTTCTCTCTACCCGGCCGGGTTTCTGTCATACTGCTGCAGTATATACTCTATAGGAAAGTTACTCCGCATCCCTTAAACGACGACCTTTACTACCGACCAATTTATTCGCCGGTGTTTTATAGCTGCAGGCCGTTTTACCGACCCGCAAAATTAACCCCTTCGGAAAAACTAATCCGGGTATAGGGTTCGAAGCTTTTCCAAGGGCGGCGCCACCGCCGAAAGAAAAGAAATAGACGAATAAAAAAAAGAAGAATAAAAAAAAATAAAAACGGAAACAGAAACGTGGCGGGAAATAGCGAGAGAGAGAGAGGGAGAGGGATAAGAAATTTTTCAAATTTTCATCAATTATTTCTAAAATATGTTTTGCAACGAGGGAAAGTAGGTAATAGTTTTTTTTTTTTTCTTTTTTCTTTTTTCTTTCTTATTCTTTTTCTTCTTGTCGAGATTATTCGTTCATTTAATCATATAGAACGTAATATATTTTCATTAAGACCGACGGAACGACGTTCGATTAATTAAAACGTTACCCCGATTACGGCTCGATTAATAGTTAAGTAATTGTGTCAATTTCGATCGCTCGAACCACCCGACAAACCTACCTACCTACCCCCGTACCCTGCAGCCCTTTAATATTTCACAACATTTTCACACCGAGTTTATACACAACCGACGAGTCATACACCTACATATATACATTTTACAATCGTTCTTCTCTCACGATTCAAAATCAGTTTGTACAAATGAAAAGTTAGTCCTCTCCGTAATTTCACAAATCTCATTTTCTTCCTTCTCCTTTCTCCTTTCTCACGTCTAATCGTTATATAATATATAGAATATATATATGTATGTATATACTGTGAGAAAATGAGTAGAAAAATGTCAGTGACACGAGATTCATGGATAGAATTAAAAGAAATGAATAAATAAATAAATAAATAGGAGAGAGGGATGAAAAACTCCGATCCGCAGGCTTGTTGGCGGGGAAAACTACACACGGTAGGGGGGATCCGGTGAGGCACTCGTCGAACGGGTTAAAAAAAGTATTTGTGAAATTCTGCCCCCTCTCTTTCCTCCAGCTTCTCTTTATTCTCTCGGAAATACACGCACACGTATACATACGACAATATAAACGATACAGTACAGATGAAAAAAACGCTCGTATGTACGTATTTTTTTTTGCCATACTCTCCCCGTCCCACCCTCTGCCTCTAATACGACAAAGTGAGATGGGGAGATCCTAGTTTTTTTCCCTTCTCTCTATACATACAGAGGCATGTGCGTATTCGTGCAGGTATCTCTCCTCTCTCTCTCGCTCTCTTTGGAACAAACGAATTCGATCACCGTATCCGATTGTTGCCAATCATACGTTGCGGACAACGTCGATGTGCGCCTATCCTAGCTGGCTGACTGGCTAGAGGTTCCGCGTTACTACTACCTATACCGATATCGGGACGGCTGCCTACCTACTGCAACCACTACTGGCTTGGCTGGCCTACCCTGCCGCTACTACTACTGCGGCTCGACGATTCTCGCTCAGTCAGTGTTGCGTTTTTACTCGCTGGTACGGGACGTACAGTCGGTTATAACCTTTCTCGTTCAATTATAATATACACACATACGTTCATCTACCTTCTATGTACATTATGTACACGGATTGATTAATTAAATAATTCATTAATCCCAACGACCTAAAGTTCACTCTAAAGTCTTGTATGCTCTGACGCTACGCCGTAGGGGGGAAGAATTATACACTTCTACACTTACTTGCTAGGGGGTGGAAAAGTACGGGTCCAACCCCCGTAAGGGATGATATTTAAAAGAATGAAATATCAAGAAATTAGACAGAAGTTCCTTTTCCATAAATAGACATTCTTTATTTTCTTTCCTTCTCATTCGCTACATACTGTTTATACATCTCAACAATAATAATACGTATATTATATGTACGAGTAAAATTAGTGCAGTGACGAAACATGGTGAGCTTAAAATTCACTTTTTGTATTTTTTGGGTTTACTTCTTCCCCTGTTTTTTAGTTTTTCTATTACTTTTTTCTATTCTTTGAATTGATCGTAATATACATATCGTGTGAGGCGAATTTTCGCGCTCTTCAAATCCCGCGTATACCCGCGAATATCGCTGAGCACTGTCGTTGGCGTTCAATGATTGATGACGAATACCAGAGGCGCGGGCGTCGCCGGTATACTGGGAGGCGCGGGGTGCGGTGATGGGCTGCAATGATGATTTGAAAAACAACGTAGGTAGGTACAGCTCTATACATACCTACCCCTTTTCGACTAGGTACAAACCGTCCGACCAATAGCGTACTGCCCTGAACTATTATGCGATAGCGTCAACGAACGGGGAAACCGAGAAACGAAATGAGGGAGAAATAGAGAGAGAGAGAGAGAAATCAGGAGATTAAATGATCAACGAATTAAATGAAAGACGGAGAAACGGGAAGAAAATAACGAGAGGGGAAACCTGCGGTCGCGAAAGGATCGAGATTGATGAATTATTGTTTTTTTTCAAAAATAGTGAAATTTTGTATCTAACAGAGGTTTTCGAGTGACTGAAAATACAACGAATCCGGACGTTTGAATAATAATTATATAGTAGGATCAAAAAAAGAAAGAAGAACCAAGTGTAGTGCGTGTATATTGTACGATTTATGTAAATGTATAGAAAATTTGTTAATTAATATTTGATCGATAAACGTGCAGCAAGAGATGAGACTATAGAGAAGCCTTAAACTGATGGACCGCGTAGTAATTGCGCGTTATTATTCCAGCGATTTTAATTACTTCAGACTTTAGTTATATTCACACGATGCTGTTGGGTACAACGTACGGACGGATGCGTGCGTATTATCTATCCTAGGTACGTGAAATGAAAATCATTATTCTCATCTCTCCTTAACGCTGCCTAGCGCAATTAGTGTTTAATTAAAAATTAACAAATCGCGCCAAGAATATCGTTCTCATTATCGATGAAAAAAAGTAATAACAATAATTTACAGTTTTTCAAACTTACATATGCGTTAGAAAACGGCATATTTTCATCTCTCTCCCTAATTTTATCCCGCTCTATTCACCCCTTCCCCAAACCCTCGCCGACTGATATAAGTGTAAAGAAGTAAAGCTGATTAAAAGTGAAAAATTCCGCGACTGCGCGCTAATATCTCGCTGTCCCCGTTGATAAGACGGCTGAGAGTGTTCATACAGGAATTAATACGATCCCTTAATATTTTCTCCGCGAAGGGTAGAATTGGAGAGGGTTGGAGGTTGAAATTATAGAAAATAATTTTGAATTTCTGTTTCTTTTTTTTTTCAATCTCTTTTCGGCTAAGTTTGAAAAGGGGTGAAAAAAAGGCAATTTTTTGTCCACTTCTTCTTCTTCTTCGGAGTTTAGGTTCGAGTCGGAGTTAGGTCGCGTTAGGCGTCTATACATCGACGTCTCTGGGTCGTCCGTCGGTGTCGTAGGCGATAGTGCGATGGAGTCGAAACACCGCGCACGCGCTTTAGGCAAAAATCAATAAAGAGAAAAGCTTACCTAATGCTATGCTGAAGAGAGGCCCCGTTCGCCAACCGCCAAACCCAAAAACCGCTCCGCGTACCCCGCCGCCCCCCCCTTACAACCCACGAAACAAGTGAAAACCCCTTCGAATCCCTGCCTGAACGACCTACCCTCCGAGGGTGATGCCTGGCTGCAGAAATTCGAAGGGGTTGACTCCGCCTTCGCCTCACATCTAGCTCTACTACCTACCCTATATCGGAGATAGACCGAGTAGAGGGGGTCCTGGGGAGGCTGCGATCGCGATAGATACTGACATTACCAGACTACACACTCGCGATTATCTAGATGATTTCACAGCTTGCCTAAACGCGACCCGCATCGTACAGGGTGACTCTTCGCCCCCAAAAAATAAATAAAAAATAAGAAAACAAAATAAAAAGCCGAGAAGTATTCGATTTCGATTTCTATTCTTTTATTCATTCACTCCAATTTTTTCGGGAACACTTTGGTTGATTTTATTCGACTAGAATCAGCGTGCGCTACGTTGGATTTCCGACTCGATTATCGTTCGGCCAGTAGCTGCGGTAACTCCGCGTAGTTTCGCCCGTAGGTAGGTCTAAATCCAGTTTCTGGTTCCCCGCTACATAACCCGTACGCGTTATAGCGTTGAGCAGTTCCAGCATCCCTTGAATTCAGCGGATTTAACTCGTCGGGTTTGTTCCTAATCAGTTTAGACATCAGTTGCATCGGGTTACGACGGGGTAGCGAATTTCGCGCGGGGAAACGAATGAATAAATGAAGACGAATAATACGAAGTAAGTAAATTCCGAACGAGCATTAATCGCCCGATAGACACTTGACCGAAGTAAACAAGAGGAACGAACACCGTGCATGGTACAGGGTCGAGTTGCGAAAGGGAAAGCTTCGGGGTAAAATCGTCGACAAAAGTTTAAAAATCGGTTTGAACAATTTTTCTGAAAGCGTTTTAACCGACGGATATCGAGCCCGAGTTTTGGCGAATTTTGTCACGACTGTACAGAGAGGTAACCCTTCAAGTATAACCACCCCCACGGGTTACCATGACGACCTGAACCCGAATCCCCACCTCCTAACTCTAAAAACAAGTGTGTAGTTGGTGCTACTGCTCGCTGTTGGATCACGTTCCGTCCTAGAGAGTTCGTGGTGGTGGTGGTCGTGCTCGAGGAAGAGGTTTAGGCGGAGGGGGAGGGGGAGGAGAAAGAGAAGGGTAGGTGACGGCTCTAGGGGTTGCGGACGGCGACCGGCATTTCGGATGATGCGAGAGGGAGTTCTGTTCGTATAAGGGAACTGCGAGGATGGCATAGACCCCGAGAATAGGACAGAAGGGGTAGTTCCTAATTGCGTCGAGGCGGGTGGCTCGGGGTTCGGGGCTTTCGGGTGGTACGTGTACCGGAGGGGCTGCAGAATTGATGCTCGAATTTTGAGCCTGACGTGAGTTCTGCCTTCTAAACCGGGTAGAACCGTCGGAGGTCGTCCTCTAGACTTAAAAATCATGCGGTAAGGGCGAGGGTGGAAAATTTCTCGGAGAAACTTTCCAGAACGGGAGAGAAATTTCACCCAAATATTATATATAACATTTCCAAAATTTATCCCTGCATCGACTCGATCGGACTGAACGATTAATTCTATTTTCCTCTTCTTCTTCTTTTCCCTTCTTTTTCTTCCCCTTCTTTCTCTCACTCTTTCTACTTTCTCCTTTTCTTTTTACGATTCACTCGTGCAACAGGTTGAAAACGGACATAAAGATTCGTTAGAGAAATTCAACGTGTATGTACATACAGCACACATGTACGAATGTTGGGAAAACTCAGGGGTTGACAGTCGCGGTTCTAAATCATTTTTTATTCTTCTCTATATACACGCGCAGCTGTACACATAATATTATTACGATTTAGGGTGTGAAACGTACATCGAAAATCCTAGTGGAATTTAATCTCATAACTTGTAGATAATTGCGAATGACTTTTATCATTTTTACTGACTAAATTTTTTCCACAGTTTTTTCATTTTTCTGTATAATTCATTTCGATTTCTTTCTTTTTTTTCATCTTCTTCTTACAGCCGATTCTTCGTGGCTCCGCCCCGCAAGTCGAATTCTCCCACTCTACCCGCTCTCTTCGCTCTCTTCGTTCTAGTACCCGAAGAGAGAGCCGCACAGGGAAAGGATGGCTGGCCGGGACGATCAATGAAGACATTGCGCGCGCATACCCGATTTTTTGAACATCTACCCGCCAACGACAAGTCGAGGCTCTGTCCCCAGGTGGTCCCTTGATAACCCCAGACTTCGTTGAAATTAGAACAATCCAGGGTAGATTGGTTCGCGGTGTACCTAACAGAGGCGTCCGTCGACCGGATAGAAACTCGACGAAAAACTTTACACGATTATAAATTACGATCATTTTTTATTCATTCATTACTTTATTCGTAAGATCATTTATATTATTAATACATTCAAACAATTTTGCTATTCATTTCATCGATAAAGAATTTTCTCTTATACAAAATTCACAAATTTACAGGAAAACGAAATTAGGTAACTTCAAACCAAAAGTAACGAAAGAAATTCGAAAAAGAATTTAAAAAAAATTGAAAAACAAAAAAAAATGGAAGGATTAATCGGGGTGATAATAATTGAAACTTGTACGTAAGTATCTACTCTGAGGATCAATCGTTTCGTTTCAATCGGAAAAAAAAGGAAGGAAAATTGGTCAAAGAGTTTGAATTTTTTTCCGGATTGCCAATTAATCGAATAGCTAATCTTTATTACGTAAAATGTATCGACGACGATCGGGGAATCATTTATCACCGCTGACTCCATCGGTATAAATTTTCGTCTCCGAGTTACATGAGCTTGAGCCACCCTTAGAGAGATGGCGCCAGTCGACGCTTTGCGATAAAAGAACCTTCGGGGTAAAGTATATCCGCGGATGCAGTGAACTTTTCGATAATTTACCGATTATCGTCTAGATTTATTCATACAGATATTGTTCGGTTGATTTTCTACGCTGGGGGATGATCGAATCATTTCTTTACACGATAGGCGATCAATGATTCGTATTCTGCTGCTAAAATTCGATCAATCTTTTACGATATGCTTTTGGATTTTACTACCGAATCCGAAGAATGAAAAAAAGATTAGAGATTCTGCAGCGATCATAGACTCCACTTTGTAATTAATTATCAAGTCCGTTCCAGGCTCGCGTGAGATTTCAAAATACAGCAAAACCAGCGAATATATCGAAAAAATGCTTGATACCTTTTCGATGGGGAATTTCATTGGCTCTATTTTTTATTCCCACCTCAATCTCGATATCATCAACGGTTCCCGAGATATCCTCGAAGAACTGATTCTCGCGAGCATCTTTTTCACAGACTGCTGTATGTCTGGTTGCCTGTGTTCGAGCGCTAGCTTTCAGTGGTAAGTACCCGTACCGGACTGACGCGACGAACTCGTGTATCAGATAGCTGTACGTCGGGTTGCCTGCCATCAGGCAGAAGGTCCGCTTTTATTTAATTTAAATGTATAAAGAGTTGCCCGCGGTCAGGCGCGAGGCATGGAGGCTCCTCTACGTGGAATAAAATCGTATAATTCAACTCAGAACCTTTCGATTCGATTTCTTCCATTTTGGAAGCAGACTTATTGAATTCTTTTCAATCCTTCGGGCTGTTGGATCTGAGTTTAACGAGTCACCGACGCTGCTGCTTCTGGAAATCGAATTCCACCTGAGCAAGGGAATGAGGCAAGGGAGTCTGGTCAATAAAAGGCATAAATATTCAAAAGTTTTATCTCGTGATAACTGTCCTTTATTTTTTATATCGTCAAGAAATCGCATATAGAAACAGAGATAGGTGTTGAATACTCTTTGTCAAATAACCGTGGCCAATGAATTTTCATGTTTGTTTACCGATGAAACAGCATCGATATGTTATCTGTAACAGAAAATGAAACTGTGTTAAAAGATAGGCGGATAATGGCAGATTTTATAAAGCGAATATTAAAGCTGGGATGAAAATTCAGGGTCGTTTTTCTTTTTTGCTCTCGTCGGGGAAGTGAATCTTTCTAAATTGTGGAAATGGCGAGGGTGGAAAAGGGCGGGCGAAACGTATTAATTAAGTTGAAGAAGTGCGAGCTTCAGGTTAAACCGTAACGAGATTAAATGGTGCTAACAAGCTCGCGTCAGTTATTGGCACTTGTCGGTAACAAATTCCATTATCTCCAGTTCTCCGGCGCGCGTGAAACAAAGCGAGAGGCCAATTGCTTGCTAGAATTGCGATAGAATTGCAACTCGATTCCGGGACCCCACCTCCGATCCCCATACCCCATTCTCATTCCCATTCTCATTGCCGAATGGAATCTCCATATTACTCGCCAATATCTATAGCCTGCCCGGCGCCCACGCACGTCTCTGGTTAGTTAAATCTCGTCCGGCCTTGGAGATGATGGTGAGAAAAGTTTTTTCAACAAAGAAATATTCTTCTCGAATCTGGCTGGGAAACGGCAAGGCCTGTAGCGCGTCGGGATCTTTCGCCTCTTCGGTAACGTTGGCAAATTAACTTTGACCGTTACATATGTTCGCAGGCTTCGTGAGGCCGGTAACCCAACACCTTGTTAGCCTGACAAATTTCCACCATATCTCTCTCTCAGTCTCGCTCGCTCGCCGCTCTCTGTAAAACCCTTACCTACCGCCTAGACGTGGTCCGATCTAATTAGAACAATAAGGTACTGGAAATCGGTTTTTTGATTATATCTCGAGAACCGTGAGTGGTACGGAGATAGAGGTGGATATCAAAAATAAAGGCAATTAAATTTCCTATCAAAAAGGTAGAATACACTTTTCCTCTATCTTCATTAGTTACGCTGTAATTAAACTAAGTAAACTCTTTCATGCTGTAGAAGGACTGCAACTGTCCAAATATAAAACCTAAGAATACAGCGGAACCAACGAAGATAGGGAAAAAAGTTACTGAATCTTTTTCGTGGGAAATTTGATTCTCTGCATCTTTGGTTTGTAGGTTTATGTCGATATTATCAACGGTTTCGAAGATATAATCGAAAAACGAAAAAAAAAGTGATTAAATCTGTAATCAAAGTAGTTTCGGGGCGGATTTACGGTACGAAGATTCCTTGTTCCTCGTTTCTGGAATCGTCGGAACGTAACCGTATCCAGAAACGAGTAGCTCCAGCTATTCGAGTATGTTGCTCCGCCAGGAAACCCGGCTGCTTGATTGATCAAGATAGAATTGAGTTGCGGTCCGCGGGTTCGGTTTAGGACCCACCCACCCTTAACCGCCCCCGCCTCACTTTATACCCGCGTATCTCTGCGGCAACGCCGATTATTATGGATATTATTTCGAGGGAGACGCCATTTCGAGGGTAGGTATTCGTAAAACGGAGAGAGAGAGAGAGAAACTGAGAAAGAGACAGGCTAGGACGATTATACAATCCACTAAAATATCGGCGCGATTCTTTTACACCCTTATTAGACAGAATCAGAAAAGTTCCCTGTCTCAATATGCGATGCCTGGCTAGCTGAACCGAAGGTGAAATTATACCAGCGTTAACGAACCTTACGATCACAACCAACGAGTATAGGTATTCTATCTATCTCCTCGGCAATCTAACTGAAATAGGGTCGAGTTAGACTAGCTCGGCGACTAGCCATGCCACGGTCTGGGGAAACGGGAGAGACAATATTATGGACTTATCAAGCCATCCTAATGGTCTCATCAGGATGCAAGCCAGCAGATCTCATCATCCCCGCCGCGCCCTGGAAACCGTAGGAACTCACAAGGCGGTTCTGCCCCTCTGGCAGCGAGGCGGAAGAGAAAAATAGAAAAAAACCAAGCGCAAGGATGTGATCGAGGAAAAAAACGTCCTCGAGATTTTCGAGAGGACCCCGCAGGTCCTCTGTTTCCTCCGTACATTTGCGCCCTCCTCTTCCGAGCAGAGAATTGCATAGTTTTGAGGGCAGGTATACGTCCGCTGTTATTTAGTATGGTTTAGAATTTCCATAGATAACGCAGAATTATTATACCAGCATTCTGGGCTAGAGATACAGACAATACTAGATCCTCGCTGCCGCTTCCTCCAGGGTATTAGAACCGCGCGGGGAGGGTATCGACCGGGACGATGAAAAAGGCGCGATTTTCGTCGGACCGACGTTTCTTCTTCGCTCCACGCGGGGGGTGAGGCGATTTTTGGGGTAAGAGCGCCTCGGGATGAGCGGACAAGACTTTAACCGCATCGCCTAGACCTGGACTGGTCTATGCTTCTGTGTTAGGTTTAAGCAACTCGATGGAAGTTGAGAGCTGGGGATACGAGGCTGGGCCGGCACACGCCAACTATTATAAACTGTGGCGCCTCAGCATCCTCCGGAACACGCGAGGTCTACCTTATAGTTATACTCACCTTCCATTCTGGGCTCTGGCCCATCCAACACCAAATGACCCAGGGGCCTGGCTGGACGGCGCCAAAGCCTGAACTAACCCCGGCGCACACCCTGCGGCAAGAGTTTAGTTGGAGCGAACCCTCTCCTCTCTTCTCTTCTCTTCTCATATTCTATCTCTCTCTGGTCTCTAATCAATCAAAACCCCAGAGGCGTCCGAACCCGCCTCGGTCAAGTTGCTAGGTAGCTAGCCAACGCGCTTTTTCTTCCCAAGGAGTTTCACGCCAGGAAACTCGAGGATCTATCTGCTTCTATGCGATATATCACATATTATTAGACCACGTTTGAACACATCGACGACCCCGGTGAACCGGAAACCTCTCTGCCGTATGCGTAGACGTTTACGAATTCAAATTCAAAATTACGTTAAAACAAGATCTACCTATAGTTTTTCGATTATATCTTGGAAACCGTTGATAATATCGACATGAACATACAGACCAAAGATGCAGAGAATCAAATTTCCCACGAAAAAGATTCAGTAAACTTTTTCTCTATCTTCGTTGGTTCCGCTGTATTCTTAGGTTTAATATTTGGACATTTGCATGAAGGAGTTTAATCAGTTTAATTACAGCGTAACTAATGAAGATAGAGGCAAGGTGTATTCCACCTTTTTGATAGGAAATTCAATTGCCTTTATTTTTGGTATCCACCTCTATCTCCATACCACTCACGGTTCTCGAGATATAATCGAAAAACTGATTTCCAGTACCTTATTGTTCTACCTAATTCGTCTCTTCTCTTTTCTCGTGAAAATTGAATGCATTTTTGTATTTTTTTGATAGATTCATAAAGACAGATAGATAAAGCGAACTTTTTAACGAAAGAAAAGTATACTCGACTGTCCAAAGCTTAAAGAGTGTTAAATGAGTTGTAGGTAGTTGGGTTGTGTGTAATGAGGCCGTAGCAGTGTGATACACTCGACTTGGTCGACGGTTCGTATAATCGTGTGTAGATTTCGAGTGTGGCGAAGTGAGACCGAGCCCGTTTTGAGCCTTAAATGATCCCCACGTGAAATAGTAGGGAAGCTCTCCGTCCTCTCCGTCCCTTTATCTCTCGCTCCTCTTCTCCCCGGGTGTAAAAAACTAAGAAAAAGGGTCAGCGGGGTGAGCAACGGTACGAGTTAGCAGGGGCTGCTTGGAACGCGTCAAATATTCGAGGAATTTTGGGTGGAAAAAAATTGAAAAAAAAAGATGGGATCTTCGATTCGAAATATCGAACAGCGCTGATTGCATAAAGCAGCGAGAAACGGGGAGGGAGAGTTTTCCTGCAGCGAGAAGGGAAATAGGAAATAGCCTAATTGTCAGGAAATGACAGGCGTTCCCCGTCCGCGGTGCGAGTCGACGAATACCTACACCGTGGAAATATTAAACGTCTGATAATAACAAGAATAAAAGGGGGTGAGAAAATTGAAATTCACCGAAGATATCTTCTTCCCAACGGAGTCTGGAGATATATTTCTACTGTCGCAGGGAATATATACACACGCCTAAGAAGTAGTCAGGCATTTGATTTCGCGAAGGTTCGTGTGTGCCAATTAATATAATTACTCCAGACATTTCAAAGTCGAGCAAAGTCGACTGTATGTACGGGTTTCGTTCGGGTGCGGTTAACTTACCCTCGAATGCCCGCCTGGCCATGCTCACTGACTTTCGAAGAGGAGTAGGTAGATTCGTCAGCAAACATTTGAACAATTTACAGAAATGATATTCGAGGAGATATAAGGCGAGGAATGAATTGGAGAGAATTTAAAGCGAAGAGAATTTTCTTGAAAACAATGAGCCGCGATAATCCGTAAGGTCTAGGTGTTGCCGTCCGAGAAAGCTCATAAAATATGAAACAGTTTAGTCAGATATACCTGCGCCAGGTCTGTGCATACGGGGTGTAGTTCTGAAATATTTAGTTTCCAGCGTTGAAAGATATTCTCTAGGCACAAACATATATACAGATGTAAATTTTCTACGTCTATGCGGGACGATTTTCCCGGTTGGTTCTATACATTCGAGGTGTATATGCATATCCCACCTTATCCAGCAGGGTTCTAACGGTCTAAATGCACGCTGCAATTCCGAGTGGATTACCCACTGTAATATTCATTTAATTCACTGTTTCGTTAGCTCGCACACCTCCGCGTGTACAGGGCGTACAAACGTTTGAATAAATTCTCTGTCGATAGTTTCGCGAAGGGGTGTTAAAGGATTTTGTTACTTTTTCTCCTCTTATCAACCGAAATCATATTTTTTTGTTTTTCTTTGAAGAGTCCTCGCATGGATTAGAGGCAAGGATGTCGTTGGTAAATACACGCCTTACATATCTGTCCTGGATTAAACCTGAGTCTATGAATACCTCAATCTTCGAACAAGCTGCACTAATTTTCTATACTCCTACCCCACCTTCTCGTAGTCAGCTTGCATTTGTAGGTAAAAAAATATGGACGAGTTCGTAGAGTCTGGGAAGTCCTTGGTATTCAGTTTTTCGACTATTTTTCGATACAGAATCTCAGGAATAAGTCTAATTAATGAAATTAGCATCGAGTATGAAGTATATTGGTACATACGCACGTGCGTGGAGTTCGTGTTAAGCTGGCGAAATCGCCTTGCGAATTCTGATAAGAAAATTTTGGATTCGTGATATCTGGGGTCATTTGCGTCAATGATTTATCTCTCATCTCATTAAAATAGATAGTCAGTCGTGCCGTCAATTATCATGGACCAAATTCTCGGGGGGAAGTTCATTTTTTTGGAGGTTGATAATGAGATTAATTTATAGTATAAATAGCCCGATCCCTGCTTCCACGAATCAAAACCAGCTCATCTACCGCAAGAGTCCTCCAGTCTTTTCGCCGCAAAGATTTTTCAAGTAAGTAACGCTGATAATCTACCAGTCTCTGAAGTTAGAAAATTTTCGGTCCATTCGTTTGCTAGAACACTTGTCTTATTTATTATTTTGCCCAGTCCCATTTTATTCGATTCATTTCATTTTTCATATGTACAAACTTTATTTGCAACAGTATGTTCGGAATCGCGTGTAAAGTCGACTGAAAAGTTTTCCCAATTTGCGGGAGTCGTTTTTGACGTGAAACAGCCAAAAGTGAAAACGCGAACTTCTCCGTCGTGTCATTAAGTTTCAGTTCGAATTTCAATCCACTGATCAGAATTCCATTTTTTCTATAGTCTAGCCAGAGAAAGATTTTCCTGATTAAGTTTCGCATTCCTATTCCCTCTGAATGTCGAATATTACCAATTATCAATTTACATTACGATTCAGGAAGCAGCAATGCAGAAAATGATGAAGAACATCCTCATGGCGCTTCTCGTCGTCGCCGTTATATCGGAATTGATGACAACAGTCGCAGGGTGCGTCGCAGCCGGTAGCCACGTGAGTATACATCAGTTTTCTCAAAATTGACTAAATATTGACAAAAGTATCATCGCATATCTAACCGAGAGTTTGTCATTTCTTTTCAGTGCCATACGGAAAACAGACATGACCGTTATGCGGATTGCTGCCCTGGCTACGAGTGTACCGGTACCTTCTGGAATACTTGTACCCCGATCGAATACGTGGGTTAATAGGAAGAATAAAAATTCCGGAATGAAGCAGAACTTCAACTGAATAACACAGGAGTTATCCTTGCCCGAGTGAATTACTTTCGTCGCACCAAGACCCGATTTTCATTGCCGGAAATAATTAGATCGTACGATCTAATCGATAAGAAATTTACACATCTGTCTGTCAATTTGGAAGATCCGTAAACCCTGTACATGTCTTTGCAATAAAATAGCTCCTGTTTATCCCGTCGCTTGTTTAAATCGCCTCAATTTCTCTTCTGGTTATCGTCTCGACAACTTTAGACTTTTTTTTCGAAAAAAAAAGAAAAAAATAGACGGAATTTCGTCGAATGATCGGAACTGATTGAATTTTGATAAGTTCTGGAAAGTATAATTGGCACGGCGTACGTATAGGGTGAAATTATCTACACGTGCGGATATATACAGACAAATATATATACACGTTCGAGTTTACCTTTCTGGGCGAAGACTCGCGCGTACGACGGTTTTGGTTCAGGGAAAACGCGGGGGCGAACGAACGACCGGCCACCAGCCACCGAGCAACCGCCACCCCGCCTGCCTACCCGCCCCTAGCACGTATGTACATTTCTAATCAAGCGATATTGTAACTGCGGTCTAACATCCAAACACCGCCGGCTACCGTCCACCGCCTAGTCTAGCCCTAGTCGAGTCTAGCGGCTACATCTACCTAGGTTCTAGCTGGACCAACCTAAATTGCATTGCCAGCATTCTCTCTATATACATCTTTGCAATTATATTCCGCAACAGATATCAACGATTTGGGAATTTCGGGTTTTAGATTAATCGATAGAAAAAATGACAAGAATCATCATTTATTTCTATTTGTTTATTTATCTATTTTTTTTCTCTAGGAAAACGGCGATTTTTTACAAATTTTTGACCCTTTCCTTCAGACATTCGGGGAATTGAGAAGATGCAATGATAACAGAAATCGCACGAGAACGATAATGAAGCTACATCAGCCGGTGCAGGTTGGGAAGAGAAATAAGGCGTTGGCAGCCATCTTTGCCAAAGGGGTTTTGGCCTCTGGGTTTTTGGGGGTGGCGAGAGCTCGACGGGTGGCAAAGGGAGCGTGAAGGGATGTGACTTCAAGACGTCGATACTACCGACGCCGACGCCCAAAGCTGCCTCTTAACTAGTGCCGATGTTTCGTGTAAATTTGGCAAAATTTTACAGGGTTAAAAATTCGGGATCTTCTCACCGATCGAGTTGGGGGAAATAATTCGTGGAGTTTTTATTTTTTTTTTTTTTTTACCTCGCTCAAATATTTCCCATGAACGAATTAGCATAATGAGATAAAACCGTTGGATCCACCATCAGGTCCGTACAGCTACGATATAAGAACTTGATTTCGCTCACTTCAAGATCGCTCTTCATCCCCAATATCGAGGGAGCTGAGAAAGAGGATTGAGAAAACCAGTCAGACTGGAGGAGGACGGGGTTTGACGCGGCGCTGGACCACGACCGAGTATTCCCACGGTACGATGACCAGTGGTCACTCGTCTCGTGTATAGAGAGTAATAAGATTTTTTTCTTCAAAACTAGTTTGACGGAGAATTTGAGAAGAAAAAGATTCAACCCCGACTTGACTCGGTGTATTAGAAGATTTTGTGATCAGTCTGAAAGATGCTGTTCTCGGCGCAGCATCTTATTCGTATATATTTACAAAATTCGTCAAACTGTTAAATACGAAAATTGATAAAATTAATATTCGATATCCGTCTCGGATTTTCGATACAATGATAAGTATAATAATTTTGAAAAATCTTTCGTTCTTCGAAAAATAATTCGAAGCAAAAAAAAAGAAGAAGAAAAACAGAAACGAGGTACGTACAAGAATTTTTTTTTTTTCTTATTTTCGAAACAAATTTTACGTTGTGAAAAAAAGAAAAAGACGAAATACACTCGATGGGAACTTTTTTTTCTCTATATTTTGAATATAGTAGAGAGATCTGTCCGAGCTTCGAAACTCTCTTTGCGCTGCTATAACAGGACCTCGCGTGTTAAACCTCGGCCGTATAATTAATCGCGTTTCAAGTGAACGAGTAGATCTCTGTTTTTCCTCTCGGGAAGGAAACTATATCTACTCGATTTTCAAACTCGACTCGAAGTTGAACAAACTATACGGGTATAAGAATTAATTGTTAACGAAGTTGCGATCGACTTCGTTAATTCATACTCCGAATATAGATAAATGGAAATTAAGGAGGGTCAAGAAGTACGAAGAACTTCAATTAGTCAGTCTTTAAACTATTTGCGATAAAAAATTGGAAAACTTTCTTTTTTTTTCTTTTTTTTTTCTATAACAAAAACCGAATCTGTATGTAAAAGTTTTATCTTCAAGAGTACAAGTTATATACTCGTAATTATATACCTGGAACAGAATTTCAACGAACCGTAAAAGGGCATCAATTTATTAATCATCCCTCGGTAAAGTTTTGCTAAATAAATAAAATCTGTATATTTACATAGACGTATCGATAAACTATTATACGAATACATACATCGTATACATATGTGGATATTGACGTATTGCTATACGGGTAGATATATACGATGGAGGCGAAAGCCTCGTTCATAGTATAAGGAGGGAGGCTCGGGGGATGAAAAGGGAGAATATTACGAGGGTGAAATCGGGGCTGGGTCGGGGGGTGGTTTGGGCAGTAAAGGGGGCTCCCCTAAGCCTTCCCCTCCTTAGTTGAGAACTAAGATGGCAGCCAGAACCCTATTCTGCTTGCCTAGGGCTCGCGTGTATATATACCTATGCGAGGCCATAGAGGCACGCATACAGACGAAGAGAATGTAGTTCCTAGGTAGATACATGGAGAAATAGGTAGAGATACGCGTAGTTCTAGTCGAGGATAATTTTCTCAATTTCACAGAGTCTCCCGCGGGTTCGGTCGTTAAGGGCTCCAAGAGAGATTCCAGGGGTTGACGGGGGTCCAGGGGAGAATAAGGGCGGCGAGGGTAAGGGAAAGGAAAAAGGGAAAGGGGAAGGGAAGGTTGAACCGTAAGATAGTTTGATAGGCTTGGTTACCAGGAGACCTTTAAAGCCTTAGCCGGCAGCCTTGGTAATGCCCGAAAGGCTTGCTCGCCGAAAGCTCTGTCCACATCACTGAATCGTACTATGGCTATAAGTTAAGAATAATAACCGATATTCCGAAAAATCGAGGGGATGGAAAAAAGGAATTGTTAAGATACCTAAATACTTAAAAGCCCTAGCCTAGGGATAAAGCTTCTATTTTACACGAAAGCTTGACAAAAATCATTGCCGAGTGAGAAAAAGCTCGTTGGAAGAGAGGGAGAATTTCTACAATTCGATGAAAAGCTTCTGGGATCAAAGACGAGCTTTTAGTAGAGCTGACTGAATTTTATTAAGTACGGATAACGGCAGTTCTTTCGAGAAATCGAAAAGAGAATAAGGAGGGGTACAAGAGAATGCCGATATTTTCATTTCATTTCATTCAAAGCTCCATCTCGCGTAGAGCTTCTATTCTGACGAAAGCCTGGCAATAAGCGTTAACAGACTTTGAAAAGTCGTTTGAGTTGTTTAAAATGCGAAATAGTTAATTAAAGGATAGGAAAAATGGTTGCGACGAGTTTTCACAAACCGAAGAAAAACCCCTGGGGTCAAAGACGAGCTTTTCAAGGCTAAGAAAATCGTCCTAAAGCTCGTGGAAAATGATAAAATAGTCCTAAAAATCTGAGGAATTGATAATGTGGTGAAAACGAATTTCCCCCGAGTTTTACGAGTTTTCAAAATCCAGGGAAAAGCCCCTGGGGTCAAAGACAAGCTTTTCAAGGCTAAGAAAGTCGTCCTAAAGCTCGTGGAAAATGATAAAATAGTCCTAAAAATCTGAGGAATTGATAATGTCGTGAAAATGAATTTCCCCCGAGTTTTGCGAGTTTTCACAACGCAGGGAAAAGCCCCGGGGGTGAAAGACAAGCTTTTGAAAGCTAAGAAAATCGTCCTGAAGCTCGTGGAAAATGATAAAATAGTCCTAAAAATATGAGGAATTGATAATGTGGTGAAAATGAATTTCCCCCGAGTTTTGCGCGTTTTTAAAATCCAGGGAAAAGCTCCTGGGGTGAGAGACAAGCTTTTGAAAGCTGAGAAAGTCGTCCTAAAGCTCGTGAAAAATGATTAAAAAAAGGGTCTTGAAAAATCTGAGGAAACGTTGATTTTCTTTTTTGATTTTCACCCGAGATTGATAACGTGGTGAAAATGAAATTGTTAGTTGGATTTTCGCCGCGTTTGAAGGTAGTATACCTATAGCTTTTTCTGCAAATTAACAAAAAGGCACCGAAGCAGCTCCGGGCGTTGGAGCAACGCGACCTTGGCAAAAACAAGACGCCTGGGACGTAGGTATATGAGAGAGCAAGTCGTAAGCCCCGACGTACGATGCTGGTCTGAGAGAGAGCGTCCCTTAGCCCGGGGGTGGTTAGGTTAGGGTAGAAGGGTAGAAGGGTGGCGGGAAACGAAGCGAGGAGGCATCGCAAGCAGCCGAGCAAGAACAACCCCTTAGTCGTGGATCAATAGAAGAAGGGGTGCGAGTCGGTGGTGGGGGACTAAGAGGCATTTAAGGGGAGGAAAAATCTTACTGGCTAAGGGTGAACCGGGTGGTTTGTTCGGGGGTTAAATGGGGGTGGGGGTAACCTTAGATCAGAGGCGTGGCCAAGGGGAGAATCGCGTCGCAGCGTCTCTTCTCCGTATCCCGAGGTTGACCGGGTTGTTGCAACGAGCCTTGGAGAATATATCAGTAACAGAGGGTTGCTCGCAGCCCTTAGAAGCCGAGAAGCAAAATAACGACACCAACCTCGACGAAATAAGAAAGCAAAAAAAAAAAATTACCGTCGATTAAGAAAACCTCGAGAGCCCCGCTTGTCCTCGCAGGACACACAAATCCTTCACCCGCGCACACACTTATTTTCAAGGGGCTGAATCCCTACGAGCTTTAGCCAAACTTATCATCCCTAATTCCTATTTCTCGCTCCCTCTCTCTTTCTCTCTTTCTCTCTCTCTCTCTCCACTTGTTATTAATTATCCACGCATCGCGGGCGCGACGAATTAGACGACTCTTATTGTTCTAAAAGCTCGAGCTTTGATTTTCAAACACGACATTTCCACGCGTCAGAAAGAACATTTTACGATCTACGTGCTAGCAGCTACGGGGACGGAAGCAATCCTGCACAAGTTCGGTGCTTGCGGCGGAGCTTTTTTATCGACGACGCTCAGGTCTAACCGACGCCGAGTAACGCTTCGTGCTTTTTTTTACACCGCGCATGCGGCTTGGTTACACAAACCTCGACGTGGACGCGTTAAACGAGGAGTGGGAGGCGACTGACGCGTCGAAAACAATTTGCCAAACTGTTCTTTTTTCACCCCAAATAATTTTTCAAAATATACCTAAACCTGCGCCAGATTTTCTGAAGCTTTAAAGCTCCGGAGATTGAGACGAAAAGTTGGAAATTGGATGAATAGATCCAACGGAAAAGTTTCTTCAATATGTCACACGATTTTGTCCGATTATTTTCCAGGGATGCGTCCGAGAATTCGGTAGATTTTCGTCTAGTTGCGTGCAGAGGTAACACACACGGAATTGTAATATCGTGGTCTGCGCATAACGCAGTTCATACATTTCAGTAACATTACTAAAGCCTAGCTAGACATCATCGGATATACACTGACGGGAAATACGAGCATAACTCAGCCAAGGTCGACGGCCAAGCCAGCTAGCTAACGTGGACCGAAAATCTCGCCTCCTATATTCCGCGAACGGTCCAGGGGTAGAGGTCTACGTTCTACTGACTGATGACGTCATTTCCTCACCACCCATTGTACAATTCTCCACCTGTATTTCCTGATTCCTATGTCAGCCTCGCCCCCGCGCCGTTGTTAATACCCAAAAACTCGAACGGAAATATGACGACAATTTTTCAACCCCTAAATAAAAAAAAAGAAACAAGAATCGTACTAAATCGGACGAGACAGAATCGGAGCATGTCATTTCTTTGTACATACGTATACGACATCGATTACACTTTCGAATAAAATCCAAACTGCGAATCGTTAAAAGTAAATTTGGATAATTTCCCATTAGAAATCCTGAATAATTGACGGCTTTATAGTCACGGGGTTGTAGAGTGGCTCGATTGTTGTCTCGTTCAACGGGTTACGATCCGAGATTTCAAAGACTCAATCGAACAGCCGAGGGATGGATGCCGGGCGAATTACCCCTAAATTTGAGAATAACCATTCCGCCGGTTTCCTTCGCTTTTACGAGCGGAGAAAATCTCCTCGAGTAAATTGAATTTACCTAGCTACTTCCGGTAGCCGAAGCTTGTTGTGTATTTCTTCGCATCGTAGTCGCAAAAACGAGGTATGAAATTCCCCGGCTGACTTATCAGAGCGTAATTAACGATAAGTAAAGTCTGTGGGAAATCCGCAAAAAGCAAGCCGCATAGCCACCTCGCTAGGCGCCCTCATACAATCCCCTAAATTTCCCGTAAATTTTAGACTCTCGCTTGGTTCTATCCTAGGGTATTTCGGATCGGCAAGAAATTTCGCCTTGTTTTGCCCTATCGTAACTCGGAACTAACACCCCCTCAAAACTGGGCAAAATTTTCCGCAATTATTACACCGCGCAGGGGGTGCGGGAATTATCATTTATTTAATTATCACGTCTGCCAGGGATGAAAATAAGAAGGAGGGTTTTTTTTTTTTTCTCACGGTATTTTCACCCCGTTTTATATTTCTCCCACGGAACCTGTTAGCCAACGGAGTCATGGACCGCTAGAAAATCTGGGATGAATCCTAGCCGAGAGAGAAGAAGATGAAACTGGTTATTCCTGGACCAAGAAAATCCGGGTTAAATGTCGTGAGAGACAGAGTCGTTAAAACTGGTCCATAATCATCCCCTTCGCTCCCCTATTACAAGTCTCTCAGTTCCAGACGAGAATCTTCATCGAATTTTCATTCGCCGAAAGTACAATCAAACCCGGAATGATTTTTCGTCCACGATTTTGGGGACATTATTCCAAAAAAAAAAACCATTTCCCAGAGTTCAAAGTCCGCCGGGCGCGGGCTTGTTCTGTACGAAGGGAATTATTCAGCCCGTGAATTTCGAGGGAGTGAAAATGCGGACAGTAACGGAGTGGAAGATAATTAACAGCATCAAATCTCGCCGAGTTGTCAGACGCCTTTCATAGTTTAATATCAAATTCGCCGTCCGATGATTCCGCTAAACTATTCATAGAATATCACGGATAGACTTCCTATAAAGTTTGATGAACGAAACGACAAGTAGAAGGACGACATCTGCCCTTATCTACCGTTAAAAATCGCGTGTAAAAAAATCGACGTATTCATTTCTTAGGCTAGATTTCTGCGTGTTTTCATTATCACTCGTGTGGGAATGATAGTGGCGTTGGAAAACCGTGCCACCAACAATGGGGATCGAGGTAACGGAGCTAGTAGAGAGGCAGGCAGAGCAGGCAACATTTCAAATTCGGGTTCTTACTTAATCTCGAAAACAATAGGGTGGCCAAATGGCGGCCAGGCGCAATTCTACGGGGGGTTGAACGAAGGAGAGAGGATAGAGGATAGAGGGTGGTGTGGGTGTGGGTCGAGGGATGTGTACTGCGCGGGGTACGGTGTAGCTAAAACCGGGAGAGAAAGAGACGAGGATATGGAGAGCGAGGGAGAGAAGAGCTCGCCGAGAAACCCCCTGCGAAATTCTGCAGGGTGGTCAGTCGGAGGGCGGTCACTTGGCGATTAAGAACACGTAGTGTTCCTGCTTGCTCGCCTCCACTCGCCCTCTAACTCGCTTCTCTTCTCTCCTCTTCTCTTCTCTTCTCTTCTCTACCCCCTCGGCAGTCACGGTTTTCCACGAACCACCCGACCCCCCCGTCTGGACTGGGATCAATATGACTTAACTTCACCCCTTGCACCCCCTCCGCCACAAACCACCCAACCCCTTTCCCTTATCAACGCCAAATGTTCTTACGTTAGAGCCGTGGAACACCTAAGGGGTGGCTCACGCCGAGGGATGATCAACCTGCAAAAGAGTGGGCGACGGAAATTTACAGAGAAGATACTCTGAGTCTTGGCTCGAAACTATCTCATTTTTCTTGCCTTAAGGGGTTAGGGGTAGTCAGAGCCATGAAATAATTAATGTTTTCAACAATTTTTTTTTTTTTTCATAGTAACTCTTGTTTTCAATGAGAATAAGATAGGAATAAATCATCAGTTTAACAGTTAATCTAGTCTTTGATGGAAGATTTTTTCATTTTTTTTAGAAAATTATCTAAATGGCGGCTCCTGGAAATTTTTTCGTCGATTTTGAAGGAAAAAGGACTAGAATTTGGTAAAAAAATAGTAGTTTTTGAATAAAAATTAAATCCTTCGATTATTGAATAGTTTTTGACGCTCTCAGTAAGCTGTGTAAATTTCATCAAAATCCGTCCACTGGTTCTTGAGTTACAGCTGTCACCGACTTCGAAATCCACTACCCCTAACCCCTTAAGTCGAGCTTTTCGCGTCTTCTTCGAACCGATCGAAAATGAGCTTTTTTATCTTTACTTGACTCGATTCAAGGCGAGATTCGTCATCGTTTTTCTCAATCTAGGACGAGCTTTTTCTTTTTCCTTCTTTGATTTACTGCATTGATAATCGTGACGAGTATTTTTTTTTTTTGTTTTTAATTTCGTCTTACGTTGCTTCTTCCCTTATTCTTACTTTGTACCGTATAAACGAGGAGTCGTCCGCCGCCTTTTTCGGAAACGGAAAAACGGAAAGGGAAACTAAAAGGCGTGTGGATTCTCACTACCCCCCAGCGCGCGACGCGACGCTCGGGAATATTTACCCCTTTTATAATAGCTGGGCAGCAGCCCGATCTAAGGCGTAAATTAGTTTATTGAATTTTGAGAGACACTCGGTAGGTGCCGGGTCGTGGTTGAGGGAGAGGATCGTAGGTGTGTAAGCCTTCTTACGATCAATAGAGGTTAGTCTCGCCCAGTTCCTAGGGATGAAGTAGCGGAGAGGCTCGAGGCTCACAGCTTGCGTACATAGTACCTCGCAACAACCCCTAGCGTAAAATATCGCCGGAGAAGGGAGGCGCGGAAATTAACTCAGACTAAAATCTTATTCTTAAAAGAGCGCCCCAGCCCCACAGACTTTCCTACTACCTCCGCACGCTCACGGGGTGGAACGATTCTGGCCCTCGGTTCGTTGGAGGGGAGATTTTCAACGTTTTCCCCGCGATATTCTCCATCTGAATTTCCTCTAGCTTCGCAAAAATAAGGGTTGCTTTTCCGTTTCCTTCTTCTCTTCCTTGAGCGTTGAAGATTTTTTCTAGGGGATGAGCGCAGGAAAAGTTGATTGGAAATAGTTTCCGGTGATTTAACGTAAGGGTTGCCGATGCGATGCTAGTCGAAGTTTCTTGAGAAAAAAAACCATCCCCTCCGTAGTTTGACTCATTTCCATTTTCTTCTCTCGCTCGCAATCCCGCGTAAAGTTTCGTACAACAACGATTGGCGGGTAGATAGGTAGGTACAGGACGAGCCAGTGCCAACCCCAGCCTAGCAAAAGCGATTAATTACTTTGAGCAATTTGCTCGGCAACTCGCTACTCTGCTAGCAGAGAACCGACGCTATTCTCATTTCTACGTCGTGCCTGGTCATCCGCCTCACTCGCTGTCCGTTATTCCTGTATATATACACGACCACACGCGTGCATATTATGTATAGGTGATAAGGATACATGTGTGTAAATTTACACCGCTGTTAAATTCCCCATGCCAGAAATTATTTCCAGTTATATAAATATATAAATATATATACATATATATATGTGAAAGAAAAAATGGGGTAGAATTTTTCTGAATTTTTTGTATTTTTCAATTTTTGAAAAAAATTCCCATACTTTTTCTATATCTTGTCAAAACTAAGGAGATAATAATAACGTTTATAGTAATAACAACAAGTTTTCTGCCAGAGTTTCGCTCGCTCAGAGCTTATATATACCTTCGTATACGTAAGTGTGTGCGCGTGTACCCATCTAGTGCAGATATTAAAGTAATGAGATTAATTAATAGAACAGACCCCAGAGTTAATTTAGAGGCGTGTGTCGGGTCGACCGCAGCACTACTCGAGAGCTCGAGCTCGACTCTACGATGTATGAGGGAAGTCGTCCTCGTCTCCATGTCGTTTATACACACAGCATCCAGCTTATGTCCAACATGCCTAGGTGTGTATCTGATTAGAGGGTTTAAAGAACACCGGAATACCGTATATCGTTATGAACAATAATTTCCATTTTTATTTCTCTATTTCTCTACTTTCTACTCCTTTCCCCGTTCCTTCTTCGCTCCCTTATCCTTCGGCTGTGAAAAGGACACCGAATTTCCAACGATTAATTTAAATAAAGAAACTTTTCTTTTCTTTTTTCGATTTTTCCTTCAATTTCTACCTCTCCATCTTCTTGTCTCTGGCCAGAGTATAGCCTGATATAAATGTCTTACTTCCCCTACTTCTGCACACCGTTACGGGTCGATGGCAGCCATCTTGTCACCCTGGAAGGCAGGGGAGCAGGCAACGTTAGACCACCCTCCCCAGCGTCGTCTTACCCTTCCTTTACCGAGGGGTAGAATTCTACTCCAACCCCTTTACAGCGACCACACTTATCCCCGCCGCTGTTCGAGGGGGTAGCAACGTTGGGAATGAAATGGAGGGGAATAGTGTCGAGGAGGAAAGATAATAACAATCGTACAGCTACCACCGGGTATCGAAAATTCTATTTTGTTTATACCACAGGCTTGGTAGTTCTTCGCTTCGAGATTAACGGCTGAGAAAAATGAGGGGTGGAAAGGAGAATTTTATATACGAAGATTGTTTATAGACGCGGTGGTATTTAATGGCGATTCTGAATCACCCAAGTAAGGAATGAATCGGACCTAATCCCAGCGCCATGTTGCGGCTAGATCCTAGGCGAAATAGTCGCGACTAGAGACCGTATATTCTTGAGGTATAACGGGAGGCTAAGCTCTCCTCTAATTCCGCGAATATCCGAAGATTTCGGTACGGGGTTGGAAAAAACTGGAAAGACCAAAATTCCGGAATTTCAAACTTCCGAAAGCTAAAAGATCGCGTTTTTTCAACCCCCCAAAGATAAAAAAACAAATAAAAAATAAAAATGTGAGAAGCCAAGGCTCGTGCTTCCTTCCACCTAGAAAGACGCAGCTCTTTATCTCTGGTCTAACGATGGCTAAGACCACTCGAGATTAGGCAGGGTAGCGGGTGGCATAAGGGTGCTTAGCCAGGTGCAGAAGGAGAAGAGTAGGTAGGTAGTATAAGCACGAGAAGTGGTTCTCCTCCGTTCTGCGATCAATACCCAACAAACTCTGTACACACGTAGAGTAGGTAGGATAGTAAGGTAGTTAGGTATAAGGTAGGTAGGTGGATATATCTATCTATCTGTCTATCCGTGGCAGGGTGTGTGTGCGAAGGAAACGTTGCCTGAGTGTATCGATGTGGATGCTACGCATACGTTCATAGGAGTACATTTTGCACCTAGAAACCTCGTTACATTTCACCCTTCACCCTTCCGGCACGTACACATACAGAGAGAGAGAAGGGGAGAGAGGGGGGATCCCCAAGGAACCGATCGGGACTTCCCCGCCCTATTCCATCCCAGCATCGAGCCTTTGGCCAATGAATTCCGAGAAGGGACATTTACCCTTCGAATAAGGGTAGGGCACCTACCTTATACCTACCTACCTAGCTGTCACGTCTAAGGGAAATACTCGGTCTAGGCATAGCAGTGAAAACCTCTTTCAAAGGAGATCGTATCGCCGAACCTAAACCTAAGCCCGAAAAGCCGAAGGCTCGCTTTGCCTCGATTCAATGAATGAAAATGCCTGTTTTGACAATTTTAACAACTTTTAAAATGACATAGAGGTTTTTTGATAAATTTACAAGCTTCCTCACCGAGTCAGAGATTTTTGGTGAAAATTTCACACCGATTGATTCAGCGGTTCGTCTCTAATAATTTTATCTGTCAGGGTTATTTTTTTTTTTCATCTTGTAATCTCCGACCCTTGAATATCTTCTAATTGTATAAATATGTGAATAATAAATGTAGAGGGGTATGTTAATTAGATGTTATAGGTTGATACGGAGAAACTTTTGTTTCGGCTTTATAATGAACGATTTAAATTATAGGTACGAGGCGATAAAACGCGAAGCGAAAAGAGAAGATTGGTGGCAGTGGATAGCGGGGGACGAAGAGGAGACTTGGCCCATTCATGAACGTGTTTTATTGTTCTCAGGTAGGATATAACGCGAACGAAGGAACGGAGAGGAAAGGAAAGGAAAGGAGAACGGCGAGTGCAAGAGGAGAAGAGGAACCGGGCAGGACCCAGCGAATAATACAGAGGAACCGGAAGCCATAAAGCTACGGGAACGCGGGCGACACTTTTCAGCCCTTCTCTCTCTGTGCTCGGGGAAACTCCGATAAACAAAGAATTAAACAAACAAATTCCCCAAAGCCGATGAACGAACAAACGAACGAACTTTACGAAATTCATTCATTTTTGTTTGAATTGAAAAAAAAAAAAAGAAAAGGCGGGGAAAATAAGGGATGAAAGTATTTCCCTGAACGTCTCGATATTATTTATCAAAATTCGACTTTACTAAGCCAAGAAATTCTCTGCCACGCCCCTGTTCAACGTCTCGTTTAGTTTCCACCAACCCTTCCGTACGCAACTATCCGCTACGGTTTACATCCCTTTACCACTGGAACTAGTTTCTCTTCGAGCCTTAGTCAGGGGTGACCAATTCCTTCTCGTAGGCTGATACTTAGGCTCGTGAAATCGCCTGTGTAGTCGGAAATTCCGCTTTCTTCTTTTTTGGAGTTTTTCTTTTTTCCAGGAAAAATAATTCGGAATAATTTCCCACTTTGCCGAAATTCGAATGGAGGGAGAGGCGATTTCACGAGTTTATTAAATTCAAGAGATCGGGGATAGAAGCATAAGACCGAAATGTAAATTTTGGAAAATGACCAAAAACCACAACCTTATCTGACAATTTTTCAAAAATATCCAGTTCAGAAAAACTCGAGACATAGTTTCCCGAAAATGATAGAAGCCTGAAAAAAGGTGGCGAAATTTGCGGAATTATTATCCGATTAAGGTCTGCGGCTGAGGGTTAATTAAATGGCAATTAACATATCGTTTTACTTGAGCTGTTCCCGGTAGGATTGAGGAGAGAGAGAGATAGAAGTAGAGAAATTTAAGGGTGGGTACGGGCCTGAGGTATTTAGGTGTAAGTGTAGGTGTTGCTTATAAATAGCACGTTGTTTTTAACCCTCTTTGAAAACGGGTTACGCCCGCGTTACACGGTGGCAAAAAAATATGCCCAAGTATTTATACCGGCTAGTTTTTACCACCGAGTATTTGGCAAAGGACTAAACTTTATCTGGCCCGGTTTCAGAGGATGGGGAAAAACGGGGCTGCTTTTTCACACTCGCGTGTATACTCTGCCATCCACTTTTCTCTCTCCTTCGTCTTTCTCTCCGCCGTATACCACCGCGACACGACTAATTATTTAATTATTTATTTACCCGAGTTAAGTTTATTTCCCTACTCTTTACCTCCGCCTCCCTCGTCTCCCACATAGTCGGATTATAACGCCGCAAAGTTTTATTTTTTATTACTTCCTATTAGCCCGAGCTACGGCTTATTTCACTATCTTCTCCTCTGTCTCTCTTTCTCTCCTCGCCTCTCCGAGCTTTACCTAATTACTTATACAAACTCAGTCTCGCAGAACTGTCATCTTCGTTATTCAGTCGCTCGTTCATTTTTCGCAAATACCTGAAAAATAAAACTGAAAAACTGTAACTAATTGAAACGAATAAATAAATGAATAAAAACTAGCGACTAAATCGTAGCGTATTATGTAAATGGGGTTAAACGTCGGTTTTGATTTTTCCATTTTTTTTCCCATCCCTTCTCCGTCCAGATTCTTTTGAAGAACCAGTTTCTTCCCATCGTCGTTACAGCAGCTGGACCACGGGCGTATGTATCATCAATAAACATCTGCCATACCGGTTAGTCATCCAGCATAGATGAATTTTGAGAGACCAGTACTGACCAGTGTCCAGTCCGGTGTGGACAATTAAATCGACTTGCACACTGGTCCATCGTGATGCTGTACTAGTTTTTTCACCCCTCGATGTATCTACACGTACGACGGATGAAAACCTACCCAGCTAGTTTCTCATTTCCGGTTCTCGGACTTCTGAATCCAGAATCCAAAGAGCATAGCGACTGGTCAGTCTGTGTTAAAACGTCGAGAAGAAAACAGCGCGATTATGTCCGGGATTAGAGGATACGAGGTAAGTCCCACGTTCTCCGATATAGACATTTTTCTAGTCCCAAGAACATGAAAAAAAAAAAAATCAAATCCTGAAGATCCTTTTGTTTTTTGAAACTACAAAAAACATTTTTTTCTTTTCCTTTTTTCTTCGATTTACCTGAATGAAAAAAAAACAATTCTCAGCCATCTATCCATACGTCTGCGTATCTTTTTTTCATTTCGAGGGAAATATAATTGCATGGAGGATTTAAACGAATGCCCGCTGTTTTGTCGACTGTGGTGTTGGTCAGCGAGGAATTGACCGGAAGTTAGGGGTTGATCAGGCTTACCGTTTACTGTATGAGTTGAGTTGAGTTTCGCACCCCTACGTTAGCTGACCAGTCGATAGTTTCGATATTGTTTCTTAGGTGGCTCTAGTGAGCCTGGGAAATGACAGGATCAATAATTATTTTAGGGGTGGGTTTTCGACTCGGGCAAAATGGCAACTATTACGCCATCTTATATCGTACCAGTGGGGATTATTATGCGCGAATGTTTGAAAAAACTTTTCTTATCCGCTCTTAATATTGGCTCATGGAAAAAATATTCGAAATTCGGTGATTTTTTTGTCGGCGGACAGAATTCGCGGTCACAAACTCAAAGATTTATTCAAGAAAGAAGATATCGTAAATATTTTTACCACCACGGACATCAACGACTTCGTAAGGTTTTCAATTTTTCCATCATTTCATGATTTTCGAGATATCGTATAATTTTGGAATCCTATTTTTACATTTTACAGAAAATTTTACCAATTCCTGCAGGTCTTTCATCCTAAAACTTGACAAATTTTCAAGTTCGATTCGAAATTATCCCTCGACTTCTATAAATTTTGATGAAAATTTCACGCATTTCCGTGAAAACTTGACAGATTTTCATAAAAGCTCGATGGATTTTCGAGCAAATGATTTTTAAAAAAATGACACTTTGCTCTCTCGGAGCACCAAAATTCCCTGGAAATTTTCAAGGCGTTCAATCACGGTTAGCTCCTTCGTTACTCAAGGGTACGATCAGTCGTGAGTCAACTTCGTTGGTAGAGCTTTATGGCAGAATGGTTGGTCCGCTGTTAAAACTGAATTGATAATTTTGCGAGTACTTTGATTGCCGATGGAAAAAACAAAATGGCGAAATCGAATGTCTGAGATTTTCCAATCCGTTTTTGGAATGATTATTTTTTGAAATTGTTCCGCGTTGGCTTTCCTCGCTCTATGTATCCGCCTCTCTCTCTCTCTCTCTCCCTCTCTTTCTTTCACCCCCGGTTGTATATATCTAGACAAACTCCTCCTCGAGCAGGCAAAGTATGAAACTATACCAGCTCCTAGGAGAGTCCTAGGTAATCACCGAACTTCGACTCTCCCTCGGGGAACCTACGATATAACTTTCCTCCTCCTAAAGGCGAAGGAGGAGGAGGAAACCCCGTCTACAAACTCTAGGCTAGCTCCAGACTCTCTCGATCTACAATCTCAATAACGAGGAACAATTATTTCAACTGACTAGATAGTCGGCAATCTTGAATTGAATTTTAGACGTAATCAGTGATTTCGACGTTCTGAGTATCGGATGGAAGAAATTCTCGAAAAAAGTCGCCTTCTGACGAATCAAACTTCGTTTTCTACAGCTGCGAATTCCCCTGGAATAGTCCCCATGATCAAACCACGCGCTTAAGCAGCCCCGGGTCCTTTCACAAGCAGAAGAGATTTCTCGCCGATCTTATTGACATTGCGATTTGCAGAATTGCAGTTTCTGACTTGCCTGACGAAATCTCGCCGTGAGAAAATCGCGACTGGAATTATATGAATAATATTTCGCCATTGACCTCAAAACACAGGGGGATGAAAATCGATGGTACTGCGGGAAGAAACAGAGTTAGGGGAAATTTTGTAGATGCAGGTGAATAAGAATCGTTGCAATCGTTGCGATGATTGGAGAGAGTTTCGATACCAGTCCGAATTCTTGGGCAGTACGCGCACAACAAATCTAGCTAATCTTCTATAAGCATCGGAATTTTGATATTCAAGTAACGCGGATAGTGTAATAAAATATTTTTATCGGATTACAGAGAGATCGTCGTCGTCGTTCGTTCGTTTGTTCGTTTCTTCTGGACCAGACTTTTTCAAGTCATGAATATTCCAAGAAGTCTGGCCCACGGTACCCCGGGATTCTTTCTTCCCCAGGAAGAGGGATCTGAACAGAAAAGGAAAAGAAACTAATGTAGAAAGAGGAATTTTGGCACAAGACTTAGAATTGTTTGAATCGAACGAAATTTGGCAATTTTTCACGTCCACCGTGCGAATATCAAGTCCTGTGAGTTTCACAAGGATATTTAGCTCGTATTCAGTTCATCCGTCCTTTTCGACGAATATTTCAAGTGGAAAGCCAAACGACTTTTCCTATCATCGTCTTATCACATTGACGAAGCCTTGAAATTAGTGCGATACGAATGCCGCAATTACCTAACGAAATTGCCCAACACCGTTCCATTATTAAGGCGGATAATTGCCCGTAATTAGACGATTGCGAAACTTTTACGACTTGCATAAGTTCCACGTCGACCTGTCGCCTGGATATAAAAAGCCAAAAGCCAACCCCGATGGTCAGTTCCAGTCGATTCGCCAAGCAGCTAACTCTGCAGCTTCATAAACTTCACGAAAAATAAAATTTGTTTTTTTTTTAATAATTAATAAAATAATTAATAATTTTTTTTTTTTTAATAAAAATTTGTTTTTTTCTCCATATCCGAATCGATAATTTTTTTGTTTTTTTTTTTTGCATAAAGTCACTCGATTTTTAGAATTCGTTATGGCAAAAATCATGAAGCACGTCTTCGTCGCTCTACTCGTCGTTGCCGTTATGTTGGAATTCTTGGGAACCGTCGACGCTGCTGATTGTCGTAAATTGGGATATTCGGTCAGTACAAGCATAGGTTCAAGTAACGAAAAGTTTTTTATCCCGAGTTGATAATTTTCTCAAAATTACTAGAGATTATTTTTGGTATTCGGATTCTGGCCGATCATGGCGCAGTATTTGATGACGTGAAGTAAATCCAGATTCAACATTACATCGATAATCTCCGTCTAGCTTTTGATCGTCTCTCTCTAGCCTTACGAATCTTGTTCTACCCAAATAACTGTTGAATGCCGTGGCAGAAGTCAGAGAATATCGTGAATGAGTTTTTCTGACCTACGGCTCTCTGCCTGCCCAGATCCGAATGCCAAAAATAATCCGTCGAGTCCCACTCGGCCTTAAAAATCATTCGGATATTTCCCTCGTGTTTTCTTCGACCGGGGTAAGTTTTGTAGAAGAATTCGACCTGCAAAACTGATCCTTCTCGCTGCTACGCAAAACGATCGGGAAATGCCCGATGATTTTTGAGGTCTGAGGGTATTACTATCTACTGAAAACTTTGCTCGGAGATTGAGATTTGGACGACGATTGAAGGAATAACGCCCATCGTTTTTTTTCCAGTGCAGTAAAACTAATAAATGCTGTCAACCGAATCTCTACTGTGCCAGGTTCAAGGGCGGAACGTGCTTCAGGAAATAAGGCGATAAATCAAACCAATGATAGTCCAATAATTATTGTGAAAACTGTAATGACCAATTAAACGAATGATATAAGAAACAACTTCCAATGTCTGATCCTCGTTTCGATTCCCGCCTCGTTCCTCGAGTCGACGAAGACTCTTCGGGCGAATATCGCGAGTATCGCCGATAATCTGCACGCCTGCGTTTATTCGCGTGGCGATCGTCAAGTTCGGAAAACGCAATGGCCAACTAATTTCCAAAAGTTAATTTGAACGATGATTATTTTCTATAGCAAAGGGTATAAATCGGGAGTTTATTATACCCCGCGTGCGTACACGCGTCAAGAGACAATAAGGGTAAGCGGGCGCATATAGGCGGTTACGTACCGCGTTTCGAAACACAATGCTGGCTTATTATCTTAGACAAAAGGAGACGGAGAGAGAAACCGCCTAGAGATCTGTTAGATGGGTAATCCCTTCGTCCTATTCCTTAGACTGCAGTAAAGATTCCTAAAGCGAGTATATAGAGACGGACATAGGAATTAGAGGAAGATGAAAAGGGCCAGCTTGCGTTCACTGCTATACCACCACCACCCCTTAAGCTTGCTAATGAATTCCTTCACGAACAGCTGTCGTCTTAAGATTGACCGCGCAAAATATCTCCCCCAGTACCTCTCAATCTCCTTAGTCATCCAAATTATTAGCTAGGGGATGAAATCCAGAAAGAAAGAAAGAAAGAAAAAAAACAGAATGGGAAAAGAAAAGAAGAATCATGTCTGACATTTTCTTTCATTTTCATATATGTATTATATATACATTTTCTGGAAATTTTCTCGCCCGCTGTACCCAAGTACAGGCAGGCACGGGGTAAAATTTGTAATATTAACATCGTTATAAGGAATAGGCATAACTCAATATGTCCGTTAAGATGGTAGGCACTTTGTGGCGGTTTGGGATAGCGCGGGTTTCTCGCCAGGGGTGAAATTCGGGGGTACATAAGGGGGGGGGGATGGGGAAAATAGGGGCGAATTTTAGTCGGGGGGTCGATTTCAGGGAAGGAGAATCGCAAGGAGAAGCTAGTCGGGCGAGTGGGGGAACGAACGGGGTGGTTCAGAACTCCCCTGTGTATGGGTTATGCCGATGGTATCTAAGACGCGCGACCCCCTGAGAACCATTGTTCTATATAAGGGAGGGATACCCAACGAATTCAAATTCAACGAACGCGGCTCTGTCAGCTTACCTATTCACGCGTATATACGAATTTATATTATTCCGTAGAATCGTACGAGAATTCATCCCCTCAATTTCTATCTTATATCTTTACATTTTTCATCAATTTCTCTCGTCTACCACCCCTGAATAAACATGCGATGAATAATCCAATCGAGGAAATGAGGCCAAGAAAATTGACGATTATCACAATTTTCACAATTTCATATCGTTACGATCGCATTCAGATCACTTATCATCATTGCCGTAATTCGGTAGAGCGTTTTCCTCAATCAGCAGAATAATACGGTCTTCCCGTTTTTTTTTTTCAAATTAGATTTCAAAGTCTGAAAGAAATACCAACGAGGCTAGTCTTATTTTTTCTAATTAATAACAATTACTCACAATTCATTGCAGTCTCAGTTTCTAGCGATGAGCCGAATAAAAGTTTGTATAGAAAATCGAGAGAAGTAATTGGGCGAAACTTTGATAAATAAGCTTCGTCGCAATTGTATAATTTTTGTGAAAACTCATATTTCCTGTACACCGGAGTCACTGGATCGACTAAACTGTATACGCATCGAATATCACACGTATATGAAACTTTTTTGAGAATCTAAAAGCCAAAAACGAGAAATAATCTTCCGCGACGAAGAATCTTCACCCAATGTGAGGCGAATTATTTCATAGATAGGCTCAGCTCTAACTTTTTACTATACTTTCGAGGGAAAAATCAAGCCCAGAATATCGGGGCTGGTCGTGACACGAGAGGTTCGGAATTTCCCGATCAATCCGAGTGCATGCGTCATGTGTACCGTTGCACGCACGCTCGTAGTAGAAGCTATATGCTATAAAAAAGAAGAAAAAACGATTACCCTCTCGTGTTTTCGTTTCATTTTTCGATTTTCACCCTCTAAAGTTACGAGATCCGAGAATACTCTGGTAATTATCGTATATCGATCGAGAAAGTTGAAGTCCGATGGTTCATAGAGTCCTTTGAATTACGTAATAATTATGAATAAGGGTGGAGACCCTTTGGAATTGCATTTCGGTTCGGCCATATTTTTTTCTCGAGGTTAAAGCGCGGCAGGGTTATAAGGGGAAATAATTTTCCTTTCATCATTGGGTAGTTGTGAAGGACGGGGTATCGAGAGAGGGTAGGGTATGCTGGGACGTTGGGAATTGCTGTTCAGCATCGGCTTCTTCGTCTTAGTGCGTCGTGGGGTTCCTCGCTCGGGGTTGGACGTCCAATCAGCCCCTGGCCTCGGCGTCGGAGTCTTACCCTCTCTCGAAAGTTATCTTTCTTGCCTTCCCTCGGCCCCCAAAAACCCCCTGACAGACCCTAGAGCAACGAGCGTAAGGGTTTGCGCGCCTCGGAGCTTCTGACCAATTAAACCATCCCCGAAATTGACTTATTCCCAGACACAGGTATCCAGAAAATCGGAAAAATAATAATCGCCGTTATAACATCGAGCGCGAAATACCAGCCGTTCGTCAAAACCCTGTAACTCGGCGAGAACTCGTGGAAAGTAATTTCAAAAATGGGTATTTTCGAGCCTAAACTCTCCACTTTGAAGACTAGGTCACAAAAATTATTCAACTTCGCCTTTTGGTAAAAATTTTCGTTTTTTTAACCAAAAAACAATCAGGGCCAGAGGGATGTTGGCAGAGGGTAAATAATCGTCTCTAGCGATCCGCCACTCCTCCGTATCTATGCGATACGTAGTTAGGGCCACGTATATATCTGCCCGAAGTTGAATTGGAGATTGGATACGTTTGGCAATAAATAGATGATTGAAAGGGCGTCGGTGGGCGGCGGAAGGGATGTGAAATTAATATAACTCTATAACTCTGTAGATACGCGCGTACACACCCTCATCTCTCCCATCTCCTTCTATCCTCAATCACAGACACACAAACTCATGCATGCCTCTAACTATATCGAAAATTTCACTACTAAGACTATCGCAGGATATCGTCTGAGTTAAGGCATTCGAAGCATCTTCGACCCTCAGCTTCCACCCCTTTCATACACCCGGATTTGAATATCGCAAGGAAATTGGCGAAATCTATTATATCTCTACCGAAACTGGTATAACAGTCGATAATCGCGATATTTTTTATAGCTTCAACCCTTCGCATAAAATTCTTCTCCCCTTTCGAAAAGTCTATTGGATTAATTATCTCCCATTATTTCGCCGAAGAATCTTCTCTTTATTTTTTTTATTTAACCGCGATTCAACTATACGTTAAATATATCGTCTACGACGAAGTTTGGATCGGTGGAGTTCGAGATGTTCATAGTTGTAGGTATTCCAAGCGACGTACACGACGCACACCTAGACAGAGAAGCAAACTTGGCCCGCGTTGATGCCGGGGTAGTTCGGTAGTCACGAGTATATTAGTTGACAAGGGGGTGGAGGCCGTTAGGGTAGCTCGGCGTGGGTATAGGTAAAGGTATAGGATACCTAAGCCCAAAGTCTCGAGATAGTAGTCGCGAGAGTCGCGAAGGGGTAGTAACGATTTCCGCCAAACTAACTTATAATCAAGTCGTCGTCAGCCCGCAACTGCGTCGTCTTCTCGGACAAATATCGTGCTTTTGATTGAATCACCGATTCCGCAGCATCCCCCGACGATGAAAGAAACGCGATTTCGTTCCGAGATTTCTTCGCTGCATTTTCCATTCCCCAATATCGTAACAAGATGCCGAGCTGGAGGGATAGGGGCGTAGCTCAGGTCGTCTATAAGGGAGTAATATTGATTCGACTTAAGATTGCCGGAGGCAGGTTGGCAAGACTTGCGAATCGAGATTGCTAGTCGAGTTGCCGAGAGGACTAATGAAAGTGGACTTCGGGGTTCTCCCCAACCCCGAAAACGGAATAGGGGTTGAAGCCGGCAGCGTCTGATATCCCAGCCGAGAAATTACACCCCGATTCAAAACGTCGAATATTTTCCAAACGAATCGGCGAAGAATAGAAAAAAGTGAGAGCCACGTATCTCGGGGAGGATCGCCCTCTCCACGTCTCAATCTCTCAAGGAGCCTTACGGGGTTGAACTTAACTTAGAATAGGGTAGAAGATGGGTGCGCGTAAACTTGCCCCATGAGACGTACGGCACGGTACGTTACTTCGAAGGATTAAGACGCCCATACCGCGCAATTTCAAAAGGGCCAATGTCACTCGCCGTATTATGATACTGCGCGAATAAATTCACGTTCGGTATAACGAACGATCAGCGAATGATACCGGGCCGAAAAATGCCCATATTGTGTCAAATTCTTATCTTCGCTCATCGGCAAAAATTAAAACCGTGATTTTTTTCTACAGGAATTCATTCTCCAGATATTTTGAGCATGGATATTTAATCCAGTCAAATTTTGACTGTTGATTTGTTTCATTCAACGCAGTAGCTCTACATCTGTAAATCGACGTACATACGTCTCTCTGTTTCTACGAGTTTGCAGATAGATATATACGTCGGCCCACAGCTGAAAGGATATTTAGTTAATCTTAGTAATCTTCAATGATTGCCTCGTTCTGTTACGCTAGTCAAGGCTACGGCAATAAAGGGTTGGGGGGATGAAGGGGGTAACCGCACGTTAATTGTATTGAGGAATTGCTCGAAGGATCCGCCAATCACAATTCAACAATTTCTCAATTCAAGCTATACGCGCAATTATATATACTTATCTCTGTTCTAACAGCTGGGAGAATCTTGGGATTTTACAAAACTGAATCGGTAATTGATTCATTTTTGCTTTACATGATTTTCGAAAATTTCAATTCAGTCGTTCATAATTCCTACGTAATATGATCAAAGGGCGTAAGTTCGAACGTTTTTTTGCTCTAGGTTTGCCCCGGACTCCCCAGGGGAGTAAATCGGGCGAAGTTATCGGATTGGAAGGAAGGAAGGAAGGAATGGAACGAGGGTAGGGGTAAGCCAGCTACCTAGACTAGCCCGAAGGTTGAAGGAAGGAGCGGAGAAACCCTAGAGGGCATTTACTACCAGAGGGAGGAACTGCGTTGTATACCTACCGATGAGGCTGAGGAACTAAACTGTTTTTGTTCATGTTTCTCTTCGAGTAAGTTTTCGGGGGATGACGCGACGCTGCAACGAAGCCGAGGCAGGTACGTGTAGCTAAATTCCAAAGTGTATAAAGTAGTCGAGACGATAGCCAGAAGAGAAATTGAGGAGATTTAAACAAGCGATGGATTAAACAGGAGCTATTTTATTGCAGAGACATGTACAGGGTTTACGGATCTTCCAAATTGACAGACAGATGAGTAAATTTCGTATCGATTAGATCGTACAATCTAATTATTTCTGGCAATGAGAATTGGGTATTGGTACGACGAAAGTAATTCTCTCGGGCAAGGATGACTCCTGTGTTATTCAGTTGAAGATCTGCTTGATTCGGAATTTTTATTTTTACGGATCACCCACGTAGTGGATCGGGGTACAAGTATTCCAGAAGAAGCCAGTGCACTCATGGTGGGCGCAGCAATCGGCATAACGGTCGAATCTGTCTTTTGTATGGCACTGAAATGAAGTGACAAAATCTGTGTCAAATTTGCGACGATATTTTAGCTCGATGATAAAGGAACTGATTTATACTCACGTGGTCACCGGGGGCGACGCAAGTGTCTGCAGCAGTCGTTGCCATCAATGCGGATATAACAACAACGACGAGAAACGCCGCGAGGATGTTCTTCACAATTTTCTGCATTGCGGCTAGGGTATTGACAGTATTTCCCTAAAACGCGATGAAAATTTATAACTGACGATGAGAATTGAAACGCCGATTTATTTTATACGGTGGGAGATTATCGGCGATGGGTTTACTCACTCGGGAAATCCTTGTTCAACGGGACTGCGGATTGCTACTGACTTTGCTATGCCTATGGCAGCCTATTTATACTCGATCGGCAACTATTTCGGCAATTAGGACTAATTCTGTCCGTCAGATATGAGAACACGTTTATCTACGCTGTACAAAGTGCATAGAAAGAAACGAAAACGGGGACTCGTTAACCTTTGCACACGATTTTAGTTTATCTTAAAGAGATTAGGAGATTAGGGAGGTTCGGATGACCGAAAATATTATCGTGTATGATTCTTTGCTCTATGGCTAAGAATATACACAGATAGTTTTCCTGTTCATGGATATCTATTGCCAGATTATGAAATGGAACAAATACACTTGGAATCGTTTTGGGATCGATAATAATGGCTTTGCAACGAAACGATGCAGATTATACCCCCTGATCCATTTCTACGAGCATTCTAGGGAAAGAATGATAGAAACTTTTCACAATCCGCAGCGATTTCTCTGCCTCTTCTCTCGATTTAGGCTGAAAAATTCAAAATTGGGAGAAAGATCGACCAGAAAGAGCTGAAAGTCCAGAGATTTTCGGATTATTAATTATCGTCATTAAATCGTAACAGAAAGCCCTATCAGATACATCAAAATCAGGATCACACATTAAAGGCTGTTTATTGTTTCTTAATTAGGAATCGCAGTCTAGAATCTGCAGAACCAATAGGAATAATCTCAGATGAAAAATCGTACACTCAGATTCCAATCCTTTGACGTTTTATTATAGCGACTGTTGACGTATTTAGATCGAAAAACGTTGATCATTTCTTTCAGTCGTTCGATTTTACATCATTTTCACGAGCATATGGTGTCTTGTTAAGATTTGTCATTAAAAAGAACGGCCATTAATGCACTTCGACTTCTATAACGCGATTAAACAATCGTAGGGAAGTGAAAACGCCTGCACGCAGGCAACTCGAAAGTTGAATTACACGCTTGTATTCTGGGAAATGAAACCTAATCGGTTGATATTTGGGTTGCCTATATACCGGCGTTTCCACTTCGCTTTGTTGCGTTTCTACGAATGCTCCCTGCAGAGAATTTATCTCATAGCTATGCTCGAGACTTACTCAATAATGTTATTATATCAGCATAATCGTGAATAATATATATTTATAAAAATCGTTGATAAACAATTGCGAAAATTCTCAGCCTAAGATTACGTCGCATATTTGCGTATGTGTATAATATAATTTACAATAATTGGACCGAATCGCATATTGACAAACAAGATCTCCCCCACGGCGCGGGAATAAATGTGCATAGATTTATACGCCTAGTTCTCCTTCATTAGTTCTTGTCTATTATTCAAACTACGAAGATATACCTACGTCTCATATTCCTATGGTCTCGTTGCTGCATACGGCCATCAAGTTAGTCCTAATTAATTGAACAGATTCGCATAAAAATTAAATTGCTGTTCCTAGTCGATAATAAGGGAAAACAGGAACCGTGGGAATCCTATCTCTAAAATTACTGGCAGTAGATGTACATATATCTCCTATATAATTATTGAAAATATTAAAAACGTATCGTGAAATGAGACCACGAACGATTTTCGTACGTGACGAATATTCAATTAGAAGACTGAAATAATAATCAAATCGCTGAGCAGAATTTTATTATCATCGCGATTTCAATACGCGTGTACAAAGGGTCAAATAAATCGTCGTGAGCTGCAAATATCAAGTCTTCGGAGCCCGTAATGCATGATAACAAGTCCGCGCGTGTGTGTGGGCTGGCTCAGTACGAGGCGCGTCGTGTTATCGTGTCTTCTCGCAACCAACACACTGCGGAGCTATTTCTCTCGCAGGCACATTAATACACGCACACATATTGGCCCGGGCGGTTGAAAAACAGGTCTCCTAAACGAAGAAAACGACAGGAAAGAGTAGGGAGCGAAGAGTCGGTCTCTAACTTCGTAAGCGAGGAGACGTTCGCGTGTTAATCATTCGAAACTCAAAACCTATTTGTATAGAGGAATTTTGGAAACCTTGAAGACACTCAGATACACACATATTGATATACCAACAGACCATTTCGCACTATCTACTCTCAGCCATTAGCAGACGAAAATACAACTACATACATTCATTCATATTCACAGAATTATCTCAAAGAGAGGATCGTCTACCATGGCTCTCGATACACGTGGAGTTGTTTTGTCCGGCACGCAATTAGCCAAGTGAGTATAATAATCATTCGAATACGTCGTATCCCACAAAATTTGACATTTTCATTTTTTTTTTTTTGAAAAATGGAATCATTTCATCAATGTGCAGCTTATGTAAAAAATTTAGAGGTCAAATTGTTTATTTAGTATTTTTAAATAAATATTCTAATACGTCGTATCCCACACGCAGACTTTCGCGCATTCTAATATTTCGTATCCCACATTCGGCGCCACGATGTGACAGTCACGCTTAATATTATTAATTTTAAGTTAATTTTAAGGAAGCAATTAACGACATGAGTAAGAAGGTAATTATGCGTAATTTTTTCACTTTTCTTATATCATATAATTCAAAATTATTCATTCACTACAAATGCCTGTATTTTATGAAAAACATGAGAAAAAATTTGTAGGTTATACCATTGTAAACATAATACGAATAATTTTTTCATTTCTCATTTTTCATTGTCGAATAATTTTTTTTACTTCTATTATTACTACTTATGCATTAAAATATACGTCAGCAAAAAAAGTTACTAGTTTTCTTTCATTTCCGACCGTGAAACGTTTTTATCTTCTCCTGAAAAATTTCACAGATGTGGGATACGATGTATTTGAATGGCAGTATCGATATATAGGCTTATAGAATGAGTGAGATGTTGATTTTTACGTTCTGAAGATTTTTTTTTTTAATTTTATTCGTTTTATTATTTTCAGGGAGATTCGTTCCTCTTTGGCCAAAGATGTGGATGAAATCCGTAAAGAATTGCCAAATTTTTCGCCAGGTTTAGCCATCGTACAGGTCGGCGGTAGAGAAGACTCGAACGTTTATATAAGGATGAAAATAAAGGCTGCTGGTGAGATCGGCATAAATGCAACTCACGTTAAATTGCCGAATACAACGACTGAGGCCCAGCTTTTAAACAAGCTCGAAAAACTAAATAACGACCCCAACACTCACGGTATCATAGTGCAAATGCCGCTCGATACAGTTTCCAAAATCGACTCGCATCTCATCACCGATTCCGTTTCACCTGCCAAAGACGTAGACGGGTCAGAATTTACATTTTTTTATCTGTTTCTATTTTTAGTCGTAATTAGCAGAGCCAAATACGGGAGACAATATTCAGAATAAAAAAAACGACCAATTTTACGATTTTTTTATACTCTTTTATTTTTTTCATTGAGGAGAAATTCAAATTCGAAAATTAACTGTGTCTTATTCTGCTTCAATTCACTCGTTTACATTGTTGGTCTTCTTCTATAGTCAACTAAATCGTCAACTAATCGAATAACAACATTGTGCCCTTTGACATGTTTATATCGAAATATAAATGAACTGACGTCAATGAGACTGGAACTGCAACGAGTTGCGTAATTTGTAAAGAAAAATAAGAGACAAGAAAAGATAACGGTGTAGAGATAAATTGAAATCATTGATACACAGATTTATCTCTCACACATATATTGCATAGCGATAAAATTTATTACTCAATTTTTATCCGTTTTTTTTTTTTTTTAATTTTATTATTTTATTCGTAAGCATATATTTAATTCGTTAATTATTACTGTTACAGACTCAACACCGTGAACGAGGGACGAGTGGCGATCGGAGATATGACCGGTTTTTTGCCCTGTACACCAAACGGGTGTATAGAATTGATAAAGAAGTAATGAGAATTGATGAAAGCCCCTTTTCCCAATTTTAGGACATTTTATTCGTCTATTTTCCATCTTATGATTCAAATCGCTCTAGAAAACCGTTGATACAATTTTTCCGAATTTAAATTCGCCCTGAAAATCTTGAGAATTCTTTTTTAATATCTCTTAATTCAATATTTTATATTTTTTTACTACAGAAGCGGAGTGCAGATTTCGGGGGCCCAAGCTGTGGTCTTAGGAAGAAGTAAGATCGTCGGTACCCCAGTTGCAGAACTATTGAAATGGCAAAATGCTACCGTGACTATTTGCCATTCTAAAACTAGGGATCTTCCCAAAGTGGTAAGAACCATTCTCTCCATTACCCCATTGACTCAAAACAGGCCTCTAACAGCTGAATACAATATACAATGAAGAGATCTTAACATCGGTCGATTCGTTTCTTCATTACTTTCAATTTATGCCCTAGGTTTCCCAAGCGGATATCCTAGTCGTTGGAATCGGTCAGCCTGAAATGGTGAAAGGATCTTGGATCAAACCTGGAGCAGTTGTAATCGATTGTGGTATAAATTCTATACCAGGTAAACAGCATAAGAGCCACATGAGTCTGAATATTTTCAAAGAATCATCAAAGCTCCACAATCTCCTGTAATCTCAAAAAAAAAACTAACTTTTATTCAAGATCCAACGAAGCAGAGTGGCCAGCGTTTGGTAGGAGATGTAGCATATGCTGAGGCAGCGCTAGTGGCATCTTACATAACGCCAGTGCCCGGAGGAGTGGGTCCAATGACGGTGGCTATGTTGATGAAGAACACGGTGATATCAGCTCAAAGATCAGCGAAGAAGTTATTGAGTTCCGGTTGGAACCTGAGATCCCTTCCGCTGACAATAGCGGACCCAATTCCGAACGATATAACAATCTCGAGGAGCCAAGAGCCTAAGAACATCGCTACTTTGGCCGAAGAGATCGGTCTAAACCCGAGCGAGTTCAGTCTCTATGGGAGTAAGAAGGCTAAACTAAGTCTGAGAGTCCTGGATAGATTCAAGGATCAAAAAAATGGGAAATACGTCGTAGTAGCTGGCATAACTCCCACTCCTCTTGGCGAGGGGAAGAGCACAACAACCCTGGGGCTTGTGCAAGCGCTTTCTGCCCACAAGGGTAAGAACTCTTTCGCTACGCTCCGCCAGCCTAGTCAAGGACCAACTTTCGGAGTAAAGGGAGGTGCAGCGGGGGGCGGATACTCTCAGGTGATACCGATGGAGGATTTCAACCTCCATCTGACCGGAGATATCCACGCGGTTGGAGCCGCCAACAATCTTTTAGCCGCGCAAATCGACGCGAGATATTTTCACGAGAGTACGCAACAGGACAAGGCTCTATTCGACAGACTTGTGCCCGCCGTTAAAGGCGTGAGAAAATTCTCAAAGATACAACTTAGGAGGCTAGAAAAACTCGGCATCGATAAAACCGAGCCTGATTCTTTGAACGATGAGGAAAAGGCCAAGTTCGCGAGGCTCGATATAGACCCTGACAACATAACGTGGACCAGAGGTAAGGATCAGCTTTCCGAGGCTTTAGACGGGAAAGAGGAGGCCTTTTGTCATTAATTTCACTCAATTTCAGTGGTGGATCTGAACGATAGATTCCTCCGGAAGGTAACGATCGGCCAGAGTCCTACTGAGAAGGGTCAAAGCCGGGAAACATCATTCTGCATATCTGTTGGCTCGGAGATAATGGCGATTTTAGCTCTCGCGACGAGTGTAGAAGACATGAAGAACCGACTGGCTAACATTGTTGTTGGATTCACAAAAAGCGGAGCTCCGCTAACGGCCGATGACTTCGTAAGTGAAAACCGGCGATAATCACCTCTCCGTTTAATTAATCCCTGTCAATAATTCCCAGGGCGCAACTGGAGCCATGGCAGTCTTATTGAAGGATGCTATCGAGCCGACTTTGATGCAGTCGATCGAGGGAACACCGGTGCTGGTCCACGCTGGTCCATTCGCTAACATAGCTCACGGCTGCTCTTCCATAATTGCCGACGCAATTGCGTTGAAATTGGTGGGCGCGGACGGCTTCGTGGTAACGGAAGCTGGCTTCGGGTCGGACATTGGCATGGAGAAGTTCTTCGACATAAAGTGCCGAACTTCTGGGCATATTCCGGACGCTGTTGTCCTAGTTACTACAGTCAGAGCATTGAAAATGCACGGCGGTGGTCCCGTCGTTACTCCCGGAGCTCCTTTGAAGAAGGAATACACCACGGAAAATTTAGAGCTTGTTATAAAGGGGCTGCCCAATCTCAAGAAACACATAAGCAACGGAAACAAGTTTGGAGTGCCGGTCGTGGTGGCGATAAACAGCCATAGGTGAAATATATAATATAATATAATCAATAATTTGTGGAGAGAGCGAGCGGATCGAACTTTGAGTTCTTATTTTTCTTCCAGCACCGACACCCAGGCGGAATTGAATATTGTGAAGGCAGCTGCTCTGGAGAGCGGAGCTTCGGACGCCGTGATATGCACTCACTGGGCGAAGGGAGGCGCGGGAGCTATCGATCTGGCCGACGCGGTATTGGCTGCCACAAATAAACCAAGTAATTTCAAGCCTCTGTATAGTCTGGACGCGGGAATTGAAGAAAAGATAAATATCATAGCCAAGGAGATGTACGGAGCCGGTGAAGTCGTCTTGGTCGATAAGGTGAAGGGAATTCGAAAGAATTGAGAACTTAAAGCGGAGGATGAATACTGACTGTGAACTTTATCCCCCATTTTACAGGTGAAACAGAAAATCGAAGAATACTCAAAGCTGGGATACGACAAGCTGCCTTTGTGCATGGCCAAGACCTCGAACTCTCTGACTGGAGATGCAGCGATCAAGGGGGCTCCGACTGGCTTTACCCTGGAGATAAATGACATATTTGTATCCGTGGGAGCGGGATTTGTCGTGCCAATGTGCGGCGAGGTGAGTTGAGCGGAGGAGAGAGTCTAATGCTGAGGTAAAAACGAATCGTTCATTTTTTTCGCAGATATTAAGGATGCCGGGACTCCCAACAAGACCTAGCATCTACGACATGGATTGGAACAGCGAGACTGATGAGATAGAGGGATTGTTCTAAGCTTCGATAAGCCATTAGAGTAAAAGAAACACAGTGATATTATATCCATTCCTTTTATCTTTATTTCATATATTGTTGTTCGACAGTTTGATTATGATCTTTTTATACAAAATGGAGGATTTTCTCCATCGTTTAATCATTAATGGGACTATTATTGAATAAACGCTATTTCAATCGCCCCAAAACCTCGTATATTACTTGACGCAAATAGCCGCCCTGAGCTTAGCGGATCTCGATCTAGGATTGTCTTGGACTTCCTGATCGTCGGTGGTGATAACGTGCTTGTGCAGCATCTCCCATGGGCTGTGCATTACAGATTCTATTTCAGAAGAGTCTAAGCAAGTGCTATGGCTGGCGTATCTAAGAGGCAAAGCGTTCGCCCTGCTATCAGATATGTTGCCAGAGATGTGGCGCTTCACTATGGTATCTTCCAGTGAGTGAAAAGCGATAGTAACAAGCCTGCCGCCGAGCTTAAGGTACTTTTCAGCAACCAATATCCCGTAGTTGATTTCGTTCAATTCATTGTTAACAAATATCCTCAATGCCTGAAAGGTTTTAGTCGCATTACTGGCGAATCTGCCCAGCTGATCTCTCCTCTGATCGCCTCCAAGCGCCGAGTCTACCAGCTGGGCAAGTTCGAAGGTAGTTTCAAGCTTCTTGAACGAATATCTGACCTCTATGATGGCCCTGGCTATTTTTTTCGCCTGTTTTTCTTCCCCGTAAACCTTTATTATCCTAGCCAAATCCCCCTCTTCAGCCCGTGCCAGTACATCGGCAACCGTGGGTTCGTCTGGGCATCTAAAACCGTCCATTCTCATGTCCAAAGGCCCGTCCTTGGAGACGGAAAAGCCCCGTTCAGGTACGTCGAACTGCATGGACGAGCACCCAAAGTCGAACAGAAAACCATCCACCGAGTTCTGTCTGACTTTGTGTTCCTTGAGCAGAGCTGGTAGCTCGGAAAATCTACCTAGAAGAGGTATTATTCGGCCAGGATATCGCGCGGCTAATTCATTAGCGATATTGTGAGCCACCGGGTCTCGATCGAGGGCGAATATTCTGGAATTTGGTGAAGATTCTAGAATCCCTTTGGCATGACCGCCCGCGCCGAAGGTCATGTCTACAAAAGTCTGGCCTTCTTTAGGCTCGAGGTATTTTAAAACAGTGTCTTTCATCACGGGGACGTGACGAAGATTTTCGGTTTTTTCAGGGAGTGTGGTTTGACTGCGTCGTTGTAGTTTGGGAATATGCAAGCCGGGATTATAAACTAAGTTATAGCTAGATCTAATGTTAGTTAAATTCATGTTAAGATTAAGCCTAATCCTCTTGAGGGACATCTTTCTTCTTTCTTCTGAAAATCTTTGAGAATATTCCCGCGTCCTCTTCCTGCCAGACTTCCAGGAATTCTGGAGATAGAATCAGGTTGCACTGCTCTTGGGTCAGGCCGCTCGCTGTACTCGTGGATTTACGCTTGTACAGATTTCCGTGATGGTTCGTCGCCAGGCGTTGGAGACTCTTGTAATAACGATCGCAGCGCACTTCGTCGACCTGGTTCAAATCACCCTTGGAAAAGGCCAGCTTAACTTGGTCTCTTATGTGCTGTCCCAGGTCTCTGGTTTTAAAAAGTCAATTCAAAGTTAGATACAAGTATAGTTTCAATTCTAGCGTCTTAAATTAACGTTTTTTTTTACTTTTTTCACTGATGAATCAAACATCGTTTTCGAAACAGTTTGAATCTTCGCGCCAGATTCGAAGTTTGATTACAGCGCGGCTGTGGCGAGATACGGAACTAAACACGCGTGTTAGTTTACGCGGAGCAGACGACTAGAAGAACGGATAATATTCACATGCAAATAGTAAATGTTTCGCGACGGACGTTTAACAGTTCGATGAAATTCTTAGCTTAGGGAGAGAATAATACGGGCTACTTACTTTCCTATTTTCGACTTATCCAACGGCCATGATTCCAACAGCGTGAGATACTTCTTGTAAAAACCGGCCATGATCATTCATAGGCTAGGCATTTTCGAGATCGCCGTACTCAGTTCAACGTAGCGTTCGGATTCTACACTACGCCTTTGTCGGTCTTTAATTCGCATAATGTACGAAGCTGAGCGTATTATCACGCTATGAAAATCTGATAGGGAGAAAAATTTCATCGAATATTTATCCTCAAATCCGACTACAAGAAAATAAGATTCGTTTATCAGTTGAAAAGACGAGAGAATCGGTTTTCGTTGCCACCTAACAGCGACTGTAGAGAACTATAGAAATCCCCGAAATCCAATCGCGTCAACGATCTATTAATCTGTAAAATCCGGGCTTAGTTTTCTCTAGTCTTCTGGCTCGCCCTCCTCCGTAGCACCGCGTAGCTTCTGCTAACAGCTCGCGAGCCGAATAGTGATATTAATTCGATCGAGGATGGCCGCGATGCTGTCGAATTATTCGCGGTGCGTACCTCGCGCTCTGTGTCGTTTAGCTGTTGTTCAAAACGCCAGGGTAAGTTATTGAATCGTAATTGTTTTTCGAATAATAAGAACTGGGACAGGGTTTCAATTTTATAACCAAAAAATCTACGACCATTATTTCTCTTCTTAACTATCCACGTATCTTTTAATGAGAGTGAATTGTACGCGGAGATGTGTAGGTGACTACCAAGTACCGATCCCCGAATTCCCACCTCACATAACATACGTTTCTATTCACTGCTATAACAGTCGTCACCGTCTTATTCTTGTTGCCCGCAAAGTCTAAGTTACATAATATAAATGGCTAATAAACAGAATTCAGTATCTTTTTCTTCTCTTCTTCTTGCCTTGCTCGTTAATTCGTTTATTTTTTCTATTCTTTACAATTATTTATTTTTCTTCAATACTAATCCAACAATTATTATCTGATTGATGAAGTTTTTCGATTTTACATTTTACATTCGTCTTATTTTCACCGGAATAAGTGTAACTGCCAGATTGAAAATTATGTGAAACGAATTAAAAGATGAGAGAGAAAAAAATTCGCGAAATGGTTTTTTTTTTTGTATTATTAATTATTTATTTATTATATCGTGTAATATTTTTTTATTCGTTTTTTACAGGCCACGAGATCGCTCCACCACGAAGGTAATTGTCCGAAAATATTTCTCACCAATTGTCAGAATTTTTAGGGCAATAATAATCAATATCACAATTTTATTTTTCTTTCTTCCTTATTTTCAGGTCGTCCGCTAGCGATTTTTATCGGTAAACGAATCTCCGGTTCTGGGAAGACTGCTGCTCTGTGAGTTTGGTTCATTTATTTATTTATTTATTCAATTATACTTTTATTCAAAAAAGAAGAAAAATAATAACGAAATGTTTAAATTCAATTATTCCAGATGTACGAAGAACAGCTTTAACCAGGAATGGAAAACTCACGTCAGACACATCAGGTCTACCTCAGCTCTTTGTAAGAAAATAAGCAATACCAGAAAAGAAGTTTTTTCTTTTTTCTTCTTATCTTTTAATAATTACGAAAGCATAAGATGAAAGTAACCGTTTTTGTGTTAAAAAAACAAAAATAAAACTGAAAAATCAAACCAAAAGTCAAATTCGTATAGAAAGATCTAAGAATTAGATGGAAACAGTCTTTTTCGTATAAAAAAACGATAGAATCGTTTATAGATAAAAACATACAACTTGTGAATCAGATCAGAATAAGATTTTCTGATTAATTTCAGAATCAATTTTTCTGATTAATTTCTTTAAATCCTAGGGGAGCTTAAGGAAGTAACAGTCCCTCCGTTCGCGGAGAGTGTAAGCGAGGGTGATGTTAGATGGGACAAAAAGGCCGGTGACCAAGTCAAGGAGGATGAAGTTCTCTGCGAGATTGAAACTGACAAGGTTTTTAGAAACTATAATCTCGGAGATGAATTTGAAGGTCTGAAACGGTGAAAGTATGGCTGAATACTCTTCTTTCAGACTTCAGTGCCAGTTCCAGCCCCGGTTTCCGGAGTCATCAAAGAGCTCTTCACAGCCGATGGAGACACTGTCAAAGCTGGACAAAAACTTTGTTCCATCGAAGTCGGAGCTACTGGCGGAGCAACAGCTCCTGCTCCCAAAGCCGATGCACCGAAACCAACTCCACCTACACCCGCAGCCCCGACTCCTACTCCTACTCCTGCTCCCGCACCTGCAGCGGCAAAGGTAACACCTCCCCCACCTCCTCCTTCTAGACCTATTACTCCACCTGCCTCACGCCCTCCTCCTCCACAGGCACCTACCGCATCGATGCCTGTTGCTGCGATAAAACATGCCCAGGTGAGAAATCGGAGGGGATTTTATCCCTTCTATTGAAGTTTTTGAATTTGGAAGGGGATTGAAAGAAATTTTTCAATTTAGTCTGAAAATGATGAAAATTGGATGATAATGAAATGTAGAATCGTTGTTTGGCACAGAAATTGATTTTGTAACTCGGGGAGATTTTAATCGATCGATAAACTGTTGGAGGATTAAGTAATATCGCTGAATAGATTCGAAAAGTGATAATCAGGTGGAAAAAACGTAGGGATTTAGGTTCGGAATGAATGCATCTTTTGTAAATGATCTTTTCACATCCTAGTCTCTCGAGGGTGCGAGGGTCCAGCTACCCCCGGAGGATTATACCCGTGAGATAATAGGAACGAGAACTGAACAGCGTGTTAAAATGAACAGGATGCGGCTGAGAATTGCGGAGAGATTGAAAGACGCCCAGAACACGAACGCGATGCTGACTACCTTCAACGAAATCGATATGAGGTTCGTCGCGATTTATCTAACAGCAAAAACTATATCCGTTACCAGAATGAAGGAATATGAGGCGAAAATCGTTTCATTTATTTCTATTCCAGCCACCTGATGGAGTTCCGGAAAGCCAATCAAGAAGCATTCACAAAGAAATACGGTCTGAAGTTGGGATTCATGAGCGCATTCATTGCCGCGAGTTCCTACGCGTTGAAAGATCAGCCGGTGGTGAACGCGGTGATTGACGGAACGGAGATAGTCTACAGGGACTACGTAGATGTTAGTGTAGCAGTGGCCACACCCAAGGGTCTGGTTGTTCCTGTACTTCGCAGCGTTGAGAACAAGAACTTTGCGGAGATAGAAATAGCCCTCGCTGCTCTCGGCGATAAGGCTAAAAAGGGAAAGATATCTGTCGAGGATATGGACGGGGGGACTTTCACCATTAGTAACGGCGGAGTTTTTGGATCCCTCATGGGCACTCCGATCATTAATCCACCGCAAAGCGCCATCCTCGGTATGCACGGCGTGTTTGATAGACCAATCGCAGTCAAAGGACAGGTAAATGCGACGAAATATTTATCTAGAGTTTGTATAGATCATATTTTCTGCATTTCGCATATGGTTTTGGAAATTTTTTTCACTTTGAGAGACTTTTTTTCTTCATTCCAGGTTGTCATCCGGCCTATGATGTACGTAGCACTGACCTACGATCATCGATTGATAGACGGTCGCGAAGCTGTGATGTTCCTTCGTAAGATTAAAAACGCTGTAGAAGATCCGCGAATTATATTAGCAGGATTGTAATAGATTGTTTCTATTTCCATTTCTCTTTTGTCTGGTGATAACGAATTACGGTCATCTTTTTATATCGTGCCTCTCGCCCCCGTTCTCTTCATTGCACAATACACTGCGTCGATATAAATAATGAATATACGTATGATTGAATAATTGAATAAATGCTTATTCATTTTTTTATAATACTTTGTAAATTAAATTATATCAATGTCTAAAATAGTAGATTGGATAAATTCGCTGGAAGAAAAGGAACGGAAGAAAAACATGGGCAAATTCTTTGGGTATTTTTATTATTTTCTTTGTTTTATTGATTTTTGTCGCAAAATATTGTACATATAATGTTTTAACAATCAAATGAACATGAGAACGTTCTTCAGAAATTAAAAAAGAGAAGAAAAAATAGAAAGAACCAAATGCTGTGCAGGGGTGCGAGGCTGGGAGGGTATAAAGTAACTAACTGTAGATCGTAAATGAAAGTAAATCAATGATAATGATTCATTGAATGAATGAGCAATTATTGATAGCTCAGAGCTACACGAAATCGTTATTTCTCTGTCAATGAAAAACGGAAAAAGAAAATAATTAATTTAAAGAAAGAAAGAATTAATGAAAGAAACAAAAAGAGAAATTGTATTCTTTAAAGCGATATTTTATTTAACTTTAATTCATTAAGTTTATATTAATTAAATCCGAGTCCTCGTCTAAGAATAATATGAGTATGATTACATATTGATATTACATAGTTACCTAATAAATTCTAATAATCATAATTGATGATAATATTATCTATCTATTATCCCCCTAATAGTTTCATTTTATTTATTATACATACTCTGCTAAGCCACCGCTACCGCTACTGCTATTCTGTTACAGTATGAACACCTTGTCAAGGAAATTAGAAAATCTAAATAAATTGACTAAGAAAAGAAGAAAGATAAATTCTAAATTTAATAAGTAGCTAAATTATCAATCAAACGTGTAGCTATGCTGTATGTAGTTATTATTCATCACATATTATTATTATTGTTGTCATTGTTACTATCAGTAATATAAATAAATCACAAGAATTCAGGTATAATTCAACCTTCATATTTATTGGTAAATGCATAGATACATCAAAGTTTTAAACAGCCACCTGTTGCCTCGCGCGTAAACCGAACGAAGCCGAAGTTGCGCGATGCTGACTGCTTTGACACGACACATCCAAGATGGCGACCTCCGCGATTGTCACTGTGGAATAATTTTCATTCGGAGTTAATTGTCACGGGAAGTGGTTGTTCGGAAAGAAACTTTATCTCGTTGAATAATTTCTGACAGATATTTGGCCCGTTTCGAGATCAGAGGATATCAGAACGGTATAAATACGGTGTAAAGTGATATTTGAAACGGGTGACTGTACGACTCGCTTCAAATCGAAAAATTATACGTTCTTTAAATATTTACGAATAAAAACAAGCTCCGAAAAAAAAGACTGGTTATTAATATCAACTAGTTTTCATCACTCTCTCCAATATTTACGCAGATAATAGTCCAGTCTTTAATCTCGGTTTTAACTCTAGTCGTAATGATGTAACAATAGTTTTAATCCCTTCTCATCTTTTGACTACAGTGCAGTCTACACTCCGTCCACAGCAGACGACGACGTTTGTTGTCTACCGTGACAAGTCACTGAATTTTATTGATATAAATTAACGTCGTGGGGCAAAGTTCATCAAACCAGCTGGAAAAATGGCTCGGGTATTAGTAGGCGTCAAGAGAGTGATCGACTATGCAGTCAAGGTGAGAAAACTAGCTGCACTAATAAACTCTGAACAGAAACGAATGTACGATTGTATTCCAGGCCGATTATTGCAACAGGTCAAAGTACAAGCTATACCTTATCTCTGTAAGAAAAGAAACCGAACTCGGTCGGTAACAACGATTCCGAAAATGATTTTAGCCCGATAAAAATGGCGAAAATTAATTCCCTTCAATTTTTCCAACAGATTCGAGTCAAACCCGACAAATCCGGAGTCATAACGGAAGGCGTTAAGCACGCCATGAATCCCTTCGACGAAATAGCTATAGAAGAGGCTGTGAGAATGAAAGAGAAAAAGCTCGCTACAGAGATAATCGCGGTTTCGTGTGGCCCACCTCAGGCGCAAGAAACCATCAGAACTGCCCTGGCCATGGGAGCAGACCGCGGTATTCATGTCGAGGTTTCTGGACCGGAATATGAGACACTTCAGCCTATCCATGTTTCTAAAATATTGGCCAAATTGGCCCAAAATGAAAAGGCGGACATCGTGATAGTCGGGAAACAAGCCATAGACGATGATAGCAATCAAACTGCTCAGATGACTGCCGCTGTGTTAGACTGGCCTGCAGGCACCTTTTGCAGCAAAGTAAAACAACTTTCTCATTTCATTTTTCTCATACGAATTTTTTCCCCGTTTCTTTTCTTTTTTTTTTCTTAAACAGTAATTATGTAACTATGTTGCATAATGTTTGTTTACCTTGTTAGAGATAACGCTGTTATTTTATTCAAGCTGGAGAGTTTTCTTTGGAGTCTTATTATCGTTTTTATTTTTTCAATACTTTCATGGATTTGCTATAATTTCACTATTCAGATTCCCCAAATTGACCCAAACTGATGAGATTTTTTTTTAAAGGTGGAGCACGGAGCTTCTGGTGAGCTGACTGTGACCAGAGAGATAGATGGTGGTCTGGAAATAGTCAAAGTGAAAACTCCGGCAGTCCTGAGTGCCGATTTGCGGCTGAATGAGCCGCGCTATGCGACTTTGCCAAATATAATGAAGGCCAAGAAAAAGCCGATACAGAAATTGACTCCCAAAGATCTGGACGTCGATACCTCACCTAGGATTGAAATCGTTTCTGTTGAGGAACCGCCCGTTAGACAAGCAGGATCTATTCTACCGGACGTAGACACTTTGGTCGTCAAACTCAAGGAGGGAGGGCATATTTAAAAGTGTGAAGAAATGAAATATGAAATTATATGAATTTACTATTTTTATATAAATAGGAATACAGGAAATGAGATGAAAAAAGGGAGAATAAAATTTAAATCATGTTCAAAAGCTTGTTTCATCATCCTTTTTAATCAAAATCACTGTGTACTATCATACAGAATATGTTTTCCGATGAGAACAGCGTACTGCGAGTATACATAGTACCTATATTATCGAAGTATAAGAAATAATTATTCCAGAAATTTACGACCTCTAGTGATATAAGTAATATATTATACGTAGTACGATCACATCTACAATTGTTTGTATGAAATACTCATGTATTCAAATTGTGTTTCCAAAAAACACGTATTATTATCCTAAAATGGCTCATTTTTCAATAAATATCCCTTCAAATTATGAATAATCGATTGTTGAATCATTTTCCCCTGTCCATTCCTTGCCCGTAGGTCGAAGACCCTGAAAAACCCATTATTTTATAAGTTTGAGTTCAAAAAGTTGGCGCACGGGGTGACAAATGCTCTCGCCATCTCGCGGTCAAAGGGGCGAACTAATTTCCCCGCAAACATCAATGCGCCTAACCGTAGGCAACCCGCACGCCATCCGTGTAAGACAGAAAATTGTTGCAGCCGGTCCGGCGCTGTAACTCAGATTTCCGCGACGCCTGAAAGTTGTCAACACACAGGACTTAATTACACGAATGCCATGCGGGTTGCATACGGTTAGGCGCAATGGAATTGATGGCGAGTCGGTATACTGGAGGTCGGTAAGTAGTTCATTCACTTACCATAAGTGTAACGGAGGTCGGTAAGTAGTTCATTCACTTACCATAGTGGTATCGGACGTCGGTAAGATGATATACCCACTCGCCGAAAATTTCGCTGCGCCTAACCGTATGCAACCCGCATGACATTCGTGTAATTAAGTCTGTGTGTTGAGGACTTTCAGGCGTCACGAAAATCTGAGTTACAGCGCCGGACCGGCTGCAACAATTTTCTGTCTTACATGGATGGCGTGCGGGTTGCCTACGGTTAGGCGCATTGATGTTTGCGGGGAAATTAGTTCGCCCCTTTGACCGCGAGATGGCGAGAGCATTTGTCACCCCGTGCGCCAACTTTTTGAATTCAAACTTATAAAATAATGGGTTTTTCAGGATTTTCGACTTACAGGCGAGGAAAGGACAGGGGAAAATTATTCAACAATTCAATATTTACAATTTTCAGGGATGTTTATTGAAAAATTCGCCAGTTCATCATAATAATACATGTTTTTCGTTTAAACAATTTGAATACATGATTATATCATTCAAACAATGTACTTTCTTCATATGTATAATACCAATATTACTTATATCAGTGAAAATTACATATTTGGTATTTTTCAAGTACGAGGATTAGCTAGAACTATAAGTGGGGTATACTAAAATTATTATTATACTTTAAACTAATCGTTTCGGCAACAATACATATATTTACACACTGGATATGACTGGATTTCTATGCTTTCTCAACGTGAGAGTCGATGAAACTGTTGGCAAATGCTTGTATTACGAGTCAGTCCTCTTGAAATCGATGACAATAACCACCCAACATCCACCAGTAGATGTAAGACACCTTTTGACCATCACAATCTACGAATATCTGGAAAAATGAGCGAATCATTAGTTGATTGATTAAAAAGTGATGATACAAACGATTAAACATCCAGCGTTACAATATACAAGACTAGATATCAGGGCTTTTTAGCTATAAAAATTAGGATATCCTCTTAGAAATTAGTCGATTATCACTTAATAATGCTGAACCTAACGATAAAATCCGTTATATACGTGCTAATCATCCGCAATATACAAATATGACCAACTTTACGCTCTGTTAAACAATAAAATTCACAAATCTCCGTAAAATGACTTAATCATATCTTCGTAATTAATAAATCGTAATAATAAAATCTTAGTAAATCTTAAAGTAATTGTTTCGTGATCATTAGCTGCTTCGTGATTGCTTTTCAACATGTTGTTTTATTCTTATTCGACACAAAGAGATGTTGTGTAGGGTATCCTCCTCCAATGTACTCGTTTCCATCAGTCGTCTCTTCAGTGCCCAGTTTCCCTGCTACGATACTTCCAACTCGTACAGACCTAGGCATGAAGGAAATATTAATTCTACTGATTCCATTCAGTATTTCAACATGATTTAAAGTCGTAAAACATTTAAGTGTTACTTTTTATCTGGCCAGCTGAGATAATGTTTCAGAGATTGGGTTATTTTCAGTGTATCTTTCAAAGGCCGAGTTGTAGTTGGAGCTGCATCACTTTGGATAGCCAAGTCAGGAGTACAGCTAGATTTACTGCGACCCGCAAGCGTTGAGTAATTTATCCGTAGCCACTACGGAAATTCCTGTAAAGAAAGACTGTTAGTCGGAAAAATAAAATGTTACATCATTCAGAATGAGTTCATACTAACTAATGAAGAAAAAAAAACTTACATTTTTAAATAAGAGTGATATTCTTGAATTATATGGTCTCAGCTTTGTTCGACAGTCCTATCAGTTGGGATAGAATATGATACGCCGCTTGAGCTTGGTGCAGAATCTCTCGCTTCACTACAGGCAACAACAGATCAGAATGACATCTATATCGTATAATAGAAGAAGAAGAAAAGAAAGAAGGGTTTAACATAATATAAGATGCAAGTAAGAAAATTAATGCCAAAGAGTAGTAAACGAAATATTGATATTTATGAAATTAGTCTTTCTATACAATTGTTCATAGCACGTATATGTCTCGCACCTATAATTGTATTTTTGAATGCGCGAAATTTTATGCGATAAAAATGATTAAAACTATTTTAATCTAGTTATTGGAGCCTGGGCGAGCTTGCCTTTTGTTTTTTTTTTTTTTTTACTTTTTTCATGCCTAGCGTGTATCACATTGACAATAAATAGTGACGTGTTATTTCTAGGTATGTACGAGTGTACTCAGTACAGGACACCGGTCGGATAGACGACATATATAACGTATATGTACATACGTACATAATAATTATGTACAGGCACAGTTCGTAAAAATATGTAAGATGATCTAGGATCATCGTTAGCTTTATTTCTTTTTTTTTTTTTTCTTCCTTTCGTTTATTTCTCCCTTTTACTTCATGTTTTTTTTTTTTATTTTCATTTTTTTCTTTCTTCTTCTTTATCGTTTTCTTTTTTACGTTCTGTTTTGTCTGTGTTTAAGGCACACTCCACGCTCATCACCGCTCTATCTTTCTTACCCTCTTACTGTGTAATCGTATAAATATAGTTTGCCGATCATTGGATGCCTTTGATGTGATTCAAATCTATAGTATAAATCGCGCTACGTCTAATATTAATATCCTTAGTATAGATAATATCTGTTCTGTACACAAATTTATGTCTTTCTTAACAACACACCCCTTCTAACATAGGTACAGAGATGATGTTTAGTTATATAATAATAATAATAATAATAATAATAATAATAATAATAATAATAATAATAATAATAGTAATGATGATAATAATAATGATAATAATAATGATAATAATAATAATAATAATAATAATAATAATAATAATCGTAATATTGATGATGATGTTAATAATAATAATACTAATAATAGTAATAGCAGTAGTAGTAATAGTAGTTAGTAGCAGTAGGTAGTAATGATGATAGTGACAATAACACGGATTAGAATTGAAATCAGAATAATCCATAAATGAGATGTCGACAGTGTATTAATAATTACAACCTTTTCTCTGCAGCAATATCAAAAAGGAAAAAAAGTGTAGATTTTTTTCGATACAACACTTTGACCACGTTCTAGCTGACTTCAGCTAAAGCGTGTTTTTTTTTTTTTTTTTCCTTTCCTTTAGATATAAGACATTTGCTCTAGTTCTTGGTAAGTTTCAAAAGAGATATATATATATATAAAAGATGCTGCTTTTTTTTTTCTTCGCGATTAAGCTAACTAATCTTAATTTCAAACTATAGGCGTCAGCAATCCTATGACCTTTCAGTGTGTAATCGATATCGAGTGAATAAGCACCGCACGACGTTGGAGCGGGGGGAAAAAAAGAAAATATCGTGGGAATTCCACCTTTGGCCGTAAACAACGCAAAAATAGAAAGAAAAAAAAAAAATGAGAAAAGAAAAAAAAAGAAGTAGCTCGATTGTATCCGGATTGCTACGGTTTACACAGCGATATTATTCATGAAATTATTTGATAATTATATGAAATATAACTGCGTCAACAATGACGGCTTATAGTTTCGTATGTACAAATAACACCAGCCGATAATTAATTGATTTGTAAATCATCAGGCCTGTTGGTTTGCCACTTTTTTTTTTTTTTTTTTTTTTTTTTTTATATAGACGAGGATAAAAATTTAAGAATACTAGTGTCGCGTGGTCGTTGCGCAGGCAGTGTTAGTACACAGTGTACAGTTCCTTTAGTAGATATAAGGCACCAGCTGATGAAGTTCTGCGATTCAACCCGCGTGCTTCGATAGGTTCAGAGGCATATCTGTAATATATTTTTAATCTCTTTAATACATTTTTCGTGAAACATGTTTATCGGGGTATACAGTTATTCGTCAATTCCGAATTCCAGGTTTCGCCACACAAAAATTCTCATTATTCCACGTGAAATTGGAGTGATAAATTCATACTAGAAAATTTCCCGAAAAATAATTCATACGATACAAAATATCGTCCGTAAACTTTGAAGAAACTTTTTTTCACCATTCCAATTCAGGGATCCAAGATTCAAGAATTTCCACGAGGACTGGACACCCTGTGGTTTGTCAGAGCAATTGAAAAAAAAAGTGTGTTTTCATTCTTTACACGAATATCGAAACTTCTTTTATTCTATAATAAATGAAACTGGTAAAAACAGTTCAGACAGACTTGTGCAGAATTGTAATATTCTCTCTTTGATCATAAAACGTACCGGAAGGTGGTGTGAGCGTCTCTTCTCTGTAGTCTTTATAATGATGACCAGTCGGGGATGGGGTATGGGTCTGTGATGGGGCATAGAGAGGTATCGGTGGCGGATAGTGGACTGGAGATGGGTAATGCATCCACAGCGAAGCACGGTGTGGCCCTGGTGGCAGCATGGATACCCCATAGACTGGATGATTGATATGCGCTCCCCCCGGAGCTAAGTAGGTGTCTACTCTGGCCCTGGGAAAAGCCTGGCTGGAAGAATACTTGTAAGCGTGTCTGTCCTCAGGCCTGAGTAAGTTTCGCAGGAATCCCGGTTCGCTGCTGGGTTTGTCCTCCCCCAAAATACTGGTTATACTATACGAAGACAACTGCTTGGGAGAAGGGGGGTGAGCAGCAGCGTTGGGTGACTGAGGAGTGGCCCGTCTCTTCGAGGCTTGATCTCCCAACGTGACTCTTTCCAATTCCCGCAGTATTCTTTTGCGGGGAGATACAACGTTGGGATCCAAAAGGCGGGCCAGCTTGTCCACTATTAGACCCAAGGCTTTGCCAGGAGCCGTTCCGTTGCTCCTGCGAGACATCCAGTTCAGATCTACGCAGTCATCTGTATCCAAAGGAAGAGGCATCGGGTCCAATGGCTTCCTCCGTTTTCTCGCTACCAAACGCGGGTGGACTGATAATCTGTGTCGCGGATCTCTGCGATAGTAGAAACTCAACTGGGAAGATATTCCGCGCCTGGGAGCTGCCTGTTTCCAACAGTGATCTCGTTGCCAAGGACTCGACTGTACCGACGAATTGTCATCGGATACTGAAATAGAATCATTTTCAAGTTTACAATTCATTCGATTTTTTTCTTTTATCGCTTATCGCAATATCCAATAAAAATTTCTCACTCTAATCCATTATTCTGTATAATTGAATATAAAAACGGTTTTCGGATTGAATAATTTTCATACTTAGAATCTAAATTCATTATATATTTCCGTAATTAATTATACGAATGTAAAATGTTTTCCTCAAAATTTTCGAAAAGATAAAATCAATTATGCTGCATAAAAATGTTTTCCCTGAGCATAGGAATGATTTGAAAGATAAAATTGACAAAGATTTCATTGACTCAGTTTTTCTTACAGTAGATTACTTGTCGTTTTGAAATATCGTTGGCAATTATTGAAGAATATTTGGACCTTTGCGTTATGAAGTTTTGATCGAATCTTTTCCAAATTCTGAGGAAACATTCTACACTGATTTAGCTTCGGATGAAACCACCAATATCCAATCAATTTTCATTTAGATAATAAAAATTTCTCACTATAATCCATTATTCTGTATAATTGAATATAAAAACGGTTTTCGGATTGAATAATTTTCATACTCAGAATCTAAATTCATGATATATTTCTAGTTTTGTCCGTAAGTTATATGAATGTAAAATGTTTTCCTCAAAATTTCGAAAAGATACAATCAATTGTGCTGCATAAAAATGTGTTTCCCTGAGCATATGAGTGATTTGAAAGATAAGATTATTTTCAAACTTCTGTATAAACTGTTTAAAAAAAGTAATCCTTACCACTGAGAGAAGTGGAGCTTTCATGTCTGTTCGGAGTGGTGCTGGCTGGTGGCCAGAAAGTCTTCTTTGGTACGGGAAACCACGTAGTGCGTTCCCCGTCTCTTCTATGGGATAATTCCAGTATGAATTTACCGTCCTTAAAGAACTTGAGCCTCCCACCAGGTGTGGGTAGTAAATGATTTTCGAGTCGCACTTGTCCGCGTCGATTCTGCTGCTGCTGTTGCTGCGGGCATGAATTCTTTCCATTTGCCTTGTTGAGGGTTGGATGTAGGGCGGTAGGATCGTGCGAGCACATCTCTGCTGCACCCCTCACGTGACCCGTGACCCGAGCGTGACATTCTGCTTGCTCCTCCCGCATCCTGATACATCGCAGCAACCAACCATCCTGCCGCCTCAGCCTCCCATGGCCAAAGACTGGTTAATTTTATGCCAGTTTTTCCTGGTCTTCCTTCTGTCCTCCTGGAGCCTTCGGCAGGATCAGAAGAGACTGAAATTCTTTTAGTCCTGAGAACTAACGACTGTCGATATTATTGTTGACAATCGAACCAGTCCGCCCTCCCCCCCCGCCAGCCCCGAGTTTAAATTCAGGGTCAATACTATCGGTCGTGGTTAGAGATCGAGTTCCGCGTACCTGCGTCCTGATAAGCGTTGCGGGGGTTAGCCGGTATGCCTCGTTCACTCGCGGTGTCAAATAATGAACGAATGTATAACCCGCGAGACACCCGCCGTCCACCCACGCATCAGCCCGCAGTCTCTCGTCCGCCCTCTCTCTTCTTCGCTCCGTAACGGCGACAGCAGCTATTTATTTTCTTCTAGTATAACTGTGCGGATCGGCGAACGATACCGACGAACAAACTTGCGATGTATTCCCTACCGTCGTACGCTCGACGAGGCCCGAAGGGAACGTCCGTTGGCCGCTCAGTGATCAACGTTTTCACACATCTAACACGGGCTTACGTCGAGGCAACACCAAACACACGATAATGCACCTCGTTATCCATCCGTACGCGAAAACAAGGATCGTCGACACGCACCCACGGCCGTTCACACATGTGTGTGTTATTGTTGTATTACTATAAACGACTTTCGTTGTTATATACTCGCTCCGAATATCCCGAGGGTTTTATTTACACACAGATATCACCGCCGTACCCGTTTATCCCCATAGTTTTCAACCTCTTAATTGCGATACGGGCAATGAATATTACCTCCTCGGCGGTCCCACCACTCGGCCTCTCTTCTCGTCGGGACAACACTACCGTGTGTGAGTGGCGTGCCTGTGTGCTGCGACGGCGGTCCGCAGTCCGCGCGTTCCCCCACCTTCATTCGTACTCGTGGTTCACTGGTCCGCCGGTCCCCGCGTCGGATTCGACGATTGTTTACGATTGTTGACGAACGCGACTCGCTCCGCCCCTCCCCTTCGTTAGATTCGACAACCGCGGAATTGAGAAGATGGCGCGCCGAGCCGTAAGAAGCCCGCTAATGCGACGATGACCGTAACATAACCTAATAAAGCGAAATGTCAACGTCGTTAGCGGCGACTACGTAGAAGAATAATAAATTCTAACTGAATAATTAACCATCAAGGAACATGGTTTGTGTCAATTTTCCAAATATTCTAACCAGAAGAATAACGCCCGTTAATAAGATGCGTAAAAATATTCGTATTTATTTTCCTCACAGGCCCGGAATGCGGAGAAGGCAATGTGAGTGAGAATTCTTCGTGGAAATAAAAAAAACGTCCCTAATTCATCTAAATCGTAAGTAGATAACCGCCGATAAAACCGTCTAATCGGCGTTATTCCCTCAGGACAACTCTGGCCAGATGGCGAGCGGCGCAGAGCGGCGAGGGGGTTAGGAAAGAGCAAGAACGTCGGCCGTACCTCGCCTCCGAGTGTCGGGATTTACGGAAGGCCGAGAAATGGAGAATGCAGATCATCAGAGAGGTGGCTAAAAAAGTTGCCCAAATCCAGAACGCCGGTCTCGGCGAATTTCGCATAAGGGATTTGAACGACGAGATCAACAAGTTGCTAAGAGAAAAGCGACACTGGGAGGCGCAGATAAAGGAACTCGGTGGCCCAGACTATTCCCGCGTTGGACCGCGGATGCTGGATCACGAGGGGCGAGAGGTAGAAATAAATCGGCGAACCCCGTTACGCGTAAAAAATTAAAAATAAAAAAAAAATAAAACTGATGAGATTTTTTTTTTTTGTATTCCAGGTCCCCGGAAATCGAGGTTACAAGTACTTCGGCGCGGCCAAAGAACTCCCGGGAGTCAGGGAATTGTTCGAACAAGAGCCTCCACCTCCACCTCGCAAAACACGCGCGGAACTGATGAAGGACATAGACGCGGATTACTACGGTTACCGGGATGACGACGATGGGATTTTACTTCCCCTTGAACAGAGGGCGGAAAAAGAAGCCAGAGAGAAGGCCGAAAAGGAATGGGAGGCTGAGAGCGTAAAGGAACCGGATACCGAAGAGGAAGCGGTGGAGACAACATCTCGGAGAGCGATACCATCGCAGGCGGATATACAGGAAGCTTTGTTGGCTAGAAAGAAACAAGAATTGCTTGATAAATATGTGATTTAAACTATCAATTTTTTTTTTTATTACCACTCTATCGGGATATGATCGAGAATTGTCGATATCATCCTATTGTTCGCAATTATTATTTTTCATAATATTATATGTATAATAAAATTCTGGAGTAAACTTTTTATAAAACACGACTTGGATTTTTATATAATTTGTTTTTTTTTTTCTTTTTTTTCCCCCAATATAATAATATGCAAAATTGATTAAGGTATATATTATAATTTTTTTTTTTTTTTTTTTTTTTGTGCAGTAGACGATTGATTATAGTATGTAAATAGGTAAAGATAAATACCGGCTAATTTACCGGACGATATCGCAGAGCATAGATAATTGCCCGTCTCCTTTTTGTATGAGAAAATGCTTATTACATTAATTTACATTGTCTCTGAGATTAATATGTATTGCCAATGACTGATTGATCACTTGCTTTGAATTCCGAATAGAATATCATCTATGCGATTTAATAACGTGGCCGTTTATACCGAATTGCGAAATTGATGATAATTGGATTATTCGTGTGTATTAATATCATAATATTATCGCGATAATAATAATTATACATAATAATAGTCGTTATTGAAAGCTGATCGGCGCGGATGGAAATTCTATACGATTTTCTTTTCTCTTTTTTTTTTTATACATTATTATGTAGCACTTTTTGACTAGACGAAATTTTAAGCAATATTTTTTTATACCGGTATAAAACGAATTCAATACAAATTTTACAATATATAATATTTATACTAAAACATTCAGATTGCTCGATTCGAATTATCAAATATACATAATATCTATACTCTATCCGAGTGACTAAATAGAAGGCAAAGAATAAATAAGAGGCAGCCAAAGCTTACTTCCGCCAGCTATCTCCAGCTACGTATAAAAAACTCTTTGGAATGTCGTTTATATTCATATATATATATCGAATCTGAGTGTATAGCGTACACAAACCAGATCCGAAATTCATTTGATTTAGTACTGTTGAAGTAAAGAGGAGCCAAAAACGGTCCGAAACCTCTTCCGCGACTTTCCCAACGCTCAGGGTCGCAGCAAAGCATGCCATCGCTGTACTTGGCCATTGTAAGCCGGCTGACGAGCAATCCTCATGTCATTCCAATGCTGCAATTCTTCTGGACCGGAGCTATTCGATCCTAAGCAAAGCCAGCCTATCATCTCTCGCCCCTTTCGACCCATACCGCCTCGGCGCCGGTTGTAAACGGATATGAACAGGGTGACGTCCGCCAGTTGGAATAAGGCGACCTGCGGAAAACAGGATTCAGATTTTTTTTTACTCGTGGATAAAGTATTGAACAGTATCGCCCGTCTTTTACTACAATGCATGTCTACCTGAAATACAAACGTTTCCTTGTAAAGCGGATTGGGCTGGGCCCGTTTGAGCCCGGTCTTCGATCTGCCCATCTCACGAGCGTTGCTGTCCACCAGAGCTAGTTTCACGTATGTATCAGGTGGCCTGACGTCGTTTCCACCGCCACCACGAAAGTGAGAGCCCTTTATTATCTCCACGGATAATCGGCCGGTGGTCCCGTTGTACGCCAAGCCAATAAATATCTCCGCAATGCTTCCCCCTCGCATTCCATTTCCGTAAAGTGGTACCAGGGGCGGAGAAGGGTACGAGCGAACAGACTGCTGAGAGCCGGTAGAATCGCTTCTGGTCAAGCTTCCGCTAGTCCCCCAATCTTGTGCCTGAAATCGATCGATTTTTATATCTCGAGAGCTGCGAAACTCGGAAAGATCCTGCGTGGCTAATTCTGCCCGGAATTTAACGCTCTAAAGAAAAGGTCTCTTGGTCTTTTTCGACAAATCTGATAGTTTTCGAGTTATTCGAGCCATTCTGATCATTCGCACAGAATAACTTGAGGAAAATGAATCCTCGGTTTGTTTGACCCGCCGTAATGAACGAGTGAAGTGAAATAACCGTTTGTACCATGGATAGAGATCGCGGCGGGCATTGGAGGGGTAGCCAGAGCGTGGTTTCCAACTGTAAGTTAATTTGGTCAAAGGAGACCCTGGCTTCCCCGAGTAATCTTTCTCTGCGCATTCGTCCGCTCCACCAATATACCCTGAGTCTAGCCCCCATCCCGTTCACGTCTTCCGGATTGACGCGATGCAGCAGAAAGCTTTCCATATACTGCGGTGCGGCTCCTTGGCGCACCCTTGTTTTACGTCTCTGCTTTTTTGAGGGAAGCAGGACCAGACGTACTTGACTGCCGCCTATTCCGCTCGGATAATTTCTACCCTGGAGTACATGAACCTGTGGAAAAGGGGGGAAATGAAATTCAATTTGAAAGAAAAATATTCGCAATTTCTAACGTCTTTGGGATGCATGGACCGATAGAAATAATCCAATTCGTTTGGTTTGAGTGAATATGATAATGCACGTAGATTAGGCTGTTTCTTTCTTTCCATTTCTCTTCCAAACAGCTTCAAAAGTTTCATTCGGGTAGAAAAATACGATTCTTTAAATCTTAGCTATTAATATTAACCAATATTAATTTTCCACAAGAATATAACGTAAGAAAATTCTTTTTTTTCTTCTAATTTACAGAAAATTTACATATTTTTGCAGGGAATTGAATGCAGTAGGAAAAATGACTTGCTAAAATTTCGTGAAGTCAACTGTATCAAAGTTACAGTCAATTCTGAGATTCTTACACCCGAATGAAACTTTCGAAACTTTGTATGTTTTTTTTAAAACCCTGAAGTAAATAGAGACCGTCATTTCACGCATTGGGGCGTCGTACATAAACGCCACTTCCAAGCTGTTCACATCCTCGGCAGGAATTTCTATCTGAGGAGTTTCTTGGCTCCGAACGGAATCCCGGCGTGTTTCTATCTCTCCCTCCTCTTCCCTCGCTGCTACCATTTCCTCGTTTTCGACGACGTTTGGCGGGCCAACTTCCACCACGCACTGTAAAATTTCAATTACATTTAAACTTATATCTGGGCAGTACTTAACATGGAAAAATTTGTCTTTTCATTAAAAGTTAAATTACTCGCGAACTACTTGATATTTTTCGAATTCCCGCATAGATCCTTGAAGCTGATTCTTTAAGCTTTTCAAAACTGACTAATAAAAATTGAATAAAAAAACAAAAAATCATAATAATTCATGATTTCTTTAAAAATCAGTACTTTTCAGATGGCTTAAATTTGTCTTTTGATTATGATAATTATGCGTTATTATAAGGTTTTGGAAAGCTTAAAGAATCAGCTTCAAGGATCTATGCATGAATCCGAAAAATATCAAGTAGTTTTGCGAGTAATTTAACTTTTAATGAAAAAGAACATTTTCCCATGTTAAGTAAATGGGGAAATTAAAATGAAAAGAGCGACCTCTCAGAGTTGAGCTAGAGAGAACATATAGGCAATAATATCTGCGTACCTCGCGCAACTGCTGCTGTTCCAATGGCTGCTCTTCGGTACAGCTGCTGCTGGAGGCTGTCCCCGCATCTGTTGGATTAAAAAGGTAATAAAAACCATAATAGAAAAATGAACTAATTGAATTATAGTAAATTTCTGAAGACCTGAACATACCTACGATACCTGGTCCGTCCGTCTGGATGGTGAGGCTATCTGGCAAGAGGTTAGGGCCGGAATTGAATCTGCGCAAGGCATCCTCTTCAGAATCGGAGCTAGTCTCTGGATCCGAATGAGAGAATGATTTTCCTGTTAGGATAATCGATTTATTGGAGAAAAAAGCCAAGAAAGAAAACGAAAAATAGACAAAAACTTCGGGATTCATTCACCTAGATTCTTGCCGAGCTGCGAGGTCGAGCTGTTGTTGGACTGGCAGAGCGGCACGCATACGCCCCCGAAGTAGGCGGACGACGGGGACGACGTGAAACACCATTTCCGCGACAAGTAAAGGAACAGGACGAGCAATAGCGCCCCGAATCCTGCCACAGCGCCGAGAAATGCTGCCGCTTCGACCGGTACTGTAAAGCGGATTAATTCGAGAAAATTTTCCAGGTCGAGTGGAAAAGAACGCGGATTATTTACATTGATCAGAGTGAAGCATGAGTCGAATATAATTGAATCCAACGTCCCGTGAGGGTGAGATATACGAGGTGATGTGCAGAGTGGACTCACCCGCTAGAAAATGGTCCGACCCAGCGAGAATCATACTCGCTTTAATTCGTAGTCCTATAATATGCGTAGGTTGAGTAGGTGGCGAAACCTCTTTCGGGATAAAGAGTTCATCATACGCCGTATGAGTACGTCGAGGCGGAGACGTTGCAGAATAATGCAGGCGCCCTTTTTTCTTTTTCTTTTTTATTTACAAACAGCGGCGGCCCCCACCACCCCCGCGACTACCGTATTCTACGAAACTGCACAACCTGCGCGTCGCGTGACACGAAGTAAATATGTATTTCGATCAAGTAATGTGCAGATACGGTCAAGAGTTGTACGCAAGTACGCTACACAGTGCGCGGCACTGGCGCCGACGCAACGCACATTTTTTACTTTCTTAATCGAGCCGCGGCCCCGCGTATAAATCGTATTTTTTCGCCGCATGTTTCCATCATATTTAGAATAAATTGAAACCCGTTATAGTTTTTTTATTATCCTTTCGACAGAGATCTCGTCCGCAGCTTCTAGCCTACTGTGCGAATACATCCGCCCCGCGTCGCCCACGGGCCGAGACTACCCGACATCGTCCGTACGCGCAAACTAGCAGACGACTGCAGTGCTCGTAGCAGCAGCTGACTGTTAGCAGGTTTTTGGGTTCTAGGGTTATAATTAAGCCCTTGGAGATCGCGACACGTCCTTGTAGTCGCGTATAGTAGATTCTTGCTCGATTACATCAGTGAATGTTGACGTCAAAACGTGAAGAAAGAAAGAAGGAAAAAGGATCGCGGGAATAATCGGTATATTGTATAACACACGAGTAGAATACGGAAAGGGCGCGATCATGGTTGTCGGTGTATTCCCAGCCCTCAAACTGGGCATGCTGCTGATCAGACAGGTCAGCAAACCACTGGCACAAATGTTTGTCAATCAGGCAAAGAACCATCCAGTTTTTAGGACCTACTTCATCATACCACCCGCCCAGTGTATGTCTCATCCCCTTAAATATATTATATTATTAATTCTAAAATAGGACAAGATTGTCTCTCTCAAAAAATAAAATAGAATAAAAAAAGAAACTACGACCCTTATCCCAAATCGTTTATCTGACGAATATATGCTAAATTTATAATCCAAAAACATACCGAAATATATTGACTAAATCACGACTAATTTCCCCTACCTTGTCTTTACTCATATTGCAGTTTACCATTGGGCCGAGGTCAAAGGAAAGATGTACCTAATGAACCTTGGTAAGCCGACCAAGGTTGCTAAATTAAACGAAGCGATGGCTATCGAGCTCGGTGCAAACCTGATGGGAGAGGTGATAATCTTCAGTGTTGCTGGCGGTTGTTTAATGCTAGAATATTCCCGCCAGGCTGCAAAAGAGGCTAAAAAAGAAGAGCTCCGTTTGGCTCAGGTGGAACAATTCACCGCTAACATTGAGTCATTACACGAGACAACGTCCAGGCAAGATATGGAGATTCAACGACTCGAGAATATAGTAGAACAATTGGCGAAAAGAGCAAATATCAAATTACCCGGGGGTCCGGGGGGTGGGATAAATATCTCCAATGAAAGCCGATCAGCTAACGATGGAAGGAATGGAATTGTCGAGGAGGGAAAAACCCCGAACAAAGAGGAATCGGAAGAGAAACGATCTCTCGTTGATCGTGCTATTGTTTATTTTGAAAATAACGTTAGGAGAGACAAGCTCAGTTAATGGACATTTTATTGATATCTTTGCTAAGCCTCCTCCCCCCCATCCCCTCCTCCTTCCTCATGCCCCCTGTATTTCTACTCCAACTCTTGTACATAGTCCGATGTTTAAACGTTAAGGAAAAATACGGATATATATTATGCATAATATATTATGTACTGTAGATATTTCGTGTATACAAAGAAAAAGAAAAAGAGAAAAAAAAAGATGAAAAGAAGAAAAATAAAAACTTGATAGAATGGAAATAAAATTGGTATAGTTTAATTCAAGTTAACTCCATGCTTCAGCATTTTCTGTAAAGCGTGAATTCGCGATTCCAAATTACCAAAGTCGATCTCTGGAATGAAAATAAGAATTTGTCTATTAGTTTCGTCTTAGTTAAGGTCTTGGTAAAAGTTCGTAAAGACCTTTGGCCTTGAAACGACGATGTCTCGTCACTTCTCGACGGGGTGAATCTCTCGATTTCGACGTATCTACGGAAGAACTACCTGCGATTGGGAAAATTTCATTAAGATATCTTTTCAAGGGAATAAAATTACAGACAGAAATTTATGAGGACTATCCGCTCTCTCTCTGTCTCTTTCCGCTTTTCTCTTTCAAATGAAAATTTCGCACGAAATTCGCTCGATACCTGGGGACAAACTGGCTTGTTTTATTCGTCCAGAGCCCAAAGCTGATCGACTTCTGGGTCTCCTGCCAGATAGACGTCGACGTGGACATGGCATCACAGGACTTTGTGCCCGTGACTTTTTGCCCGCACATTCGTTATACTGTAGCAATTTTTTGGTCAAGAGAGCATTATCGCTGCGTAATTTTTTTATTCGATTACGAAACACGGTTCTTTCTTCGGCGACCGTGCTCTCCAGAAATTTTACCGTTTCGAACAAACGGCGTATACCAGTGCCTGAAAATTCAACGAACAATAGGGAACTTGCATGCATCTGAAATCTCTATATTTCTCTATCGGACTCGAAAGATGGATAAAAAAGAACGAATTTCCCAAGACAATTTTTTTTTTTTCGAGCACTTAACGCTGCAATTTTTTCTTTTACACTCATTTTTCTCGGTAAATTTGAATGCGCAGCCATTTCGCTGGACCCCTCTATCAGCGCTACCAAACGTCATCTTTGGGAACTATCCAGAGCAGACAGTCTTTACAGCGGGGGAATAGATGAGAAAAATGAGTGTAAAATAAAAATTAATTGCAGCGTTAATAGTGCTCGAAAAAAAAAAACTGTCATGGGAAATTCGTTCTTTTTTATCCTACTTTCGAATAAAATAAAAATTAAAAAACATGCGAGTTCCCTATTCATAAAATTCTTCTTCTATCAACGGACATCGATAAACAATTACCGCCATTTGACAATCTCCGATTCTCTTCGACTAGTCTCTTGTTAGCCGCAGTCAACTGTTCTATTTTTTTCTGTAAGTCCCTGGCCCCGCCCCCGGCCAATCTAAATCTTTCCAGCTCAGCCTCGAGCCTCCTGATCGTCGCCTGTAAAACGGCAGGTTCCGGTGGGCCACGGTACTCCAGCGGCAAAGGATAATGAATTCTTAAGTAGTGAGGGCTGGGATAAAGTAAACTCGTATCGCCTCCCTCGGGTGCGGAGCTCACCTATCAAATTCTACGCTATAAGTGACGATTAGATATCGCCTATTACTGGACTTGGCAGAAGTGGCCGAATAGCTAGGGCCAGAATCAATTCTGCGGGATCGCAGCAACTCCAGATCCTCGAAGGTCAAAAGATCGAGGGCTACGCAGTCGCTAGTCTGCAATAAACCCGGCGTCTATAATTCCGAAGACTCGGGATTGAGGGGGAGAGAATTGCGTGGATAATTACTTTCAACAGACCGGATTGCAGCATAGCTACAAACACGTCGAATTGTTTGTAATTCCCCGTTTTATGAGTGAGGTTTTCTATGTCTGTGAAATACGGGCGGTGTAAAGACTGAAAATAAACGATATATCGCGAGAGAAGGAAGAGGTTAGGGTCTATTTTTTATTTACGGACAAGCCGTGTCGTAGGAGGACTGCCAATCCTCGGCTGTGTGTTTGTCGGTGACAGTGAGGTCCAAGCTACGTCTCGACGATCCGGATCGCACGTCGGCCACCCGCATGTTAACAACGTACTCCCTACCGCCCTTGCACTCGTAAGTTGTGACTAGGTTTTCGCCTGGACCGTTCATGTCGGCTCGTCGAAGAGAAGTGAAATAAAAAATGTCGATATCCTGAAGTCACGGTTATTACGCAAATCTATTTCCTAGCATGACCCGAGTCGACGAATTAACTACCGCACGTATGGGAAACAGAATTGGACAGAATTATTAGCGAAAATATCACTTCGATCAGCTGACGCAGTTGACGTTTGGTTGTAAACATGCGCGGTGGCTATTACTCTTGCGACAGTCGATTCTGTCTGTCGATTCTATGGAATTGTACGCCGTTCGCGGCTACGTTCGTGAGTGTTTTGCCGTCAGTGAATACGTCAATGGTGTATTAATTAATTAATTGAAACAAAATGACTAGAATATCCCTCGATACTCCGAAAGTTAGATAATAAAGATATAAAAAACAGGGTCATTGTCCGCCCGTAAAATAAATATGTGGTCATTTTTTTCCCGCGATCCGACGAAAGATTTTCCATATGAAATCGGCGAGCCAGTTGCGGATTTCGAGGGCAAAAGTCTCTGGACATTACACAGGGCCAAAAGAAAGGTAATCTTAACTACGAATAACCTCAATATTACCTACGTATCTTTTACGCACGATGTAATAAATAACATGTCTAAACTATTACCCCCGTAATTCTCTCAAATTCGAGAAATAGAGAAATTTTATCGTCTGCACACAGGGCAGCACGACTGGTGAAGACGTGTCGGTCTTTGTCTTTGAGATAAAAAACGGGGGGGAAGCACAGGCGGAGATTGTCAGAGCGGCTGTGAAGAGGCTGAAAACCCTGAGGCATCCGAGCATACTGACATATCTGGATAATCTCGAGGTACTCTTGAAGCCACTAACCAAAGCCCAAACCGAAAGGCAATAGCCAGTTAATTTTCATTCGTTAATCCAGACAGACAAGACCATATATTTGGCTACGGAAAGGGTCGAACCGCTGCAAACCCGCCTTCACAAAAACAATCATCCCAACGGGCAACAGAGAGACTTGTACCTGTCCTGGGGGATCTTCCAAATCACTGTGAGTAAGATTTTACTCGGTTAAGATTTTTGAATCATGGAATTTTCATAGGATTTTATACTCGAAAGTTTACAAAGATATTTGTACCTGATCGATTATTTATCTGGTCATATTCTGGAAGGAAATTTATCGCTTCAATTTCACCTGGAATATTGACAATTTTAGTCTCATGAAGCTTGGAATTTACTGGGAATACCCTGATGAACTAAAGTTGAATAAAATTCTGGAATAATCATGAGAAGATATTTGCAAAGTCTTGCGAGAAAGATGGAAATCTTTTTAGAATTTTGATAACAATGATATTTTGCTTTGATTTACAACAGCGGGCCCTCAGCTTCTTGAATAACGATGGAAACCTGAGACACAACAACGTCAACCTTTGGTCAGTTTTCGTCAATGTAGAAAGCGGAGAATGGAAGCTAGGCGGAGTAGAGTATACAACTGCGGTCGTGGCTCCCTACACCCCTTTGCCACCGGTTTTGCGGATCTACCAACCCCCAGAAGCCAAAGAAAACTCCAAACCTTCCTCAAAATGGTAAAGAAGAGAAATAGAAAAACTAGAAATATTCGGGAAAACTTGTTCGCAATAATTAGATGGAATGAATTTTGTCTCTTCGAATCTACCGAATCTCAGCTAATAAATTTCATCTCACATATTACTGCATTCCACTTTTTCCTGATTATTAAAACTTCAAATTAATTAACAGCTCGATCGATGCATGGGGCCTCGGCTGTCTTATATGGGAGGCATTCAACGGCCCGCTGAACAGCTCCGTAGATCTGAAAACGAAAATTGATCAGGTAAGAAAAAGTTGGATTTTTGGACATTTCAACAGTTTGAAACGGTTCGGAAGGCCTCATATTCACCTGCTAAAAACCTGTCTGTTCTAATTTTCAAGATACCGAAACAACTGGTCACTGTATATCGAGAATTGGCTGGCCAGAATGCGGAAGGGCGTCCAAATCCGGCTGACGTTATAGCGCGGTGCAGGAGCAACGGCGGCTATTTCAAGAATGATCTGGTGGACGCCCTCCTGTTTCTGGAGGAAATTCAGATGAAGGAAAAGGGCGAGAAAGGGAGATTCTTCGCGCAGCTGGCTACACAGCTTGAAAGTTTTCCAGATGGGGTTGGGAGGCACAAAATCTTGCCCCAGCTACTGGCTGCCTTTGAATTCGGAGACGCAGGGAGCGCGGTATTGCCACCGCTGCTACAGCTCGGCCTGAAATTACCCGACGCCGAATATCAGAGCCGAGTTGTGCCCTGTGTCGTAAAATTATTCGCTTCTAACGACAGGGCGACGCGTTTGCGGCTCTTGCAGCATCTCGAGCGTTTCGTCAACCATCTTCAGCCGTCTACAGTGAACGAGGCGATTTTCCCACAGGTTGAAATTTTCCCGCAATTAATAAAAATGGGAGAAATTCTTTGATAATAATCCGCTGATTCTGATCGCAGGTGGCTCGCGGATTTCTGGACACTAACCCGGCCGTGAGAGAGCACACGATAAAGTCGGTAGTCCACTTGGCCCCCAAGCTTGACTATAACAATCTGAATGTCGAGACCCTCAGACATTTTGCGAGACTTCAATCCAAGGACGAACAGGGTGGTATTAGGACGAATACTACAGTCTGCTTGGGGAAGATTGCTCAGCATCTACATCCCCAAATTAGACAGAAGGTGATGCGAGACTGAGTACATCGGCTTGGTTCGAAGAAAACATGCTGAGATTCCGAGCTTTCTTTTTACTCAAATAATGTTTTTCAGGTACTCATTGGAGCCTTTGTCCGCGGTACTCGGGACCCGTTCGCCCCTGCCCGCAGCGCGAGTATACTTGCGCTTGCCGCGACACAGCAATATTTCCTCCTACAAGAGGTCGCCATTCGCATACTCCCCGCTCTCTGCCCTCTCGCTGTAGACGTTGACAAAGGAGTGAGGGAAAACGCCTTCCGTACAATCAGGGGCTTCCTTTCAAAGCTTGAACGAGTCTCGGAGGACCCTGGGCTCCGCGAATCCATGGGTAAACTTATATCGAGTGTTTCAGTCTTCACATGTGACCAAGTAGCTTAATAAGCCTCCGTTTTCAGAGGCGGACGTAAACACGGCTACCCCGAGCCTCAGCAATGCGGCAGCCACGTGGGCCGGATGGGCGGTCACCGCTGTTACAGCAAAGTTCTATCGCAGCCAGTCTGATAATCCGAAATCGTCGAACTCTCACGCGTCGAGAATTTTACTGAGCAAGCCAGCCTCTCTTGGTTCGATAAATGACAATTTATTGCATTTATTGAGTGTCTCGATAATTGTATACCGGCAATTCTGTTTATTGTTTAGAGCAAGCTAGCAGCTCGCAGAGCAGCGCTAGTACGACGACGACGACTAGCAGCGCAACCAGCATGACCTCGTTAGACCAGGATCAGGACCCTCATACCGCGAATACAAATTCTGACGGGGAATGGGATTGCTGGGAGGCCGACAACTGGGGTGACATGGAACAGCAGACAGCCCCTGCTGCTAACGTCGTAGCATCTGCGGCTAAGTCGTCCACTCTGTCTTCCACAGTTGTGTCAAAGGCCAATGAACAACAGTGGGAAAGTCTTGAAGAGGAACCGGTGAGTAGTCTGCAATCGTCTTTCGGGTGATATTCAAAGGTAACGGAGCCCCCTTCTGATTCTTTATTCGTATATTTATTACAGGAAGAGAGTCAGGAGGAAAACAAGGTCGGATATAACGAGGGAAGCGGCCACGAGGGCTGGGAAGACTCCGAGTTTCAACCGCTCGAGGAATTCTCACAGCTCGAACACTCTGGTGAGATAGTCGGGCTGTAGATCCGATTTGTACGATTTATACGATGATTTATACGATTTTAATGTTGCAGATAATAATAGCAAGCTAGAAGAAGCCAGGAGGAAACGGGAGGAACGAAAATTAACGCGGCAGCGTCAAATGGAAGCTAAAAGAGCAGCCAAGGCGCGATCTAACGGGCCGGGAAAAAAGATTTAGCGTCATTTACTGAGCGGGGTATAACCTGGGAACAATTTTACTCTAATTATACGAATAGATTCATGGGTTTTGTTATTTCATATCGTTAGAAATTTTCCTGAATCGAATTAGGGAAATTTTGTCTATACACGAAACGTGGATAATTTCTCAATCGATAAAGAAAAAGAAATAACTGTTGGGTGTTAAATCGGGGGAACGTGAGCTTATTCAAGTTATTCAAGTCGCGTGAATTTGTGTAAGATTTAGAGGTCGAAATAATTGGTAGAGCTGATATGAGTGTTGTAGAAATAATGAGTATTATGCTTGTTTCCTTTCTCGAAACAGATTCGTTATACTCTATTTTACAACGTCAATTATTGCTACCTACGTAGTTGAATACGTTTATAATCTGAGTTGTATATCTATATTCGTAAAATTTCCTACCCAAAAATAAATTTAATATACCCAAACCCTAGCCCCGTTCGTATCGCGGTATACATGTGTACATTGTATTATAATAATATTCAAACGAAAGTTTGAATCAATTTTCAATTCTGTCGTAAGTTTGTACTTTGTAATTATAGACGGGAGTAAACATATGATGTCCTCAATAAATTTCATCTTATTAATCTTCCATCTGTATTTTCATTCATGCGCCTACGCAATGGTCGGAAATATTAGAATCTTCAATATCAACTGTGCTGAACCGCATTTGCGGCGAAAGTATAGTTGGCCGATTAGCCCGCAAGATGGAAATGCCATTTAGCGCCTCGTCTGCTAGGTCAACAATTTCTAACTCATTTTGTTAGAAAAATGTAGCTCAAGTAAAGGGGATACGATTTTTGAGAAAGAATTTATTCTCGTGAGGAATATTGTTGCCGTAATGAATTTTTAGATATATTGTCATCCTCCACCTTCCTCTTCCTATTTTCCTACGACTTCTTGTGGCAGTCTTGTGTTCGTCTCGTTCTGGCCAATAAATTCACACTCGCTAGACCGACGATAATAAGAATAAATACATTTTTATTTTTGGTTCGTCTCTGATTCCAACACATGTGAGATGTTAGCAATTTCCCGCAGATCCGCGACCATACGTTGAAATTCTTATTGAATTGCTTGTAGGATAAATAAATAATTACCTAGTCAGCCTCGGAGAGTCTCGCGACCCGAGGGTCTGACACATACGGCTGATTATTGTTGACGATAGACTTGTACCTACGAATATACATACTACGAGAATACCAAGGGATTAAAATGCAATGAAACTGTAAGTTTATTACCGTACGTCATCCCACGGGATGATATTTTATACGTATTACATAAAAGAAGAAATAAACATAACCTAACACCGACCCGACCTAACCCTAAATCGTACGCGGTATACCCGCTTCTAAATCGTATCTTTATAGCAGCTTGGCGAACTCCTGTAAGCCGGAGTCATTGATGTTTAAAATTCTCCAATTTTCAGCACCTAGAAGAGAATAACAGGTTCGCGGAGTACGGCGCGATAAATACGCGTCGGTAAATGTACCGAGAATGAGCCAGTTCGTGCTGCTTAGAAGTAGGTGCTGTCTGGCAGTACATGAGCGATGCCTTTTCAAAAAATGCGTCCGACTATGGGGTCGGAGGATTTATCACGGGGATACGGAAAATCAGAACGAGAGGCAACGACCCCTTTCAGGCAAAGTGTTGCGCGAACGTTTGATCCGCGACATTCGCCAGACCAAAGAAAGAATGGAGGAAGTTATAGAGAGAGAGAACATTTGGACTGTACCAAACTTCCTTTGCATAGGTCGTATATTGACCTCACCATACCTGGGGTACCTCATTATATCGCAAGACTATCAGGTGCCGCAAATTTCCAGTATACGCTTTTCTACTCGTTCGTTAATTCGTTATTTTCTCTCACCCTCGATTTTCGGCTTTCAGGTAGCACTGTGGCTGCTGGGATTAGCAGGAATCACAGATTTGGCCGACGGCTGGATAGCGCGGACCTGGTCTTCCCAGGCCTCAAAGCTGGGGAGCTTCCTTGACCCGATAGCGGACAAATTGCTGGTCGGGACTCTCTTCCTGTCTCTAACTTGGACAGGGCTTATTCCCGTTCAATTAACTTGCCTAGTAGTTGCCAGAGATGTAGCCCTTGTGATCGGGGCCTCATACATCAGATATCGATCGCTGCCAATGCCCGTAATAATACCCAATGAATAATCTATGAACTTAAAACAGTCGATAAGACGACGTTATCGACGATTTCATTTTGCTTCTAGAGAACAATGGTGAAATATTTCGACCCAACTTACGCTTCGGTGCAATTAGCGCCGACTTTGGCTAGCAAACTGAATACCGGGGTGCAGCTTTGTTTGGTGGCTAGTACCCTGGCTGCTCCTGTATTTCATTTTGTCGATCATCCACTTCTCCAAGGCCTGTGCTATCTGACTGCAGCTACGACTATAGCTGGGGGCCTCAGTTACCTGATATCAAAAGACACCTACAAGTTCCTTCGCAAACGGAAAGTCAACCCTCCTTCGTCTCAGTCATGACCCTGATGATTATTAGTCATCGAAAACCATAACGGCAGTTAGAAACGAATTCTGGTTCAAACTCGTCTGGTCGATAATTCATCGCGATTTGATTCAGGGCAGGAAGGTATTGCCGAATCAGCAGCCTTTAATATACCCCAAACAAGGCTCAAGCCATTGATATGTACAATAACCAAAAGTTCGTGACTTTTTACACTAACAGAGGCGAGAATAATTCGATTGAATTATAGCGCGAGTGAGCCGGGGAGTATAGAGTGTTTTGGTTGAAGATGGGCTGTGCAATAGTCTGAACAACTCTTGTGGTGAAGAATCGTATGGTTGTTGCCATCTTTTGTTGAATTGAAGGAGAAGGGAGTGTGAGCCGACTCCTGAAAATGTTTGTCTTGTATTAGGGGGTAGAAATAAAAGATAAAACTTTGAACAGTGTATAAATATACGCCTGTAAATAATTTATTGATGAACCAATTCTACCTGCGCTACCCTATGCTCTATATCAAGTATTAACATCCGGTTTGAAATTAGTTTCTCCCTTAGCTAGTGTCAATGACCAGCAATGTTGTTGTCAGTTCTGTACATTTCATAAGCAAACTCTTCGGTGTGATTAGGGTCGTCTATCAACCCCACATAGTCAATTTCCAAGCTGAAATTTCCCGTCACTTTGTCAGCAGCGGTAATCCCAAAGTTTACGATACTCTCCAGAGGTATCGAGTCCTGTGCATCCTGAACCCTTCCTTTACTAGCAAAGAAGAATTTCGAGAATGGTATCTTAACGTATTGCCAGTAAGGTCCGCCTCGGGTGTAAAGCACGTAGTGGTAAGTATCGTGCCAAGTTATATCCCAATATCCGGATGTGGACAGATTCAACATGTACGATCTGCCGTCTCCTCGAACTCTCATTACAAGATGATTATAGGCGGTCCAATCGTAGCAAGTTTCTCGCTTAAAAGATTTTCGGGCACGTATAGTTTTCATATTGCAGTATCCCGCCGATTTGACGTCGCCTGTTTTCGGCACGCGCTTGTCGAGGTATCCGGAAAACAATCCCCGGCCCATTTTCGTCATCTGCAGACTTGAGGTCGGAATAAATAATGCGTGAGTTAAATACGCGAAAAATTCAATCTGAGGGGGGAAATTCACCTGCAATTCGAATAGCCTTCCCCGTAGTCGCTGTCGGCGGACACGACCCATTGATCGAGGGATTTCTTGTCGCCGTCGAATTGCCATACGACGTCGATCTCGTGCTTGCGAAATAACATCACCGGGTCATTTTCCAAGCGTTCTATCACCTCCTGCTTGAATAACTTGAACTCGTCTCCTAATATACGCAGGCCGTTACGGATGTGCCAGAACTCGGAGGGTTGCTTCGGAACATCGCCGGGAGTGATCGTCGGGTAACCTCCCTTGCGATCTTGCTCCCAAAAACAGCGCACTTGCGACGCATTGGATTTATTTTTAAGGGTTGCCACAACCGCTCGCGGTATCCTGGCGTACATTACTCCTAGTTCATCGGTGATGATATTATATATACGTTACGATATTGTATATCGCTGTGAAAAAATGATAACCTATACGCGGGTTTTGAACGCGATGTTTTTTCACCTACACACGGATATCGTCTTCAAGTCACGTGTTCGCGGAAAAGGGGGAGAATACGCCGGCCTAACCTAAGCTGGTAATTGTCAAATATTAATAGACGGATAGTCGGAACGCGCGGGACGCACGTGTGGCGTGGTGAAAGTAAATATCGTTTGAATTTCCACGAGTGAATTAGAGAGAGAATACTAACAATTGCACGATACTGTGTTTGACCGAAGTAGATATGGGGTATCTATTCTGGACCTGGGGATTGGCTATGCATTTGGCGATTCTGTGGGGCGTTCTGGACGTAAATTTTCACTCACCGGTACTGCGAGATCTGCCGTCGATATCCCCGCCTCCAGGTGCTCCGGCGAGAAGATTAATATTGTTCGTAGCCGACGGTCTGAGATTTCGTACCTTCGTCGAGGATCCTCCGCCTTACTTAACGTAACTAGACTTAAATAAAACCTCGAGAAAATTTCCGACGAATTTCCTAATCATTCCGCTTAATAAACACATTGAAAAAATCACAATCCAGTAAAGTTATCAACGAACGAGGCACCTGGGGGATATCTCACACCCGAATGCCAACCGAGTCTAGACCTGGGCATGTGGCTCTTGCTGCTGGACTCTACGAGGATCCCAGTGCCCTTTTCAAAGGCTGGAAGGAAAACCCTGTAGATTTTGACTCCGTTTTTAATCAGAGCCGTCTGACCTGGGCCTGGGGTAGCCCCGACATTGTTCCCATGTTTGTCAGAGGTAGAGGAGACCAGGCGTTGGATTTTTGCCAGTTTTTATTATTATTATTATTATTATATATTATTTATTAAATCTCTATCCCCTTGCGACCAACAGGCAGCAAGGAGAGAGTCCTGGGTAGAAGTTATCCTTCTGACTGGCAAGACTTCGATGGCAATCCCGAGGCCATAACTCGCCTGGATTCCTGGGTATTTCAACAGTTTTACAAATGGCTAGCGGAGGTTGGACCAGAGGCCAAACACTCCGATCGTATCATCCTGTTTCTGCATCTTCTCGGCTGCGATACTGCTGGGCATGCCAGAAAACCGCACTCCAGGTGCTGATCTGTTGTATAAAAAAACCCGCAGAATTTATTCTTACCTTAAAAAGATGAGACTTCAAGGCAGTCCGATGGAGATCATACCTATTAGGGTGGGTCAAAAAAACCGACTATTTTTTTTTTTCATTTTTTACTCTGAAAAATCGGTTGCTAGACACCTCTGGAAAATACTCACCAAATATGAGCTCTTAATTTTGATAGAAAGGTCCTCCGCTTTATAGTTTTCCATTTTTTCCTCAGTATTAGAAACGAAAATTTATATCTCTCTATCAACTGTTCGTTAAAAAATATCGCTCCTCATATTCTTGTCGGAAATTGAACGCTCTACAAAAAAGGTCTCCCATAATTTTATCGGAAACCCCACCGTTTAAAACATATCACAGGTTGAATTTTGATTATTTTGGCAGAAATTGCTGTTTTGCTTATGAATTTTATAACTCGTTAACGAAAATTTTTATAAAATGCGCAATTCATATTTTTGTAGGGAATTAACTGCTCTACAAAAATGATCTCTTATGATTTTTCGATTCAATTAAGCGTTTAAAAGATATTCATCGTCAAACTTCAATGCATGCAAATTTTAACATGTTTTTGATTAATATATCTGATATCTTTTAAACGATGGGGTTTCCGAAAAAATTATAAGAGACCTTTTTTGTAGAGCGTTCAATTTCCTACAAGAATATGAGGAGCGATATTTTTTAACGAACAGTCGATAGAGAGATATAAATTTTCGTTTCTAATACTGAGGAAAAAATGGAAAGCTATAAAGCGGAGGATCTTTCTATCAAAATTAAGAGCTCATATTTGGTAAGTATTTTCCAGAGGTGTCTAGCAACCGATTTTTCAGAGTAAAAAATGAAAAAAAAAATAGTCGGTTTTTTTGACCCACCCTAATATCTATTGAAGTTTGTCTGAATTTCAGGGAGTATCACGAATGCATGACTTACGTGGATCGCGAGATCGAGAAGGCTGTTGGAAAGGTGGAGGAATACTTTGGTGACAATGATACAGCGTATGTGTTCACATCGGATCATGGAATGACGGACTGGGGCTCCCATGGCAGTGGATCACCCGATGAGACTGAAACACCACTAGTTGCTTGGGGTTGTGGTGTAAATTCTTCGAGGGTCCGTGTGGACGTGGAACAAGCGGATATAGCGCCGTTGATATCGTCTCTCCTCGGGATTTCCATTCCCGTGAATAACGAGGTTGCTTCGAGCGATATTTCCACCTTTTAGCTAAAGTTGTAGATAGTTTTTAGTCGGGGATAGAAAAGGGGAGGTGTAAAAAGCCTGAAATGAGACTAGAAACGTGAATTCAATTATAACAAACTTCGAATTCCTTCCGCAGGGTGTTCTGCCTAGAAAGTATTTGAGGGATGGAGACAACGAGTACGGAGCCAGGGCTCTCATTTCCAATGTTAAGCAGCTAGAGCTTCAGGTGCGAGGAAGCAGGGAATTCAGTCATGGAACCAGCAGCAAAGAACACCTTAGAGAGACGAAGATATCCGAGGGAATTCACAGGCTCGAATATCTCCTGACATTGGGCAGAGTAACAGAAGCGATAGACGGAGGAGAAGACTTGATATCGTTTGCCAAGGACTCGCTCGCCTATTTTCGCGAATATCATCGAGGTCGTTTGATCTTCTACCTGACCGTTTCATGGCTGGGATGGATCGCTCTGCTATTTCTGAAAATGACTGGTGGCCTGCAAGTCAAAAATCGGACTACCATTCTCTGGCTATGCGACGCTCTCTTCATCTGCGCTACTCTCCTTCTCTTGGTCCTGCACAGGGGTCAGTGGCCCTAGCATAAAAAGAAAAACAAAATGAAGCCTGTTTCGAGATTTCATAAATTAACGAGACAAAAGTTTCAGGTACTAGCGGATGGCGGCTACAGGGATACGCATTTTTGGCGCTCCTTTCTTCCTGGCTGGTAGCCCGAAGCTTCAGCACTTACCGCCATCTCTCATTGCACGGCGGCTGGTACTGGATGGCTTTTACGATTCTACTCACAACGACGATGTCGTTCGGATTAAAAATCCGATGGGCATTCAGCGTGGCGATTTTGTGCTCCTGCGCAATGCAGAGGGTCCTGTTCAAGAACGCCAATCGCTTTCTGACCCATACAGGATTGATCCTCGCCGTCTTTCCGCTACTTCCCGTCGTCGGACCTGACCCGCGGACATATCTTGTGTAAGACTTCCTCTCAATATGAACGCTTCATTTTTACATTCGCGAAAATTCTCAAACTCATTTCTCCCTTTCACAGGCTACTAGGACTGCTTATCGGAGGGATGACTATGACCGCTATCAAAAATCCCGGCATAAATAACTCTCTGAAACTTGTCGAGGGCTTGAGACTTGCTATGGCAGCCTTGGTGTGTTCGGGATTCTTGGACGGTCGCGGTTTCGTATCGTGGGCGGTGCTAGTCAGTACACCCCTATGCATATGCACCTATCCTGCAGCCCCTAGAGAAAGGATATTCGGAGTGGCATTGGCTTTCCTGCCCACCCTCGCCCTGCTCTCCGCGTCCTACGAGCCGCTATTTCTCATCGCCCTCACAGCCCACCTGCTGTGTTGGCCCGTGCCTAGGAGTGATAATTCCAAAGCTTTGCCCAGGGAGGGTAGAACAGCATTGAGCATAGAAGACTTTACCAAGGCTGGATTTTTCGTATCCTTTTTAAACTTCGGAAATGACTGAAATATTCTTTCATTTAAAACTGAACTTCTCAGAAACGATTCGAATATTTTCTATCCAATCCTTGAATACAATTGTTATACAGATGCTGTACGCGCTGTTGGGTTTCTTCGGTACCGGCAACGTGGCCAGTCTCAGTTCCTTCGACCCTACATGGACTCGGCACTTTCTCACCATATTCTCGCCCTTCACTATGTGCGCGCTGATTGTTCTAAAGACTAGCGTTCCTCTGCTGATAGTCGGCTGCGGGATCCGAACTCTCGCCCCGTCGAATCTTTTCATGGCGACAATTCTCCTCGGAGACTGTCTCTCGTTGCCAGTTATGCACGCCGTAACACCCCACGGAAGCTGGATGGACATCGGGAGCGCCGTGAGTCGATTGGTAATCGCGATCACCCTGCCCTGTCTGATGCTACTTCTCCACCACATTTCCTATCCCCTGGTCACTTATAGTATTCAAAAAATTGACTATCATAGTCAAACTAAGCAACGAGTATAACGACTTACTCATGCTTAAAAAAAAGAAAAGGAACAGATCCAACGGATTTTTAGTCGTGTATATGTATTATTTATTCCCACAGTAAGATCTCGGTTTCTATGCGAAACTATTCCTACGATATATCTAAAAGCTTTGGGATTTTCCTTCTCAATTTCTATTATATTCGTATTCTCGTCACTAAATTTTACGTACTACTAATATGTATGCCTGACTTGTCGCTGAAAGTATGAAATAAATGATCAATCTTTTTAAACATTGCTTATTTATTTATTCAAAAACGATGCTGCAAAGCGGAAAAGTTTAGAAATATTTAAATTCAACGATTAATGAATAATAATTAATAATCGATTACTAACGAATATATTTGAATGCGTGTTATTGTCCCGCGGCTTCTCGGCCAGTTGATCATAATGCACGCAAAGTCCGACAGGGGTAGCCACGCGTGTTGAATTCTCGTATCGCGAGTCGGCGGCGTGAGGCGTTTGACTTTTGATCAAATCTGCGGTAAACTAGGTTATAATAATGCTACGACATTCGGCGAGAGGTTAAATCGCACAGTTACGATGTCTAAACGAAAGAAAAACGAGGAAATCGACGTTCCCGTGAGATTAGAGGAGCCCCTGACGAGCGATTCGTGTTGTAAACTGATATTAGAGCTCGTTAAGTATTTGTTATATCAAAAACAACAGATCCCGGTAACCTACGAATATCTACTCCGACTGGGAGCACCATCCACGGGAGTGAGCGACAGGTGTTTGGCCACGGCTAGAGCCACCTTAGAGTGCCTACAGAACATCTCTGACCATTTAAACAACGAATTAGCTCGCGGGAGCGCAGTTGTTAAAGAAATCGCGATATCCATGGGCGCGACGTTGCTCTCGCCAAAACTCTGCATACGGGTTAGCCTCCCCCCCGGAATACTCAGCGGACGGTCACACTACAGCCAGCAGCACCCTACCCGCAAGCCGCTGTTAACTTTAATGAGGTAAGTCATCCGTTCTTTCAGGAATAATATTAGATTCCAAATTTGAACTTTGGGTTATTTTTAACCGCCAGGTCGATGACTGAGAGCCAAGTCTTCCAAGAGGAAATGGCGCTGCCCCTGGCACTCACCAATACATTTGTTCTGGTGCAGAAAAGCGATTGTAACAGAGTGTCGGAATTCTTTCTGCCAAAGCCACGGTATGCTTTGACTAGCGGGACAGCTGGGAGCCGTTTTCATATACGACTTGGCCATCTGGATCTTAACGATTGGGATTGCAGCTGTGCGAATACAGTCAAGGTTTATCAAGACCAGGACTCTTCCCGTTCAGATGTGGAGAGTAACTTGAGTTCCACGGAACCGAGAAACCAAGAAGAACAAGTCGGCTGGTTCCAAGACTCTACCTATCAGTGGTACCAGTCCAGAGACGTGATCAGAGGCTTTAAGTTCTCTCGGTGATTCGGATCACCGAGGAGAGTTGTTTAATCAATCTTGAATAGAGGGAGGAAACTTTTTGCCTCTGACATTAGATTCAAGTCGATTGATCTGGACTAGGTGATTAAAACGTTTGTCCATTTGGAGGGTAAATGAATTTATAAGCAATGCAAATAGCCGTTAAGACAGAGATGTGATTTGAATTGAGTATTACGTATTAAGGATGAAATAAATTTTATGACATGTTGCCTCTGTGCACCTGGCTATAGAACTGACAATTTCTAACTATAATTATATGTTATTATCGTACCAATTCCAATAGCGAGTCATTTGGCTTATAGATATTGAGGAGATTCAAGCTTTCAGAATAACTTGAAGCGTTATATTGATTTGGATTATTTTAAACGGTCGAATATTGAATACAGTGACTTTTGGTAGGAGTTTTATTGGTTTATAACAATCTTGAGATTTATTTGTGACGCATTTCTCCTTGGCATTGATTGTACCCATCAGCTGTGTACCTATACACTTGTGTATAATATCGACCGTCTTGAATAAAGTATGTCAGGTGTTACGAGGAAAAAAGACTAGTGTATTCATGCTCCATTTTTGCATTTTTCGAGTTCGTAGATCAGCTAGAACTTTGATTGAGCTATAGGAGAACTATTATTGTACTTTGAACCAATTATCGTGGCGACAATTCATGCCTACCTATATTTTACAGAATGTCAAGTACAATGCTTGTGTATAAATTCAACTTTAACATTGAATAACTTTCGAACGAGTGGACTTATCATATGACAACTGAGGATCTTTATTATAGAGGGTTCAATTCCCTACAAAAATATGTGTTAGGAATTCCTGTATGTTTACCCATTGGTGAGTTATAAAATTTAGAAGTAACGAACAACATTTTTTTCATGTTGAATATACAGTGAAATCGAAAATTTGGATTATCTCGCAAAGGGTTCGTGGCAGGATGGAAGGTTATCATAGGTTTTTATTTCTCTGAATCGACTCTACAGCCATGAATTATTTCAGATTTTTAGATTCCAAAGAAAAAATTTTTTTATTTTTTTTTCATTTATTGATTTTCAAATAATAGGCTTGCAAATGTCCTGCAGCATTATTTGATACAAGATCTCTTATTTTGGCCATATTATTTTGTTATGTATTATTTTATTCCTGTGAATAAATTGAGGGAACGAATAAAACTACCCTAGAAAGAGCGAGCGCATGATGGATGAGACAAAACACCATCGCCAATCGGCGAGCCCGTGCAAAGTCGCCCTCTCGGTGAGCGGGAGTCTAGAGTCAGTCGAGTCCGCGCCGCCGTGTTCGCCGTAGGTATTTCGCCGTGTATCAGCAGGACAGTGTGTTTTATATACCCAATCTGCGCTCAAGAGCTTCGGTTGGGTCTTAGGATATAATAAAATCATAATCATTGTGACGTAGATGTGAATTATTGGATCAAAGCTTATATTATCGTCAGAATGCGATTACGGAAAAGTAGCGCCGTTGCCAACTGCAGCCAACCTGCAGTTTCGAATCCGTACACGTTGAAATATACATCGACAATATAATCGAAGTGAATTTTGATGCGATTAATATTACGGCACTCTGTCATCGTATATCTCGAATATAATTGTCATCATCTATGGTATATGCGATAGCGTTTATACGAGGATATAGTTGCGCCGGGTGAGAAGAACTACTTTTTCTATCTCCGCATAAGTATGATTGCGCGTCGCGGTCGCGTACGTTAATTCGACGGGGTAGAACGCGGTAAGTAAGTTCGGGGAGATCGCGTAAGCCATCAATCTGCACTGATAAACGAATACATAAATCGTTCAAGTTCTGTGAAGTGAAGAAGAAAATAGCGTGCCAGATATAGGTATGGCACGAAAGTTTATCGAGAAGAATAGACAATGCGGGACAAGCGTAATGGTATCAACGATATATCGAATGTGCTATATTAAGTGATGCATCCATTTTTCAATTTCAACTAGACAATAATTCTCGATCATGTCGTAAAGCGCATCCAAGGTATACGAATATCGTGCTTTTACGTTTCTGCAGTATATAGCGGAGGGACGAGAATTCGCTCCAAGGTCAAGTTTGTTTACCTCCGCCGGGGCGCGCGCTCTGTGTTACAATTCGATTATTCTCGCGCGTGATTATCGCAACGCTTTCTTTTACGCGTGTTTCTTTTTCCCTCGTTTTAACTACGTAATATAATATGATATAATCTACATCCCCGTGGAATATATAAACGATATAAATTCTCTCTCGTTGAACGAATATAAGTGTTCTCTAAAACCTATATCCCAAACGTGCGTGATAAATACATATTATTTAATCAGAGTGCAGTGTACCTTAAATTACTCCGTACTCCCAGCATAAGGAACATGCATATAATATTCCCAGTGCAGTGCAGTCTATTTACGACCTCTTCTTCGGATTATTCTTGGATACACTTACCTACACATTACGCTCTCATCATTGCCGGCGTTTTACCAGATCAACACCGGTGAGTTCCAAACGCGACAGACGCTATTATATGTATTTTAGTACAGATATATCGGAGGGGGGTAATGACTTAGACCTTTTAGAAACTTTTGAACCTTTTTTTTTTTCTTTTTTTTTATGGGTTTTGAAATATATATCCATGAATGATCTGATAATTATTCAACATTAAAAGCGATATTATACGTAGAGTGCAATTGCTGATAAAAATTTCCGCGTCACATCCCTCTTAATGGACATATTACGGTGTAAATTAATTCTAAAATATACCCAGATACATAACGTATTCAAATGCGCTCGTTGAACGAGAAATACCTCCTAACCGGACGCTCGTGATGCGAATGTACGGGAGATCCGTACACAGACGCGATCGTAAGTGGGCGAGCATAAGTCCGTGTATACGCGATATCTGTAGCCCAGCTGACAATGACGAGGCACTGTAGTACGCTGGTCGACAGTCGCGCATACGCCAGCGAGTCTGGTAGTCGTATATTATAGAGCTCGCTGTAAAGCTACTGCATCGTATAATCCATTGCGTCTAGTCGAATACCTGTAATATTTTTATCGCGTTATTCGTAATTCGCGAGTAGATTATGAGGCAATCTCGGTCTTCGATTTCGCTGCATAAATCAGGGCCAATAGCGATGGCGCTGATCTTGGGATTCGGAATGATAACGACAGCTGATTGCGAGTCGGCGGCAGCTGCGGACGAAGAGACGTTGACGTGCCAGAAAAACGATCAGGATTGTTCCAGGCTTGAGCCTGGGAATTTCGAGCAGGATGTAGATTGGAAGAGAGCTAATTCGATGCACGAATTCAGTGCGAAAGATATCCACGGGAATGTCGTGCCTCTTTCTATCTACTCGGGTTTTGTTTGCATTGTTGTAAACGTCGCAAGTCAGTGCGGACTGACCGATACGAACTACGCTCAGCTCGAAGAGCTCTATGAGAAGTATGATAAGAAATTAAAGATACTGGCCTTCCCGTGCGATCAGTTCAACGGCCAGGAGCCCGGCTCGTCTAAGGATATTATTAATTTTACGAAAAAGTACAACGTGCAGTTCGACATGTTCGAGAAGGTCAAAGTCAACGGGGCAGACGCTCATCCGTTGTGGAAATGGCTGAAGGAGAGACAGGGCGGATTTCTTGGTAACGCGATAAAGTGGAATTTCACCAAATTTATCGTAGATAAAAATGGACAACCGGTGGACCGTTTCTCGCCAACGACACCGCCCAACGATCTCGAAGCGACTCTGCAGAAATATTTTTAACACCCGATTCCAAATAACGATATCGATTATAAAAAAGAAATATATATTTCGCCAGGGTAAAATTATATATGTAGATAATAATATGGGCTTCTGAACAAAATAATGAATTACCGGTCGTAAAATGAAATCGAACGAATCTCTATAATAGATTTTACATGATTGATTTTTAAAGTGATTTTATGTAAAATGAGAAAATTTATATCTGAGCGCATTTGTTTAGAATTTTTTTTTTTTTCTCACGAGGATTTAAAGGGAAGTATAAATAATTTAGGAGTAAATTAATGCAACGAATATTCAATTGGAGATTATTACCTAAAGAAATTAATTAGAAATGCTCGTTAAGGTATATAATTTCAAACAGAAACTAACTATTGAAATTTGCGAAATATTCGGGAGATATAGGGAACGGGGGACGAGTTTGAAACAGATTTTTATCATTTTCTTTGATTTGGTTTTTTTCTTTTCTTTTCTTTTTTTTTAACACATCCTTCGGTCGATTTCTGTCCTTCACATTTTTCGTGATGAAAATTTCACAATATATTATGTATACAATATACATATATATTACTAGTTTTATATGATATACAATATAACGCGGGTCATATATATAGTGTTAATATATATATATATAGTATATAGGTTTAGGTATAATTATATGTGCAGTCATTATTGTCCCGGGCTATCCGTAGATACGACATATCAATATATATATATGTATGTACATAATACAAAATATCTGCGAACAATTGATATCAAAACTGTCATCCTTTCCCGCCGCTTCGACACGTCGCAATAATACAATAAATAAATATATGGATTAATAATTTAACAATAAGACAAGACTCGAGGGGGGTTCTTTCAAGCGGGTTCTTTGGAGTGTTGTTCATCGTTGCTGAGAGTTATTACAGATCCGTTATTATCCTCGTTGCAGCTCGTCGTCGTTGCCTGCTGCATATTCTCACAAGTCTGTAGTGTAAAAAATTTAACAATATATTCACACACCTACGTATATCAAAATTTAGGGTAAAATTCAAGTTTATCTTTTTTTTTTTTATACCGTTAATATTTTCTGTATTCCACATATATCATATCATATAATATCGTTTATAGGGGTGAGCGGGGCAAAGCGGGGTAGGCGGGTAAAATGGGGTACCGTAAAAAATTTTGTTGAAAAAATTTTTTTTTTCTTCAAATGTCTCTGAAATGGTCAAAAATAGTTTCTAACATCATTTTACGTTATTTTATTTAATAAAATAAATTTCGAAAACATATATACTTTCTTTTCTTTTTTTTGTTTCACGAGTCACTCAAGTACAGAATGTACTTATTTTATCCAGTAATAATTAATTCTACAAGATAAATCCGATATATCCAAATTTTGGAATAAATTTTAAAAAAATTTTAAAGTTGAAATTTTTTTTTTTTTTTAACGGCAACTGAAAAATCGTTCTATTTTCTTTAAATACAATAAAAAAAAAGACAATTCATCATATTTAAACCCCCCGAAATTGAATACTTTCTTAAGTACCCCGTTTCGCCTCGCCTTCCCCCCTATATAAAAATCAAATTATTACCCATAGTTTCTTGTTGTATTTCTACCTTGTAGGATGGATTGTCGTAGGCAGATGTTGTCTTCCTAGGCGATATGTCCGCTTTGCTACTGCTGCGTCTTTTCATCAACATCATTAGCAGAATTAGAGTTGATAAGATCGCCAGGGCAGCTACAATTCCGACAATCACCAGAGGCCCGTAATAGTCGCCTTCGTGTAGCGGTACTTGCGCGGCCAATTTACCTGCAATTATTACAATAGCATAATGACAACTGGCCATCGTACGCTCCCGGCTATTTTCGCATCATAAAGAAACGCGTGTCAAACCTTGCTGCAGAACTCCGGCGGACGACGGGACTCCGGGTTTAGTGACAAAGTCCTGCACGTTGCTTTGCTTCTTTCTACCGTTTGTCAGATAAACTTCGATCCACAATCGGTAACGGGTACCAGGTTTGAGATCGCCGATCACCGTCCGCGCCGGCGAGTCTCGTTTCGCGATCTTAAACGTACTCGTGTCTTCCTTGCCCGTGTCACTCTGATATATCGCACGGTATATGTTCACGTATTTGTCTTCCGGGTAGGGCACCCCTCTCCAAGCTACTTCTACCTCCGTTGACTTTATCCCCTTTATATCCACCTTGATCTCGAACGAGTACGGATCCTGCTCCGCACTCGTCGTGAAATTGACCTGTATTATTTTTATCAGATTTAGAGAAATTTCAAATTCGAAATAAATAAAAAAATATTCAAATTCAAAATAATATCCGATTTTCCGAAAAGATTCCAACAGAAAATTAGAGATTTTTTTTTTTTTTTAATTATTATTTGGAATCCTTCCAGGGGGCGAAGAAATCTCAATTTCAAAGTAAAGCAATACGTACCGGCTTATCGCTGACAAGTTCGGTGCTCTGTCCAGGGAATGGTATAAAATATATTCCAACTTCGTAGGTAACGGCGGGTTTCAAATTTTCTATAACGTAGCTAGTAACGGCGCGATGTATCAGGGGCGTAGCGGCGTAGACCTTGCCCTCGGTTTCCTTGTATCTTAGCTGAACGCCGTCTATGAACTGTAGTTCGTAGTCGGTGAATTTTTTCCACACGATATTTGCCCATGTGGAATTAGCCTCGGCTACAGCCAATTCGGCGTCAGTCGGAATCTGCGGCGGCAGGGTGACGATATCAGGCTGTGCCTCTAGCGTGGTAACTTTGTATATCTTGCTCGTTGGGCTGTTGGACAGATCCCGTAGCTTCACTGTGACCATCACTTTGTACACTGTAGACGCCGCTAGGTCCCCCAACTCGAATTCGAGCTGAGGTGTCGCTATCAGATCGTCCGGTGGCGCGAATATCTGAGACTTCCATCTCGCCGGGTCGACGTTCCTTTGATTCGGGAATTAAATACGTTACGAGAGATTGTGTATAATTATCTCATGGGTGTGCAAATGAAATTTTTTTTTTATTTCATATTCTTGTAGATTGGAAAAAAAATATTTTGGACGTATTTTTTTATTTTTTCGATTAATTCCTAATTGCCATCGATATAACAGATCGAAAACTATAACATTGTGACGATATAATTGAAATCAGTGAAATTCAATCACCTATAAAATGAACAATTATCAGTTTTAACGAAAAACAAAAAATACGTCCTCATTATTTTGGCTCGCAGTGCATTATGCACCCCTAAAAATGGAGAAAGCGAAATTTTATTTCCACACCCAATTCAGATTCTAAAAACTGAATGAAAACTTACGACTCGTCGCTCGTGTATCGTACTTCGACCCGTCCATGAAGTCCCACTAAGACATGAGGGACTGTGAATACGAGTCTGACCCGATCCTCGGCTATCGCGTCAAGTTTCTGAACCGTGACCTGGTCGGACGTCGACTGTGATCCGGTTGGTATACCGTGGACCGGAAATCCGGGTGGCAAGCCGTGATCTGGTCCTGAAAATACAAGTCACAATAATCTCGTATATACCTACATTAGGGTGCTTAAAAAAAAAAAAAGAAAAAATTTCTTCTTCACCAAACAGGGTTGAAAAGTTTTTCATTCAAGTACAAAAATACACCTCATCAAATTTTAGCTCTATTAACGTTAAGAGATGGAATTTTTCCACGCCTATTCTTTGTACAGGGTGGCCACTAAATCGGACGAAAAAAAATTCACAGATATTTTCAAAAATTTCCACAACGAATCCTTAATTTTTTTTTCAGCTAGTGCGCAGGAGAAAAAATGTTCGCCCATACACTTTTTTTTCTCGATTTGATATTTCGTATCTTCCCTGACTAATATATTTCATTCCCTGACATTTCCGGGTTTTCCAGGTTTTCCCTGTTATACCCTAAATGAAACTTTCGAACCTGTTTGAAAGATGAAGAAGCTTTTTTTCTTTTGTTTTTCTAAAAACACCCTAACTTATGATAATATCTTGCCAAGACAGAATATAATATATACAACAATAATTCATCCACCGTTCCTGGTTATACGAACGATCTGTAGAACGTGTAGTGATATAAAAAAGGGTAAAGGTGTGCGTATACCCATACAGCTAAATAATTAGTTGTGGCGTGCATGCGTCGTGGATGTGGATGAACGTGTGTGGGTATAAATGGCAGGTATATGTGTCGTTAATTTGTTTGCTTTCTTTATACCAGGACGAACCTGACAGTGGGTGCATGTCGTGAATCACGGTCGTACCGACGAAAGGATGATTCAGTCGCGTAGGTATTCCCGAATTCTGGGTCAGATTTGGTATTATAACGCGAGTGGGTCCAACTATCGCCGGTTTTTTGCCAACCGGTAACTGGCCGCCAGGATAGCTTCGGAACGGCCCGTTATTCGGATCCTTTTTCCCAACCTGGCGTAACAATTCTTCAATCTGTTGCCGAGCCCCGCCCCCGGTCGTCCCAGGACCACCATGCGCCTGATACCCGTCTCCGCCATTCCCAAAATCTCCTCCCGTCCCAGAATTATAAATCTCAGGATTAAAATACTCCAACGAGCCAGGACGGCCCTGTCCATCTTCCCCTCGTCCCGGATGCACTATGCCATAAAGTCCTTGATGTCCTTCGGGCGGACGTTCGTTCAACCGTATAAGCCCGGGATGGTGTACATTAATCAATCGGTAAAGTTCCTCGGGCAATTCTTGCTCGTTAGGATCTTGGCCATGCACAAGATCGAAATTGGCCTTCGAATTTCCGTCGTATATCTGGCCCGAGTGTTGCGGAGATCCGGGCTCGCCACCACGTCCGAAATGATTCTCTCGCATGGCTAGATTATTGTTCTGATGATCGCCGGGCAAGATTGCATTCGGTTCTTCGACAACCCCTGAGGACGTGTCGTATCGCACTGGTCCCGGCAACGCGGCTGCAACGGGATCGTCGAATCCGTGACGGAATGGAAAATGCGGTGATACAATCTCGCCGCCGTTTTGGGCTGGGAAAATTCGATAGTCGTTCTGTACGGGCTGAGTGAACGACGCCGAGTTATTCTTTCGATATGGATCCGTGGTGTTTTTTATCGGCTTTGCAGACTCGATGGGTTTCTTTAATTCGGTCTTAGCCTTGAGTCCGTCCTTCGATGTTTGAAATTGGTTAGTTTTGAGCTGAGTCAATCGGAAGATTTCGTTTACAGAGGGTTGAGTCGGTTTGAAGTCTGGGTCGTAAGGGCCTCGATAGGGTGGCGGCGACGGTGCATTAGTAGTCGTTGGATAACCCGGGTCCATCGGATAATGGATTCGTCGAGTATCGTCGGTCAGGTCGGGGTGATCGGTATCGTCGAGGTCTGAACTCTCGTGATATTTTCGTCTAGGTACCGTTGCATAACGATCCGTTAATCCCTGGCCACCTACGATCCCTTCCTGTTCATTTCCCGACCCCGGTTTAACCGCGGGTAACATTTTTCTATTGTCTGATATCGTCTGCAGCTGATCGATTATTTCTGTAGCTAAGGGGCCAGGATATGACGACGTATCGTTCCTTCCTGCAATAAGCAAAGTCCACAATTGTGTCACAGAAAAGCTGTCGCTGTTCATCGCGGTATAAATAACTACAGTTGCATTCACCAGGTCAGATTTTACGTTGCTTTTTTTACGCAGCCAGTCAGGTGGGATACAGGTTGGTCGATACAAGCAAATGAGAACTCCGAATAACACATCGTATCTATACTAGTGCTCTGCGATTAATCGATTAATCGTTTTTTCCATTTTTTAATCGATCAATCGATTGATCGACCATTTCGATTGCTCTTTTTCTCGATTAATCGATTAATCGGTGATTTCGATTAGTCGTTTTCTCGATTAATCGACTAATCGGCGATTTCGATTAATCGTTTTTTCCATTTTCCAATCGATCAATCGATTAATCGACCATTTCGATTGCTCTTTTTCTCGATTAATCGATCAATCGGTGATTTCGATTAGTCGTTTTTCTCGATTAATCGATTAATTAAAAATTCACAATAATTTTTTCGATCAATCGCTACTACGCCATTCAATTAATCGATCAATCGAAATCGTCGATGAATCGATTAATCGAAAAAAACGATTAATCGAAACTAACGATTAATCGATTAATCGGAGAGCACTGATCTATACCTACTCGCACGACTTTGACTTACCGAATTTCGTTGGCGATTTGCCGCATACCCAATGAAAACAGCATTCGTCCTCGGGGAGATGCATGAGAGTCGCGTGATTCGGTGGACATTGAAGATTAGCCGGTGGAAGAGCGGTGACAGGAGGACAGGCGGGATGGCAGGAGACGTTTCCCAATTCGCAGTAGCATCGTTTTTCGCATCCGGTTACATTGGACGGTATCTCGCTCCAATTGTTGTACAATTTATCCTCGTATAGGCAGGAGCCGTTGTTGCGACACCGTACCTCTTGGGAGCAGCACTGCGGCGCTTTTGGGACAAAGTCTGCCGGCACGGATTCCCAGTCTAAACAATTCGGGTCCAATACTTCGAGGCCGAAATCGGTCGGGCATTGGATCGTTGCGCATTCAAATTTCGGAATATTTTCGACCAAGCTGCACGTGCAGAAAGATATGCACTCGTCGTACCACTCGGCACCGACTTTGTAGGATTTTCCACGGTGATTGCAAAACCCGGTCTTACTCCCACTCGCCGACGACGACGTGGCGTTTTCGCCAGAATTTCCCATCGTTATTAGGGACGATTCTGACGGCATAACGACATGCAGGACCGCGCCGGGTCGGTGAGTAATTTCATCTATCAAACGGACGTAGTAGGTGCGAGACGGTTCCAAATTTCCTATTATTCCGCCTGCGAATTAATCATTAGGAGGTTTTGAAAAAGAAGTCATCGTTTTATCTTATTACAGAAATATATATTGAAAGAATTTATGTAAATTTTTTCAGAATTTTTAGATCGCAATTTTTTTTTTTTGACTTTTTCCAAATTTTAAATTAAGGGGAAAAAAAAAATTGAAAATTAAGCCAGGAATTAACAAAATATTCATTTTTGAATTTTTTGGTAATATAAGATGCAATATCAAAAAAATTCTAATTTTTTCCCAAAAGTTGTTCTTTTTGTTTAATTTTTTTTTTTTCTTGCATCTCAGACCCTCGTTATATCACCCCTTAATTTTCTACGAGCCTAGCTCCGTATTATTCGAAAGTATACAAGATTTATAAAAGAAGATTATAGAGAAAAAAAATTGAAAGCGTCAATTTATTCACCATTCTTGAGTTTCTGATCCCTCCAAAGAAGATGATCCATCGATATTTCGATCGTCGCGTGCTCCGGCGTCCGGTTATTAGAGAAGATCAGTTCTATCGCCGTTGAATTGACCGCCACGACTTTGGTGAGATTCACGATCGCCTCGTCGGGTTTGAACTGGTCAAGATCGCCAAGGGTTACGTCGCATAGGGTAATCGTGCAGCATGAGTCTCTTGGGTCGGGTACGGGGACGCATTTGTCACGTTGATTAGCGCTCGACGCTGCGCCCATATTCGCAGACGTTGAATTTGCCGGGGGACACCTCGGCCGACATTTCAACTTCCCTTGGGCCTCGCATACGCAGACTTTCGAGCATCCATCCTCCACCGTAGATCCCCGAGACACAGTCTTGTTGCCGAGGTAACAGGACTCCTCGGGCTCTGGCTCTACACATTCGTATTAACAGATTTGTGATTTTTTCCAAAAACAGCGATCCGGAATTTTCATTCGATCTCGACGAATAAGGGACTGATTTTTTTTTTCTTCGGAAGATTCTCGGCAAACTGACCAAACCCGATCGGTGTCAGTAATTACTGTTCGATATTTATAACCTTTTGAATTTTTTTTTTTGGCTCGATAAATAAATTTAAATAACATGGGAAAAAACATTTTTTTTTTTTTAGAATTTTCCAGCTCACAAACCAATCAACGGATTTTTATGCGCGATGAAGATTTTCGTAGGAAATTGAACGCTCTAGAAAAAATGTCTCTTATCATTTTTCGATTGAACGACTAGTTCAAAAGTTAACTTTTAACTTTTTACTTTCAACTTTCAAAAGTTTAACTTCTGAACTCGTCGTTCCATCGAAAAATGATAAGAGACATTTTTTCTAGAGCGTTCAATTTCCTACAAAAAATCTTCATCGCGCATGAAAATCCGTTGATTGGTTTGTGGGCTAGAAAATTCTAAAAAAAAAAAAAAAATGTTTTTTCCCATGTTATTTAAATGGGAAATAGAAAATTACAAAACGCCACCTCTAAATATTAATAGCTCATATTTTCACAGGATCGTTTTCTACAGATATTCTGACGATTTTTCTGACAGTTTTTTGAAGAAAAAAAAAAATAGTCGGTTTTTTTTTAGACACTCTAGGCACACCACTAGTGTGAGATTTTGAAAAAATCGACTTCTTTTTTCATTTATTATACCAAACAAAAATACATTATCTCTGAAAATGAATATTTTTCAAAAAAAGAATAATTTCAATGATCAATGCATACCCGAATCTTGAGCGCATATCAGCACAGCGCAGCATGGTTTGTCCGGCGTCAATTCCTCCCGACAAAGCGGATCCCGAATCCCTTTTCCGGCGCGGAAGTACGGCGTGACGCAAAGCGGTTGACAATTAGCGAGGGTACCGTCCTCGCCGCAGACGCACTTGTCCTCGCAATTTCTCGTGATCGTTGTGCCAGGCGCGTAAGTTTCGTTGCCATAAGTGCACCCGACTCTCGAGTTTGTAAGTGCCGGTAAAAATGTCGGCGCTATTTGCGCAGTTCGGCCCGACGACTCGCCACCTGTTGCGACATACTCGCCGCCCTCGATATCCTTGTAATCGTAATCCATGCTGACGTCACTCAGATCCGTGATGTTACCGTGCAGCGAATTTCTCGGCTCCGTTTTATCCCCCGCGGTTCCGAGATCGTTACCGGGCAAGGAGCGAGCCCCCGTTTCTAAAGACTCGGTTCGGTTATCCGAAATCCCAGAGGATGACGGGGCCGGAAGCTCCTTCCCCTTCCGGGCTGGAGCAACGGCTTCGATCGACGAGTCGCCTTTGAGTTCTGGCGAGGCGATTTGATCCTTGGGATGTTTAGCCTCATATTTCGACTTGCTAGTTCCGGAAAGCTTCTTGTTCTCGATTGAAGGTGCGAAAGGACCTTTAAACGCGCCGCCGCTTATCGTTGAATTAGAATTTTCATCTTTCGACGAATCCGGGATCGATATTAAACCGGATAACGGCTCGACACTGGCCACGTCTTTGTCGACTGTGAAGAAGAATTAATAATTTTATACATTTTTAGGAGATATACACGTATGGTGAATTTTTACGCCGTTATCCTTGCTCTGAAACATTTTTCTGAATTTTTACACATTTTTCAGACCAAGCCGTCTTGAGTTATAATTTTGTTTGTATACACGGCTATAGGCATAGGAAATAGGCGGAATCTTCGTACGTGCGTGTATCACGTAGAAAGCTGGGTTTACCGCTGCTGGCGAAAGTTGTCACCCGATAACGGATATCGAATATATAATTATTTCTACACGCCGTATATTAGCGGAATGGATCTCGTCCGAGTTTGACCTTGGACGAGAAAAAAATGTGGGTCGTTCCGAAATCCTGCCGGATATATCGCGCCGCGAATGGTCAGGGTGGGGAGGACGAGCAACGAGGCTCGGCGTTTTCGCAATGTCGAAATCTTCCACGACCAGGATATTCGAATTTGACCAACTGACCTGCGCGATATTATTACGGTATAATATGAAATAAATATGACAAAAAAATCGTGGAAACGATTTAAAATTTGACGAAATGTTCAAACAAAATCACTCTCCAACTTATACTCGACTTCCTACCTACTTAGTCGGAATTTTAACGATATCTAGAACAACCGGAGAGATGGGACTGACGCATTAACGCCTCTAGCCACGTACGTGGGTTTACCTACGTTATTCACAGCCCGGCGAATCGAGGATCGGGACTTTAACACATGTGTAAAATGAGCGCGAGCCGATAATCGCCTTATGGTATTTTCGGAATATAAATTTCGATGATTTCACCTCTCGACGAATGCGCCGTTTAAAAAGTCTCTCCCCGTTTCGGTGATGAGCCATCATCGGCTAGAGCTCATTACGGCAAGTAATGTCCAGTAACGGATGACCTCGCGGCTATTTTTACCATCTATCATCGTTTATGCTACGCAGAAGTCGCATTCTACAACTTGGGCATAGGAATTCAGAAGAGGAAGGTTACAGGCCGAGGAATACGCTTCGCATATACAGGGTATAAAAATTTCGGCCCCGAATTTTCCTACGGTCTTGAATATATCGTGGCTTTAAATACCTCGGTGCACCGCATTGCCCGAATCAAGGTTACCTCGAAACAGTCCGCTTCCGCGTCGGAGAAGGAAAACGCTAATGAAAAATAGCTCGAGCGGGAGAAAGACGAGAATTACCCCCCGATAATACCTAACGGTATAACACCGCGGCGCAGGTATATACCCACCGTATTATACCTCGTCGTGACTCGCGCGAGTGACGGGTCTCTTGCGTTAGTATGCGCGCCTACCTGCGATCCCTCGTACACTTACCCGCGCAGACATCGTCTGTGTGTACGTTGATGGGTTACAGAAAATTCCACAGTGCGCCTGCGCACCGCGCAGCCCGCAACACATTCGCGAGTGTAATCGTAAAATAAAACGGCCCAGGCGCAGGCGTATCGCGATTAATACGCGCGCGGTACGTGACCTCATCCGACGATGGTTAGGACGCTCTTGTTTATAACTTTGACGGCGTTGAACTCACCGGGATTATATGCCGCTGAATTCGGAGTCGCTAGGATTCCGCCTAGGATCACAGATCCGGTTACCAGCGCCAGTATCCACCGTCCGCTATTCGTCATGGTTAACGACATCCTAGACGCATTATTGGTCCCACGAGGCACTGTTCACTTTAGGATTGTCCCTAGGCACTTTTTGATACTCGGTTTAATCGCGTCAGCAACGCAGCTCCGGGTTATCACACATCCAGGATTTGCGTCGCGTTCGTATATTCGTTTGGGATGTTTTCTTTCCGGAGATTTATTCGCGATTATTTTATCCGTTGTAGGTTTATTAACGCGCTATATATTCACGGGAATTAGTCGTACAGGAGCGTCCTCCTCCGACAGAAAGTCTCGTAGACGTATAAAGACGTTGTCCCGGTGAACGGTGAACGGTGGACCTGGGCCCCGGCTCGCCTCGTCTTGCCTCGCCCTCCTTACCTTTTCTCCTTCCCTCTGGCTCTTTGTGCCACCATTATACCGCAACACCATCCTCGCCACTACCTTGCCCTCTATATCCCTCGTCTTCACCGAGCGGCGAGAGCTATCGACAAGAGTCGGCGGGGAAGGAGCGAAAGAGAAACAGTTTTTAATCTCCGTATAGTATATAGGAAGGCATATGTATAAGTAGGTGGAATTCTTCATCGATGCAACGTCGTTTCCTATCCCGTAATATCCGTGGCCAAAGACGTACTTTGCGAGATGCGTGTACGAGCTGGTTGTATGTACTTCGGTTTGGAATTCACTCGGTGAAAGTGGAATACGAAATAGAAATGACCGCGGGAATAATTGTGCGTGTTGAGAATATCGCGATAGGGAACAATACGTAGATCGGTGTACGCGTATGACTAATCGCGCGAGGTTTCAACATTTTTTAACTTCACACGTACGGAAATAACGTCCGGGGGATATATTAGGCAATTTTCTATACTTATGGGTATAATTTATGGACAGATTGTATTGCGGAAACCGGATCAAGGACCTTGGGAGTACCGCTGGAGTCTCAGGACTTACATGTTATATTATAGGCGAGAAATGACGAATTTTTAAACCCCTGTAACTCTCGATCCGGAAAACATATCAAGAATTTTAAGGAAGTAAATTGAAGCTTAAAGTGTCTACTTCGACGTCCGTTAAATAGACATTTTTTATTTTTACCCATTGTTGAGTTGCATCGCTCTGAAGCAATCTGTGCGCAAATTCCCGTTTCAGAGCAAACTTCGACGTAGCGCAATGATATCAGATTTTTTTTTCCTAGGAAATTCACGGCGAGTAAAAGTTAGGAAATTTCCTCATCTTCGAAAATGCCTCGTAGATAATCCTCGTAAAAAAATGTCCGTCGAAGCTACGTCCGTTTGAAGTAAACTACTCCGAAAATTTCTATTAAACCATCGATATAACTTCGGAATTGAAATCTAGAATTCTGTCGGAAGGATCAATAGGATCTATATTGAATGGGAAAAATTCTCCGTAAAAATGTATGTTGAAATTTCTTCGTTAATTTTCATCATCGATCTACATACACATATAAAAATATTTCTCGTTATTTAATCGTCGATTTGAATCAGAAGCTATGATAATATGATAGCGCGTATAGTGTTACGCGTGTTATACAATAGATATATCGGAGCAAGTCCTGAAAGTTTCTTGCGGCCCGCATCCAAGGTCTCCGCTCTTCGTCTGTCCATCCTCATCGCAGACGCCCCAGTTATTGCCAGTTGTCCAATGCCATCTGAGCACGCATCGTTCGCATGTTAATTCGTCCGGTAATTTGACGGTAATCCGGTAAGGACCAACGTCCGGATTGTCGAGAGCGTACGAATCCGATCCATCGTCCAGACTCAGAGGATATTCGTCGAAGCAATCCTCCGTCTCGATTTCGTTCGGATTTGCTCCCGGCAATCGGCAAATACTGAACTTAAAATAACCCCGATGATTCGCGGTGATCAACACGGTCAGATTCACCCGCGATCCTTCATCGTACCTGGAATCAATACAGACATACGATATTATATAGGCACGATTCGAGATCTCATTCATTAAGAATGCTCATTGTTTTCGAATACTCGTCACAAACGCTCGTGGAAAAAAAATGAACAACGCGATAAACACATTTCACAATAATTAATACTCAGAAAATACGATTACTCAATAAAACAAGAATCGCTATAAAACTTTATACGAAAATCGGCGAATTTTACTCATGTGTCATCCTCTTATCAGCCAATCAGTCGTACGGTTATAGTTGTACACGTGTTACGCTGACTATAATTATTTTCGCTGCTTTACTTGCTCTGTCTATCCTATGCGGATTGTTTTTTATTTTTGCAACGTTTCTTTGTACAAGCAATGAAACATACACCATAATACAGATAGTGAATCAGTGCCGGTTGTATTGTGCGATGATAACTGATAAGAGCTTCTAGTCAGTTTAACGAAATCTTATCGATCGCGTATATGTGGATCTATTCTATTCTCTACTATTTTTATACCTGTATAACTCTCGTCTGTGATCTAGTTACAATAACGATCGCATTATTCATGTCTGGCGAAACTTACGTGTCGACGATAACCCCGGTCCCATAAGTCCCAGTGTTTTCATTTGGCCGTGGTTGTTTCAGGGAATAATCATCCCCGCACACTCCACATTCTCCGTTATTTTCGTACCATTGTTTCTACAAGAAGAAATAATTATTTTACAACTATTCACCGTTCCAGACTAGAAAATTTTACGTTACTTATATTTTTCGATATACGTACCGCGTATCCTCCGCAATAGTTTCCCATGTCGTCGTAGTTTATCGGAGTCGGGTATCCGTATCGCCACATACTACCCCTGTTCACAGGATCGACTAGCATGCCGTGGCCCAGTACCTCGTACGTGTTTAGCACGAGGAGCAATGAGGATGAAAAAATTAAGGACGGAATAATGGCTCGCATATTCTTTGGTTTTTTCTTTTAATTAAATCCTAAGGTATCGTCCTACGATTATATCTTGTCGTCTTCTTATCCGTTTCACTATAGAAATTATCTTGAAGATACTGGTAAGACGGTCTTATTACACGATCAAACTATTATTTTCGAATTTTTCTAAAACCGCACTTTACAGGTGTATAGCTTTGTATGATTCGGTAGGACGGTGTGTGATCTAGTCTTTTGACAAATTACGAATCAGATTCTCATCCGTACATACTCTGATAAAACGTTTTCCTTTATATACCCTGTTTACCCGCATATAGCTCGGGTCAGATAAGGAATAAATAGTATAGGTGTATAATTCATCACCTTTATGCGATGTGTATACACGTGCGATCGACTCATACCTACATACACACCCCCAACACCCTAGCAATTAAAATATCTCTACCTATAGAAACGATATCGGTAATCATATCCGACAACCCGTGATGATATAGTTTCTTTTTTTTTTTCCCCTTTTTTTTTCCGAGCGTAGAAAATTGTTTAAACTATGATATAAACTATACAATAGATAAGGTCGGGAGTCAATCATTCAAGTCTTATCCCTTTTTTTTTTATCTCCTTTTTTCTATGCGGTACATATATGCATGTAATGAACTCATTCCTCGAGTGTTAGCCTTCGCAGACATCTGATTAATTTCTCATTCTTTAATACAGGAGAGTTCTATTGTTTTCTACCACGAGATTCTAACGAAAGATTAATTATCATCGATATTGGAATTACGAAGAGGTTCTTATTTTCTATTCTCATATCACATCTGACGAATATATATTTCTTTCGCTTAACCCGCGACACACGACTGTACGTCGGGTTGCAGTACACAAGGCGCTCGCGCACGCGTGTTACGATTTCACACATACAAGCTTTCCCAGCTCTGCGATCATATTAACTCGCATTTAGCTACGCATTATTCTCGCATAAGATAACCGCTCAAAAATATCTTCATCATTGCAGTTTTTGGTTTTTCATTCATTTCTTTATAATATGTAACATACGTCAGTCATCTCGCGAATAATAATAATAATAATAATAATAATAATAATAATAATAATAACAAGAAAAACGGCGATGATTATAATGACAATAGTAACAATAAACATGTGTCAAATTTAGGCATGAATGTAGGCGTATTTTTAAAACTATTTGACAGTTGTTAAACGAGCCTAGAATCTATATTATTCGAGTGTGCATAAGCGTGACAATGCAGGTCGATGAAAAGCCGAAACGTTTATCTGACGAGATATATTTCTACCTGAGACAGGATATTCGTGGCACACAAGTATAACGCGTGTTACAATTTACTTATCATGGAATTAAATACCACGCCGATTCTATGCGAAGGATAATATCGTGGATCTCACATGTTTCAGATATTTCTATACGGAGTTGCAGGGTTAGGTCTTCTCGTAGCTTTACGACGCGTTAGACCTGTGCGTGCAGTAATTTAATCTATATAATAACCTCGGATTTTTACTCGCGCCCGTTTGATCTAGAAACGAATTTAATCAACGATCGTATTTCCCGTTCTTACAGTTCGCCAGATTCGTCAAGCCCTCGGACATACCCGACCATTTCATAAAAGCCAGGGTTCGAATTGGCGCGAATGTCGTAAGGATAGAACCGAGCGGAGACGGACCTGTGCTCATGGTAGAAACAAGACCTGTCATACCGCTGCCACGTTTTGGAAGAAGAACACAGCTCCCGATAAAAATAGCTGATGTCGAAGTCACAGCCAACGGTTAATATTCCTTCGTTTTATATCCTTCATTCATCCAGTTATGCAGGGGGCCGGATTCAATTTTTTGTCATTTTTTCCAGGCACCAGTTGGCTTCAGAGCGTAGCCAGCGGTCAGAAAATCTCCTTCGTGCCAATCGCTAAGAACAAGGATAACATCGAGTGCAGGATATCACTGGCTGGACAGAACGAGGTGAAGAAATTTCTCTCAAACGTTAAAAACTTGTCTCCGATATTGGAAAATCCTCCAAACTTGTTCAATCGGTCTTTAATTTCAGGAAGGATTGGAAATTGGCAAAGAACTGGTGCGATTGGGATTCGGACTGGTTCGTAAGGCCGATCCGACCAAGGGCTATTCCAGAGACAAACAAGTCTTGACTTATCACCAGTCGTTGATCGATGCACAGAAATGGGCTGAGAGGCAGAGAAACGGACACTGGCATTATACGATACGACCCACGCTGCTGTGGAAGCTCAAACACGCCCTTTACAACAAAGCGAAATCCATGATCCCATCATTTTTCGCCAGGCAATTGAATGTTTGAAAAATAATCAATGCTGGTTTTTCATATTGTAGATATTTCATTCTGTTGATAATATGCCGAAGCTTGTATCGAACTACCGATCGACAGATTATTTCTGATATTATTATCGAACTCAGAAACAGGTGTGGATCGGATTGATTATAATGAAACAAGTGTATATTTGTGGAGAATAATTTTATTTCTATATCAAGCCAGTGTTCTTGTCTATAAGTACGTTTATTGATAATGAATTATCCTCGTTACAAAAACGACAGAACAAACATTGGAAGATCGAGGACTGTCCCTTATTTACAAATTTTTCTATCTTAACAAGTCTATCGATAGATACAAGATATAATTTGTTTTTTTTTTTTTTTTTTTCACACTCTAATGTTCGTTCTTAGAAATAATTTAAACCGTCTTCCATTCTAGTTTCTATATAACAATATGATATTTGATTTGTTGAGCCGAATTAGGGGGTGTAGTTGTGGGATGAAGTCGCAGTGGCAAATCCCAGACCATAGTTTCTATATCCAGAGTCCCGGGTCCCTGCCAATCGTTGGTTTTCTCGTCAGGCATTTCTATCGGCTTTGCAGTGGTCACAAACTCGAAGTGTAGCCTCCACTTGAGCGTGACCAGATCAGTTGTGAAGTCGGGAGTAACGTGGAGCGGAATCGGCAGGACTAGCTGCGAGTATTTCAGTCCCAAACAGACTTCGTGATGTTTGTTGTAGCTGACAAGCGCAGGGGAGGATCTGGCTCGCCTGTAATCTTCGGAAACGTGTTCTTCGGACTGCAGAGCAACAGATACCTGAGCACAAGACACGGTGGCTCTGGAGAAATCAAACGTCCCGACAACGTCCTCCCCCAGTTTGTAGGAATTTTTGAACAGACAAAATCTGACCACTCGACCACGCCCGTTTGTTATATTGTAGAAATTGGGACTGCGACGTGCTGTGATATTCTGTGATGATAGAAAAACGAAATTAAGCAGCTTGAGCATCAAAGCCTGGTAAAATGAAATAATTAGAAGGTATTGCAGGTCTTAACCTGAAGCGTTTGCATAGCAATATCCAACGGCGTGTCTCTCTGTCGTGTTTCCATAAACGGATTATTCGGGCTCAGATCAACGCTGTCATTGCACGGTGCGACATCGGGCAATTCTAGAATTATACATTGTGCAAACTTAGCTGTTGTGAAATTGAGCTTTGTTGAGTGAGAAATATGAGACAACTTGCTATCGTTGCAATTCAGTAATTAAATCAGTGCCTATTAGGGTGATTGCAAAAAAAAAAAATTTTCTTTCTTCCAAACAGGCTCAAGAGTTTCGTTTTGATGTCAAAATACGCCTGTCAAAATTTCAGCTCTTAATATTAATATTAAGAGTATCCTCATCGCACTTTTCTATTTTCCATAAGAATAACATAGGAAAAATCATTTTTGCTTATTCTGATTTTTGTACGCTACAAAGGACTGCTGAAATAGTAAATCGCTATACATATTCTTGTAGGGAATTGAACGCTCTACAAAAAAGGTCTCTTGGTCTTTTTCGCTAAATCTAACCGTTTTGAAGTTTCTTTAGCGATTTTGGTCATTTAATGGAAAGACTAACTTTGAAACGGTTAGATTTATCGAAAAAGACCAAGAGACCTTTTTTGTAGAGCGTTCAATTCTCTACAAGAATATGCATAGCGATTTACTGTTTCAGCAGTCCTTTGTAGCGTACAAAAATCAGAATGAGCAAAAATGATTTTTCCTGTGTTATTCTTATGGAAAATAGAAAAGTGCGATGAGGACATTCTTAATATTAATATTAAGAGCTCAAATTTTGACAGGCGTATTTTGACATGAAAACGAAACTTTTGAGCCTATTTGGAAGAAGAAAAATTTTTTTTTTTTGAATCACCCTAGTGCCTATATTTCACAAATGAAAAGAAAAAGAATTCTAATTTTACACGACATTGTCTGTGAGCTATTTTTCAATATTTCAACACACCGCTCAGCGACAAGACCCTGAAAGGTACTCGCAGCAGTTTTATTGCAGAGTTCACTCTCTGTGTTCCGATTGTTATTTTGTAAGAATATTTAACAGCCTGGCCTCTGTAGGACGGGGGAGCATCGCTCGGTATTCTTTCCCTATAGACATCTGAAAAAAAACGAAAGAAACAAGCATCTTCCGATTATTATTTCTACGAAAAAAGTCTCCGTATCAAAAAGAGACACTCCAGGGATACATACAAGTCTCACTTTCTCCCGGGGACAGTCGAAGGTCGCAGAACAGAATCTTTGGCTTTGTATTAAGCACCACATGACCATTGTCCTGTTGCCAAGGAGCGAACGTTGTGTCTGAAATAACGACCAGGTTTTCAAAGATATTCATATTCAACATTTTAATATGTTCTCCCCGTCTCTTCCACTTACCTGCGTTTATAGCCGCGGATTGAACGGAATTCAGTCTTTCTGAAAGCACAGCTTTGCCGTTGGTAGAACACTGGCAATGCACCTGGGCGCTCGCCCAGGCGAGACTCTCGAAAACGTCGCTGTAAACGGATCAATAAAACGTCAGGAAGTTGGGAGAAAAAACGTAAATTTGTTACGGTAAATTTTCAAAACTACGAAACCTGTGACTCTGAGATATCTGGTGGCTCGGATTCGTCGGGTTACCGAAGGTTATACAACACTCTATCATTTCGCCGGAAAAATACGTGGGTCCTCGGACCAGTTTAGCCGTGATCTCGATCATTTTTTTCGCGCAAAATAATCCAGGTTATTGGAACAGCTGACAGATCCGGGTTTCTGTTTACGAAGTGATCGTAGGTTAGGGTTAATATATTCATTACACTGTCCCGCCCCAGCCGGCGCTGGTTCACATTCATTCATATTCTCCGCGCTTATCTACGGTCGGTAAGTAGAACGTGTGCCGCGTGGATCGATGCTGAAACGCGTATATTTGTCGGGTTATAGCTCGCGGATATTCCCGATAATCTAGCCTCGTCCCGTTTCCTATTTTTCAAAATCTCAACATCTATCTCAGCCGCGACTTGCACGGTATCGCGTTATTCATTTATGTCGCCCGTCTCGCCCGAGGAAGTTGCGCCGCGTCGTTACGGGGGTGCGAACGGGAACGACATAACCTTAACCGAGAAGAGGACCTGGGCGAACAACAAAGTCATAGAGTTCGAGCTGCGCAACGAGAGTCTGCACCGGGTCCAACTCAACCTACTATTTTTCTGCCTGACTCTATTCCTCGGAAACCTCACCGACAGTCTGACTTTAGTCACCCTATCCGCCGTTGCTTTGGCTCTGCACTGCAAATACATCACTACGTCCATAGATTTCGGTTAGATTTTACTCGATCTTATTTTATTCCATTTCATTTCGTTTCGCTCACGAAGTCCCGATATTTACAACATTCCAGACACTCTACTGGTCGTCGAATCCGTCGGAATACAAATAAGCAGCAAGAAAATATTCGCGGGATTTAATTCCAGCCAATTCCTGCCTTGGACGACCGTCGAGGACGTTTTTGTCAACGAGGTTATAGCCGGGGTGAGTTAACTCGGGATTTGAATACCGCTGCTAATCTATTTTATATTATAAACATTTATATTATATTATAAATTATCCTCCAGCAAAGGGTTCTCTATTTCCTGACCTTCCTCGTCAAAGAATTTGTCAACGGTGAAGAACGCACCAGACTCGTTCCGTTGTTCAGGGAATTAAAACCATCCAAAGAATGCCTGGAGTACATGTACGGGGTGTTGGCAAGTCTGATAGGGCCGGAGCAGAGGCGCAGCCTACTCTGAACGTCCCAGGCTCATACTGGCTCTCCCACAAGCAAAATATTTACAAGTTTACCTTCAAGTATCATGAGTCTATGAGGTAGCTATTCACTGGTCAAGATTCTTGGCGATTTTATTTCGCTCTAATCCTCAACGTTGTCGAATTTATTTTACTCTCGTTATACTTTCAACAATTTTTACAACGTTACAGGATTACTGGAGAATTTCTGTACAAGGATGAACTGATGAAAATCATCAGACGTATCATAAAATGCCAACCCAGTCAAGGTCTGCAAAGCACCGTACATCTTTCGGTTACTTACAGTATCCTTTTCTACGAGCTATAGCCTGTGACTTTATTTAACAAACGTTCAAAGATATCCAGTAGGGTGCTTATTAATGGTTTAGAAGAAAAAAATCCTCCCCAAAAATGGTCTCTCTAGCTCAACTCTGAGAGGTCGCTCTTTTCATTTTAATTTCCCATTTACTTAACAGGGAAAAATTCGTCTTTTCATTAAAAGTTAAATTACTCGCGAACTACTTGATATTTTTCGAATTCACGCATAGATCCTTGAAGCTGATTCTTTAAGCTTTCCAAAACTCACTAATAAAAATTAAGTAAAAAAACAAAAAATAATAATAATTAATGATTTCTTTAAAAATGAGTACTTTTCAGATGGCTTAAATTTGTGTTTTGATTATGATAATTATGCGTTATTATAGGGTTTTGGAAAGCTTAAAGAATCAGCTTCAAAGATCTATGCATGAATCCGAAAAATATCAAGTAGTTTGCGAGTAATTTAACTTCTAATAAAAAAGAACATTTTCCCATGTTAAGTAAATGGGAAATTAAAATGTAAAGAGCGACCTCTCAGAGTTGAGCTAGAGAGACCATTTTTGGGGAGGATTTTTTCCTTCTAAACCATTAACATTTGAGGGGGTACGAACGGAAAAAAAAAAAAAAAATTTGAAGCACCCTAATATCCAGCATATTTTCATTTCAATTGTTCGCCTTAACTTAGACTACGCTACGATCATCAGAACACACGTTTTGGACCAGGCAGGACAAAATATTAGCAATGTTGAAGTTCTGCAACAGGCAAGGTGCGGCGGTCTTTCCCCAAGCATTTATCCTCACCATTTCTCTCGTCGAAAATCCAGAGCATCGAATTAACGGCGCATCAGTCAAGAGCGATCCGGACTTTGATTTCACGGCTAACAGCGCCCTTCAGCTTGTCCCGAATTTTTCTCCTGGGGCGTTGGATGAAAATGTTCCTCAAAAGACCGAGGATGATAAAGATTTTGCGAGAATTTTTAACGATTCAAATACTCCGAATAATTTCATGACTCCGACGACGACGAGTGGCGATACTATCGTTCGTCAGCAGGCTTTTACTTCTTCTGATTCCGACAGCTTTCCAAATGTTTCCCAGTCGTTCGAAAGTCCGACGTCGAGGTGGGGAAGAAACAGGAGAACAAGCCGGAGACTCGATACTCGGACAAGTTCCAGCGAGAGCTTCAAGGACGGAGAGAAACGCCGGATTGGGGAAACGGGAGTAGACTCAGAATCCATTACCCCACGTTCGTCGGACATTACCAATCAAGTTATGAAAGGCTTGATGTTTACTATCAAGCAAGTCGAGGATAACGTCAGGGTCGTAGAACAGAGGACCAAGATGGAACTGGACGAAGTTTTGGAAAACTCTGAGAAAATTGAAACCAAGGAGGGGGAGAGGTGTCTGGTCAATTCCAGCCTCCTCAGATTAGAGAACCTCGTCACTAAGATTGAAATACCCGAAAAACAATCCAAAGATTCAAAGATAACCGACGCTCTCCCTGCAAAAGACTATCTAAATTTATTCTCCTACTATTCCGCCCCCGATCACGCCTTATCTTCCGCAGCTCAATCAATGGTCGAAAATCAGACGAGTATTTCTCCCCCTTTGAGGAGCAGTTTAAGATCAAGTCGAATCGATCGCGCAGATAACGGGTCGGTTCCGGTCGAATTAACCGATGCAAAGTTTTCGGGCAGAGGGGAGGAGATTCAGCGGAGTTTTATGGGACAAAGAAAGAGGAAATACACCTCTGAAGTAACGAACGAGGAAGAATCTAGGGTCGAGAATGAAAACGTGAAAGATTTCCACGCCGGTACTAGCGGCAGCGACAATTACGACGATAATAACAACAGCAAGAATAACGATACCCACGACATTGTCAATGAAGAAGTTCAGATAGACATGTGGAAATTGATTCGCGATATCACGCGGGGGGTCAAAGTCATGGTGGAGCGAATCAGCGACGTTGAAATAAGGAACGCAACGAGACAGTCAACGTCGGTAGCCGAAGCTGCGGTCGCGGGTCGGCGAATATTGACTCGAAGCAAGAAATGATCAGGTATAGAAATATTGTAGAATAAAGGGAGACGAAGTTTATTGACTTACAAAAATAGCGCGACGTTGTATCGCGACTGGAATATTTTTTATCCCCCCCAAGAAATGGAAGCTGATCAAAGGCGGAGAAATCCTGATTTAAACCTCGGTTGTGATAAACTCTCGGAGTATGTTAATAGGCATTTGTATTTAAATATGGTGTGTGAATTTTGTCGGACATGCTAGGGAACTAGGGGCATGAATGTACTGTAATTATAGGAATGATGGAAAGCTGATCTCCCAGGCTATTGGATCGATTAGATATCTTAGTTCTGTCAAGCTATTGAATTTATCGTCGGTTATTATTCGCTTCCTGCTTAACTCCATACTGGGATGATTTGAAGAAAAAAAACAAATATATACAATTTATTTCAAAAGATGCTTTATTTCGAAACTTTTATTATCTTCCAACAGTTTCAGTGCTAATTTCAATTCCTGAACCTTATCCACCATCGTTTGTAACCGCTCACTCTCGTTCTTCGCCGTTTCTCGCTCTCGCGTATCCAGCAATTTGGGAATCTCAAAGGACTCCGACGACGGTTTTAAAACTACTTGTTTCATCTGGAAGAATTTTAGTCATTAATTAAAATCGCACAAAAAAGTAAAATCGACGCAAAAAATGGGCGAAACTTACAGCGATTTCGTTTTGGACGGACAAATATTTGCCAAGCTCTTCGGCGCATCGTTCAGGGTAGCGTTCCCTCGCGTCGCAGACTTCGAACACCGCGTTGTTGCATTCTTCTTCTATATTATCCGGGTCCGTATCTGAATCGGGAGAAACGAATGTAGAGAAATTGGCGAAACGAATTCAAACGAACGCTGATTACCCATCGATATGTTTGGTTATGTCCGATCTCCGACGACGAACGATGAAGGATCGCTGGACGCTGTGTAAAGAATTTTTGCCGGTAAAGCAGTGTTATCGCTGAAGCTACGGTAGCGAACCGACGCCAGCGCTTATGCTCGCCTGGTATAACGCGAACGTTTGATCGTGATTTGATCGATTAGCCGCCAGTTGGAGTTAAGTAAGCGGTTGCGACGGTGTAAAACAGTGTCAACGAACTCTGCGATTTTCGACCGTGAATCTCGATCGCGTCCACCGCAATTTCTAACCTGGTATTAATCGGTGTTGTACGAACTCATAAACTCCTTCGCGGCTTTTCACCTTCCACTTGAATTACGCGTCACTGTACACGCGCGTACGCGTGGCAACGCTCAATAAATCACGTCGAGTCTCTTTGCCGGCTCACGAGACGATACTCTGCCAACGTCCATGACGCGGCAAGTTCCAGGTGCTTAGTATCATCCAGTTAGGTATTCCAGCCTCCTCGGAGATCGGCGACTCGATAGACACCTGCCCGCAATCCGTACGTATTTATCCATTATTTCGTCTTCTGGCGCCGTTTATCTTTCGCGTTATTTCTCACAGGGAAATAACTAGTGCGTAGATTTTTTTTCATTGCAAACTGATACGGAACTCACCTTACATCGCGCGTATGTATGTACATACATTACACAGTTACTTGCGCTCAATCGCCTTGACCGTTGGCCGAGCCGAGCCAAGGCTGCACGCGCGAGGTATCAATAGAATAGGTGTAATTATCACTTCTTTTACCTCGCCGGAAATTGTGATTTATTTTACGAAATACACCGATTTAATTTACGAAATACGCCCCGAGTTGTTAATTAATGCGCGTGGACAGACGATAACACAGGAATTAATTACAGAAACGTGTGTCGTATCTCAGCCTCAGCCTCAGATCGTAATCATGGGATACTTGAAGTCCACTGGGACCGTATTCATCTACATTGGACTGTTTCTAGCCCTGGTTGCATTTCTGCCGGGTATTCCACCGGATGCACAATTTTCTGAGATCAGGTGAGTCACGATATTCAGACCCCTCTCAATCTTTGTTAAAAAAAAATGTATTTCTGAATGCCCGTTATAAATTCCGAATCCCTTTCAGCATAGTATTGCCCCAGTCTGGACTGACCAATGATCCAAAACTGAACAAGAGGCTTGATAATGCGGAGATTTTGTTCAAAGGAGAACTCAAGGGGGCCGAATCATTCGCCTCGTACAACGGAGAATTGTACACAACTCTGCACGGAGGAGATGTTGTCAAGATAGTCGGAAAGCACATCGTGCCCATTGTCAAGTTTGGCCAACCATGCGGTGAGTTTTTCGTCCTTCTTGTGTTAGTTGGAAATAATATTTCGCTCAAGTTAATATAAATAACAATAAAAACGTTGATATAAATAATAAAAAATGATAATTTTTGATGGTACAGATGGAATCTGGATGGAAAAGAAATGCGGTAGACCGTTGGGACTCTATTTCGACAAGAATGGAGTGTTGTACGTAGCCGATCCTTACAACGGAATCTTCAAGGTGGACGTAGCCTCGGGAAAGTATGAAAAGATCGTGGATATTTCTAAACCGATCGAAGGCGTTATACCCAAGCTGGCAAACAGCTTGGACATCGCTTCAAACGGAGATATCTACTGGTCCGACTCTGTCACCGAGTTTGAACTACAGGATGGCGTTTACTCAACCCTGGCCAATCCCTCCGGGAGGTGAGGCCTTTCGATTTCCTTGCGAATATTGATAACTAGACTAATTCAAGAAGTAGATTGAGTTCTACAGTTTTCTTCTGGATTTTTATAACTACAGAAAAATCTACAGACGTATTTTTTGTAGGGAATTAAAAAGTCTCTTGTCAAAATTTCGTGAAGCTAATCGATGAATTTATTTTTCAGACTGATAAAATACGACGCAGCGACAAAACGGAATACCGTGTTAATCGAAAAGCTCGGATTTGCGAACGGCGTTAAACTGAGCCGAGACGAGAGCTTTGTGGTAGTAGCAGAGACCATGCTTTCTCGCCTGACAAAGTTCAATCTTAAAGGCAATAAGGCAGGCAAAGCTGAGCCATTTGTTCAAGGGCTTCCTGGCCTTCCCGACAATATCCATACCGACGGAGAGGACGGATTTTTAGTCAGCTTAGTGGTGATTTCAGACCCGGAGCATCCCACCCTGGTCCATACTCTCCTGCCTCATCCTTACATAAGAAAGATGCTCGCTAGGCTTCTCTATCTGATCGAAGCACCTTTCAAACTCGTCGAAGACGTGTATCCAAACTATTATTCCAAACGAGCGGTGCACTGGATCGGCCACTTCGAAAGCATCCAACCCCTGCACATCGAGAGTGCCGGAGTAATCAGGCTGGACTCGAAGGGCAAAATTGTAGACGCAGCTTTCAGTTTCGATGGTAAAATCGGCGGGATAAGTTCCGCGTATGCGTTCAAGGATCATATCTATCTGGGCTCTCCGTATAACGAATATCTCGCCAGGGTGCCGCTCGGCCAGGCCTTTCCAGCAATGAAAATAAAGAATGTAGAAAAACGCGAAGTTAAACAGCCGGTCGAAGCCAAACCTACCACTACGCCACCTCCGCCGACTACTACTACAACTACAACTACAACTACAACTACCACGCCGAAGCCGAAAGCTGTAACTACCCCGAAACCAGCGCCTGCTACCGCGGCCCCAACTACTACCCCGCCACCTACTACTACCCCGCCACCTACTACCGCTGCACCAACGACCACTACGACTACGACTACTCAGCGGCCGACTACGACGGCTCCAACAACTACTCAGCGGCCGACTACAGCGGCTCCGACAACTACTCAGGCTCCGCCGACTCGGCGAGAAGAACAGCCGAAGGCGCCGAAACCTTTGAAAGAATCGAGTTCTGGTGAACAGGGAGGTAAGAGAGAAACTGTTAGGGAAGAAAGTCCGAAAGCGAGCGGGCAGCCAGCTTCTAAGACTGCGCCGATTGAGAAGGTGGAAAAAATAGTTGAAAAGACTGAAAAGAGGGAGATTAAATCTGAGAAAAATCCTAGCGATTCACAGAAGGCGAGTA